>CM058044.1:60797657-61462354 GCA_030169165.1 Centaurea solstitialis | reverse complement strand
ACATAAACTTTTTGTGACTTGAATCCATCTTTATTGCCTCTTTTTGATGTCTATGTGTTGTTCCTTTATGATCTTAATTGCATTATGACTTTTGACGGTTTCCTTTGGGAAAAACAACTTGTTTTTAAAACGTTTGTAATCTAAATTTTGAATTTCCTTGATATCCTAATCACTACATATTAGATGTTTAATTTGTAAGAAAAGATCAAAATCAAAAAATATATATATATATAGAATGTCCATGTCGTTTATTCAACAGTAAAGGTCGCTATAGTGTCTTTGGATGCAAGCAATACTCATTGACCAAGAATTAGGAAAGTGATTATAATATATACACATAATTGGGGTTGGGTCACGTAAAGTCAACCATTTTTATGTGATTGTGAGACACACTTGTGAGTGTTTAAATAAAATAAATATATAAATAAGGTTTGATGTGTTTTGTAAAGGTTGGTTGAGATAAAAATATAAATCATCTAAGTTTTTTAAAGGGATCTCACGGATCTCATGAAAATTGATTGTCTCATATGATCTATGTGTGTACATATATATAAGAAGTGGGATCAAACGAACGCAAGGTTAAAGTAAAAGAATATGAGGATGACCATATTACTTGTGATTTTGCACAATTATAATGCGATTATGGAACATGGTCAATGCAAAGATGTCCGAGAGACTTGGCCTATGATCACACGTAATCACATGTAATTTTACCAGCTTGGTTATCAGTCAAACGCATCTTATTCATCAGCTAGCTTATCAGTCATAAGCTAGCTTATCAGCTAGTTTGCCAAACATAGCCTTAATCAAATTCGTAAAAAAATCTAATTTTTTTATTATTTAGACAAACTTTTAGACATTTTAACAATTGTAAGTAATTATAAAAAAGTTATTAGCAATTAACGTATGTCGTATTTAATTGTGAGATCGGTAAACTCAGTGTCAAACTACAGGCATAAAATAATTAACTTGTACAACATGATTTAACAAGACATCAATTAGCTCGTTACTAGTCCTTTATATATCCTAAAAAAATGAGTCATTTAGTTACTCTCTAAGCATAACAAATTATTTAAGTGATGTCTACACAAATCAAAGATATTACATTTAAATGGTTTAAAGAAGTCACATTATGACAAATAATAAAGACAAAAGATGTTTATGTTATAAGTTTATCATCTTACTACTCATAATCTTTACAATGTATTCTAGTGTTTAGTATGGAGAGAAGTGAAGTGGAGAAAATATAAAGAAGTTAATAATCTATCTTTTGAGTAAATACGTGATTTTATCTTTTGATGTTTTGCTTGCAAATATGAAAAAATTATATAGAAAAGAAAAAAAAAATCTTCTTTAATCTTTTTAATAATTTAACTTTTCCTTACGTAACATCTCTATTCCTTAAGTACACAAAATATTAAGGGGTTGTATGGTTGGTTGTTCATTAAGTCCTCTATAGATAAAAATGTTTAAATAAATTAATCTATCTATCTAGATTTAGATACCTTGTTCTTTGTTTGTTAGGTTGAATAAACGATCTGAATATCAGAATTGACTATTTTACCCTTTATTATTATTAATATATTTTTCTACTAAACCCGTATATAACTGACATTTCATCAAACAACTTATGTACATTCACAGCATACTGTAAACTCAACTTAGAAATAATAAAAACAACCCAAAATCACAAGAACACAGATAACATTACTCAAAACCATAATCACACAAAGGTGAAATTCTTAACATCAAACTTCTTTCATGTTTGTGCACTAACAACTGTGGCGGATTGGTTAACACTCGGGGGGGTTCATAGCGCCCTAATCGAGTTCGAGCCTTCCCGTACATATGCCTGGAGACATCTAAGTGAGGCCATGTTTAGCCCCCAAAATTGTTAGGGATTGGTTGGGCTTTGTCCTGGACACCCTTTCCAAAAAAAATTTACCCAGAAACCTTTATTGGGTTTTTTTTTCCACAAATGAGCACCACCAATGTCCAACCTAAAGTTTAAAAGAGATGTAAATAATAAAGAAAAATGCGATTAAAAGTTGTTATGATAAATCTAGGTCATAAAAACTTTAAACTCAATCTCAAAATAATTTTAATATACTTCATTGCACTTCTTCGATTACTAACAACTTTTATCTTCTTCACTTCCTCTCTTTTGATTTTTATCTTTCAAGAAAATCCAGTACCAAGATGTGCCATCACCAAGGGTGCTTCAGATCTTTGTAAAGCATCCTTTCGGTGATAAGCAAACACACTATCGAGAGAGATGGGGATTTGATGAAAAATGGGAAAGGGTAGAAGGGGAAGAAATGCCTAGTTAAATGGCTGGATGCGGAGAGGATAACTTTTTTTGGCTGAGCGAATAAGCTCCTGGTTAAATCATTGAGCCACTTCCAAACATATCAAGATGGCTTAGCGAATCAGCTAAATGTTCCATTGAGCTCTTTTCAAACAAGCCCTAAATCTTTTAATATCTGGTACGTTGGTCTGAGATGCTACAGATGGTATCATAGTCGAGAAATCGGACTGATGTGCCAGGAAGAACAGTTGGCTCTCAAGGGGGTTAATTGTAAGATCTCACATTGATTGGAGAGTGGAACAAATGTTGCTTTATGAGAGAACATATACGTTCTCTATGAAACGTGTTTTAAACACGAAAAGGGATCCAAGTATATGGACAAAACGAATAAAATCTTATACGCTTTATATAAGAAGTTACATCGTCAAAATAGATTGTTGTTAAGCATTTCTTAGGCTATGTATACCGCATGCCTAGGCTCAGCGGGATCGAGCCCGCCGGGCTGGGAGCCTAAACGGGTTACCCACACTGTTGTTTTTGTGTGTGTTGTGTCTGAGAGGATTGGGAGGGTTGGAATACTAATTAGAGAGGGTTCCAAAGGATTAATGAGAGGGTTGGAAAAAAGCTGATGTGTAGCTGATGTGGCAGTTAGATTGGGAGGGTAGGGAGGGTTGAATTACTGATAGCCTTATCTAATAAATGCAACTGGGTGAGATTTTTCTCCCTATGTCATTTATCAAATAAAATTATTAATCAATGTTAGGTTGGTCCAACAAAATAAATTATCACTTGATTATCGTTTATAAGGTAATCATTTGATACAAAGCCCCTTAACTAGATGAACACGACTACACGAGATGGGCCATAACATTTTAGTTATCCACATGTGCATATGAGATCATATATCGACATTATTGGTTGAA
The DNA here is from genome assembly GCA_030169165.1 of Centaurea solstitialis. Taxonomy (NCBI): domain Eukaryota; kingdom Viridiplantae; phylum Streptophyta; class Magnoliopsida; order Asterales; family Asteraceae; genus Centaurea; species Centaurea solstitialis. The sequence goes on along the minus strand of CM058044.1, from coordinate 61,459,123 downwards.
TCCATCTATTCCATCTTTACAAATTAAAAGTCATATCAAATAAAGTAGTTTTTTAACGAGGCGATGGCTTTATCAAAGCTCCTGACCTTGCATTCCTTTTGCCTTTCAAAAAATAACAAAGTAATTTTTACCAATCAAATAAAGTATAATTTTTAATTTTATTTTGGTCAGATTGAAATATTGAAAATGTATAAACCACAAGGCTGATTTTAACATATATAAAATAAAATTAATAAGGAGTTCAACTAACATGTCAAAAAAGTTCCTATTGACAGAGAGACGATTAAAACATATATTTTTTTCAGTTTTTTCAAATACAATAATAAAAATTAAGTTTATAGAATTAAAAAGTAATTTTTTCAAAAAATATTATGCGGTTCAAATAACTTTTTTTTAAAAGTATAATATTAATTATAGGTCAAAGATCGTGTAGGAAAAAAAGCTAAGCTGAGGATGGTTAGAAGAGATCTAGACCATTAATCTCAGACTTATCTCATAATTGCATTTGACAGGGATTGATGTATTTCATCCTAACGTGCATCTAAAGGTGGAGTCTTTTTCTTACTATTTTGACAATAACTCCACTTTTTACTAGAACCAAACTCATTAATTATATTATTAAAAAAATTTATACAATAGCTTTTTTCTAAACATTTATTTTGATTATTTAGATATAAAGTTATTTCAAACAATTACATTTAGATGGACGATTCCAAACAATTGCATTTAGGTGGGACGATTCCAGGAAATTGGTTGTAGTGGCCATATCCAATCCCCATATTAACTTTCTAATCATTTTCTTTCTCATTTTATTGAAATGGCCATGAATTCTAAGGAGTCCTCTAAAAACGGATCCAGCTAAAAGACACAATCAAGTCCTCTAAAATGGACCCAGATCCTCGAATTTTTATCTTTTCTGTACAAATTTGTTTCTTTTTTTGTACTTTTTAGCTATTTGGTCCGTTTTTAGCGGACCCCGTTTTAGCTGACCTTTGGTCATTTTCGTAAGAAAGGGAAGAAAATGATTAAAATATCAATTTTGAGGTAAGCTTTGGTTAGCATAGCCAATTTCCCGGATGATTCCACTATCTTCCACCTGCTTTTTGATTATTTTTTAATAAGAAATCTATTGTTGACAAATATCTATGTTTTATTCATTTTATAAGTACTTAATTACAAATTTAGTTCCTGTGGTTTGACACTAATTACGATGGATATCCCTAAACCCTAAAATTGATGAGTCGAGTCCTTCATGTTTCTGTTGGGTTTTTGTGGGTATCCTTGGATCAAACTGATCCGAGGATTAACTCAGATCTATCAAAACCTCGCTGGTTCGATATATCTCGTGGGTTTAAAACAAACTGTTGAAACCCACGTGATCAGAAACTCGCTGTTTCGATCAAAACATGCGGAAGCGGTAAAAGCTAAAAAACCCATTAAAGCCTAATGATCTTAATCGTTTGTAGCTCTAAACCTAAAGGATTAGGTTAGATTAATTTACCTGGATTGCTTGAAACTTAGTCCACCCGTAATCAACCAACGAACGTTCCTCTAGCAGAACCGTGAAACCCGAACAACAAAAACGACCCGAAGGGGGGGGGGGGTTTGTGTGCGCCGGTTTTGGGAGAGAGGAGGGGGAGACAGAAAACTGATTTTCTCAACTGAAAAAGCTTAATGTTTCTTAACCCATAGGCCTTTATTTATATGGGAAAGATACAACAGTTTGGATGAGATTCAGCTTCCTTATGATAATTATCTTAAATCCTTTCCTTATTTAATTAGCTGGAAAAGAATTTGCATACGATAATTATAATTTATATATTTATCTAATATATAAAATCTTTATTAATTAACTATTATATATTTATTTGTCTAATAAATATATAATATCCTAATTAATTAATAACCCTCCAACTTTGGTAATTCTGACTGAAATTACCCAACTGATTTATAATACACTATTATAAATCCTAACTCTCCATTTCGGGATTTCATCTAACTTGTTCGACTTATAGGTTCTCACAGGTGTGACCCTCAAGTGTCTTGTAACATTGGATGTATAATCACTTGGTTTGTCAACTCTGCACATAATTCCTAACAGACTCCCACTTGTGCAAGTTGGCAATACCACCTTTGACTATACTGACCTAAGGAGGCCCCTAGACAGGCACTTAGGCTGACCAGGTTACAAGAACTCTTATACCCAGATTGGTGATATAAACATTCCGTAAGGAATTGGTGTCTATGAACCTTCTGTTCATTGATTGGGTATATCTTGGCTTTTCCCTTTGCATCGCGATATTTCATCTGTGAGTATGAGCTTGGAAAGTGTCAACTCTAAATACTCAAGATTCTGTTCTCTTGATTATCTGACTTTCACTGATAGGTAAACGACAAAGAACTAATCAGTTCGTTTGGGCATGGCCATGCACTTCATCAGCATACTTAGTCAGTCAAGATGGGCCCAGAAATATCTCTCTTCTGAGAAGAGGTGCAAATCCCATCTTGCATACCTGCCTTTAACACCACGGCTTCCGCTGAATCTAGTTACACCCTTTATAGCCACCCTGTTACGGCGTAGCGGTTGAGTGCACTAAGAATTCAGTAGTCCTCATGATATCAAATCAGATACCTCAGGTGATAGGGACAACCACTGTGAGATTCACTTATGACCTTTTTCCAAGAAGTAATCTCAACCACGGATCACGTCCGATATTTGCTACTCTATCAAATATCTGTGCAACTTTTAGTCTACAACACTTGTAGCTGTTATTCAGCAACTGATCATAACTACCTAAAAGTTCACAATGACTTTAACGCCTTATCATGCTCCCACAATGATAAGTTGTCACGGACAGATTTTGAACGAAAACTGGAAACTAGTTTCATTCCTGGATTAATTAAAAACATGCAAAAAATGTGAAAGTGATAAAAGAAATCAATCTTGTATAGTCCATGTTACACGCTGTAATAATAACAAGATTGAATGTCTTTTCTTTAATAACTTTCACAGTGTCTATTTAACGTTTGTTAAATACTGATCTAAAATGAAGTATCACCTACCTTCAATTTTAAACCCTTTGATTAAAGTTTACCATTTTAATCAAAGTGATAACCAAAAACACAAGTCTGTTTACTTGTATCTGCTAATTATTGTTTTGCAAACACTTCTTAAAACAATAATTAGACTTTTATCATATTCCATGAACTCGGAGACCTGGACTAACTTCCAGTTCCTGAATATGTAAGACTGCAACTTTCCTTAGTCGCTGTGTAGATGAACGATTTCTATCTGAAATCCGATTCCATTTGCAATCCTTGCAAATCTACTGGAATGCTATTTTAATCCAACACTATAATTATTGATTTCTAAGTCAGTCACGACCTTTGTTTCATGGGTCTTGAAACTTTTATCCTTTTAACTAAAAGGGTAAATTATATCTTATGAATTCTTATCCTACCTGGACTTATGAATTCCGAGATATATCAATAATTATGTCTTTTATTCTTTTATCTTAGACTAGATAGAGAATAATCGGGCTCCCACTGGCTTGCATAAAAACTAACTATTACTCAAAATTTACTATTGACTTATTCAAGACTTTGATTAGTCAATCCTAATTTCAAGTAATGAACTTTGAGAATTTCCCTTTTATGAAACTCAACTGGATTTGGTTAAATCCTAATTCCAAACCTTGGAATTCTTCTAGTTTCATAAATACTGTTATTAACGCTATCTGAGTTAATATCCAAAATTCTCCTTTTAAAACATTTGAATAAAACTTGATCAAACTTGATTAGTTAATTCTTGAGAATTTCTTTTATAAAACTTAACTGGATTTGGTCAAATCCTAATTCCAGAACTTGGAATCTTTCTAGTTTTATAAATACTGTTATTAATGCTATCTGAGTTAATATCTTAAATTCTTCCTTTTGATCACAAAACTGTTATTCATAAATGTTTTATTCAAAACACATTCCTATAGAATCTCGTGTGTTTTGATAGTTTTTATACAAATTACTTTAATTCTATTAAAGTAATTATAACAGGCATCAACAACTAGGATCATACAAACACTAAGCACAATCAGATATTTCAATTGTCAAGACAATAATTTTTGAAAATTAAAACCATTGAATTATAAAATATAATTATCCAAACATTTTAAAACATAAACCCCCAAAATAACTGTTTTAAAACTATAAATTCAAAAATGTCTTGACTTTAAATCATCTAGTACTTAAGATCCTCGGCAACTCCTGGGCACTTCACTTCATTTCTGACTTCCTGCAATAATCATTTGCTCTAGGTATCAGTATACTTGTAAGCTAACAAGTAAGAAGTGACAAATCAAAGCAATCATAAATTTTCTGAGGTTTACATACCTGCTTCATGACGCTTAGGGCAGTTTTGCCTCCAATGACCGATCTCATTGCATATGAAGCAGCGATTCTCGGTCCTAGCTTTGTTTGGCTTAACCTTCTTGCCCTTGCCCTTGCCCTTGCCTTTCTTGGGTGCACTCTGGATGGCCTGAACTGGTCCTTTTCCCTTACTGGTGCTAGCATGCCCATTCTTCTTTTTAACCCCTCCGTCTTTTACCATCAAGACATCCTTTGTCTTGTTCTTGTTCCCCATATTTAATTCAGCTGTCTTAAGCATGGAGTGCAATTCTGCTATTGTTTTCTCCATGTTGTTCATGTTGTAGTTGACTACAAAGGGCCTGTAGTCTTCTGACAGTGAATTAAGTATGGTGTCAGTTGCTAGCTGCAACGGAACGGGATGACCCAGCCTCTCCAGATGATCTAAGTGCCGTTTCATTTTCATGACATGGTCACTTACTGATGTCCCTTTGACCATCTTGCATTCATTGAATGCTTTGGTGGCATCGTAGCGTTCTGTACGAGCCTGAGTCTGAAACATGTCCCTCAGCTGGCGGATCATGTCGTAAGCATTCGTATTTATGAGCCCTGCTTGCAGATCTGGGCTCATAGTTGCTAACATCAGACAGGCAACATCAAGGAGATCATCTGAGTGCTTCTTGTGGGCATTTCTGGCAGCAGCCGGAGCGTTTGCCGGAGGTGCCTCCCCAAGTGGCTCTTCAAGCACATACCACTTTCTCTCATGTCTGAGCACAATCATCAAATTGCGCTCCCAGTCGAGAAAGTTAGGGCCGGTCAGTTTATCCTTCTCTAGGATAGAACGGAGGGAAAGATTGTTAGTGCTGGTAACAGTGCTTGCCATCTACACAAAATAAAACTTTTGGTCTTAGCAACTGTAAATAGACTAATTTCCAATAAAATATCAATAAACCCTTAAATGATCAATTTATTGGACTAGGATCCTTATTTCATACGTCCTGATGTGCGTAATGTTCTTGCTCCACCAGAACCGTATTTATTTCGGTAGGTAAGGACTTTTACCAATCATATCTAACTGACATGACTCCTAGATCTTTTCGGGACCATGGCAACTACCTGTGCATGTTTTAGTCCCTCTTAGTGCTTTTTGGCCCGGTACCACCCGGTGAACATTATAGAACCAAAACAGATCTCACCATTTTGGGGACCTGATTACTATACTCTGGCCGGTACCACCCGGAGATAATTCGCAGAGTTATGTAACCCCTTCAGCTTCAGTTTGAACACAGACGTTGAATGTGTGATCACTTACAATGCCTATGTACTTTACGCCGAAGGTGCCCCTAGATGGGTTGCACTACTGATCTATGATTTTCGGGGTTTTGAAAAACTTTTTATTTCCAGGATTTTGAAAAACTGATTGTTTATAAAGGCTACTTATGTTTTAAACTAACTGTTTGAAACATACATGCAATTTTTAAAACTAACTGTTCTAAAATTACTCGCTAATAAAAACTAACTGTTTTAATAGCATACCTAGTTGATTAAAACTAACTGTTTTTATCAACTTTGCCTTTTATAAAATAATCATTCACTGATTGTTATAGAGAGCAATTGATATTCTAAACTTACTGTTTTAAATATTCATATTATTTTAAACCAACTGTTTAAAACATCGGTTAATTGAAATCAACTGATTTAAAGTGTACTGGTTGATCGAAACTACCTGTTTCGATAACCTTTCCGGCTGACAAAAGCTAACTGTTCCGTCAATTTTGCTCTTTTATAACAATACACTAGGTTTTATTAAAGTGCTTCACTTTAAAGGTTTTCGATTGAAAAGTTAATAAAACCTATTTTCTTCTTGTTTTAAAAAATTCCTTTTAAAACATATCTAATAAACTAACAGTTATTAGCATCAACTACGTAGTTAATCATGCACACAGATAATTATAACAACTACGCAATTGTAAAACATATCATTATAGGATTTGCCAATTTTGTTCCTAGGGACCAATAATGACCTAGTTTTTCTACAACTTCAAAACTTCGCGTAGCTCCCACTGGCTTCGCCATGCTTGTCAGTATTCCGGTAAGATGAAGAATTTTAATAGCTCCCACTGGCCTCGTCATCCCAAAAGAAAAGAAAAATTCTATCCTAGGGTCATTATTACATAAGGGGTTGTAAACGGCACGCAGGCCTCCCCATGAATATGTCAAGGGTCTAAGTTGGCAAATACTATAACGTATATATATATATATATGTAAAATCAAACTGAAATTCATATATAGTTCTCAAGCGATCACGCAATTATGTGTATATATGCAACAAAAGCAATATTATAATTACGAGTAATAAACTGGATCCGTCAAAATTATCTTGTCTCAATTATTGTAAAACTTAGTTTTATAACTGATTCGAAAAACAAACTGTTTTATGAACCAAAAAACTTTAGACTGAAAAATGGTTTTTAAAACTGAGGTTTATTAAACAATAAATCCTACTTTTCAAAAATAAAACCATTTTATCTAAAAACAATCCTTTTACCCGAAAAATATATCAAACGGGTTTTATCAATCCAATTTTTGAGTTGAAACAGTAAAATATTAGGCCTTAATAAAAACTTAATTTTATAAAACTGTTTATTGAACTGGATAATTTAGTCTAACTGATAAAATTTCAGATAAAAGTCTTTAAAACAAAACAAGTTCTTTTGGGCCACAACTTGGTCCAAAGAACTGGGCCTTAGGCCTGATGAACAAACTAGGCCCAGACAAACACAAAAACCCTAGACAGGAAAAACAGGTGACCATCGCTTTGCTTGTAATGTGGGAAAAATTCACCGATCATCGGGTATCGACGAGAATAACCGATCAATGTTACCACCATTGCTTCCATCGTTTTTGATCACCACTATACTAGCGGCGATCGGAAACAATTAATGCCGCCACCACCATCACGGTGGTTTTGGCCACGACTTTTAATGGCAGCAGGGAGAATCGCCTCCCCACCGCCGCCGCGGTTTATCGCAAAACGCCGCCACCACCCACTGGTGGTGCATCCACGGTGGTTTTATCGTCCGACCACCATCCCGGTGAGGTTTGGTGGTCTGATAATCACAGCAGCCAAACACCGCCACCGCTATGCGCGGTGCGGCCCGGCGATCTTGTTTACCTACGAATTTTGGTCGAAAACTATCACCACCGCTGCCGCAATCAATACCATCGCCACCCTCTGTCGATCGGTAACGGTAGTAGCTCCGGGCTACCACCGCCGCCGCGATCCTGATTAGAAAAACCGTCGACGTCACCACCACCACAATCGGTGGTGTGGTGGTCGTTCCTCGATTGGCCCGGAGACGCCGTCCAGTGGCTGTTTTGGCAATCGACACCACCGCCACCACAATTGGTGGTGCGATGGTGGTTTTCTTTCGCGATCGACGACGGCCGACGCCACAACCACCAAGCGGGTGGTGTGGCCGACGCCGCCTGCCACCATCGTCTACCGCCTGCCACCACCAGTCTGGTGGTTTGGCTCGGTAGTCACGAGATTGCCGCCACCACCTCTCTGGTGGTTCGGCTGGGCGTCCGCCGCCACCGCTCGCTGCGGTCTGGCCGGCGATCGTGCCTGTTGGTTTTGGCCGTGGCGATTGCGAATACTTAGACGCCGTCACCACCGGTGCTGGTGGTGCGGCTGTGTTTATCGGAGAAGGTTTCGGCCACCGCCACCCAACTGGTGGCGTGGCCTGGTGGTCTAACAGCATCCGCCGGTGACGCCACCACTAGGTTGTGGTGCGGTCCGGTGATTGATCACGCCAACCATCCGCAACCACCACGCTGGTGGTGCGGTGGTTGTGTTTTAATCGCAGCCATCACCAATCTGGTGATGGTTTTTCCGGGTTTTCGTATGAATAACAATTTGATACAAAATCTAAAATTTTATGTAAATAATTCAATAAAAAAATCAGATTTTTACAAGAAACAATTTAATTTTAACGGATCACGCATATACAGATAAACTGATGAACTAAAACGACTATTAACAATGGCTCTGATACCACTGTTGGGTTTTTGTGGGTATCCTTGGATCAAACTGATCCGAGGATTAACTCAGATCTATCAAAACCTCGCTGGTTCGATATATCTCGTGGGTTTAAAACAAACTGTTGAAACCCACGTGATCAGAAACTCGCTGTTTCGATCAAAACATGCGGAAGCGGTAAAAGCTAAAAAACCCATTAAAGCCTAATGATCTTAATCGTTTGTAGCTCTAAACCTAAAGGATTAGGTTAGATTAATTTACCTGGATTGCTTGAAACTTAGTCCACCCGTAATCAACCAACGAACGTTCCTCTAGCAGAACCGTGAAACCCGAACAACAAAAACGACCCGAAGGGGGGGGGTTTGTGTGCGCCGGTTTTGGGAGAGAGGAGGGGGAGACAGAAAACTGATTTTCTCAACTGAAAAAGCTTAATGTTTCTTAACCCATAGGCCTTTATTTATATGGGAAAGATACAACAGTTTGGATGAGATTCAGCTTCCTTATGATAATTATTGTTTATGTAAAAAATTACACAACTCGATGTCGAATGAAACTTGTGTGAGGCTTAACCGTCGAGAGAAAGAAATTACAATCAATGATAAGTGCGAGAAAGTAAAATAAGACAAATAATTTGATGACGCAGGAAAAACCTCACGACGGAGGAAAAAACCTGCGGTCGACCTAGAAGGTAAGTCGACAGAGCACTATGATCACCAATCAGGGGTGATGTCCTTTAAGTATACAGCTTGGATCGTACGTTTACAAATGAGAGAACTATAAAATCGAATGTAAATTATAGATGATTGTCAAGAATAATGATTTTAGCACTTGTGAACTTCGGATAGACTTCGTGTTCTGAAATGCTGGCTTGATCCTTCTTATATAGTGGCTTGAGAATAACGGTCCAACGGTATTGTGGCTCATCAATGATTGAATTGTAACCGTCCAACGTTATTGTCTTCAATTAATGCTCGGAGAGTAACTGTCCAACGGTATTGTTGAGAGTTAATGTCCAGATTGTAACCGCTGCGAGAATCTTGCTTGTAACGGTCGATCTTGATGCTGTCATATCTTACGACTTGTTCGATGTAGTGACGAACTTCAACAAGCATAGCATAGTACTCAATTTCCGATTTCCTCAAAGGTGGACAATTGTTAGATATGATAATCAGCTTACCTGCATCAAACATATAAACTTTGTATATTTATTCGTTAGTATTGTCGTACGATATTGTGGATATCGTTCGACTTATTCGATGTATATGTTCGATACTTAATGATCTTTGTTCGATAGTCCTCTTAGGTTTTATCTCAGGACCTTATCTTAATACAGGACTATTGTCCTAACACTTGTCTTACGATTATAGTCGGTCGTCGTGCAATTGTAGATTTTTACCCTAACAATTTGCCCCCAAGATTTAGAAAATAATTCTAATTTTATCTAAATCTTTAATTCGCTGGACAAAGAGTAAAAATACGTTGGTTAACGGTCGAATTAACGTTGATAAACTAGCCGTTATCTAGCCGTTGCGCTAGACGCGTGTCTTCTAACGGCTAAATGATGACGCGTGGCACGATTATCTCAGATGACTCATATGATTTAGTTGCTATAAATAAGGCGTTTGATAGTGAGAAAAGATTTTACAAATCTTTTTAATTTCGTAACTAATTGCTTGAGATCGTAATCCGACTATTTTTGGCAAAGATTTCGTGCGACTAGGCTTTAAAAGGTACCTCCTTCTTCCCTGTTTCATGCGTCTGAAATCGATAGCACATAAGAACAATAGAGGTTTAGATAATCTTAGGTTTACTCGATTAAGAAATAGTTTAAGTCGATCAGAGTTCATTATGTCGAGCGAGGTTAGGAGTTCTATTACTGAAAGCCTAGAAGTAGGAGAGTTGAGGGAGTTGGCAGGGCTTCCTGAGAATGCTCTGGTGAGGGTGGCCGGAGAGATCCGTCCGGCGGATGCTCCTAAGGGCTTCTTTGCTCTTTTCGAGTATCCGTTTAAAGTCGGATTTCGATAGCCGTACTCTCCTTTAGCGAGGTCGTTCATGAGTCGTTTCGATGTGTCTCCGGGACAGTTAATGCCCCAGTTTTGGCGTGTTGTTCATGTGATCGAACGAGTGACCAAAAATTGGGATCGTCCACCGTTCTCAGTCGATGATCTCCTCTCGGCGTACAATGTGATCCGTTCTCCCTACAACCGTTTTGGGTTGTTTCCAAGGGGGAGAAGCGATGCCATGTTGGTCCATGGTACCCAAGTAAACGATCGAGGATGGAAGGCGAGATATGTCTTTGTCCAGACGTCCTCGGTCGTAGGCGAGGAATCTTGGGTCGTTCCTGAGTGGAACAAAGGCGGTAATACGACTTGCCTTATTTTCTTTAATTTATTTTAAATTAGTTTTGTTTACTAACTCCTTGTTTTCTTCTTGACAGCGATCAATTTCACGTTCGAGGAGACTACTGAAGCGATCGAACGCTTCTTGAGCTACAGCGTGACCGATCGGAAGTATCGAACGTCGAAAGGAGGTGACGAGAGCGACGTCGAGCCTGAAGTACAAATAATCGAGGAAACAGATATGGAAGGTAAATATCGTACGTCAATATTCTTGTTTGTGTTAGTTTTGTTTAGTTCTAACTTCTCTTTTTTGTATAGGCTCAGCTTCCAAGAAGGCATCGACGATGGAAGCAGCTGCTCGTGCTGCCAAGAGGAAAGCTGCTGCCCAGGAAGGTTTAGTGGCTAAACGTACGAGGTCGTCGTACGTTTCAGTGGACACCCCACCTAAGGATGCCGCACGCAAGGCTGAAGGTGGGATAGAGGCTGTTCCTCTTAACTTTGCTCCTCCTGCAAAGGGAGCAGGTGCGTCGAAGGCCGACAAGGGCAAGGAGAAAGAGGGGTCTGGTCTTACGACCATGACAATCCAGATTCCCTCTGACTTCATGGTAGACGATGTGATCAGGACGGCGGCTACTTTCCCAGTTCTTGAGCAGTTTCACGTCCCTGCTCAGAAGGCGCGCATGGAGGAGGCCGACATCGAAGACCTAGATGCCTCCATTGCGGGTATCTCCTTCCTGGTAAGTCTCTGTCGTACGTTTTTTGCTTTCAGTTTATTTGTACAGCTTCTAATCCTTTCTTTTTTCTTTTGTATAGGCCTTGCAAACTAGTCTTAGCCTCCATACGCGGATGGCTAAGATTAAGGAAGAATTAGCGTTGAATCAGAACGACGCTAAATTGGCCAAGAAGGAGGCCGACAAGGCCAAGAAGAAGCTGACCCAACTAACTGACGAGGTTAATACTAAGTCAGTCCAGATTGGGGACTTGGAATCCAAGCTGGAACTCAGCGAAGGGTTTCAGGTCCAACAACGGGAACGGCTGAAATTGGCCTTGGACCATGCGAAGGAGCTAGAGAAGGAGTTGCTGGCCGTTCGACGGGAGAAGGCTGAGAGAGAAGAAGCTTTATCGTCCAAGATCCAGGAACTGGAAGATGACGCTGCCTTAGTCCGTGTGGTCGCACGTACTGCGGTCATGCGACGCGTAGCTGCTGGGACCGTGACTTCTCAGATGGCGAAGGACGAGGTGGCATCTTTTGTTCAAGTGATGGGTTCTGAAGACCTTCTTGACGAGGAGGATCTGAAGAACTTGGACGAAGAAGTAGCAGCCGAGGTCAAGGACGCAGGTGTCGAGGAGGAGGTTCCTGAAACCTCTGGATCCGTTCCTGCGCATCCTCAAGAGACTGAAGAGGTCCCTGTCGTAGATCCATCTTCCTCTGTCGCTCCTTTAGAATAGTTTTTCTCTTGTAATCGTAAAAATTTTTGTACTCTGCCGTTTTTAGGCAAGTAATATTAATGAAAGAATTTTTCATTTGAATAATGTGTGTTTTAACTTATCACTTGTTGTGTTATTATAACTTTTATCATGCGTTTTAGCTCGTGTCGTGCGTTTTAGCCTGTATCGTGCGTTTTAGCTTTTATCGTGCGTTTTAGCTTTTATCGTGCGTTTTAGCTTTTGTTTTTGCATGCATTTGTTTTAAAGTCCTTAGACTTGGTTTAGAAACGTTTCTTTTGTACTCATGAGAGTATTCGTGCGACTGGCGAGTTGACTTGCGCTATTGCGATATAATCGTGCGTTATAGCGGTTTTCTTGCGATTCATGCGATTTTTGTCGTGCGATCTCTGCGATAAGCATGCATTTAAGTCGTGCGATACTTGCGTTAGTCGTGCAATCCATGCGATTTATCGTGCGATACCTGCGAAAAAGGATGACTAAGGGGTGGCCGTTGGCTTAGCCAACGGCGCTCCGATGCTTAAGTCAGTAATGGATAAGGAATAAATCGTATGTAAATAGGTTTAGAAATAATACCTTTTGAGGTGATGGGCGTTCCAGCTTCGTGGGATTTCCATACCTTCCATAGTCGTAAGTCTGTATGCTCCATTTCCAATGACTTTGGAAATTATGTAAGGTCCTTCCCATTTGATGGAAAGTTTTCCAGCGTTTGGCTCTTGAGTGTTTTGAAACACATGTCGTAAGACATAATCTCCAACTTGAAAAATTTTTGCCTTTACCTTTTTGTTGAAGTGTCTTTCGACAATTCCTTTCTGTGCAGCCATCGTTCGTAGTGCTTTTTCTCGGATTTCTTCTAAGGCGTCAAGATCGTAAGATAAATTTATTGCATTTTGATCATACGTGCGACTTCTGGCAGTTGGTATTTGAGCTTCGATTGGCAAGACTGCTTCGCATCCATATACCAGAGAATACGGAGTTTGTCCAGTTGATGCTCTAGGTGTCGTACGATTTGCCCATAAGACAGATGGCAATTCTTCTACCCATTTTCCTTTTGCTCCTTTCAACCTCTTTCGGATTGAATTGATGATGACTTTGTTGCTCGACTCTGCTAACCCGTTAGATTGTGGATATCTCGGAGTTGAAGTGATTAATTTGATTCCTCGCTTTTCACAGAACGTACGAGTCTTATCACTTATAAATTGTGAGCCGTTGTCGCACATGATTTCAGCTGGTACCCCGAATCTATAAATGATGTTTTTCTGAATGAAAGATATGACTTCTTTATCTCGGACCTGTGAGAAAGCACCAGCTTCTATCCATTTTGAGAAGTAATCGGTGAGCACGAGTAGATAGACTTTTTGTCCAGGGGCTGGAGGTAATTTTCCCACGATGTCCATTCCCCATCGCATGAAGGGCCATGGAACTAGAACAGAATGTAAAGGTTCAGATGGTCGATGGACCATGCTCGAATGTTTTTGACATGCGTCGCATCGTTGGACGTACGTTATGGCATCTTCTCGTAGAGTAGGCCAATAGTAACCTTGTCGTGAGATTCGACTAGCAAGACTTCTGCCCCCTGCGTGATTTCCACATTCTCCGTCGTGCATCTCTTGGAGAATTCGATTGATTTGTACCTTATTTATGACGCATCGTAGAAGAAGTCCTGTCGTGGATCTTCGATAAAGTTGATCTTCAAAAATCGTATATCTTGAAGCTTTCGACCTTGTCTTTCGAGCTTCCATTTTATCTTCGGGTAGTTGGTCGTGCTTGAGGTAGTTCCATATGTCGAGCGACCAATTGTAAATTTCTTCGTTCATCTGTACTTCATCGTTTGTCGCAATTGTTGGTGTTGTGAGATGAAGTATTGGGATATTTTCCATGAACGGATCATGAAATGCAGATCCCAGATTGGCCAGTGCGTCCGCTTGCATATTTAGATCTCTTGGTATTTGCTCGATCAGGAACTGTTCAAATCGTGCGATTCGATCTTTAACGGCTTTGAGATAACTCATCATTTTTGAGTCTTTTGCTTGAAAATCTCCATTTACTTGGTTCACGACCAATAAAGAATCGCTTCGAACGTGCAACTGTTTTGCCCCCAGTCTAAGAGCAATATCTAGTCCTGCGATCAAAGCTTCATATTCTGCTTCATTGTTTGTGGCTTTGAATTCGCATCGTACGGAGTATACTATATTTCCCCCTTGTGATGATTTTAAGACAATACCTAATCCACATCCTCGTACGTTCGAGGAACCATCAACGTAGAGTATCCAAGGCTGGTTGTCTGAAATCATCACAACTTCGTCGCATGTCGTGGGTTCCAATCCTGGAGAAAACTCTGCCACAAAATCTGCTAGTACTTGCGATTTGATAGCCGTCTTGGGTTTAAATTCAATGTCGAACCCACTGAGATAAATGCTCCATTTGGCTAGTCGTCCTGTCAATTCTGGTTTTCGAAGCACCGTCTTGAGTGGATAATTGGTCACAACAATGATATGATGTGACTCGAAGTAATGCCTTAGCTTCTTTGCTGCCGTCATAAGACCTAGTAGCAATTTTTCCATTGATGTGTACCTGGTTTCCGCGTCGAGGAAAGACTTGCTGACATAATAGATTGGTTGTTGTCGTTGATCTTCTTCTCGCACAAGTACTGCACTTGTCGCATTTTTGCTCACTGCCAAGTACAACTGTAGACTTTCTCCTTCGACTGGTTTTGTCAGCAGTGGAGGTGATGTCATATATTGCTTCAGTTCTTGCAAAGCTTTCTCATGTTCGTCTGTCCATAAGAAACCTTGATTCTTTCGTAGGACATTATAGAACAAATGGCATTTATCCGATGATCGTGAAATAAATCGGGTTAAAGCTGCCACTCGTCCTGTTAACTTCTGGACTTCTTTGACATTCCTTGGAGATTGTATCTCGACGATAGCTTTGACTTGTTCTGGACTTGCTTCGATTCCGCGTTGAGTTACCAAGTATCCCAAGAATTTTCCTGCTCGTACTCCGAAGGAACATTTTGTTGGATTGAGCTTCATCTTGTACTGTCGTAGGATATCGAAGGATTGCTTTAAATGTGCAACGTGATCGATCGAACGTTCTGATTTCACAAGCATGTCGTCGATATAAACCTCCATCGTTCGACCAAGATGTTCCTTGAACATCATGTTAACCAATCTTTGATATGTTGATCCTGCATTCTTGAGACCGAATGGCATAACTTTGTAACAGTATATGCCTTTATCTGTCATGAATGCAGTCTTCTCCTGGTCGTCCGTGTGCATCAATATTTGGTTGTATCCTGAATATGCGTCCATGAATGTCAACAATTCATGTCCTGCTGTCGCGTCGACCATGGCGTCGATATGAGGTAAAGGAAAAGGATCTTTTGGACAAGCTTTGTTTAGATCCGTGAAATCAATGCAGACTCGCCATTTTCCGTTCTTCTTTTGTACGACGACTACATTAGCCAACCATTCTGGATATTTGACTTCTCGGATCTTCCCTGTTTTAAGCAGATTGTCAACTTCATCGTTGATCACTTTATTTCTTTCAGGCGCGAACTTGCGACGTTTCTGCTTAATGGGTTTGAACGTAGGATCCACGTTCAATTTATGCGATATAATGCTTGGATCTATTCCAACCATATCTTCGTGCGACCATGCAAAACAGTCTGAATGTTCCTGCAAAAAAGATATAATCGTATTTTTTATGTCAGGGGGGAGCGAGGCTCCTACGAAGACTTTTCGATCAGGATGTTCAGGATCAAGGACGACTTCTTCTAGCCGAAGGTCGTCGTTCGATTTCCTCTCATCCTGGCTCTGTAATTGCTAGATGTCCTGCGACTTTGTCTTCATCGTAATCTTGTAACATTCTCGTGCGATTTTGTTCTCACTAGCAATCTCTTGAATTCCCCATGGAGAAGGAAATTTAATCTTCTGGTGGTATGTCGAAGGAATTGCTTTCATCTCGTGGATCCAGGGTCTTCCAAGAATAACATTATAAGCTGATTGACAGTCCACAACATTGAACTTTGTTTGTTTGTTGATGCCTTTGGCGTAGACAGGCAATATGATTTCTCCGAGAGTATTCATCGGATCTCTATTGAATCCAATCAGAGTTGTACTTCGTCGTACGATTTCTGACCGTTCGATTCCCATGACTTTAAGAGTATCTGCAAAAATAACGTTAGCCGAACTGCCTCCATCAATCAATATTCTCTTAGTCGAACAGTTTCCGATTGTCAACTGTATGACTAGAGCGTCATGATGTTTATGATGGACCCCCTGTGTATCGTCTTGGTCGAACGTGATTGCCATTGCATCGAGCTCTCTTTCTGTCTTTGATTTGGCTTCTCCGGGGACTGGATGTTCGCTTGGACCATCTCGTGCATGTCGCTTTGCAGCTGAATATGTAAGTCCACAAACTTCTGATCCTCCAGTGATGCAGTTTATGACTTTTGTATGAACCGGTGACGCTGGTCGTCCTTGTTTTTCTGGGATGAGACCTTTCAGATGCCCCTTAGATTTCAAATATGAAATCTCCTTCTTTAAACTGATGCATTCATCCGTCGTATGACCATGATCGTCGTGAAAGTCGCACCATCTGTTCTGATCTTTGTCCTTGCTTGGTTTATCAGATTTCTTTGGCCATCGTACGTTTGCATCAATCTTTCGTAGCGAATCCACCAAATCTTTCGATGTACCTGCAAAATTGTAAGTAGATAACTCTGGATATCGTATTTTAACAGTACCTTTGCTTGGTCGAGTTTTCGATTCGTATCGAGGATTTCCAATCTTGTTTACTCTTTTATGCTTAAAGTCATGTTTTTGAGCACCAAGAGGTTTCTTTTCTGCAGAATGCTTTCGTCGGAAGAGAGCATCATCTTCTATTCTCATGAAAGCTAGTGTTCTAGCTCGTACGTCGTCGAAGTTTTCTGGTGGATATTTCGTTAATTCCAAATATAATCCAGAGGAATTTTCTAATCCACGTTTGTATGCCTCGATTGCTGTTTTCACGTCGCAATTTTTTATTTCAATCATTGCTGCATTGAATCTGTTGAAGTAGTCTCGAATTGTTTCTCCAGATTTCTGTACGATATAGTACAGGTCGCTGGTCTGCTTTTCCATCTTACGACTGCTAGCAAATTGTCGAGTGAATTGGTTCACCAATTCTGCAAATGATCCAATACTCTTTGGCTTTAGGTTAATAAGCCATTGTAATGCTGCTCCTGTTAAAGTTGATCCAAAGCTTTTGCACATGCAGACTTCCTGATATTGCGCCGGTATAGGAACTGTCCACATAAGTTGCTTGTACTGTGCTATATGTTCGACCGGATCTGTGATTCCAGAATATTTTGTTGCGAAAGCTGGTATAGTATATTTTTTAGGAACGTCAACAAGAGCTAATTCATCAACGAACGGTGAAGCCTGAAATCCAGTTTTAGGTTCGACTTCGACGGGTACTGCTGCTCCGGGTAGCTTCGTAAGTAACGCGAACAATTTTTGATTTTGTTCTTCCAGGGATTTCAGTCGCACGTTCAGAGGGTCTTCAACGTTTATTGGGATCGTTGGAGTACAACTAGAAGGGATTCCGGTACTGGGTGGTATGGTCGTATGAATGGTGGAACTAGCAGCTGTGGGTATATGACCAGGAATAGGAATTTGTTGGGAAAAAGGCTCGAACGTGAACATGGGTGTTCCTTGAGGCATAGAAGGTGGACCTCGAGGCATAGGTGGCGGGCCATGAGGAATTGGTGGTGGAACTTGGGGTAAAGATGGTCGTACGTTATTGTATTGTTGGTTCACAGTTGAAAATGGCATTGAGGCATTGAACTGTGGTCGAGGCGGTGGTCTTAGATGTTGAGGAGGATATGGAGGAGGGATAGACATTGGGATAGTCATCGATGGTCCTGGTAAAGCTCGAAGACGTTGAATTTCGTTGTTAGCTTCTTGCAATTGTTGTTGGAGTGACGCTATGAATCCGTTATCCATTATCCTGCGCAAATAGCTCAAGGAGAACTCAAAGAAAAGGTTAGTACTAAGGCGCACTTTTCACCGAATGAAATTTTTCTCAAAACGGAGCCCCACGGTGGGCGCCAAACTGTTTATGTAAAAAATTACACAACTCGATGTCGAATGAAACTTGTGTGAGGCTTAACCGTCGAGAGAAAGAAATTACAATCAATGATAAGTGCGAGAAAGTAAAATAAGACAAATAATTTGATGACGCAGGAAAAACCTCACGACGGAGGAAAAAACCTGCGGTCGACCTAGAAGGTAAGTCGACAGAGCACTATGATCACCAATCAGGGGTGATGTCCTTTAAGTATACAGCTTGGATCGTACGTTTACAAATGAGAGAACTATAAAATCGAATGTAAATTATAGATGATTGTCAAGAATAATGATTTTAGCACTTGTGAACTTCGGATAGACTTCGTGTTCTGAAATGCTGGCTTGATCCTTCTTATATAGTGGCTTGAGAATAACGGTCCAACGGTATTGTGGCTCATCAATGATTGAATTGTAACCGTCCAACGTTATTGTCTTCAATTAATGCTCGGAGAGTAACTGTCCAACGGTATTGTTGAGAGTTAATGTCCAGATTGTAACCGCTGCGAGAATCTTGCTTGTAACGGTCGATCTTGATGCTGTCATATCTTACGACTTGTTCGATGTAGTGACGAACTTCAACAAGCATAGCATAGTACTCAATTTCCGATTTCCTCAAAGGTGGACAATTGTTAGATATGATAATCAGCTTACCTGCATCAAACATATAAACTTTGTATATTTATTCGTTAGTATTGTCGTACGATATTGTGGATATCGTTCGACTTATTCGATGTATATGTTCGATACTTAATGATCTTTGTTCGATAGTCCTCTTAGGTTTTATCTCAGGACCTTATCTTAATACAGGACTATTGTCCTAACACTTGTCTTACGATTATAGTCGGTCGTCGTGCGATTGTAGATTTTTACCCTAACAATTATCTTAAATCCTTTCCTTATTTAATTAGCTGGAAAAGAATTTGCATACGATAATTATAATTTATATATTTATCTAATATATAAAATCTTTATTAATTAACTATTATATATTTATTTATCTAATAAATATATAATATCCTAATTAATTAATAACCCTCCAACTTTGGTAATTCTGACTGAAATTACCCAACTGATTTATAATACACTATTATAAATCCTAACTCTCCATTTCGGGATTTCATCTAACTTGTTCGACTTATAGGTTCTCACAGGTGTGACCCTCAAGTGTCTTGTAACATTGGATGTATAATCACTTGGTTTGTCAACTCTGCACATAATTCCTAACAGTTTCAATATCGTTATTAGGGTTGAGCATCAAGAGCGGGTACCTGCCTTTGGAACCGGAACCATTACCCGTTGGAACCGGATTTTAAAAAATTATTTATATACTTATTATATTGAAATATTTAATAAAATTAAACTAAATTATTTATTATATATAAATTACATATAGATGAAACATTTGTTAGCATCAACTAATTTTCGTTTTGATGTAATCTCCTAATTTATTTATTGTCGTGACAATTTATAAAATGATGTTTTATAAAAATGAAATTTGGTCGCTCTTTGGATATTTTTTTTTAAATTAAATTCTTGGTATTGGTTATTGGAAGTTATAAAATGTGGTGTGTCCATGAAATTTGCTCACCCCTAATCGTTATGATAATGTTCTTCTTCTTTCTAGCTAAAACACCATCACCAAACCCTTTTCTGGGCAAAAACTTGGTGAAACCCTCCAAATCAAGAAGTCGCTTAAAAAATAACCACCCTGTCCCTCTACTCTTTCCCGACAAATCCCTCGCCATTTCCTTTGCCTTTCTTGAAAAATCCTTCTTCTTCTTCTGGTCATTGGAAACCAGCACCACCACCGATGGTTGTTCAAGATTTGAGCATTGATGGTCACAGAAGATATACTAAACCCATTGCCACACAAAAATCCTCCCACCCCCTTTTCTACATGTTTTTATGTTGATCCATAAGTGTGAAACTTCCCTTCTCCCTTTCCCAACCACAACTTCCCTTCTTCTTCTTCTTCTTCTTCTTCTTCTTCTTTCTTCTTCTTCTTCTTCTTCTTCTTCCCTTCGTCCTGTTTATGTTTTTTTATTCTAATTTGAGTTAGAGTTCATAGATAGACGAGTTTGAATAAATGGTTGAGTTATTTGAGTTCAATGTTGGTCGGTTGAGTTTATGTATGGAGGCAAAGATAGGGTTTGGCCGGAGAAGATGATCGGAGTTTGGGTTTTGGCGGAAAAGATGACCGGAGTTGGGGTTGGAGAAGATGACTAGAGTTCTCTTGACCAAAGTTGGAGTTTTATATGTTTTGTTTCGTATACGCATCAAAGAGTTATAATATACGCATCCAAAGGCGTACAATAAAAAAACCTTTTAAAGAAAGATATAAAATGACAAAAACACCCCTGGCTTAACAGAGCTATCTAACGAAAATTAGTGGTAGGGACCCCCATTGTAACAAGGAGCAGATCTACACTAATTAGTATGGGGACATAGGCCCCCACTAACAAATTAAATAACCAAATTTCTTATATAAAAATCAAAATTTTTTGAGTTTTAACCATTGCTTTCCATACTGATTTCTCGTCTAGGACCCCATCAACCGAAAAATCACTTTGAAATCAAAAACCAAAAAAACTTGAAATCAACCAAAACCAATAAAAATCTTGAAATCAATTAAAAAGTCTTCTTGAAATCAATTAAAAAGTCTTCTTGAAATCAACCAAAAAAGCCAAAAAGGTCCCACAAAATCAACTAAAAGAGCTTAGAAACCATTGAAATAAAAAAAAAATCTTTGGAAACAATAGAATAAGGTTAAAAACTTATCGAACAACTTTGTGAATCTTTAATCTACCTTAAAGATGCCCCCACTAGAAAACATTCTTGGATCCACTACTAATCATAAGGATAAGACTCAATCCATAAAATTTTGGGTTTAGGCTCTTTATTAAGAAAAAGAAAATCGCCCAAAATCTTGGACGTAGAAGTTTCCAAGGAAGGGTTGTACACTTGGCATACGAATTTGTAAGGTGGAAGCAATGAGTCAAAACATGGGTTTGACTTGGTCAGAGAAAAACATTGGATTTTCTATTACACCACCTGCCCCATCGCTATCTGTTTCCCATTCGACGAACTATAGAAGCATGTCTAACTTTTGTGTTTCTTCTATTTTAACCCATCTACTTTACAAATATCAATTATTGACCCCTGACTTTTGCCTTTCCTACTGTAAGAGGTGATGTGAACGGCATGTTTTTGTTTATCAATTGTATTGTAGATGCATGTGATCTAGCGATAATGTTTGATTCTTGATCAAAAAATATAGAATGTTGGTCGATAAAATTAAATTGAAATTTTATAGACTGAAATGCATATTAACCATATCTTCACACTTAATCACAAAAGCCCTTTTGGGATAACACCAAGTTCTTATCCGATCTATTCATACAAACATTTCGACCGACTATAATTGATGATTTTCAAAAGCAAATTAAATAAACAAGTTTATTCATATAATATTTATATATATATATATATGTATATTATTTTGTGTTTTAGGACGAGGTAGATTTTAAATCTTTTCAAATCCAAATCCGTAAACAAACTTAATCAATGAGACTCATTTCATCAAACCAAAGCTCCCATAACCATAAAAATAACTTCCAATCTCTTTTTACCTTGAGTGATCAAAAGCAACAAAAAGAAGACAAAAGGGGATGTGCACAACTGCACATGGCTAAATTATAAAAAGCATGAGACCATGAGGTAAAAGTACAAAAACAACATAAAGTAATAGTATAGGGACCAAACAATAAACTTATTATTTTCACTGTAGTAAGTGTGTACTTGGATGGTAGCTAGTGGAGTGGGAGGGGGAGCCTTTTGCTCACACCTTCCCCCTTTATCTCTCTCCTTTATATTCATTCACTCTTATTCCCCTGGAAATTGGATCTTGCTCAGAAACAACGAAAAAAGGAGGGAAAGTTTCCCGCCAAAAACACCCGATTCCGCCGAGTCGACTCGCTGTTTCCTTTCTTCTTCTTCTTCTCGATTTTGCTCACAAGATCGGAGCTCTCTAACAAGCTCCTGATTTTGTTTTCGTATGGATTCCGATCGTACGATCATCTCCGTACGATCGACGGCCGTAAAATTCACGGAGCACGTCGTAACGACCAGTAAATTCCTTAATACTCCGATTAAGAAGAGGATCGTAAGGATCACGCTAACCGATCCTTACGCCACCGATTCCTCCGGCGACGACGAGAAGGAAGAGGAACGACAACCGGATGTGAAGCGAGTGAAGAAGCACGTTTCCGTGATCGATTTCAGCAATATTCGTCCATCGTTAAGCTTCGCTAATAAGCAGGAGCAAAGAAAGAAAATCGCCGGATCTACGGAGAAGAAGAAGTACCGAGGCGTTCGCCGGCGGCCGTGGGGGCGGTGGGCGGCGGAGATCCGAGATCCGCATCGGAGGAAGCGAGTCTGGCTCGGGACGTACGACTCGCCTGAGGAGGCCGCCGCCGTCTACGACGAGGCTGCCGTGAAATTGAAAGGCGCTGCCGCCGTTACGAACTTTCCTACCATCACCGTCACCACAACCGTCGCCGTTGAGAGTCAAAGTCAAACAACGGCGACAACCAGTAGTAGCAGCGAAGGACCGTTAAGCCACGCCGTTATGTCACCGACGTCTGTGCTCCACGAGCTAACGCCGTTTGCTGACGTGGACTCTCTAGGGTTTGATATCGAGATGCCGTTTAACTTGCCGGAATTTGTGTCGTCGGAGAAGTACTGCGGCGAGGAGCTCGGAGAGTTTAACATCGAGGATTTTCTGGTTGACTTTGGGGAGAATTATTAATTAAAAATGATTTGTTAAATGGAGGGTAATATGGTAAATTAATGTTTAGCTGCAGCAGGGATACGGATATATGAGTGTATTATAATCGTAAATGAGTGAATTTTGTATATGGAAATTTTGTGTAAGATGTCAGAGAATTTGAGACATGTCTTATTATTAAATTATTAATATGTATTTAGTAAAGAAACATTGTGTAAATTAATACACGCTGCAGTACTTACGTCATCTACACCACTTATGTATTTAACAATAGTATCTCCAATGGGTAACACTATTTTTTACACCAAAGATCAAAAGTAGTGTAAAAAATAGTGTAAAATTTGGTGTTAGTAGTAAATCTTCTCCAATGGATAACACTATTTTTTACACCAAATCCCTTTTACATTGAAAAGTAGTGTTAAAAATAGTGTAAAAAATAGTGTTACACCAAATATAGTGTGATACTATTCATCACACTAAATTTAGTGTGAAAAATAGTGACCCCATTGGAGATGTGAATAGTAACATTTACACCAAATTTAGTGTTTAGTGTAAGATTTGATGACCCCATTGGAGATGGTCTAAAAAAACATTATGTATATTTTATATCTTCCTTCTGCACTAATGTATTTATAAATTAATGTAGTTTTTCAACAAACATTTTATAGTTAATAAATATATATCATGTTGATTTTGTCATCAAGGCTTCCTCAAGGTCAAGGGGTTAGGAGGACTACGTCTCGTTGTTGATGATCCTTGAGGGGCAGTCAAGCTAATGAGCTATTACTGAGTTTTAGAAGGACTTGTTGCATGAATATGTTAGCTGTATAAGGTTGTCGATAAAGTCGTTTGGTTTCACTGTTGGCTCAAAAAGTGGGCTTCGGGCTTACGCTATTGAACGAGCGGGCTTGGCGCTCGGCCTTAGTGATTGGGTTGGGGAACCCGGTTAACCCGCTCTCTCTCACTCTCTCACACAGCAACACTCTCCATTTTCCTCTTTTTTTTTTAATTAAAATGTATATATATTGGGTACGTATTCGGACTTGTGGGTACTGGTACTCCTATTTCAAACTTATTGTGGGTTGGTGGGTAAAACTGATCTGGTGTTGATGTGACAGAGTGGGATTGTGGGTTTTATGGGTTACGCTACCGATAACCTAAGTGTGGTCTCATCTTCAAACCTTGTGAAAATGTTTATGTGGATCTAGTCTGTAATAATTGATGTTGTATGGCATGGTATTTTATGAATAATAATAGGACAAAGTTTTGTTTTCATTCGTATTTTGGGGAACATAATATTTATTTAATGATCCTTCATGTAAAAGTCTTGAAGCATGCTTATGAAAAACCAAAATATTAATGAATGATTTTTTTAAAAACAATTGATAGCAAAATGTATTAAAAAATGCAACATAAGTTGATTCAATTCTAAAATTATGTACTAAAATACCCCTTGCATTAACGATGAAAATAGATGAGGTTAGTGGCCAAGTCCCACTTTCAAAACAAAATTCAAATTACAGGGACCATTCTTTAAATTATGGAAGTTTAGGTACCACTTTCAAAAAAATCAATAAACCACGAGGACCAAAATTGTAGTTTACTCTAATTTATTTAATGAGTCTTGAAGCATGCTTCTGCAAAACAAATATATTAATTAATGACTCTATAAAGAACAATTGATAGCAAAATGTATACATTGAATTACAAAATGGTCCTCTCCAACAATAGAAAGAAAAAAAACCTAAATTTTGTACAGAAAAGGAGAGGAAAAAAAATGTCTTAATAATCATAAATATTAGTTTAATTAGAAGTCTTGTAACCGACTAATGGAGAGCTCTTTGTAAATGTATATGTGGTTGAATCAACGTTCTCTATGTTGTTTCAATGTATCTTTAGCTCAAATTATATCATAAAAATTTAGATTCTATTACTATATCATTTTTTCTTAAAAATTTAAATCCTATATATTTTTTCTGTTTTTAATATCCTTTTATGTTTTTAATATCCTTTGACTTTGATCTACAACTTTTCTTTATTCTTATTAAAAAATATATTTTAATTATTGTACTAATAATTAACCATTTATATTATTGAGTTAAATCTTATTTTTGTTTTAATAGACAAATATTTTTTACTAAAATAATTGTTGTAAGTTGTAACATCCACTTTCATAACAAATTTGTAAATATTTTTCTTGTGAGGGGCTAAAGATGTCAAGAAGATAAAGTTAAAGCTCAAGGGCTAGAAGGCGATTGACTGAATGATAGGGCTAGTTACGTTGAAGAAACTAGTTAAGACAAACTCGGATTTTCTTCCTAATTTCATGATGGAGAGGTTGAGGCAAAAACAATAAATAAAAATTTTGACCAAATTTCAATACATAAAAATTTTGACCAAATTTCAATGGTTTAGACTCCAAAGGTAATATTTCAACTTTAAAATCGCATTATCATGTGGACTTAATAGTAGACAATGACATTGAAGTGTTTATTGGGGTTCACTGTTAATGCAAGACTTGAAAGCCATTAGTTGCGGAAAAAAAACTAGTAAACATGTTACTTGGTTGATTGACAAAAAGAAAATCCAAATGAATGTTGAAATTGGTGGTTAAATGCAGGGGCGAAGCCAGGATTTTAGATTAGGGTGGTCATCTTTAATGTAACCTTATAAATACATTTATAAAATATATAGAATCAATTAGATACATACAGTACAACAACATTAGGTTTATAAAGTGTCTAAATCATCTAAATGTCCTAAGAAAATTATTATAAGACTTATATCTATTGGAAAAATGTTTGATGTCTAAAAGTGTTACAATGTGTTTACAGAACATTTTTAGACATATTAACATGTTTTTAAAACAAGTTCTCACATTAATCATTTTATTTGACATTATTTGAAAAAAGTTATAACAAAATTGTCTTATAAAATAGATAATACAAAGTTTATCTTAAAAATGTTATAAAAACTTGTTAAAACTGTCACATCCCGTTTTTTTTTTTTAAATAATTATTTTATTTAATTATTTATTATTATTATTACTATTAATGTATCATTAGGGTTAGGGTTAGGAGTGTTTCTTGTGGGTTAAGTAAGAGGGAGGGAAAGCCCGTTTAACTCGATTAAAAACCCTAGAGCCGTAGGTCGTTTCCATTGTGTTTCGTAGCGAGCAAGTTTCGGTAAAGGGAGGGAGAGCGCCGATTGAGTGGGAGATCGGGGAGGAGGCGGCCGGAGCGCGTGTGACCGAGTTGTAGGTAAACCACGTTCCTTTTTCACTCTCCTTCTAGGTCCGGTGGTGGTGGTGTCGTTATTGTGCCGGCGGCGGCGGTGGTTCTTCACCATCGTTGCCGCTGCCGTGTCGTTAAGGGGCGGTGGTGGTGGCGGGTCGCACCGTCGTCATCGCCGTGATCCTTGCAGTCGACGACGCCGCCAACGGCGACAGCCGTAAGGCGGCGGTGGAGTTGTTTGCGGGTTCCAGGCGCCGGCGGTGGCTAGCTTCCACTAGTCGCTGCCGTGCGACCGTAGTGGTGACGGAAGTGGAGGGCGGCGGTGGTTGCATTGGCAGCCGCTGTCGCTGCTTTCTTTGTGACCGACGACGGCGCCACCACCGTGGCTGTCGGAGTCGAGTGGTGACGGTGGATCACACCGTCGCCGCTTTTGGCGTGGAGTAGGGTCCGGTGGCGGTGGCGGCTGGACGCACCGCCGTTGCCGCTGTCGATAGTGAGACCGGCGGTGGCGGTTGGTTGCACCGCCGCTGCTGCCGCCGTTGAGTCTTGACCGGTAGTGGTGGCTCCTTTGGGGGCTGCCGCGACTGTGGGAGGGACGGAAGGCCGGCGGTGGTAGTGGACACCCACGGCCGCCGCCGTGACCGTCGTAAGGATGGTGTGAACGTCCGGGCGGTGGTGGCGGTCACGTCGCCGTCGCCGCTGCCGGGATGCTTGGCTACCACCGATGTGTCGTGGGCGGCGTGCGGTTGCGGCGGGTTATTGTCGTTATCGCCGCCGTTTCGCTTAACCGATGACGGTGATATTTGTGGGTTAGTATTGTGTAGTAGTATCCTAATTAATTAAGTATGATGGTACTTTGTGTTGGGTTTTTATGCGTTCCTCGTATCAAACTGACACGAAGAAAACTGTGGATTTCAATCCTAACTGGATGAGATACACGACAAAACTTTGTGATCAAACTGATCAATAAGTTTATCGAATCAAACCTAACTGGTTTGATACGTGCGGAAGCGATTTGGATATAAAACCCAAATATCCACAGATCTTTTCGTTTCAATTATAATAGTAATAGATTTGTTAGAGTGTTACCTGGAATGCTCGAGTTAGATCCACCCGTGATCGACCAAACGAAGATCCCTCTAGCAGGAATGAGTCCCCGATACGATGAAAAACAGCTAAGGATTAATCAAAGAACCAAAAACCGAACTGGTTTTGCTCTTGGATCGGCGCCGGTTTCAAAGGAGGAGGGAGGAGAGAATTTTCTGGTTTGTTTTTCTTGGTGGAATGAATTATGAAAACTGATAAGCCATAGGCTTATTTTATATGGAGGAATTTCCATACAACTCAGTTTCCATAATTAGTTTCATAATTATCTTTGGCAAATATTCTTTTCTTTTCCTTAAAGAAAAATAACTAGATAATTATTTGTATTATTAATTATTATCCTATTATATATTTATTTACCTAATAAATATATAATTCAATAATTAATAAACTTATATATTTATTTATCTAATAAATATATAATTACTAACAAACCTTTAACTTTGGGATTTAGTACGGAAAATGCCCAACTGATTTATAATTAACTATTATAAACCTTAATCTCTCCAAACTGGGACTATCTTATTTATTCGGTTTACAGGTCCTCACAGGTGTGACCCTCGAGTGTCTAGTAACGTTGGATGTGTAATCACTGGTTTGCCAACTTCTGCACATAATTACTAACAGACTCCCACTTGTGCAAGTTGGCAATACCGTCTTGATCACACGGACCTAAGGAGGCCCCTAGACAGGCGCTTAGGCTAACCAGGTTACAAGAACTCTTATACCCAGATAGGTGATTTAAAATTTCCATATGAAAATGACATTAATGAAACAACTGTTCATAAATTGGGTATATCTTGGCTTTTCCCTTTGCAACACGATATTTCATCTATGAGTATGAGCATGGATTAAGTCAACTCTAAATACTCATGATTCTGTTTCTCGACTATCCGACCTCTACTGATAGGTAAACGACAAAGAACTAATCAGTTCGTTTGGGCATGGCCATGCACTTCATCAGTATATTCAGTCAGTCAAGGGGCCCAGAAATATCTCTCTTCGGAGAAGAGGTGCAAATCCCATCTTGCATATCTGCATTTAACACCACGGCTTCCGCTGAATCTAGTCACGCCCTTTATAGCCACCCTGTTACGGCGTAGCGGTTGAACGCACTAAGTATCCAGCAGTCCTCATGATATCAAACCGGATACCTCAGGTGATAGGGACAACCACTGTGAGATTCTACTTATGACAAAATCCAAGAAGTAGTCTCAACCGCGGATCACGTCCGATATTCGCTACTCTATCAAATATCTGTGCAACTCCTGGTCTACAACGCTTGTAGCTGTTATTCAACCACTGATCATAACTACCCAGAGGCTCACAATGACTTTAACGCCCTAACGGGTTCCCACCACGATAAGTTGTCACGGACAAATTTCGAATGAAAGACTGGAAACTAGTCTCATTCCTGGATCATAAAACATGCAAAATATAAAAGTGATAAAGAAAATAATTTTGTATAGTCCATATTACACTCTGTAATAATAACAAAATTAATAGCATTTCTTAATTACTTTTACGGTGTCTATTCAATGTTTTACTAAAATACTGATTTAAATGAAGTATCACCTAACTTCAGTTTAAACCCTTTGATTAATGTTTACCGTATTAATCAAAGTAACAACCAAAATAATACAAGTTTTGTATCATCTGATACAATCTACTTGATTCTACTAATCTTTGTTTTGCAAACACTTTTAAACAAAGATTAGACTTTTCTTTACCATATTCCATGAACTTGGAGACACTGGAATAACTCCTAGTTTTCCTGAATATGTAAAGTTTAAACTGCAACTTCCCTTAGTTGCTGTGTAGATGAATGATTTCTACCTGAAATCAGATAAAATTTCCATTTACCAAGCTGGCAAATTTCAGGAAATTTATTCTAGTGTTTACGACACTTTTAGAAAGATAATTAATATCTTTAATAATTATTCCAACACATTTTAATTATTGATTTCTCTCGAAGTCAATTATGACCTTATTTAGTTTCAAAGACTTTGAAACTTTCGTTCTACCCTTTTGACTAAAAGATAGATTCGTATATCTTATGAATTTACATCCTTTCTGGATCATGAATTCCGAGATATATACTAAATCAATAATTTTATCTTTTATTCTTTATCATGCACTAGATAGAGAATAACCTGGGCTCCCACTAACCTATATGAAAACCAACTATTACTTAAAATTAACTATTGACTTAGTCAAAACTTGATTACTTAGTCAATTCTATTTCAAGTAATAAACACGAGAATTTTAACATTTATAAAACTTAACTGGATTATATTAAATCCTAATTCCGAAACTTGGAATTTTTCCTAGTTTTATAAATACTGATATTATCAATGATATTTGAAATAATATCCTAAATTCTTCTTAAAACATATGAGTAATAAATTTTGATCATAAAATACTTTCATAATCTTTTACTCATAAATGTTTTATTTAAAAACACATTCCTATAATTATAGTACTTCGTGTGTTTTTGACAGTTTTCATATACATTACTTCAAACTATTTTGATTGAAGCAATACTGTTAGTGTAATAGGCAACATCTCGGATCTAATTTTGAATCAAGTCTAATTTGACTTATACAGATTCAAAATATCATGCATAAATATATCAAGACAACAGTTTTAAATTTTAAAACCGATAAGAATTCAAAAAACAAAAATTCAAATTTTGGAAAGACAAGATTGTTTTAAAAAATTAAAATTGTCTTGATAATATCTAAAAGTAATCTTGCATGCTGATCCTTGCAATCTGGGCACTTCACTTTTAATGACCACCTGCAAATAAACATTTGATTCTAGGTGTCAACACACTTGTAAACTAACAAGCGAAAGTGATAATCTGAAGCAGTCACGAATACCTGAGGTGTTTATATCTGCTTCGTAACGCTTCGGGCAGTTATGCCTTCAATGACCGACTTCATGGCACTTGAAGTATTGATTCTCGGTTATTATTCTGTTAGGCTTAACCTTTTTACCCTTGCCTTTGCCTATATCATAAACATTGGGTGCACTCAGGGTAGCCAGAACTTGGCCCTTTCCCTTACTGGTGTTCCCATGCCCACGCTTCTTCTTTACTTCACCATTCTTGACCATAAGCACATCTTTGGTCTTGGTCTCCATCCTCAACTCAATTACTTATAATCTTCAGACAGTGAGTTGAGTATCGTATTTGTTGCTAACTGCAACAAAACTGGGCGACTGAGCCTCTCTAGGTGATTAATGTGCCTCTTTATTTTCATGATCACTAACTGAGGTCCCCTTTTGCCATCTTGCACGCGTTCAGTGCTCTACTGGCATCATAACGCTCTGTGCGTGCTTGCGTCTGAAACATGTCCCTCAACTGGCGGATCATGTTATAGGCATTTGTGTTTATGAGCCTCGTACGAAAAACTGGGCTCATAGTCGCAAGCATAAGATAGCCTACGTCCAGCAAATAATCGGAATGCTTTCTATAAGCGTTCCTGACAGTGACAGTAGCTTTTGCTGGAAGGGCCTTCACCTAGAGGCTTTTCTAGGACATACTACTTTCTCTCGTGTCTGAGCACAATCATCAGACTGCGCTCCCATACGAAAAATTATACCTAGTAAGTTTGTCCTTTTCGAGAATGGAGCGAAGAGGGAGTTTATCAGTGTTGGTAATAGTGTTTGCTATCTACACATTTTAAAAACTTTGGTTTTAGTAACTGTGAAAGACTATTTCCAATAAATATCAATAAACCCTTAAATGATCAATTATTGGACTAGGATCCTAATTACATACGCCCTGATGACCGGTGTGTTCACGTCTCACCAGGACCGCGTACTAACTAGGTAGGTAAGGACTTTTACCAATCATATCTAACTGACACGACTCCTAGATCTTTTCGGGACAACGGTAATTATCCGTACATGTTTCAGTCCCTCTAAGTGCTTTTTGGCCCGGTACCACCCGGTAAACTTAACAGAACCAAAACAGATCTCACCATTTTGGGACTTGGACACTTTACTCTGGCCGGTACCACCCGGAGATAATTCGCAGAGTCTTGTTAATCCCCTCCAGCTTCGGTTTGAACGCGGCCGTTCAAGGTGTGTTCACTTACAACGGCCGCGTACCTTAAGCCGGAGGTGCCCCTAGATGGGTTGCACTCTGATCTATGATTTTCGGGGTTTTTAATTAATTTTGAAAAACCTTTTAGTTCCAGTATTTTTGAAAATCTATAATTTTGAAAAACTGATTGTTTAGAAGGTAACTGATGTTTAAACAAACTGTTTAAACATGCTTGCTATTTTAAAACTAACTGTTTTAAAGAGCACTTGCTAATTAAAAACTAACTGTTTTAATAAGCACACTTGCTAATCAAAACTACCTGTCTTGATAGCATATTTGTTGACCAAAACTAACTGTTTTATCAACTTGCCTTTTCATACAAAACAGTCTTATTATTGAGGTTTTAAATAAAATCTACCGTTTCAAAAAGGTTTATAAAACTGGTAATTTTAATTATAAAACCTGTCCGCTCTTGTGATTTTATCTAGTTTTAAAAAATTCTCTTATTTTAAAACATTTTGATATAATTATAAAATCACAACCACGCAGTTAATATGTCAACAACCACGCAGTTAGAGCTAACTAATTATAGGTTTGCCAACTTTTATTCCTAAGGACCAATAATGACCTATTTTTCTAAAGGATTTCTAACACCTCGCGTAGCTCCCACTGGCTCCCCGGTATCTTCGTTAGTACTCCAGAAAAGAAAATTTAGGTTTTTCTTGCGTAGCTCCCACTGGCCTTCGGCATTCTCGATGGAACTCCCAAAAAAAAGGAAAAATAACTATCCTATGGTCATTATTACAAAGGGGTTGTAAATGGCACGCAGGCCTCCTCAAATTTAATCCAAAAGGTCTAAGTTGGCAAGCCCTATAATAGATATATACGAAAGCATATATATACTCAAGCAACCACGCATTTATATATATTAAACAATATAATAAAGCGATAAAGAAATCCTAGATCCGTTAAAAAATTATCTTGTTCCGTTTATCGCAAAACTTGGTTTATAAAACAAACTGTTTATAAACCGAAACTAATATTTTAAACTGAAAACGGTTTTTTACTTGAATTATAAAAATACTAAGATTTATAATCAATAAATCTATTTATAAAGCAAAACCGATTTTCTAAAATATTTGCTTTTTATCTAAAAGTTATATCAAAACCCGGTCCTCGAACAAACTGGTCGGAAAAATAAACATTGGACCGTAAACTGTGTCGTGGTTTGACCAACTGGTCAAAACATGATACTAGACTTATTTGACCAAACGGGTCAAATAACAGGTTTGATAAAACACAATTTTACTCGGGATAATTATTAACTAAAAATCCCTTAAACATAATTTTATAATATAATGTAACTGATTTATATATATAAAAATATATTATCTAAATAAAATTAATTTGGGTCAAAAAGCTTAAAACCCAATAAACCCTTTTGGGCCATAAACTTGGTCCAAAATACCATGGTTTCGGCCCATTACCAAATTGATAAGTCTGGGCCCGAAAGATAAAAAAATTTGAGAAACGCTTGAAACCAACCGCTACCTACGATCAACCGGGATATTATCGCCGCTTACATCGCCGTCGATCACCACCGCCTGGTGGCGATTGACCGTCGGTGCCATCACTGACCATCGTCGTCGTGGCGGCCGCTGGTGGTCGCACTCCTCTCGGCCCACCACTAACTGATGGTTCGGCCGAGCGCCGCCTTGGTGCATTAAGGGATCGGGCCATGGCTTGATTTGGGTATAGACCATGGCCAACCAAGCTGGTGGACCATGCCTTGAACTCTGATCAGGCCACGGCCTAGTGTCGACTCAAGCCACGGCTTGAATTCTGATCAGGCCAAGGTCTGATGGCTGATCAAGCCATGGTCTGATGGCAAGTCAGGCCACGGCCGAGCGGCGAGTCAGGCCACGGCCGAGCGGCGAGTCAGGCCACGGCCGAGCGGCGAGTCAGGCCACGGCCGAGCGGCGAGTCAGGCCACGGCCGAGCGGCGAGTCAGGCCACGGCCGAGCGGCGAGTCAGGCCACGGCCGAGCGGCGAGTCAGGCCACGGCCGAGCGGCGAGTCAGGCCACGGCCGAGAGGCGAGTCAGGCCACGGCCGAGCGGCGAGTCAGGCCACGGCCGAGCGGCGAGTCAGGCCACGGCCTGGTGGTGGTTCGGCCACCATCTGGCGGTCCGGTCGGCTGTTGCCGCCGTACCGCCGCCTCTAGCCTCGGTCGGCGATCGGTGGGTGGTTCGGTCGGCTATCTGCCGCAGTTCCGCCACCGATTCCCACTACCCTGTGGGGTTTTTCCGTGATAGCTTTTTCGACGATAAACATAAAACGATAAAACTGGAAAGTTATAATAGATAATCATTAAATCTTTATACGGAACTGAAAAAGATTTTAAACTGATAAAAATCAAATTTTTTCCCAAACTGATTAAAATTGAATTTTTATACGAAACGATTATCAATAAAACTTTATTCGCAAGAAACAATTTTTAACGGATCTTTAAACAGTTAAAAAGAATAAAACGAATAAACCTGTGGCTCTGATACCACTGTTGGGTTTTTATGCGTTCCTCGTATCAAACTGACACGAAGAAAACTGTGGATTTCAATCCTAACTGGATGAGATACACGACAAAACTTTGTGATCAAACTGATCAATAAGTTTATCGAATCAAACCTAACTGGTTTGATACGTGCGGAAGCGATTTGGATATAAAACCCAAATATCCACAGATCTTTTCGTTTCAATTATAATAGTAATAGATTTGTTAGAGTGTTACCTGGAATGCTCGAGTTAGATCCACCCGTGATCGACCAAACGAAGATCCCTCTAGCAGGAATGAGTCCCCGATACGATGAAAAACAGCTAAGGATTAATCAAAGAACCAAAAACCGAACTGGTTTTGCTCTTGGATCGGCGCCGGTTTCAAAGGAGGAGGGAGGAGAGAATTTTCTGGTTTGTTTTTCTTGGTGGAATGAATTATGAAAACTGATAAGCCATAGGCTTATTTTATATGGAGGAATTTCCATACAACTCAGTTTCCATAATTAGTTTCATAATTATCTTTGGCAAATATTCTTTTCTTTTCCTTAAAGAAAAATAACTAGATAATTATTTGTATTATTAATTATTATCCTATTATATATTTATTTACCTAATAAATATATAATTCAATAATTAATAAACTTATATATTTATTTATCTAATAAATATATAATTACTAACAAACCTTTAACTTTGGGATTTAGTACGGAAAATGCCCAACTGATTTATAATTAACTATTATAAACCTTAATCTCTCCAAACTGGGACTATCTTATTTATTCGGTTTACAGGTCCTCACAGTGTGTGACCCTCGAGTGTCTAGTAACGTTGGATGTGTAATCACTGGTTTGCCAACTTCTGCACATAATTACTAACACTTTGATCGTTAGTACTTAGCTGCTAATAGTTAATAGTAACACGTAGGACCGTTGTGCTTAATTTTTCAGTGTGGTTGCGTGGATTACAATTGTGAGCGAGACGTTTACTCGCGTGTACGTGACGTGTTAAGGTGAGTGGGTTTTCATGCGATAGATTGTAATTTCATGTGTGAACATATATATATGTGTTATTGTGGTTATGTGATGATGTTGGGTTGCGTGATGACCCGAAGGGCGGGAAACCGCGGTGACCGGACTGCGTGATGGTTCGGTAGACGGGAAACCGTTAAGCTGATGGTGTGATTGTATGTATATGTGCATTAAATTGTAATTTATTGTATGTAACCTTACTCACTAAGCGAATGAGCTTACCCCTCGTGTTTTAACATTTTTAGGTACGAGCTCCGGTGTCGATAAGGGCAAAGCTCCGGCTTGAGGGTTTCCGGCAAGACGGCGTTCCGATCCGATCATTAATGCTTTTGTTGACTTTTATTTATGGGATATTAATATGGTTTTGACTTGGTTTGTGAATGATTATTTATTAACAATCAATGCAAGGGTTTTATTTAAAGTTTTATTAATATTTTTATTTTAAAAATACTTCAAATCGGGTGTGGGTGTTACAAAAACGTTCAATAACGTCTCATAAACCTACAGTAATACTTTAGATTGGTCGCTTAAGAATTTGGTCTTAAAACCAAAAATTCTTTTCTATTAGAGAGCACCGACGATATTTTATCTTAAGATGTCTTGTAAACTCAATTATAATGTAATGAGATATTATATCAGTGATTGATAAAGCGATCTATTAAAATTAATGTAAATGTATATAATCAATTTATAAAATTGATATAAAATAAATTTTATTTTTTCAAAATATAAATGTGCTTTTCAAAAAAAAAAATGGACACAATTGTGTGAGATTTGGTCATGGTTTGGTATGTGCCATATTGGTTTGAGTTTCGCACAATTAAAATCCATGTGTGCCTTGATTTGCCGTGTTGTTTGATGATTCACTTGGCAAAGCCTAGTAATGCCCAATGAAAAAATTATCATGACAATGTTGTAGGTCTATTTAACAACATGTTTCAATAATGCTTTAAATCCTAAGGCTATTAGATATTTAGATGAATCTTTATGTGACTTACAAAATAGAACACATAACCATTATGTTATGTTTTCAAATTTGTTTGCATGATATGACTTACATGTTTTTAAAATGCTTGTATCATTCTATTAGTAATATCATGTAAGGGAAGTAACTAGTAAGGCTTTGGTTTTAGTAATGACTAGCCCACATGATAAGAGCTTTTATACAAAATAAGTATCAATGTGTTTGGTGTTCCCCACCACACATATCGGTTATAAATCCCTTAGCTTAGCATATGCATAGTTTGTACATTGATGTTGCACTAATGATCAACATTTTCATAAATCCCTTAGCTTAGCATATGCATGGTTTGTGCATTGATGTTGCATTAATGATCAACATTTTCATAACATGTTTTGTGAAAGTGTATCAACAACAACATATGTTTATTATCATACCATGTCTTGTTGTTATTAGTATGAATTATTTTTTTAGTTTTTATATATATAAACCATAAACTTACTAAGCTTACTAGCTAAATAATGTTATGTATTTTCTGAGAAGGTCAAACAACCAATGACAAGGTGATGGGAAAACCTAATTGAGCACTAGATAATACTTTTATAATATTAGTCACTTTTCAATTATAGTTTTTACGCTAGCTTGGTATGCGACAAACTAGTAGTTAATTTCAGACTTCGCAACAGTTGTCTTTAGTTGTAAACTTATGTCGTGTAAGTTGGAGATAGTCACAAGGACACATGTTTAAATACAACAAGAAATCTCTCTCGAATCCACTTTGAAGTACTTCCAACAACTCTCACGACAATCGGTCTTGACTTTCCACGACCCATCTGTTTAGTTATATTTATTTTATATTATTCATATCTTGTAATATCTATTGTTATTATTAAGGTCGTCGTCCCTGACGTCCATAGTGCATCAACGATAACTTTTATCGTCCGTGATTTTTATCCTTGAGAGGGGCTTTCCATGTCACCAATTCTTGTCTCTAGTTTGCTTTTTATTGTTTGTCATGTCTATATCGAAAAATGGGTCTTTAATTATGAAAGATCCACAAACCAACCTCAAATTATCATTGGTGTAATTTTTGGCATAAACAATTGACGAAGAAAGAATTGTTTTTTTTATCTATGGTATTCAAATTTTATTTGATCAAGTCGTTTGTTGTATGTTTTTTTCCGTCCCAAAATCATTGTGCACATTTTTTTTAGTTTATCAGAAAATAAGTGATTTTTATGAAAATGTCATTTTCTCATTCTATCATTAATTATAAGATGTGGAAGTAAAATCTTCCTTTCTTTATTATTATAACTTAATTAATTAAAAAAGTGTAATAATTATACATTTCTAAAATTGTATGTCGTTTTATTATAAACACTTACGTGGAAATGAGGAAGACCATATGTTTTACTTAGATAAATGTTTTAGTAAGATTAACATACTCATAGAAAACCCCTTACTTTCGAATGTTGCTATTCCTATCTCTTTCCAGTCACATTAATTCATTCATCTATAGAAAGGAGTTTTCTATCCATACACAGAGTATAAATAGGTGTATGTGAGTGAGGAGGGTGAGTGAAAAAACAATGGATATGAATTAATGTGAGGAAATGAGTAGAAGTAACAACATTCGATGAAACTAGTCAAATTGTTTTGAAATATTGATCCTTCCATGTGTTAAATGGTCAATAACATATATTGGTAAAAAAGTTGGATTGGATCTTCTAATCTTGTTACGTTTCATGTTTCCTATTTATTGTTCCTTCAATCATTTGTCATCTTTAGTATGACTTCTCAACAAAATTCGAATCCAAATAAATTTTGACCATCTCTCAAGAGAAAAAGACATCTTATATAAATTACAAATTTACAATGAACTTTTTATTCGATTAGAATGTATATAATTAATGATGAACAACATAACTTACATTATCATTGTCATAAATAATGAAAGTAATAATTAATATTTTATAAGAGGACAATTTGAATACATCTTCCTTTCATTGCCTCCTTTTGAATGGTGGGTAACTGGGTATTGTCAAGTGACTATGAGATATATAATCAACTCCACTTGTTGACTTTGCACATGATCTTATAATAAAATTTTGTTGTTTTTTAAGAATAACCTACAATTTATTATAAACTAAAGAAATAACAAATGAGAATACATATAGAAACAAGAGTAAACTTCATTCTTGGTTATGTGGTATCCGTGTTTTAACATTTTAGGTGTTTATTTGATATAAACTAGTTATAAAGAGTTTTGCTTTGCGCCGGGTTATAAATTGTTATAGATTTTATTATAAGTAGTTTAATGAAATTACTTAATTGTTTTTTTATTAAAGTTACTATAGTTTATAATTAACCTGATCATATCCCAATCCTCGTCTCTAAGGAAAAAACGGGGATTTTTTTCATTTTTGTTATCTATTTTAAGTCAAATGTTTTGAGATACAATATATGTTTAAATATCACGTGTTCCAATAAAAACTAAAAATGTGTCGTAATAATTTATAGACATTAGCGTATAATAATTTATAAACGTAATACCAAAAGAAATTAAACTTAATCCCAAAATTATTTTTAACGACATGTACTAAAACTTATCAAGTAATAATCAAAACCAGATCGAGTAATATAGATAATATATTGAAATAGGAGCAACCATATATCGTATAATAGAATATATATATATATATATATATAACTAGTTTTGATCCCGTGTCATATACGGGATAATTTCAACAAATTAAGTTATGCCAAAAACTTTATATTATAAATATTAATTGTTATGCTATTGATCTTTTAACATCAATATTATTTTCTATCAAATACATTAATTATATTAAAAAAAAGTACAAACTTTATTTATTTTTAATTTAATTCAATTGATATCAAATTATCAACAACGAAAATATAACAAAGACATTTTATAGATCAAACTATAAACTATCTTTGACTTTAAAATGACGTTAATATACTTTCACATATAAAGAGAAAGGTATACATACAAAAGTGTACTTTGATTGAAATACAATAACTGATACGTTTAACAATAATTTGTTATAAAAATATTAATTAACTATTATATTAAAACTCAATGATTATCTTCATTATATTTAAAATGAAATATTTATTTTCTATTTGATGACGTTTATCAATTAGTTACATGAATACAAATATAAATTATTATATAATGTGGAGAAGAAAACTTAGTTATGCTTCTACTGATGTAGATCAAAAAACTAAAAAAAGTAAATCAGGAGAAAATCAAACCATATGATTTAATTCATCATAAGAAAACAATGACACAAATTTTCTTACCATTCTTCAAATAATTGCAAAAACAAATAATTAAAAAAAATTATGCATGAATGTTCTTCGAAAAAATGGTTGACGAACTTACCTAAGACGTTTGCAAAAATAGTAATGGAGGAACTTGATAAATTAAAATGGAAAATGTAAGGTTTATATGGTTTTTGTTGAATCTGCTTAGTATTTAAATATCAATTTAGGGAGAGAAATAGAGATATAGATGACTTCATACCAATATTTGTTATATTTAATAGATAATTTTGGATTAATTTTTAATAATTTTAAATTTTGAATCAGTGTCATGTGTCAACATATGACACATGACACATATGCATATGATGTGGCAATGGCTCAGCAGAGCGCGACACGTGTCAATTTCAAATAATTGCAAAAACAAATAATAATAATAAATTATGCATGAATGTTCTTCGAAGAAATGGTTGACGAACTTACCTAAGACGTTTGCAAAAATAGTAATGGAGGAACTTGAAAAATTAAAATGGAAAAGGTAAGGTTTATACGATTTTTGTTGAATCTGCTTAGTATTTAAATATCAATTTAGGGAGATAGATAGAGATATAGATGACTTCATACCAATAGATAGAGATAAAGTTTGTTATATTTAATAGATAATTTTGGATTAATTTTTAATAATTTTAAATTTTGAATCAGTGTCATGTGTCAACATATGACACATGACACATATGCATATGATGTGGCAATGGCTCACCAGAGCACGACACATGTCAATGAGTTACTCAGAGCGCGACACGTGTCAATGAGTTACTCTTTTATTATATATAGATTAAATAAATAATCAATATATATACGGGGCAGGGCAGGGAGTGCAATACTCGTTTGCGTCCAGATCCCCGATTTGAGCAAAAAGGGGATCCCCGTCCCCAAGATCCGGTTTACTCGCCGGGGGGGGGGGGGGGGGGGATCCCTGTTCCCGACCGAAACAGGTGGACTGGGTTCCCTAACGGGTCAAGGACAATTCTCATGCCTAATTAAAGGGGCATATAGCATCACCCACCTTCATTAAAGAACACTATGTGTTTAGAGTTGGAATTATCCCTTATATCAATTCACAAAGTAAGTGAATACTAAACATGTAGATTAAAGTACCATTTTGGTCCTTATGGTTTGATATGGTGTAAAGTATGACTTTGGTCCATATAGTTTAATATTTAGAGTGTTTTTAGTCATTGATCTTTAAAAGCTGTTTTTTTTTTCATCCTTATGGGATATGCCTAAGGTATTACATATTTACCATCTTCATATTTTTTATTCTCGAATTACATAATTTACATTTTGTTACTTTTATTTTAGTTATATGTTTTATTACGACATTTTGTTTTATTGGTTAATTATAAACTTATAACTTTAATAAAAAAAATAATCAAGTAATTTAATTAAACTATTAATAAGTACATGATATTTTTTCCAATTTTAGGTTAAAATATCTTAAAATTAATATTTTTCATTTATTGATTTATTAAATCTTTTTTATTTATTTTAAATAACTATTAACATATAACCCCCTCCCCCCCCCCCCCCAACACACACACACACACACACACACTATTAACATGTTAACAGTCACATAAAATAGACATCAGCTACACCATATATCCTTTTTTTATTGTAAACATATAGTTAAATTCACAACACAATGCATGAAGTTCGTTATACAAATCCACATCAAGTCTTTTATAAGACAATCTTATTCCCCTCCTCAACCGATGTGGGATCTTATAATCCACCTCCCTTTGGAGCCTACCGCTCTCGCTAGCACACATGTCTATTTCCCGACTATGATATTATCTACAACATCACAGGTCAACCGTACAAGATTTGTTTTCTTTGTCCATATACCTAGACTTATTGTTACAAAATGCGTCTGATAGAGGAGGTATCAAGTCCCTTATAAGACAATCTTCATTCCCTTCCCCAACTAGGTAGGATCTTACATCTAGAAACTCCCAAACCCACCTGAATTCAAACCCAACTCGATGGGAACAACCAAAAACTTTATATTTACAACCAAACAAAATTTCCCAAAAATTGTATCGAACTAGTTATTTAAGAGCCCGGGCTTCGCGCCGGGTTATAAACTGTGATAAGTTTTATCATTTATATGAAACATAAAGTTTAGACGTATGTTGTCATACGAACAGTTTAAAAAAATAAATAAAAAGATTTAATAAATCAATAAATAAAAAATACTAATTTTATGAGATTTTAGTCTAAAACTTAAAAAAAAAGATATTCTGTAGTTATCTATAGTTAAATGAAATTATTTGATTTTTTAATTAAAGTTATAA
This sequence comes from Centaurea solstitialis, assembly GCA_030169165.1. NCBI lineage: Eukaryota > Viridiplantae > Streptophyta > Magnoliopsida > Asterales > Asteraceae > Centaurea > Centaurea solstitialis. Next base: position 61,417,465 of record CM058044.1, on the reverse strand, counting down.
TAGTTTATAATTAACCAAATAAAACAAAATCTCTTAATAAAATAAAAAGTAACGAAATGTGAATTATGTAATTTAAGGATAAAAAATATAAAGATGATTTACTATAAAGATCAAATATGTAATTTAATAAAAAAAAATTGGATGAGTTAAACACGTAAATTAACAAACTTGGATGGAAAGATGAAAATGGAATGAAAAAAAAAGTTTATAAAAATCAAGGACTAAAAGTATTATATATATATCAAACTACAGGGACTAAAGTTGTACATAGCTCTAAGATTAGTGTGATGAGAAAAAAGGTTTATAAAAATCTGATAGATCTGAATATCAATCCACCATGATTAAGAAGCTTCAATTTCAATCACAAACCTCACTTTTATTAATATGAACAATAAGAACACAATACACACTGTCAACTTTCTCTCTCCTCTATCAAACTCTAGATCTGACAATTACGTATCTTCTCTCTTCTCACATTCACCATCCACATCCACATTCACATTCACATTCACAAATCTAACTCACCTAAAAGCTTATATACCCCTAGGGTATTTACACTTAGCTCCCCTCAACTTTACAACAAATACAAATATCAACCCAAACTTGAATACAACTATATTTTTAACCCTAACAATCTCCCCCTTTGTATTCAAGTTGGAAATAACCAACTAACACAAAAACTTGTAAACATATACACTCTTCACAAACTTCACTTTGTCAGAATCATCAACGAACAAAATTTTTCAGCATCAGAAATCTTCATGAAATACAGATAACCAACTTCAAAACTTCTCAAACGAATTTAACTCGAGAATCTTTTGACTTTAACAATCATCATCATTCTTCAGAAAAATTTCTCAACCTTTTCAAAGTAAACAATCTCCCCTTTTTCCGCAAAATCGAATTATCTCCTTTGAAGTATATACCTTTAAATAAGCTCATCTTGAATCAGAATTCACCAACTGATAATCACCTCAATATCAAGGACTAAAAGTATTATATATACCAAACTATAGGGACTAAAGTTGTATATAACTATAAAAGTATTGTTCATATTCCTGTAAATTGTTATATATTATAATTCGATGATAATACCCGAGTTTCCCGTATTACAAATTATATATAAAAATACTAGTGTTTCAACATCTATTCCCATTCCTTTCCATCGACGTTTTAACAAAAGCCAAATTTGCAACCACTTTGGTAAGTCACCCCCCCCCCCCCCCCCAATTTAATCCTTTACTATAACCTTCTTGATAAACATGGGTATAAGTGAGTCGTGATATATATATATATAGAGAGAGAGAGAGAGAAAGGTTCAAATGAGAAGTGCTAAAAAATACGAAGTAGATAAGTGATCCCCACCACTCATCCGGTCAATAAAGGTGGTTTTGACCGGTTACGGTGGACGAGATCACGGGGATTGATGCGATTCATGGGAGGGTAGAGAATATTAAAGGAGGGGACCCGGTCAAAGCCGCATTTATTGACCGGATGAGTGATGAAGATCACTTCTCTACTTCTCATTTTTTTAGTACTTCTCATTTGAACTTAATACTATATATATATATATATATATATGGGTAATCAAATATAACCTTTTGAACTATTGAAACCGTGCAACGTCATCTAAAATCGTTCATTTTTAATACATTCATTATGATTGATTACTCGATTAATCAATGATTATCGATTTCATACAATAATCTTTACATGTAATGCGGTATTATTTTCATTAAATGCATAACTAATGGAATGCATATAGATGTAAATGGAATTTCATGCACACCGAGGCATTGAAAGTGATAATTCTATTGAAAATATGATATTACTAGGTTTACTTTTGGGACCAAACTTGTAACGTATTAATGATAACACTAACACTACCGGTGTATTAATAAACTACAAGGACCCCAATCATAATTTTCTTTTAAACACATGGGACTATATATGTAATTTATAACTTAGGCATAGAGAAATTAAAGGGCAAATGATTTGATGGGCCCACGGTTGGTGACCAACAAGATTTGATTTTCAAACCGAATGTGTCAAGACTCTTCCGACCACGCCACGACGGCCGCCCCTTTGATTTTTCTTTGTCAAATTTATTCCCACTCAACAATTAAATTTTTTATTTAAACTTTTTAGTCAAAGTTTTATTATTTTTTGGAAGGATGTCCGAGCTAAAGTCCGACTAATCTTCAATAATTTTATGGCTAAACATGGCACTATTTAAATGTTTTCCTGCATGCGCACGGGAAGACTTAAACTCGGTTAAGGCGCTATGAAACCCCGAACGATAACCAATCCGCCACAGCACTAGTAGACAAAGTTTTATTATTTATGAAGGAGATAATTACATCAAACTTAAATCAACTTTCATCTGATTCTTATTTTGAAAAATCAATTCTTAGTTAATGTTTGAATCAAACTTTTATTTATTTAAAGGCTTGTTTAACCTAATCAACAGGTAATCGAAAATGACTTGACATGTAATTTATTTTAAAAAATATGAGATGGATATTTTTATTGCCAATTTTATTAACAAAAAAAGAAACAATAACTAACTGTGGATATCATAATCATATTAAGAAATTGAATTGAGTCATTCAAAATCGTGATCATCTCCTACCTTACCCCCATCGCAACCCTAGCCTCTGTCTCAACCTTTTGTTGCTTCACCTCGATCGTTGTTGCCGTCGAATCACTCCAGCGGTGCTGCTTCTCCTTCTCCAGCAGCCTTGCTCATTCTCCTGCAGGCACTGCTTCTTCTTTTTCAGCGGCACCGCTCTTCCAACACACGCTTTTCCTTCAGCAGGCGGGTCATCAGGTATACATCCATATAAAACATATATAAATATGTACTTATGCATTCAACCGTTCTTTTTTTTTTAACTATTTATTCTAATCTTGACTATTTATGTTGGGAATTTCTATTTTGGTTTAACTTCATGATTTTGTGATTCATATGAATTGATTACATCTATAAAGCTTCAATTCGATAATTAAAATTAATTTTTATCACATCAATTGGTTATATTTAATTAATTTGTTTTTATTGCATTGTAAGAAAACAAAATTTTAGTTTGAATAAAAACTTCGAATTAATTTTGATTAGTAAATTTTCTATGATTTTTAACTATTTATATTTAAAAATATTATGTGGAATACTAACTTTGAAATAAAATAAATTTATATGCCATGTCAGCACTTTACATATTAAAGGAATCATAGTTATCATAAATTTTGGATGAGGTCATCATTAGTAGGTTAATTAGGTAAATACGACTCGTAAGACTATCAACACCCGTAAATTCCCTTGCCAATTACCACATCAATGGGACATCAATTTTCCACTATCTTACCAAAACCACACCAATCTTTACCAATTCATTCACACTCATACCAATCTAAATAATTAATAAAAAAAGAAAAAAGAAGAGAGAGATAGAGAGAAAGGAGAGAGAGGGTGGGGTGGGGTGGGGTAGTCTAACAAGTCGGCAAGCCCATGCCGTTTTCTCTCCATGCCAATCAACCACGCCGGTGTAGCCAGCCTTGTCGATCGGCAAAAAGGCCTTGCCAATGCCCATGTCAAGTCGGCCGCGGATGGTCTAAATAAACAAAAAGTTTTGGTTCAAATTGTTAAATAATAATTTTAAAAGTTGATTTCTCAAAATAGGAATCATGTGAAAGTTAGTTTGATTTTGATACAATTTCCCTTTATAAAAAAAATCACTTCAACCTTAATAGAATTTACAAAAATACTTTTTTTATTTTTACAATTAGGATGGTTCACCATTCTAATTAATATCACTTCTTAATAGTAATTTTCAGTTATTATTAACTATAATTGTAAGTTAATGATTAACATTAAAGGTGAAAAATCTTGTAATAAATTAAAGTTAATGAGAAAATTGGATCTAAACCAATAAAATCTTGGAGCAAAAGAGAATTTGGGAAAATGGATGAAAAGATTAGTCAGCTTAGGACAAAAGCAACAAGTTAGAATTGGAAGTCGAAAGAAGAAGTTTAGTGGAATCAAAATTAGGATTATGGAGGAATGCAAAGGCGACATAGATGGAAAAGGAGATAATTAAATCAAATGTGTTGCTTCAAAAAGGTAGTTTGAAGTGGGCAACAAAAAGTGACGAAAACATCAAATTTTTTATTCAACCGTTAAACGTAAACGATTGAAACTTAATTGAAATTGCTAAGGTATTTTGCAAAAGCAATTCGAAATATATTTATAAAAAAGGATATCTTTCTTTTCCTCATATCCTACTCAATTACATTGAATATTAATTTTCTTTCATTTCCTTAATTAAAAAAATATGTTCCTTCTACTCTTTTTGTTTACTCAAATTTGAGAACATAGCACAACGTATTTTGCAAAAGCAATTCGAAATGGTCGAGAAAACATCAACTATCATGTTTTTGGTGGAACAAAGCTACAAAAGGTAGGGTAAAATATAGTTTGATTTAGGTAAGAATTTGAAAAACATATTTAAAAATATATAACTTAAATATGTTTATTTATAAATGTATAATTTGAAAGAAAAAAAAGTAAATTACGCTTTTTATCTCAATTTCAACGGATATTGTTCATAACCTTCAAAAACTTAGATTTGGTTCCTTACGTTTGTCACTTCATAACATTTTTTGTCCCTGCTCTTAGTGAACGTTAATTTTTTCTGTTAAATCAATTAAACGAGGGGTTTTAGTCATTTTAAACATTCGTTGATGATCAAACACTGCTCATTTAACCCGGTGTTAATAGGTTTGACAGTAAAGTGTTAGAAATTACTACGAATGATCAAACACTGCTCATTCGTTGATGATCAAACACTGCTCATTTAACCCGTTGAACATAACAAAAAGTTCTAACGGTCATTAGAAAGAGAGACCAAAACTATTAAAAAAATACCAAACATGATAAACCAAATATGAGTTTTAGAGTTTAGGAACAATACCGATTAAAATTGGCAAACGTTAGAAACCAAAAATAAAGTTTACTCTTTAAGGAAAAAAAAGGTTGTAAGAAAAATGCCAAATATCATATACATCATTTCTTCAATATTGAAATGAGATAAATATTTTTAAACTATAAAATATTTAATGAAACTTTTGGTTAAGTTTACTTTGTGGGATTTAATAGGATTTGAAGCAAGTTAAAAACTGAATTTCGTTTTAATGTATATTTGTTTAAGAGAATATTTAGATAGTTAGTATTTTACGATATTTTATAGGATCCATTTATAATAACATTTTAAAATATGTTAAAAACGCTTATTTTGTAATAATTGATTAGTTGATTAAAAGTGACTAACTATTTTTATAATTTGTTTTTATAAATTATTTACAAAAAAGAAAAAGAAATTTAATTTTTAAATCTTAAAAACAAAACGCACCAAAATTTAAAATAATTCCAATTCAAAATACTCCCAATATACTTCCACAAATGACAAAACCTAAATCACTCAAAATATTATGTGAAACCAAACAAAACATGCCATAGAAAATGGTTCTCAATATGTGATACAGTGATAGACAGGTCCAAAATAATTAGCCTAGTTCTTTTAAAACACAAATTGGGCCTAGTTACTGTTTACAAAAAGACCTTTGTAGTTCTTATATTTAAATTATAAAATAAATTGGTGGATGCATTAGACAAACAATCAACAATAACATGAATATAAATTTGAGTAAATTGATGTCGTTTAAGGAAAAATAACGTAACAAAAATTAGAAAAAACTATGATTTTCGATCTACAGTTTGTCGCTTATTGTCATTTTCGTCCATGGTCTTAAAAATCATCTAGTTTTTTTTGTCATTTTAGTTAGCAAATCCAAAGTTCCAAAACCCCTTTTGTCGGCCAACTAAATCACGAACTCCTGTATCTAAACCATTACCATCTAATGTCGATTCTTGTGAACCCAAGACCTTAAGCCTCGTAAATCTCCACTTTTTATCTTTTGCTGCTCAACGACTACCACCGTCTAACCTCCTACTTTCAAGAAACCTAATTAGTCTTGCACACTTGATTTCATTTTATCTTAATCATACTCTCCCATTTCTCATTTTTCCAAGGTGGAGAAAATTGAACTCCGACAACAAACCAACACCATCCAAGTCCTTTTTGTTAGCATAAACTCCCGTACATAAACCACCACATTCTAAATCCCTCCTGACATTGAACCCAACACCCAACCCCTCATGATTCTCTAGCTTTTATCTTTTGCTGCTCTGACGACCAGCACCATCCTGGGGATATGTCAGTAAGTCACTTGTTAAGAGTTCAAAAATGATATATGTAGTCTCCCGATATGACAGAACTAATAATAGGTGGAAGTTTGAGGTGGAATCCTTTAAGGTTTGCATGTTTGCTATTTGCTGACATTGTTTTTTGTTTACAGATGAGTACGTCATTTGCAATGGTTGCAAGAGCCCGGAAACAATTCTTTCAAAGGAAAACCGGCTTTTCTTCCTCAGATGCGAGAAGGTAATATTGCAACACCCAATCTTTTTTCTCGTTCCGTTTCATTGAGTCCTCTTGTCGCTTTTGATTCAAAATCAGAGATGCATATTTACTGGTAGGAAGTCAACTGCTAAAGCATATTCAAAACGTTCTTTCTTTGTCCCTTTTAACCTTGTGCACTGAAGTTGGCCAGCTGAGTTCTTAGAATATAGGGGTCTCTTAAGACATGATATAAAATCAACCGAGAAATGGGAATCATTATGTTTTCTAATACGGCACTTGTTCATGATTTTCTTTTTGGATTACAGTGTGGTTCAGGTCGATCTGTTGCTCAAATCAATGCTGGGTTCGTGGCTCGTGTGGGCCGTAGAAAAGCTGGAACATAATTTTGCCCAATATATGTTTCTTATCTCCAACTGTGTTGTTTTGTGCTTCCTCTCTACTGAAAAGAGTTTGGATTTTTGGAGAGAATTTTCTATATTGATGCTAGAAAGGTTTTGTAAATTAATCAAACATTTTTGGGTGAGTTAATCACTTAATTTAACAAAGTTGGATGAAAGGATGAGAATAAAAATCACATAGATAGAAAAAACAATTTTTAAAAGTTAAAGACAAAAAATGTTATACATGTCAAATTACAGGGATTAAAGTTGTATATTTGTATATAACTTTACTATTTATAGTTACTCATAAATGTTATATAGTATAATTACATCTATAAAGCTTCAATTCGATAATTAAAATTAATTTTTATCACATCAATTGGTTATATTTAATTAATTTGTTTTTATTGCATTGTAAAAGAACAAAATTTTAGTTTGAATTAAAAAAATTCGAATTAATTTTGATTAGTCAATTTTCTATGATTTTTAACTATTTATATTTAAAAATATTATGTGGAACAGTAACTTTTAAATAAAATAAATTTATATGCCACGTCAGCACTTTACATATTAAAGGAATCATAGTTATCATAAATTTTGGATGAGGTCATCATTAGTAGGTTAAATTAGGTAAATACGACTCGTAAGACTATCAACATCCGTAAACTCCCTTACCAATTACCACATCAATGGGACATCAGTTTTTCACTATCTTACCAAAAGCATACCAATCTTTACCAATTCATTCACACCCATACCAATCTAAATAATTAATAAAAAAGAAAAAAGAAGAGAGAGATAGAGAGAGGAGAGAGAGGGTGGGGTGGGGTGGGGTGGGGTGGGGTGGGGTGGGTAGTCTAACAAGTCGGCAAGTCCATGCCGTTTTCTCTCCATGCCAATCAACCATGCCGGTGTAGCCAGCCTTGTCGATCGGCAAAAAGGCCTTGCCAATGCCCATGTCAAGTCGGCCGCGGATGGTCTAAATAAACAAAAAGTTTTGGTTCAAATTGTTAACTAATAATTTTAAAAATTGATTCCTCAAAAATAGAAATCATGTGAAAGTTAGTTTGATTTTGATATAATTTCCCTTTATAAAATAAAAAAAAATCACTTCAACCTTAATAGAATTTACAAAAATACTTTTTTATTTTTACAACTAGTTAATGACCCGTATATTATACGGGCATTTGAAACATGTTATTTTAATTTTTAATAAAAATAGACATTTACATGACAATTGTCATTACCATTTAAATACTTATGTAAATTATATGTTATACGACAATTGCCATTATAATTGCTTATTACAATAGATATTTTAGTTATCTAATAGCTGTTAAAATTTTAAAAATTGAAAATTTATTATTCTTTTGTCAAAAGATTTGAATTTCGTGAATGATTTTAAAACTGGAGGGATTCAGAAATAAAATATGTGTAGTGTTTTGATTTGTAGGATTTTAAATAAAATAAAATATAATTATTTATAAATAATCTACAAAAATAGTTAGATTAAAAAGATGGAATCTTTAAATTTCAAGAATATTAGCAATTGAGTTTTAAATAAAATAATATTTCATTACTTATAAATAATATATAAAAATAATTAGGCTAAAAAGATGAAATCTTTAAGTTTCAAGAATATGAAAAATAGAATTGTAATAAAATCTAAACGAATTAATTTATATCTATTTTTATAACTGGAGGGATTCAAAAATAAAATATGTAGTGTCTTTTATTTGTAGAATTTTAAATAAAAAATTAATTACTTATAAATAATCTATAAAAATAGTTAGATTAAAAAGATATAATCTTTAAATTTCAAGAATATCAACAATGGAGTTTTAAATAAAAATAAATTTTTTATTATTCTCTTGTCAAAAGATTTGAATTTCGTGAATGATTTTAAAACTGGAGGGATTCAGAAATAAAATATGTGTAGTGTTTTGATTTGTAGGATTTTAAATAAAATAAAATATAATTATTTATAAATAATCTACAAAAATAGTTAGATTAAAAAGATGGAATCTTTAAATTTTAAAAATATTAGCAATTGAGTTTTAAATAAAATAGGGTTTAGTTCCTAAAAGTGTATCCAACTTGTCACGAAAAGTTATTGTATGTATTGAACTTCTAATTTTTCCATTGTATGTATCAAACATATCAAAACTACCATTTAATGTATCCAACTTTATCAAAACCTACCATGAAAGTGTATCCAAATTGTCACAAATTTGTATCCAACTTTTAACCAAATACATCAAATGGTAGGTTTTTATAAGTTTGATACATACAATGGAGAAAATCAAAGTCCAATACATACAATAACTTTTCGTGACAAGTTGAATACACTCTCGTGAAGTAAACCCAATAAAATAATATTTCATTACTTATAAATAATATATAAAAATAATTAGGTTAAAAAGATGAAATCTTTAAGTTTCAAGAATATGAATAATAGAATTGTAATAAAATCTAAACAAATTAATTTATATCTATTTTTATAACTGGAGTGATTCAAAAATAAAATATGTAGTGTTTTTTATTTGTAGAATTTTAAATAAAAAATTAATTACTTATAAATAATCTATAAAAATAGTTAGATTAAAAAGATATAATCTTTAAATTTCAAGAATATCAACAATGGAGTTTTAAATAAAATAAATTTTAATTACTTATAAATAATTTATAAAAATACTTAGGTTAAAAAGATAAAATCTTTAAATTTGAAGAATATCAAGAATAGAATTGTAATAAAATCTAAACAAATTAATTTATATCTAATTTTAATAATGTAGTTAAGTTAAAAAAAATTCAATATTAAACTCATTTTGAAGGTATTGTCGAGACGATTATAATGGTATAATTTATTAAAAAAAACAAAAAATTTAATACATTTTAATTAACATATATTATTATCTTAAAATGATAAGGATGTAAATTGAAAGATGAGAAACTAATGGATAAAAAAAATTTATTCAAATAATTCTAAGGATAAAAAATGTAAATTATAAAGATAATTATGGTATTAAAATAATAAGAATAATTGATGACATCATTATTTAATGATTCTTTTTTAATTGACCAATCAAATGGCTCAATTTCATAATCATGACAGTTTTGATTTGTAGGATTTTAAATAAAATAAAATATAATTATTTATAAATAATCTACAAAAATAGTTAGATTAAAAAGATGGAATCTTTAAATTTCAAGAATATTAGCAATTGAGTTTTAAATAAAATAATATTTCATTACATATAAATAATATATAAAAATAATTAGGCTAAAAAGATGAAATCTTTAAGTTTCAAGAATATGAAGAATAGAATTGTAATAAAATCTAAACAAATTAATTTATATCTATTTTTATAACTGGAGGGATTCAAAAATAAAATATGTAGTGTCTTTTATTTGTAGAATTTTAAATAAAAAATTAATTACTTATAAATAATCTATAAAAATAGTTAGATTAAAAAGATATAATCTTTAAATTTCAAGAATATCAACAATGGAGTTTTAAATAAAATAAAATTTAATTACTTATAAATAATCTATAAAAATACTTAGGTTAAAAAGATAAAATCTTTAAATTTCAAGAATATCAATAATAGAATTGTAATAAAATCTAAACAAATTAATTTATATCTAATTTAGTTAATGTAGTTAAATTAAAAAAAATATTCAATATTAAACTCATTTTGAAGGTATTGTCGAAACGATTATAATGTTGTAATTTATTAAAAAGAAAAAACAAAAATTTTAGTACATTTTAATTTATATATATTATTATCTTAAAATGACAAGGATGTAAAGTGAAAGATGATAAACTAATGGATAAAAAGTAATTTAATCAAATAATTCTAAGGATAAAAAATGTAAATTATAAAGATAATTATGGTATTAAAATAATAAGAATAATTGATGACATCATCAATTGATGATTCTTTTTTAATTGGCCAATCAAATGGCCCAATTCCATAATCATGACATCATCAAAAACCTTTCTTTAATATATATATATATATATATAGATATATAGATTAGGATGGTTCACCATTCTAATTAATATCACTTCAAGAACTAATTAATAGTAATTTTCAGTTATTATTAACTTTAATTGTAAGTTAATGATTAACATCAAAGGTGAAACATCTTGTAATAAATTAAAGTTAATGAGAAAATTGGATCTAAACCAATAAAATCTTGGAGCAAAAGAGAATTTGGGAAAATGGATGAAAAGATTAGTCAGCTTAGGACAAAAGCAACAAGTTAGAATTGGAAGTCGAAAGAAGAACTTTAGTGGAATCAAAATTAGGATTATGGAGGAATGCAAAGGCGACATAGATGGAAAAGGAGATAATTAAATCAAATGTGTTGCTTCAAAAAGGTAGTTTGAAAGTGGGCAACAAAAAGTGACGAAAACAATTCAACCGTTAAACGCAAACAATTGAAACTTAATTCAAAATGCTAAGGTATTTTGCAAAACAATTCAAAATATATTTATAAAAAAGGATATTTTTCTTTTCCTCCTATCCTACTCAATTACATTGAATATTAATTTTCTTTCATTTCCTTAATTAAAAAAATATGTTCCTTCTACTCTTTTTGTTTACTCAAATTTGAGAACATAGCACAACGTATTTTGCAAAAGCAATTCGAAATGGTCGAGAAAACATCAACTATCATGTTTTTGGTGGAACAAAGCTACAAAAGGTAGGGTAAAATATAGTTTGATTTAGGTAAGAATTTGAAAAACATATTTAAAAATATATAACTTAAATATGTTTATTTATAAATGTATAATTTGAAAAAAAAAAAGTAAATTACACTTTTTATCTCAATTTCAACGGATATTGTTCATAACCTTCAAAAACTTAGATTTGGTTCCTTACGTTAGAAACGAAACATGAAAAACCAAATATGAGTTTTAGAGTTTAGGAACAATACCGGTTAAATTTGACAAACGTTAGAAACCAAAATAAAGTTTACTCTTTAAGGAAAAAAAAAAGGTTGTAAGAAAAATGCCGAATATCATATACATCATTTCTTCAATATTGAAATGAGATAAATATTTTTAAACTATAAAATATTTAATAAAACTTTTGGTTAAGTTTACTTTGTGGGATTTAATAGGATTTGAAGCAAGTTAAAACTGAATTTCGTTTTAATGTATATTTGTTTGAGAGAATATTTAGATAGTTGGTATTTTACGATATTTTATAGGATCCATTTATAATAACATTTTAAAATATGTTAAAAACGCTTATTTTGTAATAATTGATTAGTTGATTAAAAGTGACTAACTATTTTTATAATTTGTTTTTATAAATTATTTACAAAAAAAAGTAATTTAATTTTTAAATCTTAAAAACAAAACGCACCAAAATTTAAAATAATTCCAATTCAAAATACTCCCAATATACTTCCACAAATGACAAAACCTAAATCACTCAAAATATTATGTGAAACCAAACAAAACATGCCATAGAAAATGGTTCTCAATATGTGATAGACAGGTCCAAAATAATAAGCCTAGTTCTTTTAAAACACAAATTGGGCCTAATTACTATTTACAAAAAGACCTTTGTAGTTCTTATATTTAAATTATAAAATAAATGGATTAGAGTCATTAGACAAACAATCAACAATAACATGAATATAAATTTGAGTAAATTGATGTCGTTTAAGATTATCTTCTTCATCCTTTTAAATATAACAAATAAAAATTTATTTTAAGGAAAAATAACGTAACAAAAATTAGAGAAAACTATGATTTCGATCTACAGTTTGTCGTTTATTGTCATTTTCGTCCATGGTCTTAAAAATTATCTAGTTTTTTTGTCATTTTAGTTAGCAAATCCAAAGTTCCAAAACCCCTTTTGTCGGCCAACTAAATCACGAACTCTTGTATCTAAACCACCACCATCTAATGTCGATTCTTGTGAACCCAAGACCTTAAGCCCTCGTAAATCTCCACTTTTTATCTTTTGCTGCTCAACGACTACCACCGTCTAACCTCCTACTTTCAAGAAACCTAATTAGCCTTGCACACTTGATTTCATTTTATCTTAATCATACTCTCTCCCATTTCTCATTTTTCCAAGGTGGAGAAAATTGAACTCCGACAACAAACCAACACCATCCAAGTCCTTTTTGTTAGCATAAACTCCCGTACATAAACCACCACATTCTAAACCCCTCCTGACATTGATCCCTGTGAACCCAACACCCAACCCCTCATGATTCTCTAGCTTTTATCTTTTGCTGCTCTGACGACCAGCACCATCCTGGGGTGAAGATGGTACAATGCCATGTTATTTTTCAATACATCATGTACCAACCAATAATATATTGTAAAATTTTATATACCATGTTTCAACCAGTAATACTTGGTAGCTAAATTGCTACCAACTTTTTCCGGTTGATAGGTAATGTGCCAACATTACAAAAGTTGAAGTTAGAAATTGATTTAAATTGACATCTTTACCAATTAGATCTAACTGCACCAAAACTATTGAGTATTCACATAATAACATGTTGGTATGAGTTGTACCACTTACCTCTACAATAATTCAAATAATCTTAATATAATACAACCGCTCACTAATAGCCTAAATACAATCGTGTGGAGGTATGGACAAGTTAAAAAAGTCATTAGAGTTAGAAGAATGAATCACTCAAATTCTATATATATTCACCCACATTATAATTTAGTAAAACTAAAGACACGATAATTTAAAGTTTAATATCAAAATATATTGTATTATTAACTAGACTTTAATTAATAAATAATTCGATATGGTATGGTATTACCGTGGTACATACTTTTTAATATTATGCACCAACCATGTTTAGATTATTGGTGCGGTACTACCAACCAATTATATTGGTACCAATAAAACTGGTACGGTTGGTATGGGCCATCAGTGGCGGAACACGGGCCTTAGAACCCAAGGGGCCGACAGACTCTCATTGATTTTGTTTCGAACTTTTTTACAAGGGATTCGATTAATGTAACATTATGTATTGGGTTTCTCTCATTTTTTGTTGTCTAATTCTTTAGGATTTAAATAAAAAGTTTGCATAATTTCTTCCAAGAACCCCACGAGGAGTAGATTGGATTTGTTGATCTATATATTAGACATAACTAAGTTTTAATTAAATATACGATTAATTTATTTTAAAAGAATAAATTGTTAAACATTGTCCCTCAAACAATAAAGAAAGAAGTTCGATCAATCAAATACTTCATATTTTAAATTATAAATTATTATAAAACCGTTTGGATTCCTTGGTAGGGTGATGGTCATGTCAAAGCTCTTCATTTAGATTTCTTTTCTTTGATTTTCGAAAAAAAAAAACCCAAAACTTGTAAATAAGAAATATATATATACTATAAGGGTTAGGTTCAAATGTGAATCAAGAATAACATTCAATTATCTTGAAAACATATATTTCTTTTATCAAAGTTGATACAAATTGTTCTAGTCAATTACCTAATAAAATACAACAATAAAATCAAATTGTATTAAATGACAAAACATTAATTATTTATTTATTATATTAGTAAATTATTTTGTTACTTTATTTAATGATGGAAATTTATCGTAATGTCTTATTAAATGGTTTTACTATATCATCTGAAAATTGAAAATCACTAGTGGAAATGTATTCATAAAGTTAAGATTTGGAGTGGTCAAAAACTTACCATACAAATATAATGTATCTTTTATATATTATAGCTATTTTCAACAAGGTGAAAAAACACGGGGGCATTGGCCCCCCACTGCCCTCAAAGAGATCCGCCAATGTGGGCCATCCAACCTCAACTGTCATTAAGAATTTCAATCAAATTAATTTCTTACGAGTTTGTCCTTATAAGTTTCCATTTCAAGGATTTTCTTTGTCGTTGCACTGATTTGCTGTTATTAGAATTATGTTCTACAAAGTGCCATCCTCATTGATCATTATTCTAAATCACACATGCACATGCACACACACATACACATTTACGTAGCGTTAGGTTTAAGAGAAAACCTCAAAAAATAAAACCAAAGAACATCCCCCATAGCCCAACATCTGAAATGCATGCACTTGTGTAAAGACATAATACATTTATTTTATAAATGTAAATTTTAAACTATAATTATACTAAAAAAATACATTTATTATAATTTGGATACTATGATAGTTGATACATTATCAAAGACAAATAGCTCAATAAGTGTAGAAATACAACTATTATAATTGCGTTTTGTAATTTGGTATCTAACCACAAACCTCAACAATATAGCAATTGAAACCCCTTAGAAAAAGGGTCAAAATATATATAAAAAGCGTCATATAACGGCTAGTATGGAAATTTTTGAATTTTTCAAAAATTTGGTCGGACCGGGCCTTTGACCAGGCTATGCTTTTAACCAGTCTTGGCTTACCCCCGAATACCCCAATCAGGCCTTAACCAGTCTTTGTCGGGCCTTCTTTAACCGGTTAACTGTCTGTAACTGGTTGGACCGAGCTGGTTTGGCCATCTCTAAGACCAAGTACCTAATTTTTGCCCAATTTGTGTAAAAACTATGTCATGAATATGCTTATTTCAGTTTCCATGAGAAGTTGAGGTTAAAGTGAAAAACATGTGAAATAATTATCAACCGTTGAATGAAAAATAGATGCACATTAAGATGAGATGTACCGAAATACCTTAGGTTAATTTCCATACAAAACACAATTTTTAAAAGCATACAAGATTAAAAATAATCAATAGTCAAATCTACTTTTTACATTTCTCATATTAACCTCAACTTGTTAATGGAACCTAACCTTAAAGTAGATTTTGTTAGTAATTATGTGCATAAGTTTACAAACCAGTGATTACACATCCAATGTTACAAGACACTTGAGGGTCACACCTGTGAGGACCTATAAATCGAATAAGTTAAATAAAACCCAGAAATGGAGAGTTTGGATTTATAATAGTCAATTATAAATCAGTTGGGTAATTTCAGTTAGGAATCCCAAAGTTTGAGGTTATTAATTAATTATGTAAATTATATATTTTTTAGATAAATAAATATGTAATAAGATTAACTAAATTAATTAAAGATAATTATCTAGAAGATTCTTTCTTACAGGAAAAGAAAGAATACGATAATTATGGAAACTGAATCAGTTAAGAATTTCTTCCCTTTAAATAAGGCTTAGGATTAAGGAAATTCAATTCATTCAATCCCTAACCAGTTTCCACCAAAAATATCTCTCTCATCTCTCTCCAATTCGGCGCCGCCCCTCCCCGTCCAAACCAGTTCGGAAGCTAAACATCAAGAAGCCTTTGTGTTCATAGAGATCGATCTCAGCTAAACCTTCAATATCTGATCTCAGAGGTGCTACCTTTTGATTCATCTTTATCCTACTGACTTATTACTCCTTGCTGTTTATCCTTTTTTTTTATGTTGTAATTGTCGATTCAGTCAATTTTAGGGTTTGTTTTCTCGATTTCAAATGTACAATTTGGATTCCTTGTTGAGTAAATCGAACTAATAGTTTCTGTAAGTGTTTGTTTGAGTTTTGTTGTCAAAACTTTTCCTTTGTAGATTGCTTTCAGACTTGTCAGTTGATAATCTTGTGCTATTGAAGATATAATTGTTTTCATATATCATGTGTTTTGGATAGTTGATGTTGGAATTTTTATGTTTATATGGCTGTATGTATTATTATGCACTCAAAATTTTCTTTTGATGGATTTGGACTTGGGGCTGAACTTGTTACTATTGACCTAATTCTGTTTAAAGAATTTATGTTCTCTGTGGTAGTAGTTTGTCAAGTCTACAATTTTTTTTTCCTGTTGAACAGATAAGTTTGAGTTAGGGAGCATTGAGATTTGATACAATGGCAGAGGAAGAACATCAACTTGAGATGAAGGAAGAGGTGAAGGACGAAACGGCCAATGTATGCCTCTTAGATCCTTAAAATCCTTTAACTATTCTCTGTTTATATTTATGTTTTTGTTGGATTGTAGCAACTTTGTGGTTAGAACTTGCAGACAGCAGAACATGTGTGGTTTCGTTGGAGTCAGATTTGATATTAACATCACTAAGCTCGAGTTTATAATAGAAGCGCCTGCTATAGTATTAATTGATGAATCATATTTACATTAATGAGGTTTGGTTTATGGAAAAACTATAGAGGATAATTGGTTTTGCAACTCTATGGTATACTATGGCAAATTGGCAATGTCCTTTGTTCAATCTAATGGAGATTTTTTCAATCTCGGGTGGGAAGGACTACCTCCACAGCCACACCCTTTTGGGCCATTGTTTTCTCTAGGCCGATAGTATGAACACTGGTGCCTATAAGTATAGCGTCACCTAGATATCTGTATTAAACTTAAGGTGAAGATTGTTTAACAGATAAGAGTCAATTATTATTAGGATGATCAATTAAGGCTCTTACTCAGCAAACACTTGTAGAAAAATTTCATGAAGCACTAGAAAAGTAGGTTACTTGATGATGGGGACATCATGCTTACTAGAAGGAACGTAGGCTATGATCTTCAATTCTCTCTTTCCTTACCTTTGATGGATCTTATGTTATTCTCCTTAGAAGCCTGCCTTACAAATATGTTGATCTTACACTTAGATAATGAGAATGGAAGTTCAGATGATCCCTTTTATACGAGATCATGGAGGGCAATATTGTTCTCCGAAATAATAATTGCTCGAGTCCATATGGTAATTACATGCAAGTGAGGTCTCTTAAATTGATACACCAACACCCAATAATCAACTAGTTCACTGACGTGATAAGCCATCCACTGACCAACTCATGTGGACCTTTGTTATCTTTAGGTGGTTAACATAATGACTGTCACTTATACCATTAGTTGGGTATCTCTTACAAGAACAACAGTTGATAAAAAAAAAAACAATGAAAAAGTGAGCTTTACATTTGACTGATGGCCAACAAAATTAAAATTGGTGTAATTATTCATATAATGTATCGCTGCCTGCTAACATGGCACATCCGATATCTTTTGGTAAATGTGATCTTATGAGAACTGATCGTTTTGCTATAATCATGAATTCAAAATGTAGCTTGCGCCTTTTGATCCGTCAAAGAAAAAGAAGAAAAAGAAGGTTGTCATTCAAGACCCAGCTGATGATTCAATGGAACAGTTAACTGAGAAAACCGAGAGCTTATCTGGTAAATGATTTCACAACCTTGGTCTTCAAAATATTATATATATATATATATATATAGGGTCAGGTTCAAATGAAAACTCATTTTTCTTTGCGAATGTGAGGACAACTGAGAGCGCGTCACGTGGCATATTCAGTCTGAATAATACAACATTCAGTATATATATATATATGTGTGTGTGTGTGCATGTATTTGAGTTCATAATGAAATTTGAGTTTGCAGCCGAACTTGCATCATATATATATGTACATGTACATGTATTTACCGGTATTGTAAGTATATCATCTGTTAGATCCTTGTTACTTTAACGAATTATAATCAAGGCTATGCTTGACATGCAGTTTCCGATGGCCTTGAACCCACTTTTACTGGTTTGAAAAAGAAGAAGAAGAAACAGGTTAGCTGCTAGACTCTACAAAATGTGTTGAAGAAAATGTTTCTGCATATCGACTGACATGATACTCTTATGATTATTATAGCTGCAGACAGATCTCCTAGATGATGACAAAGAAAATGGCGGCGAAGATATAGATTGTATTAGTTCTATTTTTTTTTATCATCCTGAATAACGTTTATTCTCTCGAATGCATGCTGATATGATAAGTTTGTATTCTCTAGATCCTATTGAAGAAGATGAGGAAGGAGAAGGAATTGTCTTGCAACAACAAAAACTTCCATGGGAAGGGACTGATCGTGACTACAAGTATGAGGAGGTACAATTTTCTAAAGTACAAATAATAATTTTTTGATATGATATCTTTATGTGTCAATTGCAAACTAGATTACATATGTTATTCTGATTCATGATATCGTTGTTGGTTCCTATAATTTACTTTTGGTGCAGCTTTTAGGCCGAGTCTTCCATATTCTTCGTGAAAATAATCCTGAGCTTGCTGGAGATAGGCGGCGGACTGTCATGAGACCACCACAAGTTCTTCGTGAAGGAACAAAGAAGACCGTTTTTGTGAATTTCATGGACCTCTGCAAATCGTACGGCTAAGTTGTTAATTTGTCAACTGTTCAATTATTTCTATTGACATCATAATGAATCCAATCAAGCATGCGATATCTTAAGTACCTAGATAATGTGTTTTTCGTTCTATAATCTGTTTCTGGCTAAGTTTTCACTCTTTTTGCGTTCATCAGTATGCATAGGCAACCAGAGCATGTTATGCACTTTTTGATGGCTGAATTGGGTACAAATGGGTCTCTTGATGGACAGCAAAGATTGGTGGTGAAGGGAAGATTTGCACCAAAAAATTTCGAAGGAATTCTACGGCGATATGTCAGTAAGTCACTTGTTAAGAGTTCAAAAATGATATATGTAGTCTCCCGATATGACAGAACTAATAATAGGT
This sequence comes from Centaurea solstitialis, assembly GCA_030169165.1. NCBI lineage: Eukaryota > Viridiplantae > Streptophyta > Magnoliopsida > Asterales > Asteraceae > Centaurea > Centaurea solstitialis. The sequence continues at coordinate 61,398,052 of CM058044.1, read as the reverse complement.
GGAAGTTTGAGGTGGAATCCTTTAAGGTTTGCATGTGTGCTATTTGCTGACATTTTTTCTGTTTACAGATGAGTACGTCATTTGCAATGGTTGCAAGAGCCCGGAAACAATTCTTTCAAAGGAAAACCGGCTTTTCTTCCTCAGATGCGAGAAGGTAATATTGCAACACCCAATCTTTTTTCTCGTTCCGTTCCATTGAGTCCTCTTGTTGCTTTTGATTCAAAATCAGAGATGCATATTTACTGGTAGGAAGTCAACTGCTAAAGCATATTCAGAACGTTCTTTCTTTGCCCTTTTAACCTTGTGCACTGAAGTTGCCCATATGAGTTCTTAGAATATAGGGGTCTCTTAAGACATGATATAAAATCAACCGAGAAATGTGAATCAATATGTTTTCCAATACGGCACTTGTTCATGATTTTCTTTTTGGATTACAGTGTGGTTCAGGTCGATCTGTTGCTCAAATCAAGGCTGGGTTCGTGGCTCGTGTGGGCCGTAGAAAAGCTGGAACATAATTTTGCCCAATATATGTTTCTTATCTCCAACTGTGCTGTTTTGTGCTTCCTCTTGACTGAAATGAGTTTGGATTTTTGGAGAGAATTTTCTATATTGACGCTAGAAAGGTTTTGTTAGTGTTTTTGATGGTATTGGAATTTGAAAGCATCTGTGTTTTAACATCTTGGTACATGATGTTGATTTATCATATTGCATGGTTTTTCAAGGGTGTTTAGATGTGCTGCAAGATGGTCATTTTGGTTTCTTTTTTTTGAGAAAATATGTTAGAATTAGTCATATTGTTGGTTATTTTTCATGTTCTCATGTTTAGATTTGTGGGTAAGTAAGTGGTAAGCGGTTATTATGTTTTAATGTAGTAAGGACAAGGGTATAGTTTCTGGGTTTATTGAACCAATGTTTCTCCCAAGAGAGATCTTCCCAAACCTAGCAAAATGTCCACCAACAAGAAACAAATTTAGGTCATCGGAGATTAACTCTGAGCAACATGCTTTAGCTATCGGTGAACCTTGCCGGGATTTGTCGGGGCAAAGCCTCGGATATTCTTAACAAAAAACAAATTCAACATCTTGAGGCTACCATTGGTATTTTGCAGGATCACCTCTCATGTTTGGAGTTCGAGATTGGGTTGTAAACGTACCGAATGAACATGAACAGAGGGTTGTTCATGTTCTTCGTTTAACTTAACCGAACAAACGAATGAACACGAACGCTAAAATGAATGAGTTGTTTTAATACTTTGTTCGTTCGTTAAGAAAATGTATTTGTTTATTAAGTGTTAAACAAACGAACATAAATGAACATAAACTAGCGAATTGAAATAAACATAATAACAAACTGAAATGAACAAACAAAAATTGTATTCATCATTTCGTTCGTAAAAATAACGTAACAAAATGAAAAAGTGGGTAAGCTTAGGAGGTTTAAAAAATGAATTCTAAAAAATAACTTAATTCTAGATTTTATATATTAATATCATGTTATATAAATATATTTATATATAAAACAAACGTAAACGGACATAAATCAACGTAAACGGTTGTTAACGAACGAACATAAGTGAACGAACGTTCATGAACGTAATTGTGAAGGAACGAGACCATTATTCATGTTCGTTCATTTATTAAATAAACGAACTTCTCACCGAACAATTCAGTGAATGTTTGATTCGTTTACAACCCTACTCGGCATGATTGGTTGACAAGTTCAATCATTAGCAAAATGAGAAACATCTTGTTTTCCAAATGAGAGTCATCAGTTAATAACGATACCGGTGGCAAATATGAGGGGAGTCCAATGTTCTCATTTCTTGATAACCCCACTGAGCGGCCGTTTGGTTGGTTTTCCATTAAGTCCCGTATGAATAAAGTTGTTTGAGTTGATTAATATGTCTGCATAGACCCAGAAGATGTTTGTTGAAGAGAGTTCTCTCAATTGGGAATAATAGTTTTGGAAAAACTTTGGCTTTCTGCATAAAAGTCACTTTCCATGCCAGTAAGCCACTACCAAAAAGTCATGTACAATTGAAAAACTAAGTAATACGTCTTATTAAACTACTAACAGTTACACCTAAAGTTGTTATCTACTACTTTGTACATACAAATACCATATGTTATTCAAATAACATAATTAATTAAAAATGATGGTCAACTCAGTTGGTCTGATGCATGAATTATAGTTTTCATATAATTAAGGTTAGGAGTTCGACTCCTGCTGGAGTCCATTGTGGGGGATTTTTTCCTGAACGTGTGTCGAGTTCGAATCGCAGCTGATGCCATGAAACCCTTTAAATGGAAACTGAATGACTAGGCTGAGGCTGGTTATTCTCTTTGAAGATGTTTCGAACTCAAATCATAGCGACTTGGTTTCATGGTGGTGCTACGATACAACATGTTGTTTAAAAAAAAATTAAAAATGAATCAAATATTTTTTTTTTTGTTAAATAGAATTATAAAATGAATCAAATAATTTTTTTGTTACATAAAAATTCGTGAAAAAAACGCGCCAGGTAGGGGTCGAACCTACGACCTTCTGCTTAGGAAACAGACGCTCTATCCACTGAGCTACAGGCGCCTTGTTTGTTATCGTTTGATATTATAACTATATAACAGCTAAGTAAATGAATCTCATATACCAAAAATAAATCGTAAACGTTTTATTTTGTATTTATAATAACCATCTAAACTAATATAAAATGTCCGTTATAATGAACGTGTTTGACTTTTTATTGCAAATAGATCGCTATTAATCGTTACAAAATATATGGGATAACACTTTATTTTGTAAAAATAAGATAAAATGCTACAATAAGACATCTTTTTAATATTTATTATTTTCTGAAAGATTTACATATGATAAAATAGTTTTTATATTTATAATAAAATTGCTACAATATCTTTATTTATTATATGTAATATTTTATTTAGATAATAAACTAATGTAATTTAACCAACAAATAACAACAACTTCTAAAGTTACGGTATATATGTAACAAACTAAATCTTTTTTATAAGTTATTTAGAAATAATATAATTCAGTTTCATTTCAAATAGAATAAACCAAACACACTTTATAAATCCTTAATCCTTTAATGAAATTCCTATCCCTTGAAATAATTCTATCAAAATGATGTAGGGAGAATTCAAGAGTTTATAAGGTTTTTCGCTCACTTGGAAAAGAAGAAAACGTGCTTCAGAGAAGATTGAAATTTGGCATTAAAAGATAGAAAACATTCAATTATACGACTTCTTAAACTATGATTTGTTTATTTGATTATTTTATCAGTTAAGAATGCTTATTTAATTTTAATTATTAATAAGATATTTATTATTTAGTTTTAATTCTAGTATTTATCTTTATTTTTATATTATTTGATTTTCTAATTGGTTTAGAAACCAGAAAGATTTATCTCTATTACTAATTTACTATCATTTCTAGCTAGTTTAAGATTATAATTATTATTTAGTTTAAGACTGGATTGAATCTATGGGTATATTTTCTAGTTTAGGATTACAATTTATAATTAGAGTTTATTTTTTTTAATTGTATTCAATTTATTAGTTAATCAGATTATCAATTTCAAAGTTTTATCTTTAATTTTTATAAAAGTTTTTTTATTTTAATTTTCGAATTCTATATTGATAATTGATAGACTAATATTCTTTTGAATCTAGAGGCTTATAGATAAAAATGTATTTTTCCTATTCTTTCACAAACTAAACTAATAAAAAGGTGTCAATTACTTCACGTTTCATGGTTGAGAATTTCATTGTTTATTCTTTCAAAAACTATTCAACCGAAATCATGTAAATGACATTTTGTTGAAGGAAAACAACAAACAAATAGATAGGAAAAGGGTTATGAAACTTTTAATCAATTAGTTTTTTTATAATTCAAAAAAATGCTGTAATAAAAGAAATAGTGGTTTTTATTTGTTGGACCAGATCAGCAGTTTCATAGATTTCTTAATTTTTTATTATTATTATTGTGCAAATAAATTTATAGGTTTCTTATTTTATCTAGTATTGATTGATTAAGCATTACGAATTTAATTTTTATAGTTCACATATCTTATTTAGTTACTTTAAAGAATTTTTTTTATGATATTAATAAAAAAAATTAAATAATGTTTCACATCTCTTATTTAGTTACTTTAAAGAATTATTTATATTTAAAGTTGTTTTCTTATTTTTCTATATTTAAAAATTTGATAGAAAAACTTTTGAAACATTTAAAAACATAAAAACTCATTTTTTTTTTACTATTTTAAATAAGTGGTTGAAGATACGTAATACTTGATATGTTTGTAAATGATATCCCCACGAATTTGTCAAAATTTCCGACATTTCTCAAGCTTCTTTTAGCCTTTCGTTTTCAGTTCCAATATTGTAAGCTTAAGACTTTTCTTGTGCCTACGATTTATATATTGACTTTTTCTATGGTTGAATTTTTTTTAAAAGAAATATAATAATGAAAAATCTAAAACATATCAATGGTGTTTATTGATTCCTACTAAAATTATGATTTATTTTTTCTTCATATTTTCAATATTGATGATATAATACTCATTAGGCTATCGGTACCCAACCTTTCTAATCTCATTCTCACATTAGCTTTTCCCGAATCCCACAATTAACTTTCTAGAACCCTTTCTAATTAGTACACAACTCTCTTAACCCTCTCATTTAATTAAACACACCCCTCACACACATCACACATACAACACAAGCCGCTGTGAGCGGTGTGGGCAACCCTCTAGCCTCTCGAACCTGCCGGTTGCGTAGCGGAACCCGCCGAACCCGCTGAGCCCGATAGGTTCGAGGCCGCTGAACCTAGCCTTGCGGTACGCATGGCCTTAATAATTATACCAATGAAATCATTCTTGTTAGAGTCTCACATCGGCTAGAGTTGGACCAAATCTTAACTATATATGTTAGAAACCCCCTTCTCTCCTCAAGGGCTCTTTTGGAGATTAATCTAGGGGTTCCACATATTCTAACATGGTATCAGAGCCAAGGTCTACCACTCTACGGACTCACATGCCGGCACTCTCTTGACTCTCTCCTGGTTCTCTCGTGACCCTTCTAGGCTCTCTATCTAGCCTCTGTTGGAGGGGGCATGTTAGAGTCCCACATCGGCTAGACTTGGACCAAATCTTCACTATATATGTTGGAAACCCCTTCTCTCCTCAAGGGCTCTAAAGATTAATCTAGGGGTTCCACATATTCTAACAATTATGAATTGATTTAGTAATTTATTAACAGAAATCATTTATTTAATATAGACGGAAATGAAGAAAAATATTTTTATCAACGACGTAACCTCATTGGTTTCTGATCATTTATGTTAGAGAGAACTTAAAAATATAAATAATATTACCGATGCATATTGAAATATAAATTAACTAACGTGTATATTACGAATGTTATTGTATAATATACAATATTAATGAATATTCGTCTTGGTAATTTATAGTTCGCAATATGAGTATGTGGACGGGATGGATTAGACCTTACAAAACCGACATGACAACATTAATCCGACACAAATTAGATACCAAGTAGTTTGGGTAAAAGATTTCAATTTTAAGTAAATGGGTTAATATAACACGATATAAAAACTAACAGGTACGGTTAGGGTCAAAAATATTAACTCGAAAATAACCAGACTAACTTGTTTATATATATATATATATATGTGTGTGTATATATATATATAAAGTTTTTCTTTTACTAATTTATGGTTTATCTTTCGGATAGTTGGGTTGGATAAATTGACCGCCCAAAACAATCAAAAATCTAAAACTCTAAAGTCTAAATCGTCTAACCCTAGTCAACCTGTGAACGACTTCCGATTTCAATTTCATTTTTTCGTCTTATTTGCATTTTTTTTAATTTTAATGTTATGGATCTGGTTCGAACTTTTACGTTTGGATTACAAATTTTGGATTCATAATTTTGTGAATTCTTTATTTTTAAATGTTAAACCGGTCGAGTTAAGGCACTCTCAACCCATTTAACTTTGAACCCGATACGAAGTTGATACGACTCAATACGTTTGCCAGATCTAGGCTGGATAGTTTAGACCATTCGTTTTGATAATTCTTATAGTGATATATAAGATCTTTTGATTAGGCTTATCTCTTCACTCTTTAACTCGGGATTTTGAGTCTATTGGTATGATTTATTACACAAAACTTATTTTTTATAATTGTTAATCTTATATTACTACATTTTGTTGATGTAACAATGAATAATATAAAAGTTATAGCTTCTAATTTATTGATAAGATTTTTTTTTGTCGAATCATGCTTCTTGATGTTTTATGAAGTTTTCTTTATAAAATATATAAGTTATTTATTAAATGAGCTCGGGGGTGGCCCTAGGCATAGGCCAAAGGGGCGGCGGCCCAAGGGCATCACTCTTACAAGCCCAATTATTCACTAGTAGGTTCAAATTTGAGCTTTTGCGCCTAATTTTACTATGGTTATGACTTGTGTGCACTTCATATATGGATACCAAATCAATCTCGACCTACTACAATTTACATTGAATGCGATTATAAAAGTACAGAACTGAACATTGAAACAAAGTTTGTCACCAATTTCTACAAATCACTTGTCAATTGACTTGCTTTATATTCAACCTTCGTCTTTTCGAAATCAAAAATCGAAGTAATCGATTTCTTCACTCTTCTGCTTTCGAATAAATCTCAGTAAGTTTTTTTGTTCGATTATCAGTTTATCACTTTGCGATCTATCTATGTTGTTGCGTTGCATTATCTTTGATTTAAATACTTAATAGTTAATCCCAACATGATTTATGTATACTGAAGGGGTATTAGTTTGACCTTTCGCCATGGGCATCTGAAATCTCAGGACCGTCATGAGCAATTGGTTATAGGAAAATACATATAATTTGATAGGGTCTGGTTTAAGGGAAAACCTCAAATAACTGAAAAACCGAGAAACCACAACATGCATTTATGTATAACAGTTAAAAACGGTGTTTTTTTTTTCGTTCAACAAAAAATAGTAAAAATAAGTTGTTTTGGGCTCTTTTAGGTATTTTTTTTGTTTTTTTGACCTGTATGCACTTGTGCATATTACAAAAAATCCGTATGCATGTTTTTTTAATAGTTGTGTTTGACTTATACATATGTACGTGTTTATCTTACAAACAGGCTCGGTCTATTACCTCAAAGAATTATTTGAGGTAATAGAAATAGAAAATGTGAACCAAGTATCAGAATGAGTACGATGGGAATTATTTTCAACAGGTGAAATTAAAGTAGGAAAAGGGAATTGATGTTCAAAGATATTGTAAACCTCCAAATGATTGCCACAATCTGAGATTGTAATCCCTAAATGATAGCCTAATTTGATTTTTGTAACTGATGTAATTGTATCTATATAAGCATATGTCAAAACATATGGTATCAAAGCATTCTGATTCGGTCTTGTTATCTGATTTCTCCATTCACTAGACCTGCACGTTGTCTCTAAAATGGCTACTACACCCTAATATTATCAAACTCAACTCCACAAATTACCTCTCCTGGAAATTACAAATCGAAGCCACACTTGTCGGCTATGATTTTTTCAAGTATCTAGACGGTTTTTTTCTCTTCCCCTTCTATAATCACCGTTGAAACTTCAAAAACACCTAATTAGATATTCTAACTTGAATGCGTCAAGATCGTCTCATTTTTTTATAAGGTTCACCTGGGTTTGCCCAGACTACATCCTTGGTAATTTTTACCGAGAGCTAAAGCATGCTCCCCTGGGATTAATACTCAGTGGCCCCTAGTTGGTACACTCATTGGCACCTTACAACAAACCCCATTGGTTTCTCTTACCAAAACCTTCAATGAATTGTAGGATACTTTGTCCCGTACATTTGCTAGTGATGAGATTAGATACATATATAAAAGTGAAAAATCTAAAGTTAAAAATGTAGCAACACAAAGATAAAAAAAATAATAACAAAAATTATAGTGTATACTTTTTTTTGAAAAAGAAAAAGACCACGTCTTACAAAAAAAACGCATGCCAAACACGCTTGCATCTTAAGGCGTCATGACATGAGTTACATACGCCTTACAAAAGTTCCATAGGCTTTTTCGTAACGATAAAAACAACTCTTATATCACATCGCAACATAACCCATCTTTTCAAACAGTGATGTGGATATAATACCAAGGACCCAATCTATAGCTAACAAGAACGATATCAATAATTATTAAAGGGGAATTATAAATGGACCTCCTTGTCATAAAGATGAGTTATTTATATGAGTGTACAGGTGGGACCTAGTGTTAGGGGGTCTACAATTATGTGAGTTTATTGGAATAAAAAAAAATAAGTACGTCCTTTGTGGAATTCTATTAGAATTATTAGAAAAATAGAAAAAGAGATCTGACTTGAGTTGGCGTGAATAATTGAACAAATAAAATAACCTTAAAAAAGTATAGGCCATTGGGTTCACCAACCCGTCTCACCTACCCCCATCCAGACCCACTTTCCGTATTTCATCTGCCATTCCAATTTGTAACCCATTACCATTATTATAAATAATTTTATATATTATATCACATTTATTCAACTTCACAATTTATCAACTTCATAATACCTACCCATCAATTTAAATTAATTAATATTATAACTAATTGAGTACTTCATACAATCTTTAAAAAAATCAAATTCTATCAAATATCTCATATTCTCATCTCATATACATCATATATGTAAAAACATTTCATAATTAAATATATACATATAAGTTAAATGTATTTTGAATAGAATGAGAGTAAATTCCGTACTAGAATGTTTACAAGTCGTAGATGTAGATCTAGTTTTGTTATTTTAGTTATTATTATTCGTAATATGTCTACAAGTTATATCAAGCTTTGTGGATCTAAGAATTAAGTGCTTATAATATGACCATATATTAGAATACTATTTTTAACAAAATGTCAACAATTTGTTTATCTTATGTGCACATGTAAATTGTGTCTACACGTGTTTGATCCGTGGAAAGAGAGAAGAAAAATAGAGGAGAGAGAGGGAGGGAGGCAAGGAGAGAGACTGAGAGAGGGTTGTTTTACATTAAAGTTTATGTTTTAACAAAAAACTTAATGGTTATCATGGAATATTACATTTACTCCAAGTTTGAGTCTAGACGTTAGTATTCTGTGGTTAGGCTTAATCCTAGACGATTGTTTCTTAATTACCAAATTGTCAAAAATGTAGTTTATGTAAAGCCAAGATTCATTTTTCCAAAACAATTAATCTGTTTAAATTTATCTTAAAAATCATGAATTTTTAAAAAAAATATATTGTTCTCATAGTAGATCATTAATTAAGGCTTTAAAAGTAGTTGTTCCATATAATATATTATATAAGAAGAAATAATTTCTTAAATCTCTCCCTCACAAGTTGTGCATGTATAAACCTTTTTTTTTTTTTTTTTTTTACTTTTTTTGAATTTTATAAACTAATTAACTACAAGATAACAACAGTGAAATACAAAATAATTCATCACTTTTTATTTTCCTATAAATTTTTTAGCAATCAAACTAAAATAAAGCATATAGTATGTTAAAATTTGAACTTAAAGAAATTATAGAAAATATCAACATTTATATGTATTTAAATTAGTAAGACAATTTATACATAACTTTTGATTCTCATAGCAATAAGTTAAATAAATTTTTTTATCTGAATTTATAATAAATTTTTTCGTTACACAAATTAGTTTTAAATTATTTTTTGACATAATTCTGTTATAGTCTAGATAGAATAGTTGACAAAATGAAACTAGACACCACTTGCCTTTTGGACCATGAGTTGTCTCGTAAGCCCAAAAAAGTTTCAGTTCAACCCTTTGTGTTTATTAACTAATTCCAAAATGACCTACTTATTATTAATGAAAAAAATCATTTGGTCCTTGGTGTGTATATGAAGCCATGAACATATATATACCAAAGATCATGTTAGAATAAGAGTTAAGATTAGAAGTGTAAGAATAAATTTCATCCTTGATCGTTTCTAATCTTTTTCCTATTCATAAATTACGTTTTAGAAAATAATTGATATATTGTATTTTATTAGTGCGAAAGTTCGTGATCTTGGATTGATCCTGAGGTGGAGATTCATTCTTCTCCTTCTCGCTATAAACATTTCAATCCTCATCGGAATTAATCCAACCCTAAATGTTAAAAACTCGATAAATTGGACAAACTTATAAAGTGATTTTCATGTATAAGACGTGTGAAAAATACGATGTTTATATGGTGTTGTTTCACATGTGAAATGTTCAAGACAATTTTTGTGTGTGGAAAAAACAGTCATGAACGTTTCACCAATGAAATAAAACTATATAAACATTGTCTTTTATGAAACAACAGTTCAAAATTGGTTTGTAAGTTTATACAAATTATTGAGATTGTAAAACACTGGGACTCTATAGGCATATACATGCATACGTACACACATGTATAATACAAATACATATGCTTGTATGTATGTATGTATATTCGTTTTTATTTGATTATCATTATAAGTGAATTCATTATTTCCTCCTAGTTTCTTAAAGTTGTTTATAGATATTGTATATCTTTTAACATTAATAGTTTTAAAACTATAACAGTTGTTTACTCAACAAATAATGTGATAAATAAACTGGTTAAAGAAAATTAATCGTTGTATATGCTCATTTATGCAGCAATGACAAAAGTCACATTTTACATGACTTGCTATAATGATTCACTACCAACTAGGATATTGTACAAGATATCTCACATCAATAACGCCATTTACTTTTCTTGATCCGATGGTAATACTTAATAAACCCTAGAACAAAACAGTAAATGCATGAGGCTTGACTAGATAAACATCAACTCAATTAAGAGATCGTTAGAAGGATTAGAGAAGTTGTTGTGATTCGTGGGGAATACTCCCCCATCTTAGGAGATAACTCAAAGAGTCTGCAATGGGCCACTATATAAGAATCGAGAGAAGAAGGAAAAGGGAAATCAACATCTATATTGCTTTTATTCATTACCTACAATGATCATTCATCATTGAAAAGGCGCCCACATTTTTCAGTTTTTTTCTTTCTTTGTCGTCTTTTATAAGGCGCCCACAATCTATTGTTGTATGCAACGACTTCTTGCATTGACATCACTATTACTAGTAAATTGGTGGACTAAAAGCCACCCATGATTTTTACCTTATTCAGGGGGGTTTTCTAGCATCATAGATTGTGGTTTCACTTCATCGTTTTCCTTTCATTCTTTTTCACTTCTTGTTATTTTTCTCAAAGAAATGATTGTTGATTTCCCTAACAAAGAGAGGTTACTATAAATAAAACTTTGGCATAAATAGTTTGATGCCATTTGCACACTCGATGACCAAATGGAGGCAACCAAATGCAGTATGGCCTTAGCCATATAAATGTCGATTAGACAAAAGAGTCCATGGCAACCATAACCAATTTTGATGGTTTGAAATGAATTTTTTAGTATTCATGCAACAACAACAAATAATAAATAATGGTATAAATACAATTATATGATTTGATCATTGAAAAAAACATTGAATCAATAAAGCCCACATTGCACCATTTACACATACATCAACTCATTTATGGTTAGAGAAAAGAAATGCTAGGATTTCAAGTTCCTCCCTAACCCTAAGGTTTTCTAGATTGAGTCTTCCTAGTACCACATGAGAATTTTCCTAGCTCTTATGTTTAAGGCATCATAAAACTAGTCAAGATATATGCTAGTTTCTTTGGGCACGTAGGGTTACATTAAGATATATATATATATATATACACATATGTGTGTGTGTGTGAAAGTAAAAATATAATTAGATTTGGGGGTTGTTTACCATAATGCTTACCGGATACATGCTCACTAGGTAAGTATTCAACGTCAAGAGTCAACACTCTTACTTATCATGCACCTTGCTTATGAAAATGGGTTGTTTGTAAGCGTTATTTACCAGGTAAGAGTGTTCTCCTTCACTACTGGATAAGATTATTTGGCCTTGTTATGCCTCTTATCGTGTAAGATTCTTTTTCCTTGCCATACTCACTTGATAAGGTAAGTAACACCTAATAAACGCTTATCCAACAAGAGTTAATAAATGACCCCTTAGATTTATGTAACTGCATTTTGTTATATATAACAAATAAGTGACAAAATTAGGTGATGTATAGCCTAGAATCGTTATCACATTAAAACAAATATTCTTGCCAATTCCTCTATAGATAGATCATTATTGCATATGATTGGTTGTGATTAATTGGTTGACTTAGACATAACAAACCGTTGATTTGAACAAAGATTTTTTGATATTGAGTTTGGCATACCGTCCTGCCATAAGTATAATGACCAACATTGCTATATTGGGCAATTGATAGGTATCACAAATTTATTCGGCTTCACACACACCATAAGCACACCTAACCCTATCAATAAGTGACATGTTTTGGGGTCACGTTTTTTTTCCTTGGCGTATGATTGTTATTGTTCAACTTTATCATCCTTAAACATGGCATACTATCAAATGTTTTATATCTGGTAAACTAGGATGAAAAGTTTTATCCTTGAACATAAACACACCTAACCCTCTCAATAAGTGATATATTTTGTAGTCACATTTTTGCTCCTTAGCTTATGATGGTTGTTGCTCATTTTGTCATCCTTAAATATGGCATACTAAATTGCTAATTGAAAAGTTTTATTCTGTAAATTTGTATAAACAAACATTGCTTGAAATTTTTGTTTCCGCAATCAAGCATTTGTTTAAAACTTCTGATTAGGATGTGAAGAGTTTGCATATTCGCTTAAAAGTTAATTGTAATGCTTTAGCACGACAATTTAGTCGAAAACAAAAATTATAATACAATCAAATTGAATTAAAAAATAACCTTAAACAAACAAATTATAGCTTACAGCAATTAATCTCTATTTGTTCGTGTTTGTTCAAATTTCGAGTCGTTAAAGTGACATGCTATCTTTCCTCGTGTTGAACTCGATAGGCTAGCAAGACCGAAATCGTTGTTACCATAACAAAAGATACAAATCTTTTTTTACAAGAATTGTAGAATGCGTAAATGCGTAACATACATTCTAGCAACTCAAGGGTGTGTACTTGTAATTATTCATGATCCAGGGGTCTTTTAGAAATTTAGAGCAACTTTTTCTCATAATTTACCACTTTCTTTTGAATTTGAAGTCCCTCTCTTATTGTTTTTTTCTATAATTTAGTGTTAATATTATTTATTTTTATTGATAGAGAAACGTTTCCTATAAACTATTAGCAGGTGAAACTTGATAGTGATGACTAAAATTTTACATCATATAAAATTAAAAGATAATGTTTTAAATAGAAATAAAGATATGTTTTTATAGTTTTCTTTTACCATTTCTATTCGTATTTTAAAATAAACCGTAGCTTTCAATAATAATTGCTTCTTTTTTATTTTATTCTTGATTCTAAGGCCGTCTGTATCACAATCCGGGTACATTTTGTATCAGAACTTCATGGTATGCCTAGGGCGGGTAATACCCTGCGGGCAGGGGTGAGGGTTCCCAAACCCATGGAACCCGCCTTTCTCTACGAAGGAATAAAATGTTAATAGTACTCCACTTAAAGGTAAGATATTAAAAACTGATGTGATATCGAGATGACGTATAGAAAGACGATGGTATGAAAGATTGGGGCTAGATATGGAATGATGGATTAAGAAGAAAAAATTTCTTTTGAAATAGAAAAATATACATAAAATAAGTTTGCATCCAACTTTGATGCTAACTTCTTTCGATTTAACTTAACGGCGTTAACCACAAATCGTTCTACCAACTTCACGTCCACCTAACCCCCACAACTTGTATATAATCCCTACCCCCACCATTTCTCAAAATTACAAATCTCTCCTCCTCCTCTTCTTTGGCAACTCCACCACCACCAACCACCACCACCACCACCATTTTCAACCGCCATGGATCTTCTCCTTCTGGAGAAAGCTCTCGTAGCTCTCTTCGTCGCCATTCTAGGCGCAATCCTCATCTCCAAGCTTCGCGGCAAGCGTTTCAAGCTCCCGCCGGGACCAATTCCGGTTCCGATCTTCGGAAACTGGCTCCAAGTCGGCGATGACCTCAACCACCGGAATTTAACCGATCTCGCCAAGAAGTTCGGCCAGATCTTACTCCTCCGTATGGGCCAGCGCAACCTCGTCGTCGTCTCCTCGCCGGATCTCGCCAAGGAGGTCCTCCACACGCAGGGCGTCGAGTTCGGATCGCGGACCAGAAACGTCGTGTTCGACATTTTCACCGGAAAAGGTCAGGACATGGTGTTCACCGTCTACGGCGAGCACTGGCGGAAGATGCGGCGGATCATGACGGTGCCGTTCTTCACTAACAAGGTCGTCCAGCAGTACCGGTTCGGTTGGGAGGCGGAGGCGGCCGCCGTGGTGGAGGACGTGAGGAATAATCCGGCGGCGGCGACGGACGGAATCGTGATCCGGAGGCGGTTGCAGTTGATGATGTATAACAATATGTTCAGGATTATGTTCGATAGAAGGTTCGAGAGTGAAAACGATGCTTTGTTTTTGAAGCTTAAGGCGTTGAATGGAGAGAGGAGTCGATTGGCGCAGAGCTTCGAGTACAACTATGGCGATTTCATCCCGATTTTGAGGCCGTTTTTGAGAGGCTATTTGAAGCTGTGTAAGGAGGTTAAGGAGAAGAGGTTGAAGCTTTTCAAGGATTACTTTGTTGATGAAAGGAAGTAAGTGGTTTTGATTTCTTCCCTAATTTCAACTTTTTTGTTTTGGATTATAAGTTTATAGGTCTAATTGGACTACAGTAGGATAGTGTTTACACATTAAATTTTCAATTCAGCTTGATTCAATGATGAATTTGATGGCCCTAGTACCTTTACAATAGGTCAGTTTGGACTTTGGATATTGAATATTCTAAATATAGAAAGATCATTGAACTCCATTAAAGTGAAAGCAGATACTTAAGAGGGTGTTTAGGAGTGCTTTATGGGGTCCAAAAGGCGCATTTGTTGGAAAATGAGCTTTTAACAGTGTTTGGATTAGTTTTTGTGGTGGCAAACGCTAATAGGTCGATAAGTTGGTTTTTAAAGAGTGTTTGGCTTAGCTTATTAGCTTTCTGAGAAGCTTTTGTGTCATTTGTCAACAAAAAGCACTTTACTCATCGAAAAGTCACTCATATGTGACTTTTCAAAAATCATGTTTCTAAGCTCTTCAAAAAGCACTTTTCAAGAGTGTTTTTCGGTATCAAAACACTAATTTTAGCTTATTAGCTTTTTGAGAAAGCTTATTAAGTCAATAAGCACTTTTAAAACATACATCCAATCACCTTCTAATATTGATTGGTTGCTTTTTATATGGAAAACAGGAAATTGGGAAGCACAAAGAGCATGGACAACAACCAAATCAAATGTGCAATTGATCATATACTTGAAGCTCAGGACAAAGGGGAAATCAATGAGGACAATGTTCTTTACATTGTTGAGAATATCAATGTTGCTGGTATGCATCTTTTCTTTATTTCAAACATTAAAGTAGATTATAGATCCTAATTGCAAGAATGGATAGTTGATTTTAGTTCAATTGATTGAATCCAAAAGCTCCCTTTTTTGACCTTTTAACATCTAAAGTTCCACTTTTTATTTCTTTTCTAATTGTAAAAATGTTATGGGGTCTCTGTTCTCATACTTTGTGTATCTTGAAACAGCAATTGAAACCACCCTCTGGTCCATCGAATGGGGGATCGCGGAGCTCGTGAACCACCCGGAAATCCAAGCTAAACTGAGACACGAACTCGACACGAAGCTCGGACCAGGGGTTCAAGTCACCGAGCCCGACATCCAGAAGCTTCCGTACCTCCAAGCCGTGGTCAAGGAGACCCTTCGCCTCCGGATGGCCATCCCGCTCCTGGTCCCACACATGAACCTCCACGACGCCAAGCTTGGCGGCTTCGACATCCCAGCCGAGAGCAAGATCTTGGTCAACGCCTGGTGGCTGGCCAACAATCCCGAGCAATGGAAGAAACCGGAAGAATTCCGACCCGAAAGATTCTTCGAAGAAGAGAGCCACGTGGAGGCTAACGGAAACGATTTCCGTTACTTGCCGTTCGGGGTCGGGAGAAGGAGTTGCCCCGGGATTATCCTTGCATTGCCGATCTTGGGGATCACGATCGGGCGTTTGGTGCAGAATTTTGAGCTGTTGCCGCCACCAGGGACGTCGAAGATCGACGTATCGGAGAAAGGTGGACAGTTTAGTTTGCATATCTTGAACCATTCCACCATTGTTGCCAAACCAAGATCGTTGTGAGGGAGGATTCTTTATATTTTGTTGAATGATGTTTGATCGATGATGTGAAACAAGAAGTTGGTTTGCCAACAAATTATAGATTTCCAATGTGCATTAATATGAAATCCTTTAATCTATATATTTACACTAATTAATTAGTAGATGGAATTGTTCTAATGGTATCATGGAAAAAAATATGATATATTATGATGGTATAGATTATTAGCTTTTGGGTCATATGTGTATAACACATATTTTGTTAACATGTATTTGATGGTGATTTATATATTTGGTGTTCCTTAAATTTTCTTTTTTTTTGGATAAGGTACATCCAGGCGTTTGCCTAGACTGCATCCTTCAAAATTTAGAAGTGAAAATTCAGCCGTTTGAGACTAAGTCTGGTCACAAGATGTGCATAAAGGGGTTTGAACTTGGGGTGAATGAAATACAATCCACATCCTCAACAGGCCTTACCACTACGTCACAACTTTTGTGGTTTCTTTTTTTCTTTTTTTTTTCTTTTTATACACATGATATATATGATTTGTGAATATGGAAAAAGAAAAAAGATGGTTGAATTAGGTATGATGATGACACACGATCTAACATCAACCAATCTACCTACCCAAAAACAAGTGTGTGAGCATCCAGCCATCCACACCGCACGAAATCCTCACCTTCATGGGCGGCGTCTTATTGGTGTAGCATCGGCCACATGACCCTTTCTTCAATTATTATTCTATTTTAGGAATATAACTTTATATTATATTAAATAAATAATTAAATTTTGATTTTACTATTATTATTAACTGCATCAATAATATAATTGTTCAATTTAAGGGGCCGTTTATTAAACCAACGGTCACTTACCTTATTGCTTGAGTATGGGCAAGTACCAAAGCTTTGGTAAGAGACAAGGCAAAAAGTCGAGGACCTTATCCGGTAAGTCGGAAACGACCCATACCTGGTGATCGTTTACATGATAAGGTAACTAAATGTGAATCTCTTGTTGATAAGCACTTACCTGATAAACGGGATCCTAAATAAAAGTCGTCTCATTTTTTTTTCAGCAACAAAAAGGAAAACAAAAAAACAGAGCTTCGGCATGGCCATCACCCCTCCAAAAGCAACCCAAAAGTCATCTAATTCTATCTACAATAATCAAGAAATATCATATTATAACCCACCCACAATGTATACAGGGGAAACCATGTGTAGATTGAAACCTAGAAATTTAAAACGTTGACCCTATAAACATTTGATTAAAATATCAGCAACTTGTAATTGTGTGGGGACATGGCATACTAATAAAATGCAATGAATAACATGTTTACAAACAAAATGATAATCAACCGTGATGTGTTTGCTAAGATCATGTTGAACTTGATTGACAATCAAGTATGAAGCAAACACAATATGAAAAGACAAATGGTATATGATGAAGTACTATTCAATACATGCAATGTCACCTTAAGTCATGGTCAATATAATAAGGCGCCTAGCATACCTTGATGCTTACTCATACCTAGCTCACTATCGGTGTGAGAGATAGTGGTATGAGATGTAAGGGTTGTATGAACAAGTTTAAGTAGTGCGAAGGGTGAACTTTTGAAGGAGATCCATGACTTATTTATGTCAGAGGCAAAAGTGACATCGAAAAGCCCACACAACCTCGAGACACAAGAAGTAGTGAAGACCGCATACACTTCGTGGCAATTATGCAATAAGAACAAAGATAGACTTTGAATCCAAAAGGGAGGATTGTTGGTTGCAATTATATTGTCAATATAGTGAATTTCTCTTGATAAGTAACCATGGTGGCGGATGGAAGAAGAAGCTATTGGGGTCCTAGGCCCCCAACAACCCAATCTTCTCCGCATTAAAAAAATAATTTGTTTGCTTACAATTTGTTAAATTACAACCTAGGGCCCAACAAATCATAATAAAGGCCCCTACACTAGAAAAGAAAAAGAAGCATAAGGGGTAATTTGTATAGCATATATCATGTTTATAATATTATGTGATTTGTTGAATGGTCAAAACATATATATATTGGGGTAAATACTAAACAAGTATAAATGGACCCCAAAAACAATATATTTTTTGTACTTTGTTTCATATCTCACATTAAAATACCCTCCAACACGACCTTAAATACCATAAATGTGTCTATGAAACGTTTGTTTTATGTTACTATTTTGCTTTATGAACACTATTTTCCACAAATCAATGATCAAACATTGTAGACATGCATTCTTACTAAAACTAGTTTCGTATAAATACCAAACTTGTATATTTTTAACGTTGAATGAAATATCACTACTCTATCTTACAATCATGAACATTAATATGATTATAGAGAAATAACTTCTAATCACACAAAGAATAATTAGAATGAAAATAAATAAACTTGCTTATTCAGTAGTATAAGAATTACAAAACAGTTTGAAGAAAGAAATAAATACAAAGCAGTGTAAATCTTGATATGACATACTAATGAAGGCCTTTATTTGCGTAAAAGATCCAAGGCGTAGTCATAGATTTTATGAGGGTGAGGGAGCGTTTTCGCGACACTTTCTCTCTCACTGATGCACCTCTTGGCCCATGTCACAAGCTTGGGGCACTCGGCCTCGATGCTAAAACGACCAAGAGTTTCGTAAGTATAGAACCAACTAGTAAATGGCACAAGTGCTACATCCAGAAAACCTATATTTTCACCCCCAAAATATGGCTTATTTCCTAACTCCCCCTCTAAGTTTTTCAAGACTTCTATTAGTTCTTTCTTCGCTATCTCTTGATCTTCACCTTTTCCTCTCCATATCCTCGTTCCAATGCTGTAAATCTACATGCAAATTGGTTAAAGTTAAACAATGACTCCTACAACAAATTTGGTTTGATGGAACGTAAAATATGTCTTAATAGGATGATTTATAACGAGTAAAGTTTATATGACAAACAATTATGCAACATATCTAAAATTGTTACAATAAGTCGATAATCAGCTTTGGAGTGTCTTAACAAATTGGCATTTTGAAAAAAAAATCATATTAGTTTTTTATATGAAACTTTTGAAAAGAAAACTATGAAAAGATTTGTTATCATAATACCATTTTTAAAATAATGTTATATAAAAAGACTAATATGACAATTTATAAAAATATCCTAAAAAGTACTTTTTAAGGTCCAAAAGTTTCCTATAAACTTATTGTAACACTTTATTTATGAAGTATAATTGTTCTCTTTTTATAAAATTAAGTTATATAAAGCCATTAATTATGATATTTAGACATAGTTGATGTTCTGTAAAGTCGATTTTGATGTAGTGGATGCACCTTTCTGTATGCAAACAAACATCCATCTAACTAGTTTAAGAAACACATACCCTCCCCTTGAGTTGAATTTATCATATCTATTTTATTTGGTTGGTAAGTACAAATATATATCTACAAGTTAAAAGACGTGTAACCTTTTTGTCGATGTAGTCGGCCCAAAACAAGGCTTGTGACTTCTGGTGAGGATTAGAAGGAAGCAATGGAGATTTGTCATCCCAAACCTCGTCAATATAGTTGACGATGATGAGGGATTCACAAATAGGCATACCGTTGTGAACAAGAACCGGAATTGTTTTATGAATTGGGTTTGATTGGAGCAACAAAGGGCTTTTTTCTTGAAAGTTTTCTTCTCGACATTCGTACTCGACTCCTTTTTCTGCAAGTGCAATCTTGACCCTCATTCCATACGAACTTGCCCAACAATCCAACAAGATTACTTCATCCTTCATCTTGATTACGAATTTTGTCACGAAAGTAAAACAAAATATAAATGTTAAGAAATTAGATAAAAGTTTGAAGACTTTGGTGTAAATATTTGGATCAAGTATGAAGTTATATATAGTGAAATTTGTAAAGTATTTTGCCAAATTTTGATGGTGTGAAGAGGATAACTGGGAAGGGTGAAGAGTCCTATTTTATTTTCTCCACCATATAACTAAATTTTTTTAATAATGATCTCTGAAATCACATTTAATGGTCAAACTTAGTTATATTTTAAAAAATCATTAAAAGAAATGCAATACATTTTTTATTGATATTTAAAAATGCTTAATACTTATCTCATTAAAAAGTGCCGACAAAACTTTCTAATGGTGTAATTTACAAATTGAAAGGAGTATTTAATGAAAACTAAAACCCGAAACCCAACCGCTTAAGCCGAAAACTAACATCCGAAATTGTTTTAGTTTGGATGAACTATTCGGTTTTGAAATATTTTTCGCCCTTTCCTAATTGTACCCCCAACCATAAAGGTATTTAAATCCGCCACTCGTCTTAAAAGAAGATTAATAAATCCATTTGCTTGGCAAAGCACTTGCGTCAAATAGAGGTTTACCTATGAACTTATGTCATTTGTGTCTTGTGGTCATCCCAAGATATTAGTAGATGTGTCTTAGCTAAAACCCATGGTTACTAGCAAAAAATTAATACCCACTTTATTTTGAAAATGTGTACAAAACTTGTTAAAATGTCAAAAAACGTCTTATAAACTTATTGTAACAATTTTACATAGAGCGTATAATAATTTAACCCTAAAAACATAAATCCTACTAAAAATCTGCTCCATTTAAACTTTTTTACATCTATAAATACAATTGTATGGTACTAAACGTTTAATTTAGATTAATACCCACAATTATCAGTTATTAGGGAATTACTAAAGATATCAAAAAGTACAGGATAACAAATTATGAAAAACAATAACAAAATTTATTGCTAATTTAGATAAACTAATATGATTTAATACCTTTTAACTTGATATACAAAATTTAGATGAAAATATATTTTCAAGATTAAAACTATTACTTTATTTTATTTGAAACGACAATGATAAGAAACGTATATATTTTAATGAATTTTGTTTGTGGATCTATGTCGATGTTTTTATCTTCAAATTCCTTCATTCTACACAACAAAAACTCATGACAAATTGGTGGGGTGTTGGGGTTGTTGTAATATGTGATACAAACTTAACTAATCTTATGTAGACTTTTTTCTGTTTTTTTGACTGTAATGGTTTTAATCATCTTATACATAAATTTTGAAAAAAAAAATTTAGAAAAATCTTTAACTTACAAGTTTCAAGTCGACGACTTCTAAAACTATCTTTTTAAATACCCAAATCTTATGTGAGTTTTAAAGGATGTGTATAGAAATTATATGCAGAGGTTGTCGATAAAAATGTTAAAATAATCAACCTCTTTGACAGACTATAACTTTTAAAATATTTACAATTATTTTTATAATCTATGAGATATTTTTAAATTAAGTTTGTTTTCTAATGTTATTTCATTTTTAGATGTATACATAAGTTGAAAACTCAAGAAAGAAAAAAGATTGAATATTGTATATCATTTGTTTCTAGACCATCTAAATATAAATCAACGCATATTTTATATGTATAAAATTATTTTTCATAATTTGTGAAATCGTTTATGTAACTGAGGCTCATGATTTAATGAATTAAGGTTATGTTTGGCAAACTAGGTGATAGCTGATAAGCTAGCTTATGAATAAATTAGTTTGACAAAAACTAGGTTTTCAGTATGTAAAATGACCAAAAATGATATCTTGAGGTATAATATTTATATTAATAAGAGATATTAATTAATAAATGGAAAAGGCTACAAAAATTTTCTGAAACTCTACTTCAAATAATGTTTCAATAAACTAGCTTATAGTCCATCCAAACATGTACTAGCTTGTAAGCTAGTTTATTTCGCCAAACACAGCCTAACTAGAAATACTTAAATTTTATATATTAAGCTTGTGTTTGGCAAAAATAAACTAGTTCATCCAAACATGTACCATAGCTAGCTTTTTCAAATGTTACTTTGAGTAGTTTTTTGGGAGTTTTTTGATGCTTTTTCCAATTATACCCAATAAGACGATCTTTTTATTTTGCATTTTTTTTTCATATTGAAAAACTATTTTTGAAATAAAAGATCAGAAAGTAAAAATACTCAAAGTATTAATATTAACTATTAAATTCAAATATTAACTATTAACTTTGTTTCTTACTTTCATCGAGTGTATTGTTAAATTCATTCATGAAACCTTAAAGTATTTGGATTGAATTATCTATTTCAACGTTTAACCAATTGACTATCGTATGACCTTCATATAATATTATTATACGTATTTTAAATTCAAATACCTTCCCACAAATTGTTGTTTAATAAGACATTTAAAAAGAAATTGATCTGATATATGTCATCCTAAGTTTCATTCATTTCTCATCCAATGATTGATAACCACTTCTTACCAAATTTGGCACTTCTTAGTAGAACTCAGATCTAAAATATTATTAGGATTTATTTAATAAATTACAGTGAATAAAAAGATCAAAACGGTAAGAAAGAAATATAATTTTAGAAAAGCTTTGACTCGAGACTTATTACACCACAAGACATGAAAATTCCCTATAATCTTATTTTAAGAGGTTTTTGATCAACAATTTCTAAAGTTCAACCGTCTAATCCTTACTATGCTGTTATTTTAACTCCAATAAAAGCGTAAACATATCTTTTAACATAAGACAACACAAATACAAGACATTATAAATTAACATATATCATGGCCTTTACTACGGGTCTAATTTAACGTAGTAGTCGTAGAGTTTGTGAGGATCCTCGAGCGCTTTTGCGATGCTTTCTCTCTCATCAACGCACCTTTTTGCCCATGACACAAGCTTGGGGAATTCGGCCTCGATGCTAAAATTACCACGAGTCTCGATACTATAGAACCAACAAGTAAAGGGTACAAATGCCACATCCACAAAACCTATGTTTTCACCCCCGAAGTATCGCTTATTGCCCAACTCCCCCTCCAATTTTTTCAACCCTTCAACAAATTCATTCTTTGTCTTCTCTTGGTCTTCGCCTTTTTCCCACAATACCCTCCTTCCTAACTCGAAAATCTGCATCAAAACCCGTTAATATTAAAAGATATACACAAAAAAAAAACACCCATCTAAGCAATTTAATTAAAAGAACACAAGACTCAGCTTTTGAATGAGATATAATGTTGTTTCTTTTTAGTTTGAAAGTACCTTTTTGTCGATGTAATCGGCCCAAAACAAGGCTTGTGCCTTTTGGTGAGGATCAGAAGGAAGCAATGGAGATTTGTCATGCCAAACCTCATCGATGTACCTAACGACGATGAGGGATTCACAAATGGGTTTACCATTGTGAACGAGAACCGGGATTGTTTTATGAATTGGGTTAGATTGGAGCAACAATGGGCTTTTGTTTTGAAGATTTTCAGCCCGACACTCGTATTCAACCCCTTTTTCGTCCAGCGCAATCTTGGCCCTCATTCCATATGGGCTTGCCCAGTAATCCAACAAGATTACCTCATCCTTCATCTTAATTCACACAATATGCAACAAAACTAAACAATTATATTGTTTTTGGATAAAAAGGGATGGAACCACTAAAGAAAACTAAAACAACTTTTGATATCAAAGAAAATGGTTATCAAGAGATTAGTGGGAGATGTAATAATGAAGTGTGTGTGTGTGTGTATAATATATAGTGAAGCTTAAAAGATAAGGAATTGATGTCATTGCTTGCGTTTGGACAAAGTTTGACCCAGTACGGATATATAGTTTAATAATGTCATGTAACTGACTCATCTTATAAAAAAAGGTCTGATATCACATTTAAGGGGGAGTCAATATTGGATCTCTGTTTTCCTATTTTATATCCTAAACATAACCCATATAAGGCTATGCGTACCGCCTAGTGGGGCTTCGGCGGTTTCCCCAGGTGGGCTTCGGCGGGCGGCCGTACGAACCCGGGCGGTTTCACCAGGTGGGCTTGGGTTTGGTTTCAGCAAACCAATTGAACTTTTTTTTATTTAAAATATAATGTATTGGGTATTTGGTTTAGTGGGTTGTGGTACTAAACAGAATGGGCTTGTGGGGCTGATGTGGTAGAGTGGGCTTGAGGGCTTTGTGGGCTGCGCAACTGATAGCCTAATAGTGATTATATATTTAAATGGTTGAAAGGACTGGTCGTGAGATTTATGATACTCGTAACAAACACCAAAAATAATGCCCACTAATATACCAAAAAGACAAAGTACTATTTTAAGGGATCTCGAAACCTAATCAAGCTAAGCAGCTTCAACTAAAACTCCGAAACTAAAGATCATCTAAGAAATAAATAACAAACATCCATCTACTAATGGAACATCGGAGGCAAGCTAATTGAACATTGGAGGCAAACTATCTGCTAGCTAAACACACCAATAACCACCTAAATCATCAGTGTTTGCAAACATTGATGAACAACCACTAATCAACCTCGCCTGCTGGCCTAATCAGTGGGACACCGCCAAAGGGCGCTACCCCTGAGACCTCACAGGGGGACACGACCCCCTTGGACCCAGCCATTTGGTGCCATCCAACGATATTCTAGTTTGTGTTGTAGCTTAACTAAGAACCCTATAGTCTTATACCAAAGGAGTGTTAGCCTAGTGGTAAGGCTTAGGCACTACATAGTGGTGAACCTGAGTTCGAGCCCTGGGGGACGCATTCTGGAGGTACGGGGGCTTTGACCCCGGGCTGCATGCTTTAGCAGTCGGGCTTTGGCCCAAAATTGTCGAGAATTAGTCTGGGCCCAATGTGGTCTGGGATACCTCTTCCAAAAAAACCCTATAGTCTTTTGTGAAACCAATTATTCAAAATAGACCAACGGTTTCACTGAAATCACCAACATTAGAACCACTTAGACAAATCTAGACTCTAGAGACTAGACTGAGATGATATAAGAAACTAGTCTTTTTTCTAACTTTCGTCCATCAGAAAAGAACTCGTTAGAAGCTTTTTTCTTATAGCAACACAAAACAATGACCGAAATATAAACTTTAATAGATTGCCAAAAGAAGAAAGGAACAAGTTACACCACCAATCTTTCAGTTCAACCTGCAACCAAACCACAATATATATGAAATCAAACAACTTCCAAAAGTCTTTAACACTTGTATAAATGTGAAAACATTATAACTAATTACTATTTGAAATGCAACAAGCAACACTTTATACTTTGCGAAGTTTCGATTTCTCTTGCTTAAGCCTATCAGGAAGTACCTTTTTTCAGAATTGTAACCGTGCATTCTGTCCATCTCTGCAGCATGTTCTAGGTGGGGATCGCTGGTTGTTAATCTGACATTTTATAGACAGAATTAGATGCTACCGTGTCATGTGCTCCACGTTCATTAGGAACGAAAAATGGCATCATTTTGAACATACCACCATCACACCGACTGTCCGCCAAGCCGTCGTGTAGGTTGCCGGAAAACCACCGTTACCGTCGAAAGGAAGGAAAGAGGGCAAAAAGGTAACAAAAAAAATTTGGACCATTTCTCGATTTGTGCGTGTCATCCTTGCGCAGGGGCCATGCTAATCTTCTCTGTATCGTTCCAATTTTATCGGATGTCCCCGAAGGGACGTTTCTTACTCTTCTCCTCTGGTATATCAACCCTCCTTCAAACCCCCTTTCTGCCCGATGTGGGTCAACATAAAAGGTTATTGAAATTGGATCGTTTTTCATTGACTTTTTTCTCTGTATCCAACCACTTAACCACAACCGCTTATTCAATTCCTCTCAGTCATATCACATGTTTACGGGTCCTTAAGGTAGACTTTGGGGAGTCGATTTTTTATAAAACGCCTTCGAGTTTTGACAATTTCATGATAGAATGTTGTCGTGGGAGGACAATGCAACAATACTTGTCCTTGATTCTGTTTTGGCCAACTTTGGGTTTAACCGGTGCCAATTGACAATGTTCCATGAATCTCGTATTTTTGGATCTTATGTAAAAACACATTTACGATTTCCAGTTATTCTTGTCGAAAGATTTCTACAATTGACTTCTAGAAAATTTTAAGTATTTTCTCATCACGAGCATTGTACTACTTTAGTTGGTAGAATTTTCTTATAAGTTTTGTTGAAGTAAAATGTCCTCTTTTAATACACCAAGACCCCACAACACATCACACTCCTTGAAATGAAACTTCATTACAAAATTTTAAAATGTATCAAAGCAAATGGCATCCAGGTCATTGATAAATTATAACCTTTCTAGAGGTTAAAGGTTTAAAAATCACATATAGCTTACAATATGTTGTGTATTTAATAGTATAAAAGTTGAAACCGTGTTAAGAAAACATGAACATAAAGCATTACAAATCCGTAATCATAGCCTTCATTTTGGGCCAAATCTACGTAACATATCCGTATAGTAGTCATAGAGTTTTTGAGGGTGTGGGAGCGTTTTTGCGATGCTTTCTCTCTCATCAACGCACCTTTTCGCCCACGATACAAGCTTGGGGCATTCGGCCTCGCTGCTAAAATGACCATAAGTCTCCATAGTATAGAACCAACAAGTAATTGGTACAAGTGCCACATCCACAAAACCTACACTTTCACCCCCGAAATATCGCTTATTTCCCAACTCCCCCTCCATCATTTTCAACCCTTCAATCAATTCTCTCTTTGCTATCTC
Organism: Centaurea solstitialis; assembly: GCA_030169165.1. Taxonomy (NCBI): domain Eukaryota; kingdom Viridiplantae; phylum Streptophyta; class Magnoliopsida; order Asterales; family Asteraceae; genus Centaurea; species Centaurea solstitialis. The sequence goes on along the minus strand of CM058044.1, from coordinate 61,371,126 downwards.
TTGATCTTCACCTTTTTCCCACAATATCCTTCTAGCCATGCTGTAAATCTGGCATCCAAACCACTTTTTATTTAAAAAAATGTATACAAACAACATATATATCTAACCAACTTAAGAAACGTAAACCCTTCTTTGGAGTGGGATATACTGTGTTTTGTTTGACTTTTGTCAGAAAGTACCTTTTTGTCGATGTAGTCGGCCCAAAACAATGCTTGTGACTTTTGGTGAGGATCCGAAGGAAGCAACGGAGATTTGTCATGCCAAACCTCATCGATGTAGCTAACGATGACGAGGGATTCACAAATAGGCTTACCGTTGTGAATTAAAACCGGGATTTTCTTATGAACGGGGTTTGATTGGAGCAAAAAAGAGCTTTTGTCAAGAAGGTTTTCTTCCCGACACTCATAGTCAACCTCTTTTTCTGCTAAGGCAATCCTGACCCTCATTGCATAAGCACTTGACCAATAATCCAACAAGATTACTTCATCCTTCATCTTAGATAACGTAATATGTAATGAATATAATTTTTTTTTTGGTGTTATAGGAAATAAGAGTTGGTGGGAAATGCTTTAATGGAGTATGCATTATATGGTGTGAAGTTTGTGGAAGATAAGGAGATGATGTCATTGCTTGCGTTTTACCAATGTTTGATAGTGTCTTATTATATTACTAACTCATTTTTTTCTTATATCTGAAATCACAAACTTTCACCAATATGGATATACTTTAATAATGACATATAATAACTAGCTCCTTATATTAACAAGAAAAAAAAATGTGAATCACATTTAGGTGGTGTGTTTGGCAGAATTAAGCTAGCTGATAAGTTAGCTTATAAGCTAGTCTATCCAAACATGTACCACAAGCTAGATTCTTGAAATGCTAGTTAGAGTAGTGTTTTAGGAGCTTTTTGTAGTTTTTTTCTAATTATACCCTTATTAATATTAATTATTATATCCCAAGATACCCTTTTTGGTCATTTTACATACTCTTAAAGCTAATTTTTGCCAAACATAATTTATTTATAAGATAGTTTATCAGCTACTAGCTAGCTTATTAGTCAACAACTAACTTATCAGCTAGCATGCTAAACATAACCTTAAGTTAAGGTTTAGTCAAACTTTGACTAATACACGTATGAATACTTCATTAGATCTTGTAAATAAATGGTATTCGAACTCAAGGTTTTCAAAACTCAACTGCTAAAAAAACTAGATACCAAGTCTTCGTTCTAACTTCTTTCCATTAAAAAAGAACTCATTAAACGCTTTTTTTTTATAGAAACACAAAAAGATGACCATGAAAGGAACTAAAGTAGATGCAAAAAGAAAAGGTAAAACTGTGGTAGAGTAGATTACAAAGAGAAACCGTACACTACCAATCTTTTGACCAAAAAGCATTTAGGTATATTGAAATGGAAAGACTAGAAAATAATACAACAATAGGAAGTTGCTTGATTGCCAACGGGCTTGTAGCCCAAAGACATTTGGAGTGTTTATAAGGTGTCCCGTCCCTTGTGGTTGTAGGTTCGAGTCCCATCATGGACACTGGTGTAAATTTAGGAGTCATTTGATTGTAGTTGTGCATATATTTTCTAACTCTGTACCATGTAATCTGTCATTTTATTGATAGCATTATCTCCTACTCTGTCATACGCTCTACATTCTTCGAGGGCAAAAATGGCATCTAACAAACCTATAAAATGAACAAAAGGCGGGCATCCCTTCATTCACACCCTTTTAGCAGCTAACTTGAAATGATTCACAGTTAAAAGCACTTGAATCAAAAAAGGTTTACAAGAAAGATTATTATGTATAGATATGAAAAACAGAAATAATTGCAAAAACAGAAAAGCTCCAAGTGCTGCGAAAGTGTTGATATATTATGTCTTATATATTTATCATAGAAGCTTATATAAGTAATGAAGATTGGATTCAAATAAACATCCTTTGTGATCCAACATAATATCATGTATATGTGATTTTATTTTAAAACAAAGAACACAAATCTTATACCAATGCATTGTAGACTACTAACTGTATATAATAAGAAGTTTCAACAATGTGGCAAAATCAAATAAGAAGAAAGTAAAAGCAATGATTGGGAATAGATGAGGGAAGAACATAGAGGTCTGAAGATATGAATTTGGATACGAAAAAAATTTGGACCATTTCTCGATTTGTGCGTGTCATCCTTGCGCAGGGGCCATGCTAATCTTCTCTGTATCGTTCCAATTTTATCGGATGTCCCCGAAGGGACAATGTGTGTTGCTCGCCTCTGATATATTAACCCTCCACAAAATCCCTTTCTGACCAATGTGGGTCGACCTCTGTAAGTTTCTCACCATGTAGCCAAATAAAAGATTACTGAAATTGGATATTGCTGGAATATTAGTTGCACATTTGTTCTAAAATAAAATTATATTGCACCTTTCATTAAAATACAACATTTAATTTTTAGGATTATAATACTTGTAAATTAATTAATCATTTCCAGATGCAAAAACAGATAAAAGAAGTCGTATATTTTCCAACTCAAATCCTAAAAACATAAAATACTAAACATGATGGGTTCAATAAACACTAACAAAAATCAACTCCATCGTTTTAACTACACACAAAAAAAAACACTAAAACGATCTTTACTTTTTTTTTTGACGGCAGTTAAACACACGCACATGCCCCGACCGAAGTCGAAGAGGTATCCGGGATCCATTCGGGCACCCGACTAATCCTCTCGACCATGAAAACCGTTACTGGCCCATAGCCTCGCCCATGCCCGACCCGAAGGTCGACCCATGAACTGGGGTGTCGCCTCCTATTCCCCCTTCGAATCGAACCCAAGTAGACAGGGATACCATCCACTGCCCCCCTCAGGATGTTACCGACCATTGAGCTACAAAGGAATTGACAAATGTCCTTCAGTATGTCGATGGGGAGATTAGAACTTGGGTGGGCACTATATACCCTCCAAGCACTAACCACTCCACCACAACACCTTGGACCTAAAACCATCTTTACTATTCGAATAATATTAAAAAAACATCTTAAAATGTGAAGGTTTTAGTGGTCTCCATCTTTTTTAACGAATAAAGTCCTTGAAACCAATTTGTTTACAACTAACATCCTTATGGTTTCGTTTTTATAACGAATATGGTGTCTTCTAATATCATTTTCGATTAGAGTGACACTAATGAGGAATAGTTTAGTCCATTGATCCTACTTCTTTACCTCTTCTCATTTCTATAAACATTTCACATTCGGTACGTTCGTTTACTTTCATTATAGAGTAAATTACAAATTTGGTTTATATGGTTTCTTGTTTAGAACACATTTGATAGTTTTGTCCCAACACTCGATCCATCCATCGTCTCTGCACCATAGGTGCCACATGAAACTTCTCCATAAAGCTATAGCATCTTTTACTCCATTTAAAAACAGTTAAATAAAAGCATGCAATCTTTCATCACATTCATGCATATGTACATTCAATCATAAATATACATATTATCATGTCGCTTCACATATAGCATATAATGTCAAGCAATATCATGCAAAAATACTTTTCATACATATGCATACATCCTAGAGTAAATCACATGAAAACGCACCTGAAGCGTATGTAAATCCAAGTAAAAATTTGTGACCTACACAATTCATACCAACATTCTCTATCGACGGCCTAAACTTGCCAAAAGGTCAACAGAAGTCAACTATGGTCAACCTCAGTCAATCCTTCAAGCCTCGGCATTCTAAATCGTTAGTCTCGACTAACGAATTAACGTATTCGTCAAATAATTATACTTAACTTTCTAATTAATCAATATATTAAATTAATTTTATCTGATATATTAAATTAAATCAGAAGTGAATTTCTAAATAGTTATTTCCTCCGGTACGTACTCTTAAATCTTAATCTCTTCCACAATAATTAATTACAAATTAAACTATAGTTAATTAACTGGTTATTAATTAATTCAACTAACAATTAATGTAACTAAATTTATGGATTGGGCCCTAGTTATTTAAATTAAATTAAGCACAACCATTCTCAAGCCCTACTAAAAAATGTGACAAAGTCACTCAACCGTTTGGGGTCCGGCCCAAGAGCGTCCAACCCGAGAAAGAACGGTCCAAACCACCCTAAGCCGCCGGTTGAACCGCTGTCATGTTGTGGCAGGAACTGTCGTGCGTTGCCGCACCCAGGCTAGAAATACACCGCACCATACGGGTTGTGGTTGGGTCGACCTCACACTGCCCATGCCGCCCATGTCACTCTACCCGTGCCGTGGCTGGGTTGGCCTTACGCCATACGCCACTTCCCTGGCTGGGTTGGCCTTACGCCATACGCCACTTCCCTCTAACCAAACGGACGGGTTTCCACCTACACTCACTGGCTACTACCGAACTTCACAAACGAGATGAAAACGAGATAGATCAAAACGAATTTATTTCAAGGTGAGTCATGTCCCGTTTGATCACATTCCGTCACTCTTTAAACGTTTGATCACGCACGCACATATTTTCAAATTTCAAAAGAAAATACACATTGCACCCTTAAACTCTTCTTCCAAGCCACCTTTTTTCTCCCTTCACTTTTATTTGAATTATTTCTTTCCCTTTACTATACTCAATGTTTGAAAAAGCTCACCGCAACAGTTGCGATAGCACGTTATGGTTCAAGGCTTATGTCTCATGCCAAGTTATGCATGGGGCATGCCATGGTGTGATGTCTGGTTTTTGTAACACGACATTTAATATACTTATTTTTTAATGTCTTATTTGTTAGTCTATAGTTTTAACTTAATTTATCTTGTTTATCATGGGTATAGATATTTGCCGCTATAAGTCACGCCTTAAAAAGCATCATGACCTCGTTGTGGCTTCCAAGGGTTGAGGCTTGGCCTTGCCCCCGTGTCATGCCTCAAGCTATTTAGAACCTTGACTATACTCCACCCATAAATTTATAATTATATATAAACAATATATATAATGGGTGTTGTTATATGGACACCATTTGGCATTTGATCCACTCACATAAAAGTATATATATCCCCTTATACAAGGTCCCACCTGTATACTCACATAACCCTACCCATTTCTTTTATAAGGAAGTCCATATATAATTCCCCTATATAATTTAGGGTGTTACAACCAAATGAGTGTTACCCTACTGGTAAGGCTTGGGCACTACATAGTGATGAACCCAAGTTCGAGCCCTAGGGAACGCATTTTGGAGGTACAGGGGCTTCGACCCCGAGCTGTATGCTTTAGCAGTTGGGCTTCGGCCCAAAAATTGCGGAGGATTAGTCTGGGTTCAATGTGGTCTGGGATACCTCTTCCAAATAAAAAAATTTAGGGTGTTACATCATTCTGTCATAAGCCCAAAATTGCATTCTTAATTGATTAAATTGGAGGTAATGAAAATTCATTCCCATTTTAATTTTTCATTCCCATTTGAAGCAAACAAGCTCAAATTTCCGAGAAGTTTAAGATTTTAATGTGAGGGGAGAGAAATGACTTTAATATTTCTCACCATTAAGATGTATCTGTTTCTACTTTTATAATTTCTTTTTATATATATTATAATGATAAAATTATAAAAGATTTTAATAATATAATTAATTTTAAAATCTTTAAAATAGGAAATCATTTTACATTATAATATAATATTTTTAGAAATTTTGGTTTTGATTTTAGAAAAAATTATAGAAAAATAGTTGTATATACTCTAATATATCAACATGAATCACAATAAGAACATATTAACATATTAGAGATTGTTTTGCTCCAATAAATATTTTAAAATATTCATTAAAATAGATAAAATGACAGATGATAATTATAAATCTATAAATTTAGAAACTTTTTTATTACAAGCAGCTTCTAAAGATTCTTTTAAATGAAGAAAAAGAATTTAGGAATCTTTGGATGATATGAAGTTTAAAGAAAGAAAAGGTGAGATTGAGAGAGTAAAATTTCCAAATATAGATAACTTTAAAAAAATAAAGAGAGATAAAAGAATCAACGAAATTAAAGTTGATGAGAAAACAAAAAATATTTTTAATTTTATGTATTGACTGTTTTAATAATATTAATTAAAGTTTTTTCTTAGAAGTGTATTTGATGTTTTATTCCGACTAATCTCGGTAAGGTTCACCGACATGTGACAGCTAAAGCATGCTGCTCTGAGTTAATCCTCAGTGATCACAATCTGGAAATGCCTGGATTAGAACCTGAAGTAGAAATGTTAACTAGTCACTTTCTCCACAGACCTTAACCAATACGCCGTAGCCTTATGGTTAATATTAATTAATGTTGTAATTTATATAAAATAAAGAATATTAATATGTGTTTATCCAAATAAAAGTCTCCTTTTTCAAAATTAGATAACAACATTCTCAAATTTACCCTTAGTACATAGGTAATAAGAGTTGTGAAAAAAAATAAAAAATAAAGGTGAATATATAATTTAGTTAACAAAAAAAGTTTAATAATTATACATATTTTAAAATATATGCCATTTTCATATGTAGACAAGTGTTTTGGGATAAATCAGTAACAACCACCATTTAAATAAAAAAGATTTACCCCTTTAAATTTTTAAGCACAAAATCGATAAATATAACCAAAATTGAAGTGAAAAAAATTGCAACAAAAACTATCATTTTGTTTAATTTATGTATTTGACATCCATATTAATATATTCTTTTGTCAAATTTTCTAAGGTTTTTTTTTTTGTTTTTTAAGTTGTCCCACATGCCACTCATATATATGGTTATAATTATTGTTAACTTAAAAATATATGAGATTCGTAATATTCTTTCTAATATATGTTATTTTTCTCGTCATTCCTATTTCACCTAGTGTTCACAAGACTGTTTACCAAAATTGATTCATTACATATGTGATAACCATATGTCGAAGATGGTTCACAAAATGAACAACGTAAACAATGTTTGATTTCACAAAACAAAGTTCACAAGATTTTTTTTTTTTTTTTTTGAGAACAATGCCTAATTCCACTTCTTGAAAATAATATATCTATAAAAACAAGTTAATTTTTTTTCTGTCATAGAAGCTAGAAAATGAGACGAGAGTGAAGACTAAAGAAATGGAAAAGAGGAGAGAGATCTCATTATTAAAATTTAAAAGATTCCAATATTGAATGTCACATTTATTAAATATTTGTGAGCCTAAAATTATATTTTAGGGTTCAAACAAATCAAAAGGATCTTATATGAAGAATCCTAATATATTCATATACATACACATGTGTGTATGTATTTAAACATTTTCCATGTTAGCATAGGCATTATTATGTTATCTTTATATGATCTCGTATATGATATTATGATTACGATATTATACTTTTATCGTACTATAAATTGGTACATTGGTTGGTAGAAACACAAAGAGTCTCATTCATTTTATTTCTTCACCTAAACTAAGGGCTAAAAATATAATGGGTTCAACTCATTTTATTGTTGTCATAATTTTGTTAGTAAATTTTTCTTCTTGTTTATGTGTCCGACTCCTTAATAATAATACTTTCAGTCAAAAAAGTTTTGCATATGCTTTGGCGACATGGTACGGGGATGAAACTGGTGCTGGGAGTGGTAATGAAATGAATCTTTTGTAATAATTTATAATTTGATCCATTTATATTATTTATTATTGATTTTATATTTTGTGATTCTGAGTAGGAGGAGCTTGTGGATGGGAAGACGATGTGAAATATCCTCCCTTGTCCTCGATGATATCAGCTGGAAATGCAAATATATTTTTGAATGGCAAAGGGTGCGGACATTGTTTTCAGGCATGTCCTATGCTCGTTTATCACTTTGTTCTTTTACGTATTTATATTATTAAACGCTAAAACTTGTACAAGACACTCATCACCTTTTTTATGTCTAATTCCACTAATGATAGGTCACAAATACTTGTGCAGATATTTTGTAATCAACCACCATATTGTTCAGGAAAACCAATTACAGTGACTATCAGCGATGAATGTCCCGGAGCATGTAACAATGTACCTTTTCATTTTGATTTAAGCGGTTATGCTTTTGGTGCAATGGCACTGCCTGGTCAAGGTCACAATCTACGACAACTTGGCCAAGTTGATGTGCAATTCCAAAGGTATGTTTATGCTTAAAGAGTTATATAGAGTAGGGGTGTATATTGATTCCCGTCTAATGAATATGATTAAACCGACCCAACTCTGTAACTCATTGGATGTTGAATTTGTCAATCAATCCAATTCAATGACTAGATTGCATTGTGTTTTATCTGCCAAATATTCTTGTTGGTTATTTACTCTGCTTTTCAAAAAAAAAAATGTTGGCTTACCACATTGGATTTTGTATCCATCTAATTATATATCCAACCATTTCAATACATACTTTTATATTTCGCTTAGAATCTTTACTCATAGTTAAATAAGTAGATATTAATATATAAATCAATCAACCACCATCATCTTTAAGCATAAATCATAATATCAAATACAAATGTTACATAAACTAAATTTGTCATTCTTTATACTTGGATCGATGGTAATATAATTGATTTAACTCGTTTTTTCATTGGATTTTGAAGTCTCATCCAACAACAGACCGATCCAATTTAGATATCCAATTTTGATCGGTCGATTGTAATATGATCATATGACTTTCTACACAACCTTAATACTAATTATTTTATTATTATACATACAGCTACATTTTTTATTACTCTAACAAGCACCTATCCTATGATAGGGTTCCATGTTATTACAGAAATACGGAACTTGCATTCAAAGTTCAGCGCAATTGCAACCCGTACTGGTTCGCAACAGCAATAGAATATGCAAACGGTGATGGTGGTTTTGGATACGTGGAGATAGCAGCAGGTGGTAGTCAAAATTTTGTTGGGATGGATAACATATGGGGTACAGTATGGAAGAAAGATATCGATCCATCGTTTGTAGGTCCATTTTCTTTTAGGCTTACCTCTGCTGATGGAAAAATCCTTGTTGTGCAAAATGTCATTCCAGCAACATTTTCACCTGGTTACAAGTATTCATCACATGTGAACTTTTGACTAGTTAGGTTACGTTTTAATTAAGGACCGACCCAAGATGTTTTTAGTTAATATGTATACTTATGTTTCAAGGATAATAAATTAAGAAAATAAAGTTATGGAAAATACAGTTATTTATCTTTCGTTGTAACATACAAATTAAACCATACAAACCTATAAATTTTATATAGACTAATCTCAAGCGAATGTGTTGAAAATATATACTCATAAAGTTGCATCAACACATCATCATTGCTCATTTGCCAACAAATAGAGCAAAACAAATTATAAAAAATATATGACTCAGTTTTTGTTTTGTTGGACAATCGATGGTTTATATGGAACAAAATCTATTTTATATAGTTGACAATGTCCGTCTTTTTATAGTTTTTTTTTCTTTTTTTGAACGGCAGATTACACATATACTTAACTAACCTACTCCTAAAATCTACATCAGAGTCTACGATAAGACTCCAAATGTTGTGCCACAAGCCCGTTGATATTTGATGATGAGCATTCGTAGTAAATAAAACATTATAAAAACATAAACATTACAATACATTAGAATAATCAATTAAATTAAAAAGATAAAAAAAATTATTTTTAATTATTTTAGATGGTTCTTCATTGTCGTATTATATTTTTTTCTAAATGTCTTTTCATATGTTGAAAGAAGAATTGCAAGAAAGAGTTTAATTATGTCCCATAATAAAATGGTTTTGAGGGCATCTCCAACAATTGAAAATGAAAATTGCACTGTTAATTAACTGGTTGAGTAATCAGTTACCTTGTTATGATGTGGCAAAAATATAAGAGTAAATTACATTATTGGTACCTGTGGTTTACATAAAATTGCACTGTTGGTTATTCAAATGAAATAATTATGAAAAAAGTTCCTATAGTTTACATTTTCAAACGTATTTGGTCCCTCTACCCCAACATTGTTAATGATTCTATTAAGTAGGTTTACTAAAAGGATAGTTTAATCTTGTTATAATTATTTTATTTTATATTAAAATTAGCAAGGACCAAAAATGTAATTAAAAATAAAACTTAAACCCCACAAACCCGACCCCCACCATTTGACCCCACCTTTCACCACCCATTGACCCAACCCTACATAGTACACCCCTCCTCCTTCTACTTCCCCCAAAACTTAACTCGTGCAAGGCTACAACTTCTTTTTCTACCCTTTTGTTTCAATAAAATGTTCTAACTTATTCTTCCACTGTTTGATTTATCGTTTTAGTTAAATTTGCTCATCTGCTTCTTGTGAAACGGTTATTGTTTATGGTTTATTTTGCGTACATCTTTCTCGTTAAGCGATTGTGAATCATGTATTATGTGTGGGTATATCAATACCATACGTATTAAATTATGTATTAAAATTAGAAAGCATACATTTGTGATGTAGTGAGATACATCTGGTTTGCCAATATTCTTTATTTTATTTTGTGAATTTGTGTGATTTTAAAGGAGGTAAGAGAGTACTTGGTTTGCCAATCGTACTTGGTGTGATTTTAAAATTAGAAAGCATACACCAATTTAACTCATTGTGGATTTAATGGGAAAACAATAACCCTTATCGTGGTTTGCTACGTTAAGAATCAGTTCCTCTCATTAACGGTTATTGACTTTTAGCTATCAAATGAATGAATTTAGTCGTTTTGTCTGACATTTTATTTAAAATTAAATATCTTTATAATCTCATTACTTGAATAGAAAAATCTTTACAATCTCATCAAAAATCCCTACAATCTCTCTGTCACTTCTCACCCTAGTTTCACCCGCACTAACCATTCTTCTCGTCTACACATTATTGTCGCACTATTACAATCTCATTACTTGAATAGAAAAAACTAAAATATGAAGAAAAAAAAAACTAAATCTAAAATCTAAAATCTAAATTGCCTATTTTATAGAAAGAAAATGCCATTGAAGCTTCCAAAATCTCCTCCTTTGCTTCTAAACTCTGATTGATTTCCAAAGAAATGGTGGCTTATAAACCTGAAATCCTTGATTTGAAAACCATCTTCCACGTTGTTCGAAACATATGCTTAAGTCATTGATCATTTGAGAAATATGTGTGCTTTAACAAATATTTGTAGAAATACTCTCAACCTTACGAACATTTGAAAAAACTATGCTCCAATACACAAATATACGTAGTAGGGGATTTAGATACCTGATAAAATGCATAAAATTAATACAAAAGGAATGTATTTGATTATAAATATGGGTTAAAAATATGTTTATCATTTCACGGTGCTGCATAGGGAGTTAAGACGAAGGGGTTTATCAAAGTTGCAGTTAGTTATAGATGGGACAAAGGGGGTCATCGGTTAGCATTTCACTAATTAATAAAAACGAAAGGGTCGTATCCGCTACAACCGGATAGTTTGTACAAACTATACAAACCAATCTCCACCATACATGTACATGATCAATGGTGTGGATTAATTCAGTTCATAGATTTTCTCTCAACTACATTTGAAAATCACCTAAAAGTTAGGAGATAAACAAAATCACTGGTTAAGATTAGGTTTGTATAGATTGTACAATCTACCTGGTTTGCAGCGAATACTTCCCCTAAAAACGAATTCCTATACTAATTAATCAGATTTAAGAAAGATAGTTCATTAAAACATCTCCAATATATTTTTATAATTTTTAAACAATATACTAGTAAAAGTTAAAATTTCAAAAATAAATTATATTTAAATTTCAGGGCAGTTTATTTATTTTAAGAGTGTCAAGATTAATTATAATATATAGGATATTCAGTTAATTTCAGAATTTTCAAATTCAAATAAGCTTTATATAAATTTATAATAAATCATTTACACCGTTTGAAACCAACAGAAATATCATTTCTCATTATTCAACAATTAGTTTTAAAAAAAATTCTTTACTCTTTTGAAAGGTCCATTGAATAAAGATGAAGTTAAAATTACAAATTCTTCCCCTTTTGCTTTTTAAAGAAGGGAAAATTGCCGAAAAAGGTAACATAAATGTCCAAAAATCCAATCAGGGGAACGTACATTTTTTTTGCCGAGAAAGAACTATACATTTAATTTTGTCAAAAAAAGGGAAAGAGTAACCGGTAACTTGTACAACCGGTTACTCTTCCCCATTTTTTGACAAAATCAAATATATAGTCCTTTCTCGGCAAAAAAATATATGTTCCCCTGATTGGATTTTTTAGACATTCATGTTACCTTTTCCGACAAAATCAGTAAGTGGTGGTGGGAGTGGGTGGCAGGGAGTGGTGGGGGCGGTGGGTGGTGAGGAGTCGTGGGTTGCAGCGGGTGGCGGTGGGTGGCAGGGGACGTGGGTGGTGGGGGGTGGCGGCGGACGTGGGTGGTGGTGGTGCTTGTCTGCTTGACTCGCCTAACTCATCTATATGCAATTAGATGTTGAATTCTAAGAAAGAGGGGGGATGGGTGGTGGGTGGCAGTTGGTGGCGATGCGTGGCGATGGCAATCGATGGCGGTGCGTGGCTATGGCAGTCGATGGCGGTGGGTGACGATGAGTGGTGGTGGCAGTGGGTGGTGGTGGCGGTCAACTCCGATCAACGCTGATCAAAGGTGTGATGGTGCTAACTGGACTATCACTTGGACAAATTAAACACGTCACCTGGTTACTCGCTGACTAAGCAACCATCAAGTTAAATCATGTCACATTCCTTTTTTTGACAAAATCAAATGCAGTCATTTCTCGGCAAAAAAAATGTACGTTCCCCTAATTGGATTTTTTTGACATTTATGTTACCTTTTTCGGCAATTTGATGGTGCTGACTGGACTGCCACTTGGACAGACACATCAGCAGGTTACCTACTGACTAAGCAATCATCAAGTTAATCAGGTCACATTCCCTTTTTTTTGACAAAATCAAATGCATAGTCCTTTCTCGGCAAAAAAAAATGTACGTTCCCTTGATTGGATTTTTTTGACATTTATGTTACCTTTTTCGGCAATTTATTAAAAATGACAGTTAGAAGTTCTACAATCAAAACATTTGAGACGTGAGGGAAGTAAGAATGAACCATATGAATGTGGTATATATAATATAATATATAGATTTTTTTTATATAACAATATATAGAATTCTAGTTAAGTAGTTAATTATCACCTCAAGCATTTAGTTGATTTAGTTGAAGGGTCGATTTTGTCTTTCTTTTGTTTCTCCACCAAAAAAGAAGTGTCACATAACTATAATGGTTTCACCTCTCCCTTCTATCATCGTTGTTACCATTTTTGTGCTAAACGTCTCATCTTGTTTGTGTTCCGTCCTCCCAACCGGTTATAATACCGGTTTGGCAACATGGTATGGGAATGAAACCGGTCCCGGTCGCGGTAATGAAATAACGATTTCACCTTTCCAAGAATGATTTTTATCTACAAAACCTAAAGTTTTTCTTTTAGTATGAAAAAACTGTGTGTTACTGACGGCCTTTTCTGACTGCGTTTAGAAGCAATCGGAAATTTCCAATTGCTTTTCTTTTCGATGGTTTACTGACGTTGGAAAACCATCGGAAAACGGTCGAAAAGCCGCCGGTAAATGAAACAGTTGGTAAAAAGTCATCGGTAAATGAAATAGTCAGAAAATAGTCGGTAAAAGTCGTCGAAAAAAACCATCGGTAGCTTTAGCTTTTACAAACCAGGTTTTTAGCGATGCTTGTTTCATCAGAAAACCGTCAATAAAACCGATTTCCAACTGTTTTCCGACTGTTTAGGACGTCGGTAATACCCGTTTTTTAGCATTGTTTGATCATACCAATCAAACATGATAAGAAAATGTTACATTAGCTTGTCCATTTCATTTTTTTTTGTTAACCATGAGTATTAGGGTCAACTTCCATCCATCTTGATTGACCCTGAAAACAATGATCACGAGAATATGAATTGATAATTAATGATTTTAACTATGATTATGAGTAGGAGCGGCTTGTGGATGGGAGATGGATGTGAAAGATCTTCCATTGTCGGCGATGATATCAGCAGGAAATGCCAATATCTTTTTAAAGGGCAAGGGATGCGGACATTGTTTTCAGGTTAACGATGGTTATTTGACTTTTTCTTCGTTGATCATTTAATGTAATGATCGGTTGTGTGACATAAAAACACAATAATTTTCATTAAAGCTGGTTCAGAGAGAAATATGTTCTAACACATATAATAAAGTCTAAGTCGAACTGACGTGAGACTCGATATAGCATATTGCAAATACATGTGCAGATATCTTGTACACAACCACCACATTGCTCGGGGAAGCCAATTACGGTGACTATCAGCGATGAGTGTCCTGGGGCATGTAACAACGTACCTTTTCATTTTGACTTAAGTGGTTTTGCTTTTGGTAAGATGGCGAATCCCGGCCAAGATCAGAATTTACGAAAACTTGGTCAAGTTAATGTGCAGTACAACAGGTTCGTGCAACTATATTGGGATTGCGCACTACAATAAAATTGTTCCTGAAACTTGCACTTCCTAATAGAATACTTAAGTGGATTTTAGGTTTATTGGACCAAAAATCGGTGAATCATCTAAGTGTGTTACAATAAGTTGTTACGATGAAGTGAGATACACTAACATATATAAATTAATGAAGTTGGCCTCAAACAAACATGACATCAAAAGAAAATCATCATAATTAAAACTTTTATATGTCACTTTTGCAAGTTGTCTATTAGTCTTACGTACATATGATATTCTCAATCTGGGGGCGTGTAGCTCACTTAGCTAAAGGGGCGGAGCAACTTTGCTCAACTTTACAGTAGACCCAAGTTTGAATCCGACAGGAGGCAGGCTTGAACCACTCCACTAGCTTCAACCTCTAAGTTAGTTATGAACTTCTTCCTCACATGTGGTTCCTGGGGGTGGCTTCCATATGGTGTCAGTTAGGGTTTCCGATAATCAACTTTTTGTGTAAATATAGGACACTTTCGAAAATGTCGCCTATGGCACTTTACCTTTTGTGATCCATTAGGTTGTGCAACTTTTCCATAGAGTTTGTAATTCGGTGGCCTAATCTAATCTTAACAACTTACTGTAACACATCTATAGATAGAATTTGATATAACTTTCTTTTAATATGTTGCATCATGTTTAATGGCGTGTCCCATCTATGGTAAGATAATATCCTAAATGAACAAAGGCATGACCGTTACGAGCAGAGCTGCTTAATTATTATAACTAAGATCAGAAAATTGCTAAATTTTTAGTCCTATAAACTTAAAGTCGTTTTAATTCCTATACCAAGATTAATAACTTGTCTATGCTCGTTGAAAAGAAGTAGTGTGGGTTGTGGTAGGGTGCCATGCAACTACGGAAGTACAAAGATTGCATTCAAAGTTAGCCAAAAAAGCAACCCATACTGGTTCGCGATGGCAATCGAATACGTTAATGGCGATGGTGGTGTCGATCGTGTGGAGATAGCTGCAGGCGGTGCTCAAAGTTATTCTCCCATGGATAACATATGGGGTGCGGTTTGGGAAAAAGGCATTGCTCCATCTTTCAAACCTCCATATTCTTTCAAGCTCACCTCTGGAGATGGGAAAACCCTAGTAGCAACTAATGTGATTCCTCTTAACTTTTCACCTGGCCAGAAGTACGCATCAACCGTTAACTTTTAAGTAACAATGTATTAGATTTGGGTCGTTATAGTTCTATTATCATGTACGATTACTATGTTTAAATCGAATGATTCGTTAATGCAAGTTGTTTGATTGGTTGTGTTCTCCGAAAGCATTAATTACACCGGTGATGGTGATGGTGGTGGTGGTGGTCTATACTTTTAATATGGAATAAGTTCCTCTTGCTCTTGTGGTTTGTTTTTTGGTGATAAGAGTGGTTTTTGTAAAGAATATGTTTCTCTTGACCTATATGTATTCATGGACAATAGTATATTATGCATCTAGCTTCTACTAAAAATGTTTCACTTAGCCTTTTGCCTACTCAATCAACCCTATAATCTACAATGACCCAAAGACCAAAGTATAATTTCCTTTTATTAATCAAACTTCTTTATTCACTAAAGCATAATATTGGAAATTAAACTAAAAAACGACTATGTAAAATTATAGAAACTCAAATATGTGATTCCCATTACGGAAGTCACAATTAGATATGTACTAAAAGGAGTGAGGTGAATAAATACCCAGTGTTTGCAATCAAAGACCTTACTGAAATCAAAATAAAAACTCGAATTCGTGAGGCAACAAATAAGGAGCGAACATTTGGAGCAACCAATGAACCTAGGGTCAGGACGTCATCTTTGCACACCATGTATTATTGCTTAACCAATCTCTACTTTGTAGTTATTGGTCGGTTGGTAGGGATTTAAGCAAGACTTACCTCAAAAAAAATTAAAAAGGTGGCACCATTGGACTAAGAAAATTACACTAACGACATTTGAAGTCGAATCTAGACCAGAAGAAAAACCTTGCAAATAACTCTAACAAAGAAAACTTGTTCTCGTAATAGTTTCAACATATACATGGTGGCACACATTATATACAAATTAATACAATAGCATTTTCAATGACCTTACATTTTTACACTACGAGGGATGAAGAATATGGTGGCACGGCACACCAGATGCTCTATGTTGGGTTTGTCCCTAGATTTAAAGGACGAAACCATGATCAAAAGGTTGCAAAATCCAACTATTGCCATGAACGTCAACTTTTCGACCACATAAACGAGGATGTTACACTGGTTGTACGGTTTCAATTTTATAGTAACCTTTATAAAAGATTACTTTTGTAAAATAACATTGAATCAAATCAGACTCTTTTGTATATATAATATTAAACGATTAAGTTCGGCCTCGAATATCTAAAAACTTGTGTTCCGCCCATACACGCACCCTAGGGAATGTCCACATTTGTTGGTCGGAAAGCTATTGGTGAATGATTTTCTTTGTTAAATTTCATTAAGAGATTACACGGTTCACCAATATTTATAGAGAAAATCAAGTTTAGGCTTTAGTTCTTGCCTTCTTGGCATCACATAACCGTATTTATTCACACGTTTCTTTAACCGTATTTTTATTATTTTCAATAGTTAGAAAAAATGAGAAACAAATTATACTTTTGCTCTTTTATTATGTGGGAAAGCATATTTGAATGATTGTTTTTACTCTTGGCATAGATCAAATACGGTAATCAATTCCTTTTCCATTTCCTTAATTCCTCAATTCCTTTCTCACCTCGATATTCCTTTCTACTAGTGTGGAATCACCATCATCTCTTTCTAATAAACTATAATATCGATCGATCGATCAAGTATCATAAGTTCAAGATTCGTTATTATTATACAATGTGGTCGTTAAGTTTGTTTAAAGTATACATCTTTTCATTCAATTAAAAATTAAAATGGCTTTTCAATAGAATCAATAGCCAATGTATTTTTCATTTTACTTTTACAAGAAAATAGCACTGATATATTACTGTAAAGTGACTAATTAATAAATTAACAAATTAAATATGACTTATGTTTTATAATACATTTCTTTTCCACTCGAGAGTGGAATATATTACTTGGGATTTGACTTAAGCTACATGTTTTAAACTAATTAGAAAAGCATCAATAACATTAAATATCAACTACCCACATATATAGCAATATATAATATCTTGATGCATCCACACCGCAAGGTGGGGCATAAATATCCAAAAATACTACATCACATTGAATACGTTTATATTCGATATTCCATTCAAATTTACAATTAATAAACAATTTTTGAAATTTAGACCAATAAATGAGAAAGTAAGCTGTTGTATATACTTCAATATGTTTCTTACTCTGCAAGAAGAACACAGACAAACAATATATACAAGGGTTTCTAAGGAATATGGGCCTTCTATGTATTACAATAAAGCCTACATAAAATAAACAAGGCCCACTAAAATATAACAGTATTATAAACCCAATATCCCCCCTCAAGTTGGAGCATGAGGATTACAAATGCCCAACTTGCTGAGAAGAAAATCAAACTGATGTTTGCCTAAAGCCTTCGTAAAAATATCCGCAAGTTGGCAATTCGTTGAAACATGAGAAGGAGTGATGATTCCATCTTGAATAGCGTCACGTATAAAGTGACAATCAACCTCAATATGCTTCGTACGCTCGTGAAAAACCGGGTTCTTAGCAAGATGCAGAGCAGACTGGCTGTCACAATAAAGACTAATGGCGCGAGGATGTTGCACACCAAGACTATCAAGCAACCCTTTAAGCCATTTAAGTTCACAAGTTACGGACGCTATAGAACGGTACTCGGCTTCAGCTGAGGATCGCGAGACAATCACTTGCTTCTTTGTTTTCCATGAAATAGGAGAGTGTCCTAGAAAAACGACCCATCCAGAGACAGAACGGCGAGTAAGGGGACAACTCGCCCAATCTGAATCACACCACCCAGATAAATGCAAATCACTGTCAGATCGTAAAAGAATACCTTGGCCTGGACATCCCTTGAGATAACGCACAACTCTCAACGCTGCATGCCAATGATCACGACGAGGCTCATGTAAAAATTATGACAAGATATGAACTGCATAACCCAGATCTGGTCGAGTAAAAGAGAGATAAATAAGGCGTCCCACCAACCTCCTATATTGCTCAACGTTCGTTAACAAAGGGCTAGTCGAGCGAGCCAACTGATGACGTTGCTCCATTGGAAAGCTTGTTGGTTTAGCGCCAAGTAACCGGCCTCGGTGATGATGTCAAGGGTATATTTACGTTGACAAAGAAAAATACCATCAGCATTTCGAGCAACCTCGACACCGAGGAAATACTTCAACACGCCGAGATCTTTCATATGAAAGCACCGACTCAAATACTTCTTGAAAGAGGAAAGAGCAGCGGAATCATTCCCTGAAATAATTAGACCGTCCACGTAAACAAGAACATTTATATGCACTTTTCCTTCTTGTAAAGTAAACAAAGAATAATCAGAATATGACTGCCGGAAACCATATCGCTTCAAGGAGTCTGATAATTTCGCAAACCAACATCTAGGGGCCTGCTTTAACCCATAGAGAGACTTCCGAAGTCGACACACTTGATTTGGTTGAACACCTTCAAATCCAGGAGGCAATTTCATGTACACTTCTTCAGATAAATCTCCGTGCAGGAAAGCATTGTGAACGTCCATTTGATGCAACTCCCAATTCTTTGCTGCAGCCACGGCTAAAAAAGCACGCACGGTAACCATCTTTGCAACAGGAGCAAAGGTATCAGTATAATCAACCCCGACAACTTGATGATTGCCAAAAACCACCAAGCGAGCTTTGAGACGCTCAACACTACCATCCGAATTATATTTGATTTTGTAGACCCATCAACTACCAAGTGCTCGTTTGCCGGGAGGTAAAATCTCCATACTCCAAGTTCCACTATCTTCCAAGGCTTGTATCTCTCTCTGCATTGCTTCTCGCCAACCTGGATCCTTTATAGCGTCCTTGAAGGTTTGAGGTTCAAAGCCTGTTGTCACGGCTGCAAGAAATTTCTTGTGTCCCACAGAAAAGCGATCACAATTCACAAAGTGTGCTATAGGATAAGCCATGCCTGAGGAGTGATTTGATGCTGGTGAACATTGGGATGTTGAGGGACTCAACTTTCGCACTGTATTAGTCACAAAATCACGCAGCTTCACCGAAGGGATCTTAGTACGCATTTTTCGCCCCATTCTTGTCACATTTGCGGGATCTTGAGCACTAGAAGATGGTTCTTGACAATCGGTTCTCGCATCATCCAACTTTGGCGATCCGGAAACACCAGATGGTTCTTGACCATCAGTTCTCACATCATCTGACTCTGGCGATCCGGAAACACCAGTCTCACAATTGCCCATCGTACAATTATCACCACCAGCACTTTCTTCTGCACTTCCTTCTGCAGTTTCTTCTGTTGAATCAACCACGCCTTCAATGTTCTCTGTATGTTCACCATGCACAACATTATCATCATCTAATACTACTCCACTATCAGAATCAGAAATACCATTGGCCAAATCATCATCAGCATTAGAAGCAGAAGTAGGAATAGCAATCGTAGTCGGATCGCTCAACTCATTGGTTGTCGCAACATAAGGAAAAACGGTTTCGTAAAACTTAACATCTCGAGAAACAAAATGGTCACCTGTATCGAGATCATAAAGTTTCCAACCTTTTTTGGTATGAGGATAACCCACAAACACACATCGTCGACTCCGACTATCAAACTTGTCACTTTTTGCTTTTTGATTATGTGCATAACATAAAGAACCAAAAACACGCAAATTATTATACGAAGGAGGTTGACCAAACAATATTTCATAAGGAGTTTTAAAAGCAAGTAAGCTTGATGGAGTGCGATTTATCAAATAACCCGCACCCAAGATACATTCTCCCCAAAAATCAATCGGTAAATTTCCCTGAAATCTCAAGGCTCGAGCGACATTCAAAATGTGACGGTGTTTCCGTTCCACCCTTCCGTTCTGTTGTGGGGTACCTACGCATGATGTTTGAAACAATATTCCATTTGTAGTGAAATAATCTTTCAAGCAATTGAACTCGGTGCCATTGTCACTCCTCACAACTTGTACTTTGGCACTGAATTGTCTGTCAATCATAGCAAAAAATGACAAAAACATCTTATAAACCTCCATTTTATCAATCAACAAAAACACCCAAACAGCTCGAGAGAAATCATCCACAATAGTCAAAAAATATTTTGCACCACAAGAAGACGGAGTATGGTATGGATCCCAAAGATCACAATGTATCAATTCAAAACATTTAGAAGCTCTAGAATCACTAACATGAAACGTTTCTCTAGTCTGTTTAGCTTGATGACAAATATCACAAGGTTTGTTCATTGTTCCAAAAGATTTACTACTACTGGAGAGTGACTGAACTACTTTATCAGAAGGATGTCCTAAACGTTTGTGCCACAATTCCATAGAAGTTGGCCCATCAAAAATCATCGCTTGAATCGTTGGAGCGCGAAAGTAGTAGAGTCCATCCCGCCGATCACCTACACCAATCAGGGTCCTCAAATTTTGGTCCTGTATAATGCACATACTTTTGTTGAAAAGCAAAACACAATCCAAATCATCGATAAGCTGGGACACAGAAATTAAATTGCAATTCAATTGTGGGGCATGTAGAACATTATGAAGCTCTAAGCCATGACCTAGAGATACACGTCCATACTTGGAAGCGCATGCCTTTGTACCATCGGGAAGTCCGATTGGACATTCCAACATCTTTGTCACATGAGTCAAAATATTTGAGTTTCCAGTAACATGATTCGAAGCCCCCGTGTCGATTATCCATGATAAGTTAGAGTACTCACCAAGGCGATCATCAGAAGATTTGGCGGAAGCACTACCAAGCATGTCTAGCAATTGTTTCCATTGAGCAGGTGAAATACCACCAGGAAGGACAGCAGCTGGATCACTTGTTGCACCGGAACTCGATGCCCCCATGTTGTTACCGGTAGTAGTGGCATGCACGGCAGCACCCCTCCCTTTACCTGTTCCACGCCCGCGTCCAATTCCCTTCCAACGCGGTCGGTCACCCCACCAATCTGGAAAGCCATTTTTAGCAAAGCAACTTGCTACATCATGCCCAGTTCGTTCACAAAAGGAACAAACCAAATCAGATTTGTCACGAGTATCGGATCTTATAGTACCACGAGCAGGACCTAGAGATTTAACAGCAAAAGCCATAACATCATCTCTGTTAGATTTTTCACGAGTAGAGGTGCGCAATCTCTCCTCTTGAAGCATTGTTTGATAACCCCTTGCAAGAGTTGGCAAATGATCTTGTGACAATAAACTTGAACGAACAGTACCATAAAGTTCCTCGTTGATACCATAAAGAAATTGGTGAAATCTCTCCTCGTCAGATCGTTTTTGAAGTTGCTTAGGAATATCACACTTGCACCCACCGCAAGAACAAGCTGGGATAGGCTCATATGAAGCTAACTCGTCCCATAAAGTTTGCAGCTTCCCAAAATAATCCACAACAGTCATGGTTCTAGATTGGCGACATTCTGCCAATGCACGCTTAAGCTGTTGAATACGAGGTCCATTGCCAATACTGAAGCGTTCCTTGAGAACGTCCCATAAAGGTTTGGCTTCTTCGAAGTAGGGTATAGTTTTCTTGACAGATCCTTCAATGGTATGCATAATCCATTGTACAAGCATTGACTGAACACAATACCAATCTTCCAACTTTTCCTGGCTTGTAGGTTTAGATATGGAACCATCAATAAACCCAAATTTCCTTCTAGCCCTAAGAGAAAGTCGAATCGATCGCGACCATTCCTCATAATTATCCCCACGAAAAACAACATTCGTAATTGTATTACCTGGGTTATCTTGAGATCCCAGAAAATACGGGGAAGTGGGATCAATTTTAGGGATTTTTGAAGCATCCCCAGATCCCGATTTTTCTGCATCATCACCTGCCATATTTGGTGTAGAAAACAAAATAGAGACAAAATATAGAACCCAAGATGAGGGATACCAGCTTGCTTGAAACTTCAGCCAAAGAAGTCGTGACCTAGCAAGGAGATTTCTGGGTAACAGCGGTTGAAATCGATCAAGAGGTGGCCATGACTAAAGGAAGAAGAAGTTCTATCAAACACCTTCTTGGTTAGGCGATTTCAGCACAAAAGTTGATTTTCATCGAAGCGCTCTGATACCATGAGAAAGTAAGCTGTTGTATATACTTCAATATGTTTCTTACTCTGCAAGAAGAACACAGACAAACAATATATACAAGGGTTTCTAAGGAATATGGGCCTTCTATGTATTACAATAAAGCCTACATAAAATAAACAAGGCCCACTAAAATATAACAGTATTATAAACCCAATAATAAATAATATTAAAAAAAGTAATAACTTTTTATGCATGTGAATATGTGATTAAGCCATCAATATATTTTTATATAAATATATATATAACTAGAATCGTTAGGATAAGGGTGAGACGGCTATTTGTCTAGGATCCAACAAATTTGGAAGCCTCCAATTTTTATTTTTTCTGTTAATACTATTTGTTTACAAATGTATAAAAAATTATTGCTTTTTTCTAATCTCTATTTACTTCTTCTTTCATCTCAAACTGTGTATATATACACACATTTTGAGATCTACAGTTTATGTTCTAACCTTTTTTATATACCATAACGTGAAATAAATAAGATATTGACTTGGTTACCTTCTTTTTGGAACAATTGCAATTCTAATTATAAATGGTACGAAATTGTTCCCTCTTAGATTCTTTTATGTTAAATACAATAATAAGTTCGTCTACTTTTTGTGTTGATATATTGTAAAGTTTAACAGATGCTCTTAATCGTTTTTTGTTGGTTTTTGTACTTAAATGGTTTTCTTAGAGGTTATATTTTCGTTTGTATAATTGTATTAGCTACTCGCTTGATTAGCAATATGTTACTTGTTCATTTGCTATTTGTTCCATTTTATGTAGGGTTGTACACACAATGCATTTGGATCAGTGATTACTCATTAAGTAATTTTGAGTACAAAAGATAAAAATATTTCATTTCTTTGAGGCATGCACTTATTGAAACTTGGTTTATATAGGACAAACGTGTGAATCAAGATGCGTGAAATGAAAACCATTTTTAATTGAACGGCAAGTTAATGCACAAGCACGTTTCAGCGGCATCGGACCTCTTTATGGGCAATCCCACTAATCCACTACAACCCGGCCCAACCTATGACTGAACCCGACCGGCAGGCTTTAGGGGCCCTATGGACCAACCCGAACCGGTCTCGAACCCAGCCTCGAAGGACCAGAGTTTGGATATCGTAGAAAAGTGTCATTCGTGGGAATCGAACCCTGATAGTGTGACTTTCACCCTACATCCTCAAGGATGTTACCTATCCAACTGAGCTAACACCTTTTGATGAAATGAAGCCCATTTAACAAGTATCATTGAACATTAATAAATCATTTGAAAGCTTGGACTCATAATGGTCTACATTTTATGGTTATTACTCCTAAGAGCACTTCACAACCCACATGATTTCGGTTCTAGTTAAATGAGAACGGTGAGCATTAGGCCATGCTTAGCGGTGACCCAGGCTTGGCGGGATAGAGGCCAACGGCTTGGGCGGGCTTCGAATGCCCTTCAGCGGGCTGGCGGCATGAGGGCTCCAGCATTGTGGCCACACCGATCTACCTGATCCTCTGCCTCTCTCATACTCTTTTTTTTAATTGCATTGGGTATTTGGTTTGAGAGGTTCGGGTACTAACAGAGAGAGCTCCAAAGGGCTTATAGGGGTTTATGAAAAAACTGATGTCACGTTGATATGGCGCATATATGACAGATTACTCAGAGGGTCGTTTACTCATGGCCTTAGGGGATTCGTAGTTTAAGCTTGCATAGAAAAAGAATGGTTCTATACGGTTAGGGTATCATATAAGTTTCATACAATGTTTATTTTATTTTGATCTTAAAATGAGTTTTTAACTAATTATGTATCACATGTACGTTAGTATTGTATTTAATTAAATTCTTTCTTCTAGGAAATCAAGATTTTAGATATCATGAATTAATTTACAAAAGTAAAATTTATAGCAATTTTTAAGATCGAGATCACTACAACAAAATTAAGTTTATAAGATATTATATATAAAAACTATTTTATAGAAATTAAGTTTAAGTTATAAAAACAAATATTAAATATTGGTATATACTACATAAATGATAAAAGTATTATAGGTATTTTATAGGATGTTTTTTTTTTTTGACATGGATGTTATAGACCAATCTCAAAATAAAGTGTACATCTACTTTTTTTATATGTGTTAGGGTTAAAAATATAGTTGTTTTCAAGTTTGGGTTTGTCTTTGTATTTGTTGTAAAGTTGAGGGGAGCTAAGTGTAAAATACCCTAGGGGTATAAAAGCTTTTGTGTTAGTTAGATTTCAGTGTGAATGTGAGAGTTAGAGTGAATACGTATTGTCAGATCTAGAGTTTGATAGAGGAGAGAGAAAGTTGAGAGTGTGTATCTTGTTCATATTCTTCATATTAATAAAAGTGAGATTTGTGATTGAAATTGAAGCTTCTTAATCATGGTGGATTGATATTCAGATCTATCAAGTGGTATCAGAGCAGGAGATCAGTGAAATTGTTGAAGATTTGAAGGTAAGTGATGGATTTTTGAAGTTTGGAGCAAAAATGGTGAAATTTTGATTTGGAGCTTGAAGATCTTGAAGATTTGAAGATTTGGATGTAGTTTGATGTTATTTTGTTGTTAGATTTGAGTTTTTAGTGTTTAATTGTGAAGATTTGATGAATTTTGAGCCTAAAATGAAGGATTTTCGAGGTTTTGTTCGAAGTTCATCAATGGAGGTTCGTCAATGGAGGTTTGGAGAAGAAGTTGTTATGTCTCGAGTGTATTTTTGAAATTTTTCGGGTCTTAGTTTGCTATCTCGAGCATACTTTTCAAATTTGTGAGCATATTTTTCAAATTTTTGTTATTTCGAGTCATATCTCGAGTCTGACGCGTGTCTGACGCGTATGTTTGTTTCTATCTCGTGTGTTATCTCGAGTGTCCTTTTTAGCTTTAAATAAAAAGAATAGTCAATTCGAGGGTCAACTCGAGATAGCTTTGTAGGCAAGAAAGGAGACAAGAAAAAGAAAGCGTGTCATTTCTTGTCCTTTTCTTTATCTCGAGTATGTATTAAATAGGAGAGAAGGGATAAGAAAGCTGGTCATCATCAACTCGAGACACATTGTCATCTCGAGTGTGTCAGAAAACGTGTTAACAAGGCATAAGGTCAGGTTCGTCAGACGCGTGCATGGTCAACTCGAGACATCATCTCGAGCACGTGCGTTGTCAGCTCGTGTGACGTCATCAAGGACGTGTGAAGGAGGCGTGTAAAGTGTGCAGCCATCAACTCGAGACGTGTGCTGATCTAAGAAAACGTGTAGGGTCAGCTCGGTCAACGCGTCAACAAAAGGCGTGTCTTGTCATCTCGTGTCACGTGAGACTCGTCAGGAGTGCGTCAGGCGTCAAATAGTCCAGGCGCGTGAGGCAGGCTGTCAGCGTACAGCATCTCGAGTCAGCAGCTTCAGAAGCGCGTGTCAGCGCGTGGTCTTCTATCTCGAGGCGCGTGCGGGCGCGTGGTTTAGCGTGTCAGGCCCATTTCGAGTGCGTGGTCAACGTCATCAGTATCTCGAGTGTTTAGGCGCGTATATCTCGAGTCTATAGGCGTGTGAGAGCATTTTTCAGCATGTATAAGTGTGTTTTTTTCTCATATCTCGAGTGTATTTCGAGTGGGTGTATTTTGAGCGTATTTTGACGCGTAAATACCGTATTTCGAGCCATTTTTTCAATTTTTGAGTCTTGTGCTTTATTTTTTTTTTGAATATTTTTCAAGATATCTCGAGTCTAGTGTTCTTTTTGAGTATTTTTCAATTTGTCTCGAACCATTTTAATTTTTGAGTAAATCTTTGATTTTTACAATTCGAGACATATTATTTTCTTTAAGTCTTTGAGTATCTTGAGTCATTCTATTTTTTTTTTTGTGAGAGACTTATTTTGGTTTAATTGTTTTCATTTTTATTTTTACTAAGTCTCGAGTACTTGTGATTTTTAGAGAGCAAATTTCTTTTTGTCTCGAGTCTTCATTAGAGTTGTTCACTTCTTGATTTTTCTGATTGTCCAAATTTTACAAGATTTAATTTTTCTGAATATACTCTGCGTTACTGACTTTCAGTTGTTTTAGTGTTTCAGTGTATTTGACTTTGCTTCAGGTTTTTCAAGGAAAAGTTAGGTGAATTTTTCAACAATTTCAGATTTAATCATCTACTGATCAAAAGATCCGTTCAGTTCATCATGACGACGAGAGAAGCTTTAACAATTGATTCAGATTCAGATTTAGAGGAACTGCATCAAACAATGATAAAAATGGCTTCTACTTTCTCGAAGTTAAATGATTCATATAATCAACAAGTTGTTCTTAACAAGAAATTAAAAAGGGAGCCAAAGAGTTTTGAGAATCAAAGAAAATTATTTGAAGAACAGATTGCTAAATTGTCACTGAAGATAGATGAGTTAAACAATACTTATCTGTTTCACAGCATGAAAAAGCTGAACTTCTTATTAAAGTTACTGATCTTGAAGATTCTCTTGCAAAAGAAAGAAGTCTAATTACAAGTTTGAAAAATGATTTACAAAATGAGCATGATCAAATGTTGAAGCATTCTTTTGGAAATGCTCAAAATTTAAAACTTGTAACTTCTTTGAGAAAAGAAAATGAATGTTTGCAAAAAAATTTCTTGAACTTGATGAAGATAAGATGGTTTTCGAAAACAAGTTTATCTCTTCTCAATCAAAAGTGACGGCACTTTCAAAGCAACTAACTGAAGTTGAACAAATTGTGATCATTGAGAGAAGCAATTTTGAGAAAGAGAGAAAGGTTTTTGAAGAAGAGAAAAAGGTTTTTGAGAATGAGAGAAATTTTTTTGAATTAAACAGTGTTAAACTTTCAAAGAAGATTTCTGATTTAGACAACCAAATGGTGTTTGAGAGGAAAGAGTTTGAGAAAATGAAAAGTGTTTTTGAGAGTAAGAAGAATTCTTTGAAGAAGCCGGGTCTTCGTGTTGGAAAATATCAGAATATGATGCATGATTTTGAAGAAGCGATCCAAGTTGTTAAATCCGAGAGGAAATTTGATGAAAAGAAAAGTGTTGAGCTTCAAAAGCAGATTGTTGTCTTACAAAATCAGTTATCTGATGTAAGAAATCAATTTAAACAAAAAGAGAAGGTTCTTCGACATGAAAAGACTGTTTTGGAACAGATAATTGCTGAACCTAAGAAGCCAAGTCTTGTGCAAAAAGATTTTGAGGATCAAAAGAAAGCTTTTAAGAATGAAATAAAGAAACTTACAAGCAAGTTAGCTGGTTTATCAACAGATATCATGAATGAGCAACGAATGCGCTTGGTTCAACAGAAGAAGCTTGATGATCTTCTTGTCGAGAGGAACATGCTTTCTACCAAAGTGAAGGGACTTGTAGAGATAATCTCTAAAGCTCATGGTTCTATTCATACATATGTTCCTACTCACGGTAAAATCAAATCAAGTGGTCAGATTCGTTCTACAAATCTCTTCTATGATAGTCGTGTTGATTATTCAGGTATTCATCTTTGTTCTAAATGCAAGTTTGTTTGGCAAGTTAAGGGATCGAATGTAAATGTAGATCACACAAAATCTTTTGCTTCAAAATCTAACGTTCTAAAGAACAAATCTTTTCAAGATACTTCTTTTGGTAAGTCTCGGTTAGTTTATTCTAGAAATAAACTTCTTAGTCTTTCCAATAGAACTTCATATGGTTCTTACTTTCACATAAATGATTTTGTGTGTGAAGATTATATCGATGAACGATTTGGGATTTACAAGATATATTCTTATAAACCTATTGCACCTATCAACAGAGGATCCACATCCACGTGGATACCAAAATCTTGTTTCTCTTGATTTTGCAGGTGGATGGCTCTTGAATACATCAGTTCAAGACCCGAGCATCAATGTGTTATATTGAGCGTTATTGTAAGTATCCCTCTAAACCTTAGTTCATAACTTGCGCTTAATTGTGTTTAACCGTGGTGTTCATCTTCAGGAACTTACTTGTGTTCGTTCCTTTCCGATTCTAAAACGTTTCACGAATTACCACGTGTTATATTTTTCTTGACATTGTTATTTCCACATCTCATATATTCGTTGATATTATTCGGTGGAAATACACTCGCTTGAATTCCAATTTGATTTCAATGCACGTTATTTCATTTCAATGATTCAATTCTTTTTCAGATTATTAATTGTGAATTGTTCTTCACAATTAAACTTTCTAATCATTGATTCATTTCTTGAATACACTGTGCTTACTGAGTCTATCTGTTTCGCGCTTGAATTTTGTTCTTTGGAATTCATGATCAAGCTTTTTGATTTCTACAATCAATCATCACTTGTTCGAGCATTTGAATGAATTTCTTCAACATATGATTTCATCATCAAATGTTTTCCATTTCTGTTCAACATATGTTCCCTATATACATATTGTATCACATATGAATCACCATCATATCACGTTCTGGTATGAATATACTCAACGTTTCAAAGAATATCATTTCATGATATCAACTTATGTGTGATAGGATATAGAAGTTTCTATGATCCATCCAGAGCCGGAGGATCTACCCAAGAAACACATCCCTAGGTTAGACCTAGTTTGTGAGGGTGTGAATGAGGTAAAATGCCGAGAGCTTGAGTGTAGGGGGAGTTAAAAGAAAATGGTGAGAGTGAGACAAGATCAAAAAGAATAAAAGAAGATCCTTCCCAAACCTATATAGTTATCCGGGTAACCACATCATCTATTCATTCTCGATTCTTTGGAGATGAATATTGAAACAAGACATGGACCCAGTGTCGATAACTCGTGTCACCCCACCAAGCTACTCAAATATCTCTTAAAAGATGTTTGTTTCAATTCTCACGGAGAATTAGCACATCATCTATCTAATCTTTACTCGGAAGGTTTAGATATTGAAACAAGGAAGACATCCTCTCCGGTCTCCGAACTTCATATTTTATGCACTAGAGTCTATTGATTATCAATCTGCGTCCCAGGTTGAATAAATATTTGAGCCTAATGATTATGATGATATTTCTTTGACACTTGCACGAGTCTTTGTGATTCCAATTGCATATCTTTGTGATATTGCCGGAACAGTCTGAGAACTTAGTTTTATAACTTTGATCCAGTGATGACTGGAAGTCCTATCAGTGCTACCCCATTGCCAACACTGAAAATAGGCCACACAATTCTATGAGTTGTTGTGTCAATAGTTGCTCATTGTGCTTCTATGTTAGCCGATTACCCATCATTTGAGGGGGAGGAATTTGAGCCGGATTTGAGGGGGAGTAATCTGATATGGATGCGATATTTGTTTGAGGGGGAGAATCTTTATTGCAGCAAGTTTTGACAAATTTGATGATGATGTCTTTGATTGTTCATGATGTTTCGGATTCTCCTAACCATCATGAGGGGGAGAAGTTGTATCAAAGACATTTGTCAAAGACATGATGAAGATATGAGAATTATGCTGAAGAGCTCAATATTCGGTTGAAGAAGTCAAGATTTAGTTGAAGAATACAAGACATCAAGTTTGGTTGATTAAAGATTTCAAGATGTTGGTTCAATCAAGTTTTGAGGAAATGATTTGTGAAGTAATAATGTTGATCGTGATACAAGTGTTGATGTTGCTTGAAGAAAAGACGAAAGTATCAAGAGTTGAAGATATAATCAGTTGAAAGTACATGATGATTTGGTTTGTGAAGAAATGTTTTGTGAAAGTAACAGTTAAGGGAAGAAAGTAAGTTTTAAGGAGGAGATAAAGAGATCGAAGTTTAAATCTTTTGAATCTATGGTTGAAAAACCTTTAGATTTAAAGATTGAGTTCGAGTTGTGAAGGTTGATGAAAGAATGGTTTATTTCTGGATGATGAGATAAAAGTTTGAAGTTTATGGAGAAAAAGAGATGAGTTTATTTTCTGAAGGATGATTGGATGAAAATATCTGGAGATTGATAATTATGTGATAATCAGTTGGTGAATTCTGATTCAAGATGAGCTTATTGAAAGTTGATAATTCAAAGAAGATAATTCGATTTTGCTGATAAAGGGGAGATTGTTTAATTTGAAAAAGGTTGAGAAATTTTCTGAAGACTGTGGAAGATCTTTAATGTCAAGAGATTCTCAAGTTGAATTCATTTGAGAAGTTTTGAAGTTGGTTACTTGTGTTTTGTGAAGATTTCTAATGCGGAAAAGTTTTGTTCGTTGATGATTCTGATAAAGTGAAGATTGAGAAGATTGTATATGTTTACAAGTTTTGTGATAGTTGGTTATTTCCAACTTGAATACAAATGGGGAGATTGTTAGGGTTAAAAATATAGTTGTATTCAAGTTTGGGTTTGTCTTTGTATTTGTTGTAAAGTTGAGGGGAGCTAAGTGTAAAATACCCTAGGGGTATAAAAGCTTTTGTGTTAGTTAGATTTCAGTGTGAATGTGAGAGTTAGAGTGAATACGTATTGTCAGATCTAGAGTTTGATAGAGGAGAGAGAAAGTTGAGAGTGTGTATCTTGTTCATATTCTTCATATTAATAAAAGTGAGATTTGTGATTGAAATTGAAGCTTCTTAATCATGGTGGATTGATATTCAGATCTATCAATATGACAAAAAATGACTTGTAAAACGGGAATATCTTATAAAAATGTGTTTCATATATATAGTACACTTTAGAAAACTAGATATGATTTTCATAAAATGTACACATATACCACGTTACACAAGCTTCAAAATAACATAATGAAATAAAATTTATATTCTAAATCATATATAGCATTGACAAGTTATACTATTAACACTACTAGAAAACTATGTATTATTTGATGATGGTATCGACAGCTATTAAGTAGTTGAAATTTAACGATTGTTGCCATTTAATTTATTTTTTAAGTAGTTGTAAAAAAACCATGGAAAAATCGTCGAAAATTCGTCGTTAAAGATCGTCTAAAAACCGTCGCTAGCTTTTACTAATTAACTAAAGTCTTTATAAATAGTCGTTTTGCGTCGAAAAAACCGTCGGTGGAGTTTGTTTCTGACGATTTAGCACCTGTTTTTCTCATCAGTAATACCCTTGATTTTAGTAGTGCAAGTTTTATTGCATCTCGTATAAAATAAAATTATATCCATACTCTAACAAGTTATGAAAATAATATATGATACATATGTCATACCTTGACGGGTTGAGTTCTGGTGATAAATGCAAATTTGGTGAGAAGTGTATATGGGATGCACCGAGATGCACCAGATCAATTTTCTTTTAAGCCGCAATTCATGGAAGGTATTTGATTAAAAGTGATTAACGGTTTAAAAAGTTTTTACACTTCTCTTCAAAAATGGCCCATGGTTGGATTACGTGAGAAGTCGAGATTAACGTGACAAGTTATTATCAATCGTTGGATAAGAAGTGGTTATTAACGGTCGAGTGAGAAATGGATGCACATTAAGATGAGATACACCAAGATAAAGTGATCAACGATTCATATTGACAAATTCACTTTTTCACTTTAATCTCAATTTCTCACACGATCATTCAGCTACATTAAGTCGTTAACATATGTTGTATGTTTGGCTTATACTAGTGTTTGATACTATGCTATGTGTTAATATACAGAAATATTACTTATTATATTTCTTTTGTAATGAATTTTACTTATCAAGATAAAAAAACATTCATCAATTAAAATTTTTCATCATACTTTTTTATTCGTCATACTTGTTGGGACCCTCTATATTACAACGTTTCAGAACCTAAATGTGTATGTGTATGAATTTGAGTAACAATCAATCAAATATTAAACGAATATATAAAAAATATAACTTACTTATGATCAACGTTTGAGACCCTAGAATCTTTTAAATTTTAATTACCATCAATGCATGCTCGAGTAGAAAGAGGGGTTATCTTTATATAGATCTAGCCTTGACAATAATACATATATCCTTACAACTTATTATATCTATCCATCTATCTATATTGGTCGGGTTCAAATGTGAACTTATTTTTCATTGTGATCGTGAGGACAACTGAGACCGTGCCACTTAACATATTCAATTTGAATATTTATGTGTTATTCAAACTGAATAACACTGTGTTCAATTTTGAGTTCACGTTGAACTTTTCTCCTATCTATATATACATATATTTACAATAACTTTGTATCCTGAACTGATTTTTGTGCTCTATCTTGGTTCCTAATTAGTAGACATCC
The DNA here is from genome assembly GCA_030169165.1 of Centaurea solstitialis. Classification (NCBI taxonomy): domain Eukaryota; kingdom Viridiplantae; phylum Streptophyta; class Magnoliopsida; order Asterales; family Asteraceae; genus Centaurea; species Centaurea solstitialis. The sequence continues at coordinate 61,338,197 of CM058044.1, read as the reverse complement.
TCTTGAGATACTCATAGGTGGTGATGGTTGTAGTTGCAGAAAGTGACATTGAAGCCCATCTTGGCCCTAACCCTCGATAACAAGCACTCAATCCACCTTCTTTCACCAAATTCCTAACAATCCGACCAACACTATTATCACCACCATGATCACATGATCCTTCTAAAACTTGCAATCTCGTCTTGATCGTATCCAATGGCATCGTAACCAATGCCGAAAGCCCGCTAGCTAACGTGGCGCTCGCACCTTGCACCGCCACCACCGCCATCGAATCCGCCTTAACACCACAACCACCGATATTTTCGTCTTTCTTGAAACTATAACTAGAACAAACGCGGCCCCAAATGGCCCGGTGTGCCATGGAGTACGAAGCCCACCACACGGCGTTGGAAGGAGCGTATGTCAAGATCGAAATCCCGAAACCCTTGTACAATCCACGAATACCGTCTCTTTGAATTATCCTTTTAAACGCATCCATGCCGCCGTTGTATACGGCTGCATTACCGCTACCCTTTCCGCCTTGGACCATTAGTCTCTGGCTCACGACGTCGATCGGGGTCCAAACCAGCTGAGCCGCCATGGCTGCGGTCAACCCGGCCGCAGCATTCGCAATGGCGGCCGCTTTCACCTCCGAAAACCCCATTTTTACGCTCGTACGACTAAGGTTACTCTTGGTCATTTCCAAGGCTCCCATGTAAAGAGCTCGAGCCGGAACGGTACCCATTAACGAGGTCCCGAACCCTCGATATAACGCCCTAAAACCCTCGTGTCGTAAGATGGAGACTGCCATCTTGACGCAAGGCGTGTCTTTTACGAGGACTTGTTGTCGTGTCTTCAACACGACGGCCGGGTATAACATGGCGGAAACTCCCGAAAACAAACCGGCACCTAGGAAGAAGAACTTGGATTTATCGAGCATGTCCCAATGGATGTCGGCAGGAAGGTGGATTTCGAGTCGTGAATCGTCCTCAGCCGCCACTCCGAAACTCATCGTTACCACTTTATCTGGCGGCGGAACGGCGGCACGGCGGCTGTCGGAGATGTAGGAAAAGATTTGGCGAGTGGTTTGGATGGAGAAAGGGAGTGGTTTGGTTATAAGGGAAGAAGGGGGGTGGGGGGCAAATAGATTTTTGCGGCCAAGCGTTTTGGCCATTTGGTAAGGTTGGGGTCAGTTAACATTTCGAAGATATAGGGGACAATTTGATTTTTTTGTCTTTCTTACTTTTGTTTTCTATATGATAATTGATAAATATTAGCGTGATTCTATATAAACTAACTTCTCTTGCTAATAATAAGTGAAGATAGTGTAAAAGATTTACATTAATAGAAATCAAAATCTGTTTCTAAACATCAATTTTAAAATACATATATACTTGACTTTGATGTGCTTATGGTTCATAAATAAAGATATATGCTAACTATTGATGTTGATGGTGTCTATGGCTCAAAGATACAAACTCAAGATCAATAGTTAACATATATCTATACTATGTTATAAAAGTTTAGGTAAAAGTCATATAAATGATTTATTAAGGGTGTTGTTAAAGTCATATAAATCAAAGATAATGTACCATTTAAATTACGTTATATAATAAAAACTATCAAATAAGACATTAAAAAACAAGTTAAATCAAATATTAGGTTTCAAAAACCCGAGCATTACTCTATGGCGTGCCTCAAGCATAACGTGGCGTGATACACAAGCCTTAAGCCACGGCGCGCCATTGCAGTTGTTGCGGCGAGCTTTTTTTACATTGATTCTAGTCTAATCAAATTTCCAATAGAATTAGTGTAACTGTAAATCTATTTTAAATCCCAAATATTCTAAATCAATTTCTATTATATATTTTTCTACTGTTTTGCCTATGATTATTATTTCTAAACAAATAAATTTATATTTACATATATAATGTTACCAAAAAAATAAAATAAGATATTATTTTACAATATAATTTTTAAAATTAAATAATAATTATATCACATACAATTTTATTTTAATTTAAACAAATTAAATCATAATATCTTATTTTATTTTCTTAAATAAGCCCAATTAATTTGAAATTTCAAACCCGGCCCAAAAACAAATATAATCCAATTGAAAGATATGAGCCCGATTAGTTCAGATTTCGATTAACCGACCGACCTATTTGCCCTAAAATCATATAAACGCAATCACATTCTCTTCTTCTTTCTTTCTTTCATTCTAACCTCAAGCGATCGATTGCTTCTCGTTAGTCGATCTGGTATACTACTCTCCTCTCACAGGTATGTATTTCTTTCATTCATATGATTTCTGTCGATTTCAATTTCTGTAATTTCGATTTCAAACTTGTGTAGTTCGTGTTCAATAACCTGATTTCTTTTGTGAATTCAAGTTCAATTTGTGAAAAAATTCGATTTCGATTTGTTTTGGAGTTCGGTTTCCTGATTTCAATTTGTGCGAATCTGATTAATATATATATATATATATATATATATATTCTTTTGTAAACTATTTTGTGAACCAGCTATTAATTTGCATTATATATATATATAGTTATAGAGGAAAGTTCAAATGGAAACCACTTTTTGGTTGTGAATGCGAGGATAGCCGAGAGCGCGACACGTGGCGTCTATGAGTGTGGTCCCCCTTTAATTCAATGCCTTCCCATGAATTGCGCTTAGTCATCCGCCGTGGATTTGACGTGGCGCCTAGTCATCCGCCACGTGTCGCGCTCTCGGCTGTCCTCACGTTCACAACCAAAACGTGGTTCACATTTGAACCCAGCCTATATATATATATATAACTCAATGACATTGAAGAATTTGGTTTATCACGTTTCTAATCCAAACACTTTTATAGGTTGATATGATCAACACCGTAAGGTAAAAAAGGGCATCAGTTGTTGTAAATAAGCAAAATCCCAAACAACCCTAGTTTTTATGGCAGATTTCTCTCTTTTACTAATAAATGAATGTTGGATGCAAACTATGTTTTCACTACACCAACAATTGAACCGAGACACTTTCGACGATTTTATGCATCTTGTGTGTTTGATTCTTTTCTATTTGGCCCTCGTGTAATTTTAAATGCTTTACTGTGCAGTTTTTGTTGTTTTCGATTTGTGATCTGCTGACCTGCGAGATAAGAAGATGGCGTCGAAATTTTGGAGTAACCAGGTTTGTTTGCTTCTGATAATTGTTTCGATGTAATGTGCTTATGATTTTGTATTCTCGATAATAAATCAAGAAAACTGCTAAAAAACGTTTCCGTTGTGATGACAGGGTGACAGTGACACCGAGGATGAAGTTAGTGATTCGGAACTGGAAGATGTTAACGAGGGGCAAGAAAACGCTGTTAGTGCCCCTGGTGCTAACAAGTATCTTGACAACAGCGACAGCGACAGTGACGATGGAGACATGCATAAGCGTGTCATTAAGTCCGCAAAAGACAAGCGGTTTGAGGAGTTGTCTGCAACTATCGATCAGATGAAGAATGCCATGAAGATTAATGACTGGGTCAGCCTTCAGGAGAGCTTTGACAAGATTAACAGGCAGCTCGAGAAGGTGATGAGGGTTACCGAATCGGATAGAGTCCCTAACAACTATGTCAAGGCTTTGGTTATGTTAGAGGACTTCTTGAATCAAGCGATGGCGAATAAGGAGGCAAAGAAGAAGATGAGTAGCAGCAATGCAAAGGCCTTGAACTCAATGAAGCAAAAACTCAAGAAAAACAACAAGCAATACGAAGAGTTGATCAACAAGTGTAGAGAGACTCCTGAAAGCTTTGAGGATCAGGAGGAAGCAGAGGAGGAGTCAGAGGATGAGGAAGATGATGATACTGGTTCGGATATCGATGACTTAACCAAAGTAGAATCTGGGTCAGAGTCTGAAGACGAAAATGACGAGGAAAAGGACGAGACTGAACCTGGTTGGGAGAGAATGATGAATAAGAAAGACAAGCTAATGGAAAAACAGTTTAAGGATCCAAGTCAGGTTACTTGGGATATAGTCAACAAGAAGTTCAAAGAGATTGTTGCTGCCCGAGGAAGAAAGGGTACCGGAAGGCTTGAACTGGTTGAGCAGCTTTCTTTCTTGACCAGGGTGGCCAAAACTCCTGCACAGAAGCTTGAGGTCTTATTCAGTGTTGTATCGGCACAGTTCGATGTCAACCCAGGTCTCAGTGGGCACATGCCCATAAATGTATGGAAGAAGTGTGTGCAGAATATGCTTGTTATACTTGATATTCTTGCCCAGTATCCGAATATTCTGGTGGATGACTCCGTGGAGCCCGATGAGAACGAGACCCAGAAGGGATCAGACTTCAAGGACACCATTCGTATCTGGGGGAACTTGGCAGCCTTTCTCGAGAAAGTAGACGTTGAGTTTTTTAAGAGCTTACAGTGCATTGATCCTCACACTCGTGAGTATGTTGAGAGGCTCCGTGACGAACCCGTGTTTTTCGTCCTTGCTCAAAATGTGCAAGAGTATCTTGAACGTGTTGGCGACCACAAAGCCGCATCAAAGGTGGCATTAAGGCTTGTGGAACTCGTCTACTACAAGCCGCAAGAAGTGTATGATTCAATGCGGAAACTGTCAGAGCAATCAGATGATGCAGAGAGTGGGACAGAATGTGAATCAAAAGCCGTGGAGGAATCTCGGGGTCCAACTTCATTTGTAATCAGCCCTGAAATCGTTCCACGGAAACCTACGTTTCCAGAGAGTAGCAGGGCACTGATGGATATGTTGGTCTCTCTTATTTACAAGCATGGGGATGAACGAACCAAGGCTCGTGCAATGCTTTGCGACATTTACCACCATGCCATCTTGGATGAGTTTTCTACATCCCGTGACTTGTTGCTAATGAGCCACTTGCAGGATAATGTTCAGCATATGGACATCTCTACCCAGATTTTATTTAACAGATCGATGGCTCAGCTTGGCCTCTGTGCCTTTAGAGCCGGGCTAATTGCAGAAGCACATGGCTGCCTTTCTGAGTTATACTTAGGTGGGCGGGTGAAGGAACTGCTCGCACAAGGTGTATCTCAAAGTCGCTACCATGAGAAGACTCCTGAACAGGTAACTTGACTACTATTATGTTCTTTATTATGCATAGCTGATTGTTAAAATTCGGTCTTTGTCGTCCCTATAAAGTAAAGACAACCATTTTTCATAATGATGAGATGAACAATAAGTTAATTTACTGCAACAGATAGGAATCGAATATTTGATAGTCTGATATAACAGAACTTGAGATCTTATTCAGTCTACTTGAAAATTGAATTTCACCACTTATGAACCTACCTGCAACCACCAATCATGAAAACCAAACACAACCTTTAGAGACAAAAATAATTATATAAAACAAATAGAAGGGCGACAAGTATGTGATATACACCAAATATGCATATGCTAATGCAAATGCATGTATTCATTAATAGCATACCTCTCAGATAACGTCTTCCTTATGTGCTGCATCATCAGAAGCATCATTCTAACCTTTATCTTTTTACTGTTTTAATTAGATGTCTGATTAGGTTCTTCCGTTTAGTTTTATTATTTTTCATGTGATACCATTGTGAGGTCTGTTGCAAGTTTGTTTCAGAATTTTGTAGATCACTCTGGCGTTTTTATGGTCTAAATTATAGAGAACAGTTGAATCCCTACACATGGTTCATACTTTTGGAGATGGGATAAAATGGGTCTACTAAGTATACAACAGTGGTAGAAGTCTAGTTTTATTGTGTATGCTTTGCAGCTATTCTGGTTAACTTGTGTTCTGTTCCTTCTTTTTTTAACCTTTACTATATCATTTCTATTTGTGCTACTAATTATTTAATCTTTTGTTTATGATATTACTACTACTAATGATGATGATAATAATATTTGGGTATGTGTTTGAAACTCACCCCTCCATGGGTGTGGGTGATTCTCATGTATTCAGGAATTGTTCTAATGTTTCGTTCCCATTCCCTTAAACCAAATGACCATATAAAGAAGTTTGTTTCTGTGTGCAGGAACGACTGGAAAGGAGAAGGCAGATGCCATATCACATGCACATCAATCTCGAGCTCCTGGAGGCCGTGCACTTGATCTGTGCCATGCTCTTGGAGGTTCCAAACATGGCTGCAAACAGCCACGATGCTAGACGCAAAGTGATAAGCAAGACACTGCGAAGGCTGCTTGAAGTGAGCGAGAGGCAGACCTTCACTGGTCCACCGGAGAACGTGAGGGATCATGTCATGGCTGCAACCAGAGCCCTTACCAAAGGTGATTTCCAAAAATCCTTTGACGTCATCAACTCACTTGACGTCTGGAGGCTCCTTAGGAACCGCGAGAAGGTTCTAGAAATGCTCAAAGACAAGATCAAAGAAGAGGCTCTACGGACCTATCTGTTCAGTTATTCCTCGTGCTACGAGACTCTAAAACTGGAGCAGCTTTCGGAGATGTTTGACCTGTCCACATATCAGACCCACTGCACCGTGAGCAAGATGATGATCAACGACGAGCTTCATGCAAGCTGGGATCAACCGACACAATGCATCGTCTTCCATGAGGTCGAACACAGCAGGCTACAGGCTTTGGCATTCCAGTTCACGGAGAAACTGACGGTTCTTGCGGAGAGCAACGAGCGGGCTATAGAGGCTAGGCTGGGTGGAGGTGGATTGGAGGGTCTGCCATCAAGGAGGAGAGAGGGTCAGGATTATGCATCCGTTGCTGGTGGTACAAAATGGCAAGATAACAACAACAGTTACTCACAAGGACGAGTGGGGAGCAGTGGTGGGCGGTCATCAGGGTATGGGAACGGAAGGGCGTTTGGTCCTGGTCAGACGTCGTATAATAGAGGAGGAAACCAATCGAGAGGTGGGTATCAACAGCAGAGCTCAAGGTTCCATGATTCTGCAGGGCGTAACAGCTATCAAGGTGGTTCTAGAGGAAGTCAGATGGATGGTTCAAGTCGCATGGTGAGTCTGAATAGGGGAATTCGTGCGTGATGAATCGTATGCTCTTACTGCTGCTGCTGAATTGGAAATGCTGGCATTGGTTTTGAGATTTGGATGACATGCCTAAATTGAGGTTTCTTGTTTTTATTTGTTTAGTTAAATTCTGTTGTTGAACATCCCCCAAGGGTTTTAGAGGAGGTATTTGACTTATTGTGTCAGATGTTATATACTTGATGTTATATTTTTCTAGGTATTTGTTCAGGGTGATTGTTAGCCTTTTTCCCTTCCAACCTTATTTACATTTTGTGCCTACCTGTTTTGGTGATAACAAACAAATAAGTAAACAAATTTGATAGTCTTGGTTGTATTTTTAGTTATTTGTGCAGTCTCAGTCATTACATTACCAGTTGAGCTGCACATCATTGGTTATAATTTCAATTACCAGTTGAGCTGCACATCATTGGTTATAATTTCAATTATTGTTTATGGAGTTCGAATACAATTAACTTTAACGTTGTGACAAAGTCAAATCTTACGAACGCTATTTTGCTTTTATAAATTTGAGGATGATATGCACTTTTCCCCCTTATTCAAGTAAGGTGTCGTTTGTCTTTTAAGGTTTTATTTTATAAATTAATAAGAGGTGGATAGGTGGTGTTGAAGTCTCAAATTTGATTCAATAAGATTGTTTATTTTGTCATGTAACGTTTAAAGTCGGAAATCTGAATTAGTTACATACAAATTACAAAGAAAAAGAATCTAACATGGCAAGTGACTTGGGAAAGATAATAAAAATTACAAAGAAAAAGAATCTAACATGGCAAGTGACTTGGGAAAGAAAATAACGTAATTGTGGAAGACCGCATCTATTAAATATATGAACTTGCGCGATGATTAAGAGGTGTTTAAGAAACTAAGTTACCATTTCTTATTTCAAATGCATTTAAAACTTAAGAGAGTTTGAAATATGAAAAAAAAATGATTTAGATGTAAAGCGATCTAACTCATTCAAACTTAAGAGGTTTTAAAAGTTAAAAAATAAAACACCCCCTAAGTTTATATTGTTTTCTTATAATAACCATTACTTTCTACAAAGTAGATACCTTTTAGTTAAGCATTCTTTAACAATAAATTTCTAAAAATACAAAACAAAGGGTGTTTGTTTATGCTTTACGCGTTTAGAGGGATTATTGATCAAGCCACTAACTAACCAAATTGGCTTAATCCACTCAAACATTCCGTCATTGATCATCCATTCAACCACATTTGCTTTAAAATTACCCTTGGTTTCCTTGTTCATCTCACAAAATTGGACTCTCCCCCTTTGTTGCTCCCCTTCAGAAGTTGAATGATGGATGATAAGTTTCTATCATCAAGACATAGAGCTGGATTTTGACTAGTAGATAAAACTTAAAAGTCCTAAAGCAATATGTCATTCAAGAGTCGGTCCATCCCTTTTCTCCAAATGACGATCGCTAGGTACTTTTCATCTTCGGCACATACTCATCAATCATGGCGGATTTCCGGGATGGTGGGTAATGGATCTCATAATTGGGTGCTCTTTCTATAAGAAGGTAATATTATGAATAAAAAATAATGAAAAGGTTGACGATGGCCAAGAGGTGAACGAGGAAAGGGACAAGACTCATTGATGTTCATGTTGTTTTAGTAAGGTGGTGTTTGTTTACCTCTTAACAGGTCAATTAAGAGGCAACCTCTGAATCGTTAAGAGGTGAATTTTGGTTTAAAAAAAATGGGTTGCCTCTTAATGGTTTAAAAACCCTCTTAATGATTTTGTATCCCGGATGTCTCTTAACCATTCAGAGTCTTGATTTCATACTCAACAATTACCAAACCAACATATTTCATTTTGCACCATATCATAAGAGCCTGTTAATCATTTTGACCACTTAATCATCTAGCACCAAATCATTCTGCAAATGCCAAACAGTTTGGAGGGTTATAATAATGTGTAATGATTTATTTACGATAATTTTAACCTTTCAATTTAACATCCTTGAGTTTGAATTGGATTTGAAGTTTCTTAGGCTATCTAGGCATTAATATTTTTTTTTGAACATCAACTCATTTTATTCAACCAAAACCAAACCTTACAAAAGCACAGTTAACAACCAAGACAAAGCAGGGACGGAGCTAGAAAAATTTTCAGACGGTGGCACCATTTAACTATAAGAAAACATATATAGGGAGATTTTTCATAAAGTAAATATTAGTTTAGTGGCTCGTTCCTTGTTTTTAAATGAAAGGTCTCACGTTCCAGTCTTGTTATTACAAATTTTTTAGAAACATAATAAATATAAGATAAAAGTTCAAAAAACCCAACAAACTATCACATTTCGAATGGTTAAGTCCCTAAATAATTTTTTAAAACAAGAAAACCGATAAATTTTCTTATTTTGAATGATTAAGTCACTAAACTATTATTTCAAATGACAAAACCATTAAACATTCTTATTTTGAATGATTAAGTTTTCGAACAATTTCATTTCAATAAATAAACCACTAAACTTTCAAAATTTGGTCATCTACCCCTTTTTAATAAAAATAAAAAAATTAATTATAATTGAATAAAAAGGTTTTAAAGGTAAAATATTAATGGTTTTTTTCATTCAAAGAATAGCAAATTTCTAAAAATTCGATGATTTATTTTATGAGAAAAATGTTGAAAAACTTATTTGATCAAAATGAAAATATTAATGGTTTTTTCATTCAAAAGAATAGTTTATTGATTTAGTCAATCAAAAAAAGAAAGTTTAATGATTTATTGTTCAAAAAAAATGTTTAAGAACTTAACCCTTCAATATAATTTGTTGGGTTTTTTTTTTGAACTTTTCTCCAAATATAACATTAAAAGCTAAAAAACAAAAAAAATGATTCTACCAAGATTTGAACTTGAGACCTCAAGTATGAAAGAAAAGGAACTAACCAACTGATCCAAAGAAAAGTTGATGTCTTTATTGTAGTTTCAAAATTTATATGGTGGCACACAATAATTAATATGTTGACACTTCTCACGACCCTATATTTTTTTACACTATGACGGAAGAAAATACGGTGGCACGTGCCACCGTGTGCCCTAAACTAAATCCGTCCATGAGACAAAGGCTACAAAACCCATTGCCAGAGCATTAACAAAACACGAGGGAAAGAAAATAAACACCTTAAGGCCCAGAATGAAAAACATAAGGCCACCCCCTTTTTTATTTTAAAAAAACATAATCACGAACCGCTTATACATTCAAAAACCTGATAGCTATCAGCTGCGGTACAACCACGGTAAGGCTTACGAAACAGCGTTGAAAAGCTCTTTGGCTCAGCGAAACTAAACACAAAGCAAAAATGGTGGGTCTGCTGTTCGAAACACTGACCACTCTCATGTCCGTTCCACTATCACAGTTCCATCAGCCCATCGCCCTTTTCCATTGTCGGAGTGGTCACAATTGGCCATTATTGTTCCTTTTCGTGCAATCACAGCTAAGAAAAGAGGGGTTTCAATGAGGTTTATGGCCGAATTTGCAAGTTAGTACATTAAGATAAATGTAAGGAAATTACAAGATATTTAGCAATCTTACAAAATAAGTAATAACATTGAAAAAGTGAGAATATATGTAGCGGATAAATTATTATGTATCAAGACAAAACAATCCTTTAATACACACTTTATGATTAAAATTAATAGCCGCAAATATTTCTTTTATTCTTTTGAGCCAATTACATAGGGAAAGATTCAAATGAGAAGTGCTAAAAAAATGACAAGTAGGAAGTAATCTTCACCGCTCATCTAGTCGAAAATTGCGGCTTTGACTGCAAGGTACCAAATAACTCCTTGCATAGGTTGTAGTAGACGGAAGGGTATTTTCGTAAATTTTACAAATAGACGATAAACATGTTCATATATGAATTTCGTAATTCATATAGGAATTTCATAGTTCATATATGAATTACAGAGGTCCATGTATGAACCTATAGTTCATATATGAATCACTTTTATGTATAAACGTATAGTTCATATATGAATCAACTAAAAATATTTACTATGTGAATTACACAAATCCCAAAACCATCAAACTTTAAGAATTCGTTACTTAGTTTTATGTGTAAGATATTTAACTTATAATATAAGTTTGAATCAAATAAATGATAACAAAAAAAGGAAATCTTTTAATTTTAAATATGAAACCAATATTAATATGTTTTTTTTGGTTTTCTTTACCGAAACTTTAGATTACGAGATATGTTTGAGATATCCTTAAATTGATCCAATTCTAAACATAGATCTGAAATTCTTAACTTTTTAAATAGTTTATATTAATTTTCAATTATTAATTTATCATAAAATATTACATATCTCTTCAACATTAAGAGATTTAGTAAAAGTTAGTTGTGTCGATCAAGCAATTTGTAACCGGGCTTAATTCATAGATGGGCCCAATTCATTCCGAATACTAATCTTTTATGGATTCCATTTGACCCAATCGATTAATCGACATCCTTAATTCCTTTTTCTCTTTGTTCACCCTGAAATTAAAACCTAAGAATGTGTTTGGTATGCTAAACAAGGTGGAACAAGATAGAACAGAACAACTTTGTCCCATATTTAACGCACCCCAATATAGAACACGTTAGAACACGTTAAAACCACAATGGGATACAGTTGTTCTTGCCTACACCCCTGGAGCCAAGGGGCATTTGGGATTGCGTTTGAAATCTACTTATTGACTTACTGGCTTTTTCTAAACGCAGATAAGTTGTTTGAGGTGTTTAGAACCTTTAGGTAAAGGAAAAAAACGTGTTTGGCTTCTTGGCATTGAGAAATGGAGATTTCAAGAAGTCACAAACCAGAGTAATTTCTTTGAAGTTGCTTATCACGTTAACAGGGGATGACTCGATTGGTATCAATTTGCTCTGATTGGTAACGATTTCTCACTGATTTTGGTATCGATTTCTCACTGATTTTGGTATTGATTTCTCAATGATTGCACATTGATTTGGTATTGAGTTGTCACTAATCTGATATCGAACTCCTTTTGTGAAGAAAAAAATCCACACCAAATAAGTGGGTAAACATTTAAAAAAAGGTAAGTTGCGGTTTTAGTCCTTGCGGTTTGTTACAAATTTCTATTTTTGTTCTTATGGTTTAGAAATTATCATTTTCGTCCTCATGGCTTGCAATTTACTTTAATTTTCATTTCTAGGCTGTACAAGGAACTAAAATAGTAAAAAAAAAAAAAATGTAAACCTTAATGACTCCAAATCAATAATCAATTATAAATTGTAAGACCAAAAATAACAATAAATTATAAACCTTAGCAATTTTTAAAAACCATTGGGACATAAATCGTAATTTACTCAAGAAAATAGGTGGTTTCGAAAAACCTAACCAAACTCAAACACCCCCTAAATAAATTGAAGGAACAACCCATATTAAATAACCGTGTAAAAACATTTATATGTTGGAAATGCATAGATCGTGTAAGTAAAAGCATATATGATATATCAATGCCAACCATGAATTCGTAATTTTAGCTAACCATATTGAAAATTTTAAAAATAAAATAGTAGTTTAAAATTTTTAAACTTCTTAAAAAAAAGTAAAATTTCAACTTCCTTCTTTATTTTTTGGTTCCCTCTATTTTTCCTAATTCTTTATTTCCGTAAAGAGTTATAAGAGCAACTCCAACCCATAACACCAAAAATAACATCAAAATTAATACCAAAAAATGATGGGATCCTTAACGCTAAAAAACAATTCAACTCCAACCATACTTAAAAAAACACCAAATGCACCAAAAGAACTCATCTCCAATCATATTTCTTTATTTTTAAATACTTAAAAAAGAAAACATCTCAAGTAATGTTTATTAAAATTGAAAATATAATTAATAGTAATATTATCATCAAAAATTTTTTTAATATATTAAAATGGTGGATTTGATGGGATGAATAGTAACAAATCAAATTTGATGATTGATATTGCAAAATTTTTGTTAATTTGAAGTATGATTGAAGTGTTCCATACTGCAAACTGGTGTTTTGTAGTATGGTTGGAGAAGCTCTAAGGCGGGACGGTTACATTATTTCCTCCTAAACCCTAATTCATTTCTCTCTGTCTTTTTACATGGTTCTGCTTAGCAACCGTGTAAAGAGTCTTATTTTTACACAGTTCTACCTATCAATCGTGTAAAATTTGACCTTTTCTACACGGTTTTTCTCACTTTCTTAGACGGTGTTAGAATGTATAGTTAATGTATAGCAAGCCCATCTTAGGCCCATGGGCTTGGCCCTTTTCCTTTTCCTTTTCCTTGTATATATATAGGGTAGTTTACCCCTTTTGTTGATACACTTTTTCATAATCAATACAATCAATCTTTCAACCCTTTCTATTTCTAACATGGTATCAGAGCTTTAGGCTCCTTAATCACCTTCATCAATCCCGAGTTGGGATTCTTCAAATCCGAGTCGGATTTTCTTATTTTCCGAGTTGGAAAATCCGTTTTCCGAATCGGGAAACCCGTTTTCCGCGATCTTTTCCGCACCCGTTTTCCGAATCGGAAAAGACTGTTTTCCGCATCCGTTTTCCGAGTTGGAAAATCCGTTTTCCGAATCGGAAAAGACCGTTTTCCGCACCCGTTTTCCGAATTGGAAAATCCGTTTTCCGAGTCGGAAAACTCGTTTTCCGCACCCGTTTTTCACATCCGTTTTCCACATCCGTTTTCCACACCCGTTTTCCACATCCGTTTTCCACATCCGTTTTCCTCACCCGTTTTCCACATCCGTTTTCCCCATCCGTTTTCCTCACCCGTTTTCCACATCCGTTTTCCACATCCGTTTTCCACATCCAGTTTTCCACATCCGTTTTCCACATCCAAAAAAAAAAAAAAAAAAAAAACCCCAAGTTGGGATTCTTTCTTGTTTCTCTTTTCCCGAGCCGATTCCGAGTTGGAAATCTTTTGATTCCGAGTCGGGATACGCTTTCCCTAGTCGAAACTCTGCCCGAGTTGAGATTCCCTTGTCAAGTTTTACTTACTCTCTCATCATGACACCCAACCTCAGTCATTTTCGACCCCAATCCACCACTTCAAATGGATCCGTGTCACTGGATCCGTCACAAAAAGGTGTACTTATGCAACTCCTGCGTCAGAATCAACATCTTATGCAACTTTTGGTGCGTCGACAACTTATGCAACAACCAATGTCTTGGACCATGGAAATGCATTATCCGCGATCGTCTACCTCGGATCACTTCTGGATTTTTGATTCTGGCTGCTTTAACCACATGTCACCATATCCCGCCGGGTTCATCACTAAGCAGCCATCTCCGCATCCTACTGTTCGCACAGCGGACCTTACTCCCAAGCATGTACTATTCAGTGGGAATTATTCTACTGACCTGATTCAGTTACCCGAGGTACTGCATGTACCAGGACTAGCGATAGGGCTAGTCTCTCTTACCCAGCTTCAGGAAATGGGTCTACTCATATCTTTTGATTTCTTTGGTTGTGCTATACAAGATCCAAAGACTAAGCAGATTCTTGGAAAAGGCCGTAGAGTTGGACGGACTCTTGAAGTCATATATCTTCGCTTACCTTTGTCTTCGTCACATACAAACCTTGTTGCGCCAATTTCCACAACTTCTTCCTTTGATCTCTGGCATGCTCGCCTAGGACACTTGTCATCGGCCAGAATAAAACTATTAGCTAACTCTGGTGTTCTAGGTAACGTCACTTCCAATGAAGTTTCCTGCTTATCCTGTAAACTTGGTAAACACCATGCTCTACCTTTTGAACTCAATGACTATACATCCGTATCTGCCTTTGACCTTATCCATTCAGATGTCTGGGGACCGGCACCACATCCATCTATGGGTGGACACATGTACTTCGTTATCTTCATTGATGATCACACACGCTTCACCTGGATATATCTTATGAAGCACCGCTCAGAGCTACCTCAACTCTACATTAACTTTGCCCGCATGATACAAACTCAGTTCTCAAAACCCATAAAGATTCTTCGAGCTGATAACGCTATGGAATACAAAGAATCTTCTCTCATCGCCTTTCTTCGATCTCAAGGCACTATCTCACAGTACTCTTGTCCGGGTACCTCTCCCCAAAATGGTCGCGCTGAACGCAAACATCGACATATCCTTGATACTGTCCGCACTCTCCTTGTCTCTGCTAAGTGCCCTGAACGCTTCTGGGGAGAAGCTGCCTTCACTGCTGTCTATACCATCAACAGACATCCCACGCCCGTACTCCAACACAAATCGCCCTATGAAGTTTTACATGGAGTCCTTCCTACTTATGAACTTCTCAAGGTTTGGGGGTGTGCATGTTTTGTTCAATTGCAACCTCATGAATATACCAAACTTGAACCTCGTGGCAGACTATGCCTTTTCCTTGGATATGGCATTGAACACAAAGGCTATCGCTGTTGGGATCCAATCTCCAAACGCCTACGAATCTCTAGACATGTCACCTTCTGGGAAGATGTCCCCTTTTATGACATGCCAAACTCAGAGCCCAGTATCACTCATCATACCCCTTTCTTTACTGACCCCTCTCTCTCTTTGGATACTCCATTCACCACCCCGATCCCTACTCCTGTTTCTGACTCAACTGCAACGACCTCTGATCCTTCGCCACCTGTTCCAACTCCCTCGACTCCACCTGAGTCGCCTGCTGAATCTACGGATCCTGGACCCTCAACGTCAACAGCTGTTCGCCGTTCCGACCGGGTGAGACAGGTTCCCGCTCATCTTCGTGATTATCACTGTTATGCTACATTGTTATCACATCATGAACCTACTTCCTACAAAGAAGCATCTTCGAGTTCACATTGGCAAGCAGCTATGCAAGAAGAACTTCGAGCTCTCGCAAAGGCTCAAACATGGGACTCTGTTCCGCTACCACCTGGGAAACGACCCATCGGCTCTAAATGGGTCTTCAAGATCAAAACCAAGTCTGATGGATCGATTGATCGGTACAAAGCCCGTCTAGTGGCCAAGGGCTTTAATCAGGAATATGGCATCGACTATGAGGAGACCTTTGCTCCTGTTGCGCGTGTAACGTCTGTTCGCAGTCTGCTGGCCATCGCCGCTACCAAAAACTGGCCTCTGTTTCAAATGGATGTCAAGAATGCATTCCTGAATGGCGATCTGTCTGAAGAGGTTTACATGACTCCTCCTCCTGGTGTCTCTCTTCCCTCCGGCCATGTATGTCGTCTCCGCAAAGCCCTGTATGGTCTCAAACAGGCTCCTCGTGCATGGTTTGAAAAGTTCAGCAACACGGTGCTTTCATTGGGTTTCTCTGCCAGCAACTATGATTCAGGCCTGTTTACCCGTACCACTGCCGCTGGAAGCATCCTACTTCTCCTGTATGTGGATGATATGATTATCACTGGTAGTGACTCAACTGGTATAGCCTCCCTGAAACAGTCACTCAGCTCTGCTTTCGAAATGAAAGACCTGGGCAAACTTCACTACTTTCTTGGACTTGAGGTGCTCTCCGACACGTCAGGCACCTATCTCTGTCAAGCAAAGTACATCTCCGACCTTCTCTCCAAGGCTGGCCTCTCGGATACCAAGGTGGCATCTACACCTTTGGAATACAATCTTCATCTGACACCAAGTGCCGGTACACCCCTACAAGATCCTACTCGCTACCGCCAACTAGTGGGTTCTCTTGTCTATCTCACTGTCACTCGCCCAGACATCGCATACGCTGTTCATACTGTTAGTCAATTTATGGCTGCTTCGCGTTCCGACCACTACGCCGCTGTCCTACGGATTCTGCGATATTTGAAAGGCACAATGTTTCATGGCCTATATTTCTCCTCCACTTCGTCCTTAGTCCTGCGTGGCTTCTCTGATGCTGACTGGGATAGCGATATGACTGATCGTCGCTCTACTACCGGGTATTGTTTCTTCCTTGGCGATTCTCTCATTTCATGGCGCAGCAAGAAGCAATCTCTCACCGCCCGGTCTAGTACAGAAGCTGAATACCGGGCTCTCGCGGACACTTCTCAAGAACTTATCTGGCTCCGCTGGTTACTCTCGGACATGGGCGCACCGCAGAAATCGCCTACTCCGTTATGGTGCGACAACAATAGTGCCATCCAGATCGCTCACAACGATGTTTTTCATGAGCGCACGAAACACATCGAGATTGATTGCCACTTCGTTCGTCAACACGTTGTGCGCAACACCATTCGCCTTCACCCTATTTCGACTCTCGATCAACCAGCCGACATCTTCACCAAAGCTCATCTGCCAGGACGGTTTCGAGAGCTTGTTACCAAACTCAATCTGTCTCATTCCTCCCCAGATTAAGTTTGAGGGGGGGTGTTAGAATGTATAGTTAATGTATAGCAAGCCCATCTTAGGCCCATGGGCTTGGCCCTTTTCCTTTTCCTTTTCCTTGTATATATATAGGGTAGTTTACCCCTTTTGTTGATACACTTTTTCATAATCAATACAATCAATCTTTCAACCCTTTCTATTTCTAACAGACGGTTTGGAACCGTGTGAAAACCATACATTTTTACACGGTTTTAGAACCGTGTAAAAAAATCGGATACTTTCTTATAGGGTGGGCTTTTACACGGTTCCAAAACCGTGTTAAAAGCTCTTTATGACCGCGTAAAAATGTTGAAGAGAATGGGAACAAAATAATAGCAATAGTACTAGCATTAACAAAATATTATATTATTAGTAGTAGACTATAACAGTGGTAATAATAAAATAAACACTGTTGATCGATATTATCAGTGCTCTTAATACCATGACCAATTAAGTATTCATTAATAGTGATATAGAAAGTAATAAACTTCTATTTATAAATTGTGAATTTTTGTCATACTATTATTATCTTAGAGATATTTATAAGAAATTATTACATTCTTAAATGAACAATCATGACAAATATGTGGCAAAGAAGGTTAAATGGACAGATTGCATGACCATAGGCTTAGACTAAAAAGGTCCTTCAACTGTTCAACTCACACACTTTGTACATATAAATATAATAAATAGTATTCAAGCATTTAAAAGCTAAACTAATGGCCAAAAGCCTTATCACCTACAATACACCTTCGCAAACATTTTTAAAGTAAAAAATCAGAAATAGAAATGACACAAAGTAAAAAAGAGAAAAAGAAGAGAAAAAACGAGTTAACTACAACAGTTGCAAGTATACACGATGAAACTAAAGACTTCTACCGCTGTTATTACCAATGTTTTAAAAACCATACACGATGAAACTAAAGACTTCTACCGCTGTTATTACCAATGTTTTAAAAACCGGGTTTTTAGTTGAACCGGTGTGACCACCGGTTCCTGGTTCGACAGGTTCAAGTTCAACCGGTTTCAAGCATTTTTTTGTATCTTTTATTTTCCTCTATTTGTATATATATAAATATATATAGAGGGAAAATCAAATACTAGCCAATTAATACATATACACTTACACACCAATCATAGCCCTTGAAAATCAAATCTAATGGTGCATAATATTAGAGTGTAAAATGTTAAGTTTGGAAATTAGCTTCTAATTAGCTGCATAATTTGGAACGAATTTGAAAATACAAAAATTCTATTGAATTTCAAGGGCTATAATTGGTGTGTAACTGTGTATGAATTAATTTGTGTGTATTTTATTGTCCCCCCCTCTCTCTCTCTCTCTCTCTATATATATATATATATATATATATATATATATATATATATAAACCAACAATTTGATATCTACAAATTAAAAGACATTAAAAACACGCATTTCAATTAGTTTACATCAATGCAAACATTAAAAAATAAATAATAACAAGTTTTACACATAAATTTTTTTAGAAAAGAACGGGTCAACTGGTTTTTTACCGGTTCGATCCCACCGGTTCAACCACTAAACCGGTCGGTTCAATCTGGTCCTTAAAATGCCATAAAACCGGTCACAATTGACCCGGTCCTTTTACCAGTTCCCGGTCGAACCGGTTTTTAAAAACATTGGTTATTACACTACTTAAAGAAAGGGGAAACCGCATTTTAGGCCATCTTCAGAAAGTATGAACCAAGTGCTTGGATGCATCTGTTTCTTTCATTTAGACAGCTGAAAAGATGCAGATTGCTCTACATAATTCTGAAGAAGTTGTGGCAGGCCTCACAATGGTATCATATGAAAAATAAACAAATTGCAACGAAAGACCATAATCATTAAGCAAGGACTTCCTACTAAAACAATAAAAAGATTTTAAGGCCTAAAGGGCTGACACAAGAAAAATAGCAGCAGTAGATAAACTGATGTATTGCAGTTAGAAATGATACAAGGTGGAAAAAAAGAAAAACATGCCTGAGATTCCTCCACAGCTTTTGACTAAGATTCTTCTCTGATTCGTCATAGCTCGGATAGTTTTCCCATTGCATCATATACTTCTTGTGGTTTGTAGTAGACAAGTTCGACAAGCCTTAGTGTCACCTTCGTTGCAGCTTTGTGATCTCCAACACGTTAGAGATACTCTTGGACATTTTGGGCAAGGATAAAAAACAACGGTTCATCACGGATAGAGGATCAATGCACTGCAGGCTCTTTGAAGAATTCAATGTCTACTTTCTCAAGAAACGCAGCCAAGTTCCCCCATATACGAATGGTCTCCTTGAAGTCTGCGCCTTTCTGGGTCTCGTTCTCATCGGGCTCCACCCATCAACCAGAATATTAGGATCCTGAGCAAGAATATCAAGTATGACGAGCATGTTCTGCACGCACTTGTTCCATGTGTATTTTGATATTTGTATCTCGATTCCTAGTTACATCGATGATTTTGGTAGATGTGTATTTTGATATTTGTTCATAAATTGCTCCTAGAGTTTGACGCTTTTGAGTTTCGCCTAATGCAATTTTAAATGCTTTATGGTGCAGTTTTAGTCGTTTTTGGATCTGTAGTAATTTGCTGACCTTCGAGATAAGAAGATGGCGTCGAAATTTTGGAGTAACCAGGTTTGTCTTCGCTTCTGCTAAAGTTTTCTATTCAATGTGTTATGGGATTTTGTATTCTGGAATTAGACGACAAAAATAAAAAAGAATTGATTAAAAAAGAGGTTCTGTTGTCGCTAATGTAATTTTTATGTTTTTATGATGACAGGGTGACAGTGATACCGAGGATGAAGTGACCGATTCAGAACAGGAAGATGTTAACGAGGGCCAAGAGAATGCTATTAGTGCCCCCAGTGCCAACAAATATCTTGACAACAGTGATAGTGACGGTGGAGACATGCATAAGCGTGTCATTAAGTCCGCCAAAGACAAGCGGTTTGAGGAGTTGTCTGCTACCATTGATCAGATGAAGAACGCCATGAAGATTAATGACTGGGTCAGCCTTCAGGAGAGCTTTGACAAGATTAACACGCAGCTCGAGAAGGTCATGCGGGTGACAGAATCAGATAGAGTCCCTAACAACTATGTGAAGGCTTTGGTTATGTTAGAGGACTTCTTGAATCAGGCCATGGCAAATAAGGAGGCAAAGAAGAAGATGAGTTGTAGCAATGCAAAGGCCTTGAACTCGATGAAGCAAAAACTAAAGAAAAACAATAAGCAATACGAAGAGTTGATCAACAAGTGCAGAGAACGAGATTGTTGCTGCCAGAGGAAGTATATGAAGTATATGATGCTACAGCGAAGGTGGCGGTTTGTTGAACTTGTCTACGAACCACAAGAAGTATATTGGTGCTATGCGGAAACTATCCAAGCAATCAGACGAAGCAAAGAGTGGAAAAAGAGTCTGAAACAAAGGCCGTGGAGGAAACTCGGGGTCCAACTGCATTTGTAATCAGCCCTGAAGTTGTTCCAAGGAAGCCGACTTTTCCAGAGAGCAGCAGGGCATTGATGGATATGTTAGTCTCTCTCATCTACAAGCATGGGGATGAACGCCAAGGCCCGTGCAATGCTTTGCGACATCTACCACCATGCCATCTTGGATGAATTTTCTACATCTCGAGACTTGTTGCTGATGAGCCACTTGCAATAAGTCCTGCTCTGAAGCAGCCATGTCCTTCAGCAATTAGTCCCGCTCTAAAGCCACTTGCAGGATAATGTTCAACATATGGACATGTCAACCCAGATTCTGTTTAACAGATCCATGGCTCAGCTTGGCCTCTGTGCCTTTAGAGCAGGACTTAATTATTGCTGAAGGACGTGGGTTATATTTAGGTGGGAGGGTGAAGGAACTGCTCGCACAAGGCGTCTCCCAAAGTCGCTCCATGAAAAGACTTCTGAACAGGTAATTTTGACTAATATTATATTTTTTTTAGTACTTCATGGGTATTTGTTGATTTTAGATGGTTGTTGATACAATCCTTAAAATTAATTAAATGATAATAATGAATCATCATGGTAAAAGATAAAGACAGGCATGCTTCTGAATTCTACATTGTGTTTAATACCAAAACAAACAATAATTTTTGGAGTTGCCACTGTCATACATACCATATATGAATCGTTAGAACTTCCAGGCCAACTTTTCCCAAGACCAATTTTGATGGCTATATATGAATTTCCTACTAGTATAGTTGTAGACTTGTAGTAACTAGCAAGAGAGTAGTTTAGTTTTCCTTTCTTGATCTGGGCCAATTGGCTTATATGCTTTTAGAATATATTTTTCACCTCCTTGTCATGGTCATTTGGTTCTCTTCTTTACCTGTTAAGTACAAATATCTCACAATCCCTTTTGTGTAGGTCTCCAATAGTTTCTTGTCCAGAGTAGTCTAAGAACGTTAATTAAAGACATTACATAACTGCTACATCTTTTCATAGAGAAAAGTAAGTACACTTTTGAGAACATGTGAACTATTTGTAGTTTAACAAGCTACAGCTGTACGTTTTTGCTTATTCTTATGGTACACTGGTCACCTTTTGGCATCAGATGTAGTCGAAGGCGTAGAGTATATTGTTTGCGGTTGACCAGAACTTATCACCTTTCGTGCCAATTTAGGCCCTCCTCCATACCAATCACTAGAATTAATGGTTCCTTGTCTATTTCTTGTAAAACAGCTAATAACAGACCTACGAATTTCCATCAGTCATTATTGATTAAAACTAACAATTAGCACTCAACTAAGTCAATCCTTTAGCAATTTAATTATAAGAATCTCTCTTGACCCCTTTCCCTACATACATGCTAATCGTTTCGGTAAAGTTTTTTGCAACTTGGATGATAAAGTATTTAAGACTTTGCTAAAACAGTTCCACAAATCAATCAATTGGCAGCTGCCCTGGTTATAAATTAATTAAAGATGGACTTTCTAAGTTTCTATCATGGCAACGATATCTACAGTATGTAAATAAATGAGAAAGGAAGGATTATATTAAAGCCACCATGCAGATTGCTCTTTTTATTGTTTTAGTTGGAAGTCCTTGCTTAATAATTATGGTCTTTCGTTTCAATTTGTTTATTTTTCATGTGATACCGTTATGAGGCTTGCCACAACACTTGTTCAAAATTATGTAGAGCAATCTGCATCTTTTCTAGTTTCTACCGTCTAAATCAAAGAAACAGATGCATCCAAGCACTTGGTTCATACTTTCTGTAGATGGCCTAAAATGGAGTTTCCCCATTCTTTAAGTAGTGTAAGAACAGCGGTAGAAGTCTCTAGTCCCATTGTGTATACTTGCAACTATTGTAGTTAACTCGTTTTTTCTCTTCTTTTCTCTTTTTTTACTTTGTGTCATTTCTATTTCTGATGGTCATTTTTTTTTTTTACTTTTAAAATGTTTATGAAGGTATATTGTAGGTGATAAGGCTTTTGGCCATGCACTTAATTGATCTTTGCCATGCTGTCGGAGGTTCCAAACATGGCTGCAAACAGCCACGATGATGCAAGACGCAAAGTGATAAGCAAGACGCTGAGAAGATTGCTTGAAGTGAGCAAGAGGCAGACCTTCACTGGCCCACCGGAGAACGTGAGGGATCACGTCATGGCTGCAACCAGAGCCCTTACAAAAGGCGACTTCTAAAAATCATTTGACGTTTGTAGTCTCACTTGACATCTGGAGGCTCTTTAGGAACCGTGAGAAGGTTCTAGAAATGCTCAAATACAAAGATCAAAGAAGAAGCTCTGACGACCTATCTGTTCACTTATTCCTCGTGTTACGAGACTTTGATATTGGAGCAGCTTTGGGAGATGTTTGAGCTGTCCACTTATCAGACCCATTGCACGGTGAGCAAGATGACGATCAACGACGAGCTTCATGCAAGCTGGGATCAACCGACACAATGCATCGGTCGAACACAGCAGGCTGCAGGCTTTGGCATTCCAGTTCACTTAGAAACTGACGGTTCTTGCGGAGAGCAACGAGCGGGCAATAGAGTCTAGGCTGGGTGGAGGTGGATTGAAGGGTCTGCCATCAAGGAGGAGAGAGAGGGTCAGGATTATGCATCCGTTGCTGGTGGTACAAAATGGCAGTAACAACAACAGTTATTCACAAGGACGAGTGGGGAGCAGCGGTGGGCGGTCATCAGGGTATGGGAATGGAAGGGCGTTTGGTCCTGGTCAGACGTCTTATAATAAAGGAGGAAACCAATTACCAATTGAGATGTGGGTTTGTTCCTCTGATTTCAGGACCTCCTTATTGTTCTTTTTGAATTAATTATTTAAGTTTGAACGGACGGTGCCAAAACAGGTGTGCAAAAAGAAATAAAACAAGTAACCTTTGGTCCAAGTATAAACCTCCAATTACTGTCATTTTTCTTGAAAACAAGTAATAAAATGGTACAAGTACCAGATATCGTTCCCACAAGAAAGCGGTGAAAACAATATTTCGAAATTCAGTTTTTGTGAAAGTTAACTTCAAATGGGGTTTGGATGAAAAAGTATTTGATTGGTTGGTTGATTATGAGTTACTTTGAGAGAACAATTATAAGGATGAGCCAGGGGTGTAAAGTCTTTTGGTTGGAATAAAAAATAGGTAAATTGGATGGGAAATAATCTAATAAATTCTATTATGCAGAAATGATATCCATGTAACTTCTGAAAAGCTAACTCACTTTCGTATAACGAGATTATTTATTGATGAGTTTTAAAAGTAATCTTTAATGAAATGCTAAAATATATTAAAAATCAACACTTACGTAATCTATGAAAGATTAACACATTTTCATACAATTATCTCATCAATAAATAATCGAGTTATAGTCTTTAATGGGATACTATGTCTGATACCAACTTTGGGAATAATGCCAGTTGTAGTCCCTTAAGAGACTAACACATTTTCATGTCCTTGTGTTATTATTGGTTAATGTTTAGATGTACTCTTTAATGAAACGTTAAAGACGTGAGATAATAGCAACGAGTGTTGTCACCCACTCATATATCCCCAAAATAACATTTTAGAAAAGGTACCGCATTTTCATATATCTAGTTAACCAAGGGAAACCCAAAGACACTCTTTTAACGAGGCTTTAAACTTGAGGTGATAAAAATTTGAATTTATATAAAAGGTTTCTTTTTCCTCTTTGCTATATTAAATTCCAACCTAAAACCTTACACCTAAGCTATGAAATTAGCCTATCATGCTTGAGTGCGTTTTACGACTATCTTTAAACATATATTTGATTGGTCAAGGAAACGTTAATACGACAGAAATAATTGTGAGATGCAATAATTAAAACAGTTAATAAGGTGCAGATACTGGAATTGACCAGTGAAAATTTAAACAATCAATATGTAAGCAAACTGGAGAAGTGACCGGTAAAATTATGAAAGCATAATTAAACACAGTTATATAAGAAGGATAATTAAACGTTAACTGGTTACATATATATATATATATGTATAAGTATATTTATAAAAACACACAATCAACACATAATGGTATGAGAAATCAAGATAACGAAAATGATACGTAGATTAAACTGTCGGACTGATGCCAAACACTTGGTACTACTTTCGGGTATACAAAAGAATGCAACCACACCCGAAAGCAAAACAATTACCAAGTGTTCCCAAAAGATTAAGTCGGCCTCACTACGAGGAAACCCAAACTACAAACGATTGTATCTAACAACTTGTTCGAATGACGTAGGCTAAGCTACTTGGGTTCGGTCCATGCACAAACCGAGAACCCAAGAGAGTGAAGATGATGGAGAAATCACTAAGTGTTTTTGTGATGAGGGATGATGATGACCAAGATAATTACAAAGTTATCTACACACATATATATACTAAGTGTTCATGGGCCATTGGGCCAAGAAAACCAAATCTTCAATTCAAGTTTATATGGGCTTCGGCCCAACAGCCGTGAATTTTGGCCAACCCACCGAAAACAGCCCAACTTCTGCTCCGATCCATTCTCGAGATTTTGGTTGTCTGGCCCATCAAAAAGAGAGATCCGCAAAAATTAGGCCTACGACACCGATCCCCTGAAAACATATAAAATTACATAAGTTTAAGTGATAGAATGCGAGGAACATATATAAATGTGCAAAAGGATGCATGTAACGATATTTACTGTGGTTTTGACGAGAGAAATGTAGAAAGACGAGAAAATTTTCATAAAATTCGTTAGTTATGAGGGTAAAATATTTACCCTATCAGGGTTTCAACAGCAGAGCTCGAGATTCCACGATTCTGCAGGGTGCAACAGTTATCAAGGTGGTTCTAGAGGAAGAAGTCAGATGGATGGTTCAAGTCGAATGGTGGTGAGCCTGAATAGGGGAATTCGTGCTTGATGAATCGTACGCTCCTATTGCTGCTGCTGAATTGGAAATGCTGGCATTGGTTTTGAGATTTGGATGATGTTTTGCATATATTTTTCACCATTTTTCATGCATTAGATAGTTTCTTTTTCCTTATAGTTAGTTAGTTCATGCATATTTTCCGTCTATTTTGCATTTTTCCATTTTAAAGTGCGATTGTTGAGTATTGGTGCATTAACCGGGTATTTGAGCTTGTTGTATAGGAATTTGGTTTAGATGGTGACGATGTGCGCAATGGAGCTAAGGAGGATCGAGAGGCGGTTCGGGATGATTTGGTGAACGAAGATGCGGAGCTTAAAGGCGATGGAGTGAAGACGGATGAAGGAAGCGGTGAACCGGAGTTAGAAGCAAAGAAGGAGCTAAAGGAGTGAAGAAACAGCTAGCTAGCGATCGCTAGCCACTCTTGCTAGCGATCGCTAGGATCGCAAACCACCTCCGTGTGTCTTTCTTGTTTTAGCCGTTTTTGACTTTTTCTGGAGTATAAATGGTGTTTTTGACTGTTTTAGTTGACAGTTTTTACTTCCACTTTTGATAACAACTTTTTAAAAGAATTTTGGTGGGATTTTGGATCTAAGAAGCTAGGGTTTCATTTTTGGGAGGAGCTCTACTAAGCCTTGGATGAGAGCTTCAAATCCTTCATCAATGGTGGCTTGATCTTCCTTGATGAACTTAGTACATCCTTGAGCTATTAGTATCTCCTTTCCTTTTTCTTTTAAGCATTCGAATAGTGTAATTGTTGAATTGAATGTTTAGATCTATGAATTTGATGTTTCTATTGCTTAATTTCTGCAATTGTAGTTTAGTGGCTTTAATTCATGTCTCAATTTGAGTAGATTTCCTCAATTAGATAGTTTGTGATTGCTTAATTGATTGCATGTAGTTGTGGTGTGTTGATAATGGTGATGATGATGATTAGTTCTCTTGTTAGTTTTAGGCAAATAGATTAGGTTAATTGAGTGAATCATTTGTGTCTTGATGCATGTTGATTTCAATTGTAGATCTAGGATTTAGATCTCATTTGATTAGGATTTATGTGTTTAATATAGATCTAGGTCAAATAATTGTGCGTGTGTAGGAAATCGATATCGAATCACGATCGATAAGTCTCGATCAATTTATGTTTTTCAAACAAAAGTGAATCATCAATGGAGATGTGATTCGTTTAACGGAAGTTAGCAATCCTTCGATATCGATGATTTACGATAACTTTTAACAACGGTTGATCGGACGGAAGTTCGTTAACACGTTCAATGAATTGATCGAGATCTTATGGCTACATCATGGAAATAGATGTATGTTGTAATTTGGAGTATTTCCGGACGACGTTTTCATAGGAAATGATACGGAAGTAATCATATTTCTAGGGAAATGGTCTAGCTATCTCGGAAGAGGAATAGACGTTTTCTACGGAATCCACTTAGCGATCGGGATACGATATCCATATTTCCTATTCGTGTTTGTTCGTGTCTCGTGTTTGTTCGTGTCTCGTGTTTGTTCACATGCGTTTGTTTTCTTGTTTTCACATGTTCGATACTTGTTCAAATGTGTTCGTTGATCCTTTTTCGCGTAGCAAGATGTCTAAGCTTTAGATTAGTTAAGTAGGTTTTCCTCTTATAGTTAGAAACCAATTCCCAAACTTGAATTTCGCATAACTTGCAAATTGGAAATGCAACACCATGCTTTGTCCGTTTTCTCCCCGTGTTCGACCCGTATGCTACGATACGATACCGTACGCTTGCGGTTTTATAAAATAAAGCTTGATTTTCGATTAAAAACGCGTACATTTCGAGTGAAACAAGTTTTTGGCGCCGCTGCCGGGGAAAAATTAGATAGACATGGCGTACGATTTCTAGTTTGCACGTTTATGTTTTCTCACCCCTTCTTGCTTATTTTTTGGTCTCTAAAAAAAAAAAAAATTAATTAAATTAAAATTTTAATAAAGTACAGTACCTAGCGATCGCTAGGCCCTGCTGCTAGCGGTCGCTAGTATTTTTCCCTGGGTTTCTGTTTCTCTTCGCGATCATCCACGCTCGCTAGCATTGTTATTATTGAGGTCTAGCGATCGCTAGCCCTGATCCCTAGCGATCGCTAGAGCCTTGTTTTGGCTAAAATGTGCAGTTTTTGTCCGTTTTTCTCGTTTCTTTCTTCTTCTTTGCTATATTAGATGTTATCCATACGTTCTTTGATGCGTTTGTTGATGATTCTCAGCAAGGAGTTTATGACTAGGAGGTCGCAAGCTAAGAAGAAATTGATTTTCGATCCCGAAATCGAAGCAACTTGTCGTCGACAAAACGCGGAGCGTTTGAGGAAGTTAAAGGAATCGAGAATGGCGAACGAAAGAACTCTCAAAGACTTTGTGCAACCTCGCTTTAGTAGCACGTCAAGCATTGCCATGCCAACTTCAACCGCACATAACTACGAGATCAAGACGAGTTTGATCAATTTTGTGATGATGGATCGTTTTAGTGGTTTACCGATGGAGAATCCGTCGAAGCACCTCAATTCTTTTATCGAGAAGTGTAGTACTTTGCGGATCAATGGGCTTGATGAGGAGGCTATTCGGCTTAAACTCTTTCCTTTTTCATTGAAGGACGGTGCGAAAGAGTGGCTTGAAGGCCATGAGCCGAACTTTTTCACGACTTGGGATGCTCTTGCCAAGGCTTTTATCACAAGGTACTTCCCACCGGGGAAGACGGCGAATCTCACCAAAGCAATCACTAATTTCGCGCAAGGTCCAATGGAGGAACTTTATGAAGCATGGGAGCGGTTCAAAAACCTTCAACGTAATTGTCCTCATCATGGAATCGAGGATTGGAGGTTAGTGCAACTTTTCTACAATGGTTTGAGGCCGGAGAACGCGCTTTGCTATTGACACATCCGCCGGTGGTTCGATCATGACTAAGACGCCCGGTGCGATCAAAGACTTGATTGAAAACTTGGCCATAAATCACTACCAATGGCCAAGTGAGAGAGCATTACATGGGAGGATGCCTTCTACACCCGAATCGGATGCTATGGCTACACTCGTAGCTAAATTGAGAATTTGAATGCGACATTCGAGGAAAAGATATCTCAAATCACTAAGGTGCCTCAACAACCACAAGATGCTCCTAACATTTGTGTGGTTTGTGGTGGTTTAGGTCATGACTCGACCATGTGTCCGTCCACCGCGGGAATGACTTTGGAGGAATTAAACGCTTTGCAAGTTCAACCGAGGGGCAATATCGTGTTCATGATCCGTTTTCGCCCACTTACAACCCCGGTTGGAGAGATCATCCTCGGTTATCTTACAAGAACAACCAACCTCCTCCAATGCAACAACCACCTCCTCAACCTCAATTCCAACCTCAACCACCTTTCCCGCAACAACAACCCTACTACCCTCCTCAACCTCAACCACAATACCAACCCCGTGCACCACCTCCACCTCCTCCTAATCAACCACTTCAACCACCTCCACAAAGATCTTATCTAGAAACCCTTCTCGAGACTCAAATCGCGCAACAAAACCAAAAGAACGACTATTTTCAAAACTCGTTGACGCAAGTCACTACTCTTCTCGAAGCGATGTCAACTCACAACAAGATGATCGAAACGCAAATTGCGCAATTGGCTCAACAAATTGCCAACTCGGTGAGACCTCAAGGTCAATTACCGGGTCAACCGGAGCCCAATCCGCGAGCTCAAATGAACGCAATCACGTTACGAGATGGAAAGGTTCTTAAGGAAGTTGAGAGAAAGACAAGGAATGTGGTTTCGCATGGTGATAATGGGGTATTTCTAAGGCAAACGAAGGGGGGAATGTTGGTCAAGCGGATGTTCCACCGGTTGAGAGTTCGATTAAAAAGTCTACACATGTCCCGTTTCCGGCTCGTTTGGCTAAGGCTAAGTTGGAAGCTAAGCTCGGAAAGTTTTTGGAAATGATGAAACAATTGCACATCAACATCCCGTTCATGGATGCAATTACCGAAATTCCAACTTATGCGAAGTTCCTTAAAGATCTTATCTCAACCAAACGTCGAAGCCGAATCCTTTTGTCCGAGGAGTGTAGCGCGCTCATAACTACCGTGGTTCCCGAGAAGTTAGGCGACCCCGGGAGTTTCTCGATTCCGTGTTCTATAAATGGGTTGTCAATTCATCGAGCATTATGTGATTTGGGCGCTAGTGTTAGTCTCATGCCCCTTGCAATTGCAAGGAGGGTTCATTTGGGAGATTTGAAGGCAACCAACATCTCGCTTCAACTTGCGGACCGATCGATTAAGTACCCGGTGGGAGTCTTGGAAGATCTACCGCTTCAAGTTGGAAGCTTTATTGTGCCTTGTGATTTCGTGGTTTTGGAAATGATTGAGGATGTAAACACTCCAATCATTCTTGGTCGGCCTTTCCTTGCTACCGCCGGAGCTATTATCGATGTTAAACATGGCAAGTTGTCTCTCAACGTGGGGAAAGAAAAAGTTGAGTTTGAATTGCGCAAGTCAATGGGATTGCCACCATCGATGGATGACATCCAAATAGCCGATGCATTGGAGAACGTGTTTTCGGAGGAAATCTTAGTGGATGAAGAGGATGCTCGAGTCATCGAGGAGATATTCGATTCTAGCGAGCCATTCACAAAGAAGATCGCGGTCGAGCCGATCTCGGCTCCGAAGGAGGAAAACGACGCGGCTCCACCGAAGGTAGATCTCAAACCCCTTCCACCTAATTTAAAGTATGCGTTTCTAGGAGATGATAGTACTTATCCCGTAATTGTTAGCTCGTCTTTATCATCGTCCCAACTCGATAAATTGTTGCATGTCCTTAGGAAATATCGTAGTGTCCTAGCGTATTCGATAGATGATATCAAGGGCATAAGCCCATCTTTTTGCACTCATCGGATATTGCTTAATGACGAACATGCTTCCTCAATAGAGCACCAACGCCGCCTTAACCCTAACATGAAAGAAGTAGTTCAAAAGGAAGTTTTAAAATTACTTAAATCGGGCATTATCTATCCTATTTCCGATAGCCCATGGGTAAGCCCGGTTCAAGTTGTTCCAAAAAAGGGGGGTATGACGGTAATTAAGAATGATCGAGGCGAATTGATTTCAACTAGGCCGGTCACCGGATGGCGAATGTGCATCGACTATAGAAAGCTTAATTTGGCCACCCGGAAGGACCATTTCCCTTTACCGTTTATCGATCAAATGCTTGAACGTCTTGCCAAACACTCTTATTTTTGCTATTTAGACGGGTATTCGGGATTTTTGCAAATTCCGGTCCATCCGAATGACCAAGAGAAAACGACGTTTACATGTCCATACGGCACATTTGCCTATCGGCGTATGCCGTTTGGATTATGTAACGCGCCGGCTACCTTTCAAAGGTGCATGATGGCTATTTTCTCGAATTTTATCGAAAAGTCCATGGAAGTCTTTATGGACGATTTCTCGGTACATGGATCGAATTTTGACGAATGTCTCGATAACTTGTCTTCGATTTTGAAAAGGTGCCATGAAGTGCATCTCGTCCTTAATTGGGAGAAATGTCACTTCATGGTTACCGAGGGTGTTGTTCTTGGGCATATTGTATCGAACCGTGGCATTGAAGTCGATAGAGCGAAAATCGCGGTTATTGAAGGACTACCACCCCCGACGAATGTCAAAGGGGTGCGTAGCTTCCTTGGGCACGCCGGTTTTTACCGACGATTTATCAAAGATTTTTCGAAAATTGCCCGACCTTTAACCGAGTTACTTGCAAAAGATACGCCTTTTCGTTTAACGATTCATGTCTTGAGGCTTTTGAAAAACTTAAAAAAGAGCTAACTTCGGCCCCGATCATCCAACCCCCGGATTGGACCCTTCCTTTTGAACTAATGTGTGATGCGAGCGATTTTGCAATAGGTGCCGTACTAGGACAAAGGAAAGATGGTAGGGTGCATGCAATCCACTACGCGAGTAAGACCTTAGACCCGGCCCAACTCAATTACTCGACTACCGAAAAAGAACTTTTAGCGGTCGTTTATGCCATCGAGAAGTTCCGGACTTACCTCGTAGGATCTAAGGTTATTGTTTATTCCGACCACGCCGCCCTTAGGTATTTGATGAATAAGAAAGATGCTAAACCTAGGTTGATTCGTTGGATTTTGCTTTTACAAGAGTTTGATATCGAGATTAAGGATAAACCCGGCTCCGAGAACTCCGTAGCCGATCATCTCTCGCGATTAGAGCTAGGTTCTTCCTCTTCGAATCCTCCTATCGATGATTCACTTCCCGGAGACCAACTCTTATCCGTTTCGTCTAGTGTTTCGCCTTGGTATGCCGACTTTGTCAACTATCTTGTGTGTGGTATTGTCCCGCATGATTTTAATTCGCACCAAAGAAAGAAGTTTTTACATGATGTTAAATTCTATTTTTGGGATGACCCTCACTTATATCGTTCTTGTTCGGATTCCATTATTCGACGTTGTGTACCGATTGAAGAAACCGATTCTATTTTAGCCCATTGTCATACCCTACCTTGCGGTGGACATGCGGGTTCGGGAAAGACCGTGGCTAAGGTACTTCAATCGGGTTTCTATTGGCCAACACTCTTTCGTGACGCCGATATCTTTGTTCGGAAATGCGATCGGTGTCAACGCACCGGTAACATCTCGCGTCGTCATGAGATGCCCCTCAATTATATCCTCGAGGTCGAGTTGTTTGACATGTGGGGCATCGATTTCATGGGCCCGTTTCCGTCAAGTTATTCAAATCGATATATACTCGTGGCCGTTGATTATGTATCCAAGTGGGTCGAGGCCATTGCCTCGCCTACGAACGATTCTCGGGTTGTTTCCAAGTTCCTAAAGCGTAACATCTTTCCGCGTTTCGGTGTACCTAGGATAATCATTAGCGATGGTGGAAGTCATTTCATCGAGTCAAAGTTTGAGTCTTTATTGAAAAAGTACGGTGTTCAACATCGGGTCGGTCTTCCTTATCATCCTCAAACGAGCGGTCAAGTTGAAATATCCAATCGTGAGTTGAAAACCATTCTCGAGAAAACCGTAGCCTCATCTAGGAAAGATTGGTCAATCAAGCTTGATGATGCGCTTTGGGCGTATAGAACGGCGTTTAAAACTCCAATTGGTACTTCTCCTTATCGACTCGTATACGGCAAAGCGTGTCACCTCCCGGTCGAACTCGAACACCGCGCTTTTTGGGCGGTTAAGGCCTTGAACTTTGATTACAAAGATGCGGCGGAGCGTCGTCTTTTGCAATTGAGTGAGCTAGATGAGTTAAGATTAGATTCCTACGAGAGTTCCCGTATTTTCAAAGAAAAAACCAAAAAGTGGCATGATAATCGTATCGTTCGTCGAGAGTTCCGGGAAGGAGATCTTGTTCTCCTTTACAATTCTCGTGTCAAACTTTTTCCCGGAAAACTTCGTACTAGATGGTCGGGTCCGTTCACCGTTGTCTGTGTCTTCCCGTACGGAGCCGTCGAGGTGTCGTGCGAAACCCGAGTTTTTAAGGTAAACGGTCAAAGACTCAAGCTTTATCGAGCCGGTACCCCGATTCCGAGTCCCGTTTCAATTCCGATTCCCGCACCTCCGCAAAGTGGTGGGTCCTAAAGTCAATCCTTTGACTTTCCACCACCGAGCAACTCTCTCTTCTCTCTCTTTTACAATTCTCGGTCAAGCTCGAGACGGTAAACGAGCCATTCTCCCCCTTTTTCGTCAATTCTTTATTTAATTCTCATTTTCATTTTTTTTTTTTCCTTTTAGTTGCTCTCAAAAAAAAAAAAAAAAAAAAAGAATCAGGCGCTAACGATCGCTAGGCCATCAGGCTAGCGATCGCTAGCCTGAAAACCCAAGTTTCTGACTTTCTTCGCGACTTACCTCTCGACCGTGAGCACACCTAGCGATCGCTAGGGCTCACAGCTAGCGATCGCTAGCGACGGGATTTAAACACTTTTTCTTCCCTTTTCTTCTTCATTCAAACCCTAGCCTCCTTCACCCTCTTTTCTCCCTCGTTTTCTGCCGACAACCACCACCATCCAGCCACCATTTTCGCCGGTGAACTCGCCGGATTTCACCACCATTCACTTCCAATCTTCCATAATTCATCTTCTCCACCTTCTAAACTCCCAATTTCATCACTTTTCCCCATTTTCTTCCAATTTCAACCCTTTTTCCCCTATTTTTCAAACCCAACCAAAGGTTCAATTTTCACCATCATTGACTTGGATTTTGGGTTCTTTTGAGTTTTGGAGGACGATTTTGCAAGGATTACCATCAAAGCACTAATCTTTCACCACTTTCACCTCTCTCAAAGTATTCGGTATACTCCTTCCATAATCTCTCCCTTAACTAGTTATTTTTGCTTTATAGTGGTTAATAATAGTGTAATTGTTGGTTTTAAGTGTTTAATTGTGCTTATTTGAGACATCTTGTGTGGATTTGCTTGGGGTGGTGCCACCCCTTGTTTTGGGTTTTGTTCCTCATTAGCGGTATTTTTGCACACCACATTCACGCACTTTTCACACACTCAGTATGAAGCGTTTCAAAACCACGGCAACCGGCGGTAAGCACTCAAAGGCCAAAAAGGGTCAATCTTCCGGTACCGCCGCATCACAATCTATTGATCCCGGTTTCACTTTTAAAGATGCTTCCCAACGCAATCACTATGATAAATTGTCGACACGGGGCATCGAGGCCACCAAGTTTGTTGATCCATTTGCCCTACAATACCTCGGTCTCACCGATGGTGTTTGCACTCTTTTAAACAACATAGGGTGTCTTGGACTTTTCTATGTGCACGCATTCACATACCGACGCACTACACTTGAATTTCTTTCAAGTTTTCGAATTCATGTGCCTCGGCGTTTCATCTCCTTCCGACATAATAGCCGGGATTACACTTTGACCTTTGCGGACATTTCACGCATCTTTGGGTGCGTGCCTCACCGTGATGCCATCGTACCGGCCGATGATCCGGATATTGATTTCAATCAATCCGATTTTTGGGGCACTATCTCCGGTAGGCTTGTCCATTATTCCGCGCAAGGCGCTAAGGCTACACATGTCCTTCACCCACTTCTTCGTATCACTCATCGTATTTTGACATCAACCATTCTTGGCCGACATGATGCCGGCACCGTCTTGAGTGCTGAGCTTAAATTTATTTATGCCATGATCAACCCGGGTACTCTTACTTTAGATGTCGGAGCTTTTATTGCACACAAATTTGAGCGGCAACAAGCCGAGGGTATCATCGTGTGCGGTGGTCTTATCACTTACCTTATAGACCATTGTCAACACAATCTTGAAGTTGATGATACCCAAGAAAAAGCTCATGGGTTAGATTCCCTTTGTATTGCCGCTCTTCAACATATGCACATGGTCCGTACCGTGGGTAATCGTTATTCTTGGCAATTTGGGAACACTTTTCAGCACCATTCTTATTTACCCAACCCCGAACGCACCAATGTCGAAACCACCAATTGGTCTTATCCTCCCGACGACGGTGTTGTCCTTCCTCCTCCTCCCGCACAACACCAAGCTCCACCACAAAATCAAGTTCCTAACTTTCCCGAGGATTTCGATTTTGTAGCTCGGTTTAACGATCTTAGCACTCGGGTGGACAATAACACCCAAGCCATCACCGAGAACACTAATGCACTCAACGACACTAATGCCCTAATCCGAAGCATGCAACAATATTTGCATGGCTTTTACGATCATTATGGATTTCACGGGTATCATGGTTATCGTGGCCCCGGTCACGACGGCGCCGGTGGTTCCGGTGGGGCTTAATCTTCGCACTTTTTCTTTTCTCTTTGCATATAGGTTTAGGTTCATTCACTGCATTCATATACTCATGAGCATCGAGGACTATGCTCGGTTTTGCTTGTGGGTGGTGTCTTAGGTTTTAGGTCTTATTTTTCTTTTATTGTGTGTGTGTTCGTATTTTGTTTTCCATTTTTCTTTCTTTATTTTTATTTTCTATTCTCTTTTTGATATTTCTCCACTTTGTTTGACAAATATGTGCTTATCGTCTTTAAACATGATTGAATAAGAGGCCTTCTTGTATGATATTACAATTTATTACTACTTACAAGGGTCGTTTTAGTTAGGAATTTCTTTTGTGCCTTAATTTGTCACTCGCGCTTACCGATAGCTTTACATTTCACATTGACCCTAGGACTAGCTTTATTTTCGTAGCCCCCCTTCATCAATTTGTGACACTCGGATGGACTAACCTAGTGAGGATTTGGGCCTTGGATTGACACATTCACAATCAATCCTCATTTTCGCTTCTTGTGTGTACTTCCTTTCGAGTTGTAACTTTAGGCATTTGACATAGTTCTCGATTTAAGATTCTATAGATTGCATAGAGGCCTTCACTTTCTATCCTTAAAAAAAAAAAAAATCCAATCTTTTCCTTTGTTACCCCCTTTTGAGCTAAAAAGTTCTAACCTTTTTCCTTGCACACCCTTTAAAACATGAAAATGCACATTTAGTTGATTTCCGAAAAGCAATTTGGATTGGACATTAGTTGTATTTAGATAGATAGGAACCCCTAAAACAAGCATAGCTTGTGGGTTGTAAAAAAAAAAAAAGAAGAAAAAAAAGAGAGAAAAAAAATATATATGAAAAGAAAGAAAAAAAGAGCAAAATAGAAAAAAAAAAACAAGAAAAGAAAAAAAAAGTGCAAAAGAAAAAGAAAGAAAAAAAAAAAACTTATGGAATAAAAGATAGTTTAGTGTAGTTTAGTTTGCATTTAAATAAGTTTGATCCATTTGCTTTAGGAATTGACTTAAGTGTGTAAACCGAAAAAAAAGATCGAATAATCGACCCGTAAACTACTTTATAAAGCCTTTTATCATTCCCGAATCACCCTAACCCGTAGCCAACCTAAAAAGACCTCATTTTTATGTGATTTGTTAGAATTTTAGATTTGAGAACCTTGTCAAACGCGTCAAAAGTACACTCGATTGGGAAGGATCTTGAGAGTATATACTAGCCATTATACACATGAGTGTTTAGAGTGTTATCGTGAGCGTCCATTCGAGCTTGATCACCCCCCTTTCCCTAGTGGCTATGAAAATTAGTGAAATCTTGGTGAAATGTGTTCATGTTTTGTTAAATTGGTTTGCAAAGGTTTGAGCATTAAGGTACTCGAGAGTCCTTTCGACTAACGATTTTAGTTTGTTGTAGTCAATTGTAATTTCATACGGAAAGCCGAATATTTCGAGCATGTTTATTGAGGTTGGTTCTATTTGGTATAATTTAGTGGAGAGTGTCGTTTTTTTTTAATTGTGTGTGATTTGTTTTTCCTTTGAGTCGATCCTAGCGGGACTTCCTTGGGGACAAGGAAGGTTCGCTTGTGGGTATTTTGTTTTGCATATATTTTTCACCATTTTTCATGCATTAGATAGTTTCTTTTTCCTTATAGTTAGTTAGTTCATGCATATTTTCCGTCTATTTTGCATTTTTCCATTTTAAAGTGCGATTGTTGAGTATTGGTGCATTAACCGGGTATTTGAGCTTGTTGTATAGGAATTTGGTTTAGATGGTGACGATGTGCGCAATGGAGCTAAGGAGGATCGAGAGGCGGTTCGGGATGATTTGGTGAACGAAGATGCGGAGCTTAAAGGCGATGGAGTGAAGACGGATGAAGGAAGCGGTGAACCGGAGTTAGAAGCAAAGAAGGAGCTAAAGGAGTGAAGAAACAGCTAGCTAGCGATCGCTAGCCACTCTTGCTAGCGATCGCTAGGATCGCAAACCACCTCCGTGTGTCTTTCTTGTTTTAGCCGTTTTTGACTTTTTCTGGAGTATAAATGGTGTTTTTGACTGTTTTAGTTGACAGTTTTTACTTCCACTTTTGATAACAACTTTTTAAAAGAATTTTGGTGGGATTTTGGATCTAAGAAGCTAGGGTTTCATTTTTGGGAGGAGCTCTACTAAGCCTTGGATGAGAGCTTCAAATCCTTCATCAATGGCGGCTTGATCTTCCTTGATGAACTTAGTACATCCTTGAGCTATTAGTATCTCCTTTCCTTTTTCTTTTAAGCATTCGAATAGTGTAATTGTTGAATTGAATGTTTAGATCTATGAATTTGATGTTTCTATTGCTTAATTTCTGCAATTGTAGTTTAGTGGCTTTAATTCATGTCTCAATTTGAGTAGATTTCCTCAATTAGATAGTTTGTGATTGCTTAATTGATTGCATGTAGTTGTGGTGTGTTGATAATGGTGATGATGATGATTAGTTCTCTTGTTAGTTTTAGGCAAATAGATTAGGTTAATTGAGTGAATCATTTGTGTCTTGATGCATGTTGATTTCAATTGTAGATCTAGGATTTAGATCTCATTTGATTAGGATTTATGTGTTTAATATAGATCTAGGTCAAATAATTGTGCGTGTGTAGGAAATCGATATCGAATCACGATCGATAAGTCTCGATCAATTTATGTTTTTCAAACAAAAGTGAATCATCAATGGAGATGTGATTCGTTTAACGGAAGTTAGCAATCCTTCGATATCGATGATTTACGATAACTTTTAACAACGGTTGATCGGACGGAAGTTCGTTAACACGTTCAATGAATTGATCGAGATCTTATGGCTACATCATGGAAATAGATGTATGTTGTAATTTGGAGTATTTCCGGACGACGTTTTCATAGGAAATGATACGGAAGTAATCATATTTCTAGGGAAATGGTCTAGCTATCTCGGAAGAGGAATAGACGTTTTCTACGGAATCCACTTAGCGATCGGGATACGATATCCATATTTCCTATTCGTGTTTGTTCGTGTCTCGTGTTTGTTCGTGTCTCGTGTTTGTTCACATGCGTTTGTTTTCTTGTTTTCACATGTTCGATACTTGTTCAAATGTGTTCGTTGATCCTTTTTCGCGTAGCAAGATGTCTAAGCTTTAGATTAGTTAAGTAGGTTTTCCTCTTATAGTTAGAAACCAATTCCCAAACTTGAATTTCGCATAACTTGCAAATTGGAAATGCAACACCATGCTTTGTCCGTTTTCTCCCCGTGTTCGACCCGTATGCTACGATACGATACCGTACGCTTGCGGTTTTATAAAATAAAGCTTGATTTTGGATGACATGCCTAACTTGAGGTTTCTTGTTTTAATTTGTTTAGTTAAATTCTGTTGTGTTGAACATTCCCCATGGGTACTACTTTTACAGGAGTTTTTGTGTCATATGTTTATACAATTTTAATCTTCTGTTTTTCTAAGTATTTGTTTGAGTGCAGGGTGATTGATTGTTGCATGAACAAAACTCACTTGGTTCTCAGTTTCCCTTTTGTCAATCTAACCAATTTTTTTATGCATGTACAGATACAGGGTCAGTAAGTGATTGCAAATATAACAGATGATTATGTAAATGTAAAGGGTGCATATTTAAATTTAATGGTAGTTTAGACTTCAGATTAAAAAAAAGACGACATCTTGTAAATGAAGATATAAAGGAAAAGTTGACATTTTTATAAGTAAGCCTTTTTCCCTTTCAACCTCAAGGGCTCAAGGATAATGGACCTGTAGTTACATTATGTGCCTGTTTTGAAAGATAACAAACAAGTAGTTTAACAAATTTGATAGTATTAGTCGAAATTTTAATTATTGTTTAACAAGTTTGAGTAAAATTAACGTTTGATGATAACAAGTAGTTAACAAATTTGATAGTATTAGTCGTAATTTTAACTATTGTTTAACGAGTTTGAGTAAAATTAACGTTTGATAATAACAAGTAGTTAACAAATTTGATAGTATTAGTGTAATTTTGATTATTGTTTAACGGGTTTGAATACAATTAACATTGACGTTGTGTGTTTCGACAAAGTCAAATCTTACTAACATTATTTTGCTTTTATTAATTTGAGGATGGTAATGCACTTTCGTTTTTTATCCAAGTAAGGCGTCTTTTGTCTTTTAAGACTTGTCTTAAGTCTTATTTTATAAACTAATAAGAGTTAGACAAGTGGTGTTGAATTCTGAAATTTGAATCAATAAAATTGTTTGTTTTGTAATATAATGTTTGAAAGTTTGAAATCTTATTTAATTACATACAAATTAGAAAAAAGAAATCTAACATGGCAAGTGATATGAGAAAGAAAAAAAACATAATTATGGAAGACCGAAATTTTAATGCTGACCGTGCTTCTGACTATGGAAAGAGACTACACCTACTCTTACCATCGTCAGAGACACTTTCTCCAATATTCTCCAAGCAAAAACCTTCTAAACGGGGCGTTACAATGTTGATGGGCATTAGGTTCTATTTATAAAGGAGTTTGTTGTAGGTTTTCATTTTAATTAATAAATGGGAATATGAAGAGGGTAAATTAATGTCTTCATTAAGTTAAATAAATTAGAAGTTAAAGCTACTTAAATTGTAAGCCAAATTACCAAACAAACCTTCTTATAATAATACTTAAAATTTTTATTAGGGGTATAATAGTCTTTAACTTATTTAATAGATTAAAAAATTTCAAAAATTATGAGAAAATTTCTAGAACTAAATCCTACTCTTAGAAAGTGTCTCGTCATATCTCCAACATCTTCCTTATATATAGATTAATAGTTTGGTTGTAATTGTAAACTCTTTTGGTGTTTTGGTAATATATGTGTTTCTTGCTGTGCAAAAAAAAGATTATTAGTTTAACATAAAATATTACATCGCACTTCAACATAAAGAGATTCAGTAAAAGTTAGTCGTGTAGGTCAAGCAATTTGTAACTAGACCTAATTCATAGACGAGCCCAATTCAATCCGAATAATAAACTTTTTCGAATTCAACTTGACCCATTCGATTAACCGACATCCTTTTTCTCTTTGTTCACCCTAAAATTAAAACCCAAGGATGCTTTTGGTATGCATAATGAGATGGGATAAGGTAGAACAGAACAACTTTGTCCCAATTTTGATGCACCCTAATATAAAACACGCTAGAACATGTTAAAACCACACACTACTACAAATATGACTTTCATACGCACTGAATTATACACGGTTTTTGTAAAAACGACAAAAACCGTATATAAAAGTTGGATCCGGATCCTTTTATAAACGGTTATTGATTAACCGTTGCTAAAATAAAGGTTTTATACACGGTTTAAAAATTAAAACCGTGTATAAAGGTTAGTCGACAATCATAAACGGTTGACGTGATGAAACCGTTTACAAAAGCTAACTTTCATACACGGTTGTTTATAAAAAAACCGCGTATAAAGGGTGTAACTTTTTTACACGGTTCTGGAGTAAAAACCGTTTATAAAAGACAGCCTTTCATACACGGTTATATATAAAAAACCGCATATAAAGGGTGTCACTTTTATACACGGTTATAGAATAAAAACCGTTTACAAAAGGTAACCTTTATACACGGTTTGGTAAAAAAAAATCGTGTATAAAAGTAAGGACCCTTTATACACGGTTTCATCTAAAAATCATGCAAAAATATATTTTAATAAAACACTGTCTCTACAAATTTTCATATTGTTTTTACAGAGAAATTGTGTAAAAAGGTTTCCTAGCGTTTTTAAAAGGTTTCATTTCAAAATACCCTATAAAAAAGTGTTTTAAAAAACATCGATATATGCAATTCTTTCTTTTTACAATTTTTAAGAGAAAATGTATAGAAATATAAATAAAATTATCATATAGTCAATTTAAAAGAAGGTAAGGAATAATCATCTCCTTTAATCAAGGGATGTTTCAAGTATTAAAACATGAAAATCATGTATTACATAGAAATCAACTTTATTTTCCTTAATTATTAGCTAAAAGGTATTTAAGGTAAAAATTGAATACATAAATAAATTCATTTATTTAGGTACCTCTATGGGAGAGTTATATAAGGACTCTCCCATAAGGACTTTAAATATATTTAACTCTTAATTGCAAAGAATATAAACAAATATATATAGAGATGTTTGATGATTACTTCTTTTAACAATTTATCGTCATCATAAAAAAACTCAAATCCAATTCTCCATTTCCACTACACTAGCTACGATCTTATCTATCTATCTCTCTTCCAATCTCACAAATTTCTCAATGAACTTCAAGGCATTAGAAGAGAGATCCGATGCATACGTAGAATGTCTACAATAACAAATGTTTGGGTACGTTGCTTTAGTAAAGAAGAAGTTATTACGAGA
Organism: Centaurea solstitialis; assembly: GCA_030169165.1. Lineage (NCBI taxonomy): Eukaryota > Viridiplantae > Streptophyta > Magnoliopsida > Asterales > Asteraceae > Centaurea > Centaurea solstitialis. Next base: position 61,296,370 of record CM058044.1, on the reverse strand, counting down.
TTAATGTTCCATCTTGAAACAATTGCCGATGATTTGGAGGGAATAGAAAAAGCGCCCGTATTTTCTCAGTGAGTAATCACATCAATTCATGTGACAGGATCTAAATATCAAGATCAGAAAACTTAATTAAAGAAGTTTGCGGAATAACACTTTGATTGTATTAAGAAAACAATGGATGTATAACAAACTGTATATGTATTGATTTCAATAGCTTAATGATTACAAACACAAGCCCCAAGCTGTTTGAACAGGCTCAAACAGACGTGCAACTCTTCTCAATTGCAGGGATTACAAGAACAGTCTTGAGGCTCTAATTCTAAAACAAAAGCTATGAAAAACTCGTATCTAATAATGAAAACCTATCAGCTATATATACGAATTACAAGATTACAATAAGGAAAGTAGATTTACAAGATAATCTCTAAAATATCTCCAAGCAGACTGTATCTTGTCCATATCTTCAGTCATCGCAATCCTTTCCTTATCATTATCTTGTCAGTAGTGGTAATAACAAAAGCAGTGTTAACCTTTAACCAGCAGTGGTAACTTTGATCAGGCAGTGGTAATTCTTATAGAGCAGAGGTAATCTTCTCTTCAGTGAAACCACACATACTGGCAGTGGTAACCTTCATATGAACTAGCAGTGGTAAGAACTCCACAACCAGCAGTGTTAACCAAAATACCTTCAACAGTGGTAATGCAACAGAATCAATTCTAGCATCATGGTTGATGTTCTCGTGTCTCAGATCGAAGACTTTTATGTAGCATTGATAAACTTGCGACATGTTTGTTGATTGTAGGATAAAAGGTTGTTGTACATTTAGATCTAGGTGTGTATCTTTTTTTTTATAGATCAATTTTATTGAGTCATTTGTATTGAAATAGAAAGTTGTGCCATCATATTTGAGCTTAACCGGGTAGATAAAGAGATTTGTATTGTCATTGTTTTTCTACAATGTATAACATCACATTTGAAATGTTCTATTCTTTAAATTGAAATTGTATTAGAAAATGTGTTTTATCCGACATAATGAAAACCTATCAGCTATATATACGAATTACAAGATTACAATAAGGAAACTAGATTTACAAGATAATCTCTAAAATATCTCCAAGCAGATCGTATCTTGTCCATATCTTCAGTCATCACAATCCTTTCCTTATCATTATCTTGTCAGCAGTGGTAATAACAAAAGCAGTGTTAACCTTTAACCAGCAGTGGTAACTTTGATCAGGCAGTGGTAATTCTTCTAGAGCAGAGGTAATCTTCTCTTCAGTGAAACCACACATACTGGCAGTGGTAACCTTCATATGAACTAGCAGTGGTAAGAACTCCACAACCAGCAGTGTTAACCAAAATACCTTCAGCAGTGGTAATGCAACAGAATCAGTTCTAACAATCTCCCTCTAACTTAACTTCTGATTTTAATCAGAAATTAAGTTCTTCAACTGTTGCATGGCCTTCTTGATCATCTTAGCATGGTCTGAACTATTTGAGTCCTTCAAAAACTCTTAAAGCTTTTCCAACCCATATTCATGCATAGTTACTCTGTCTTCAGCAGTAACCAAGTTTAGAATCTCACCAAACTCTGCATTGCTTCTCTATTTACCATTATTCCACTGTACAAAATAAAACTTCTTGAAGATTCCTCTTACTCCCCATAGCACTACTTTTTCTTCTTCTGCTGTTTCTTCTTCTCTCAAGTCTGCTAACTGAGTTGTCAGATTTTCAATAACTTCCTTTTCAAGTTCAGTCATAACAGACTTTTTGAGTTTCAAAACTCCTTCTATCATTCTTCTTTCAAAATCATACCTCTTATCCACCAAGAAGTATCTTTTGACACCACCATCATAAGTGACAGTGAATACTCTGTTTGCCTTGTAGCAGTTCCATGCAACTATCTCTCCTTCTTTCACTTCTTTTCCCAATCTTATGTCTCTCTTTTGCTTTTCCTCCTTGGCCTTCTCATATGCAAACATTGTTTGAAGGTTATTTTGAACAAGAACAACCTCATCAAACCCTGTCATCTCTTTTGAGCATCCAATCTCATACATCTTCTTCAAATCAGCAGCTGAGAGCTTTGTAAACATTCTGTACACATTGGAGAATACCTCACTGATTTGATCTTCTCTCACAATCCTGAAGAACACAACTTTATTGTCTTCAAAGCAATACCAATCTATCACTTTAGAAGCTTCAGTGAAAATCTTCCTCTTCTTGGTTGGCTTTTTGTGAGCAATGGACTTCTTCCTCTTCTTCTTTGCTTGACTGATTTGCTTGGCCAATTTAGCAGTTTCTTTCTCTATTAGAGTTGGTTCTTTATCAACCTTCTTCTTCTCTGTTTCACTAGCAATGGGATCCTTCTCTTCAGCAGTGGTAGTACCTTCATCAGTGGTAACTACATCATGCTTTCTCTTACTTCTCCTTTGCACATGAACTTCTTCTCTTCTTCAGCCTCCTTTACAACATCAGTTTCTTTTCTAGCCTCTTCATAGTGCTTCTTAACTTTCTCAAAGGACCATCTTGAGAAGTATTGAACAGGTCTTCCAACAATTCCAGCCAAACTTCTTACCATTCTTCTTCTTTCTTCAGTTCTGGTCAATGGCGTGATAATCTTCTTCTTGATCTTTTGTTTCTCAACTTCCTTGTTGAACCTGTCTTGAAGCTTCTTAGCTGCAGCCTTTCCAGCTTTATCTTGCTGAGCTTGTTTCTTCTTTCTTTCCTTCTCTTCTTTGTTCACTCTTTCTTGATCCTCCAGACTCAGCTTCTTAGCAAGAGCCTCTGAAGCTTCATACTCCAATACTTTCCTTTGAGCCTCAACAGCTTCATCATCAGTTTCAGTCTCAGCTTCTTCTATTACCTTTTCTTTTCCCTTGTCCTTTGGATCAATAGGGATTTCAACCTTCTTCTTTGTAGCTTCAGATTCTTTGATCACTACACCCTTGGTTGGTCGAATTACCTCAGGCATCTTGACAAGTAACTCAGCAATTGTAAGCCCATCCTCATTAACTTCCACTTGTGGTTCAGCTTCTGTATCAACATCATCAACTAAAGGTTCACTTGCAACCTTAGTTTCTTCATTAACTCGTTCTTCAGTCTCCCCCTTAGCACCAGTTTCCATCACAATTTCAGGCACCTCATCATGCAACTCAGAACTAGCAACATCAGCAGGTTCATTCACAACAACTCTTTCTTTTTCTTTTTCTGGCTCCCCCTTCACCTTAGATCTCCTCTCCCCCTTTGTGAATGCAACCAAAGTTAAGTACCTCTTCCTCAGAGCTCGAATAGTGCCTTTCATCGAAGCCATAGCAGCACCTTGAGCTTGTATAATCTTGGCTTGCTTCACAATTCTTGCATCATGCACCTTGATCAAATCATGTTGTGCAGTCACTAGCTCCTCCAAAGTATCCAGCCTTGCCTCATGAGAACCATGCTTCTCATCATGTATATTAAAAGTCTTCTCAAATGCCTTCAAATCCTTGGCAATAGCAGTGAAGTTGGCCATCAATTCCTTTTGTGAAAAACTGCCCTCACCAGATTTAGGAGTTTTGACCTCCAGTACTGGATCTTTGAGCTTTTTGACATTAGTCTTCAGCCTTGCTGAAGCACTAGATGCCCCCTTGGTTTCTTGGCACCTGGGTCCTCCCTTTGATTGCTCAATAGGAGTTGCCGTGGTGGGGGTCTTAGCTATGTTCAAACTGTCCTGATGCACACCTTGTGCAACACTAGTAGTTTGAGCCTCACCAACCACATGCCCATCCTTCTCCTTAGAGGGCACCTTCTTTATACTTGAGTGGGGCATCACTCCATGGGTTTCCCTTTGGATATTATCAGAAGGAGAGTGCTCCAACTGATGGCTTAAAGGCTCATTGGGTTTAGAGCCAGAGGAGGAAGGAGCTCCCCTGTTCTTTCTTTGATACTTTTTGAGTGTAGGGGTGGGGGTTGTATCAAGGGACTGAGGGATTGTATCAGTGATAGGTGTGGGTAGGTCATCAGAGGGAATGCTTGGTTGTGTGGGCTGCAAGCCTGATGCCTCACCTTGTGGGTGGTTCACTCTCATCATTGTAGAGAACAATGGAGTGAATTGGTCATTTGAGCCCTCTGCAGGTCTCTGCATATTGGCAAACACCTTATGACCAAGAGCAGAGCTCTTATAGGTGTCACCATGCATTGGTACATCCGTCAATTCTTTAGTTATAACTTCTTGGATGAATCTTGGGAACATAAAAAACGTTTTGACTTTAGAATTGTTAATGTTCTCAAGATTGTACACAAGATCATCAAAAATCATTTGGGAAAAATTAAACACCTGTTTAGTGGCTAGACAGACCATAGCAGAAGCAATGGTACTGCTAAACTCACCAAAACTGGTGGTTTTCTTTGAAAAACAGTGCAATAGGGTATGCACAAAGAACCTCCACTGAGGGCAAAATTTACCCTTAAGGTATTTTAAAGAAGTGCGAGAGCCTGTATACCCCATTCTTAAAAAGGCTTCCATGATAACAGAGGGTGTAAGCATAGAAATACCTCCTTCGTCTTGTAGTTGAAGATGAAATCTGATCTTCGCAGGGGTAAGGGTTAATGAATGACCACAGATGGTAGTCTGAATGATTTTGACTCCTTCTTCTTCTTGAATAACAGCATTCGACCAGAAATCGTGTTGATGTTGAATGTAGATTGTGGGATTGATGGTCGCGGCATAGGCAATATGAGATGATGCCAAGAAATCAAGAATATCTTCAAAACCCTCGGAATTGGCATCTTTCTTGAAATATCCCACCTTATTGTGATCCTTGATGAAACACAGAGAATCCATGATCGATTTTGCAAACAAAACCCTAGAATCAGAAGTAGAATTAGTAGTGAATCGAAATTCCAAGAACTCAAAGAGAGAATTGAATCAGAATTGCAAACGTTTTTGGAGAAAAAGTTCAGAATAGCCGTTAATGAAAAAGGCGGTCAAGTTAGGGCTTTTATTATGAACTGATGAGCAGGGGTAACTACCACCAACAGTGGTAACGAACACAAGCAGTGGTAAAAAATCTCAATGAGGGTTAAGCAACACTAGCAGTGGTATTCGTTAAGGATAAACAAAAGCAGTGGTAATTACGCGTGTCTATTCAAAAGCAGTGGTAACTTACTGAAGCAGAGGTAATTACATGTGCCAAATTAAAAGCAGTGGTAAAAACCCGTGTAAGTTTAAAAGCAGTGGTAAATACATGCTCAGTGGTAAAAAGACACAAATAACACCAGCGGTGGTAAAAATCAAGCACAGTGGTAACATGCGATTGTAAGAGAAGAGGTAAAAAGCGAATGCACGAGCAATGGTAATGTGCGAATGTGCGAGCAGGGGTAATGTGCGAGTGTGCGAGCAGGGGTAATGTGCAACACTAGCAGTGGTAAAGACTTAGACATGAAAATCAGATATCGTGATATTGACGCTGCTAGTAGAAATAATTCCAACTAAGCAGTGGTAACATCCTCAAGCGTTGGGCACTCAATACCATGAACTTCACCATGTATCTGCAACATTCACAAACTCATTAAAATACTAATAAGAATAAAAAGGAAGAAAGTATACAGAGAGAGTACAAACAAAAGTGTAATTAAAGAGAAGGGTTATTCGGAGTTCATCATTCCAACACCTGTAACCAAAAATGTAAACCTGCCAACATCAAATGCTTTTGTGAACAGGTCTGCATATTGATCATCAGTGTGGACTTTCAGAACTTGAATTAGCTTCTTTTCATTACAGTCTCTAATAAAGTGGTACTTGATCTCTATATGCTTGGTCTTGGAGTGCTTGACTGGATTGTTAACAATGCTAATGGCACTGTTATTGTCAATATAGATTGGTGTCTGCAAAAAGGAAAGACCATAGTCTTGCATCTGATTCTGAATCCATAGTACTTGTGAACAGCATTGAGATGCAGCTATGTATTCAGCCTCTGTTGTGGATTGTGAAACAGTGGTCTGTTTCTTGCATTGCCATGAGACCAATCTTCCTCCCAAAAATTGACATCCTCCTGATGTAGACTTTCTATCCAAGTTTGCTCCTCCATAATCACTATCTGTGTAAGCCACCAAGTCAAAAGAGGAATCATTGGGATACCACAGTCCCAATCTTGGTTGGCCCTTTAGATATTTGAATATCCTTTTGACTGCATGTAGATGAGACTCCTTGGGCCTAACCTGAAACCTGGCACAAACACAAACAGCAAACATAATATCAGGTCTAGATGCTGTAAGATACATTAATGATCCAATCATGGATCTATAATGGTGTACATCAACTTCCTCCCCCTCAACATCAGCAGTAAGATGTTTATGAGTTTCCATTGGAGTGCTTGCTGGCTTTGCATCATTCATTCCAAACTTTTGAAGCATGGATGCAACATATTTGGACTGATTGATGAATATTCCTTCAAGCTTTTGCTTGACCTGCAAACCAAGAAAGAAAGTTAGTTCTCCCATAGAGCTCATCTTAAATTTCTTGTGCATCAGTTCCTCAAATTCCTTGCATATATCATCCTTTGTAGATCCAAAGATGATATCATCTACATAAATCTGCACTAGAAGCATGTCAGTCTTAGTTCTCTTGATGAACAAGGTCTTATCAATGACACCTCTCTCAAATTTGTTTTCCAACAAATATGAGGATAGGGTATCATACCAAGCCCTAGGTGCTTGATGAAGACCATACAATGCTTTCCTCAACTTGTAAACTTTATCAGGGTATTTGGGATCTTCAAACCCTGGTGGTTGACTGACATATACTTCTTCATCTATAGTGCCATAAAGAAAGGCACTCTTGACATCCATCTGATAGACTTTGAATCATTTGTAAGATGCAAAGGCCAAGAATAGCCTGATGGCTTCAATTCTGGCAACAGGTGCAAATACATCATCATAGTCTATTTCTTCTTCTTGAGTGTATCCCTGTGCTACCAATCTGGCTTTGTTCTTGATAACAATGCCTCTCTCATCAGTCTTGTTTCTGAAAATCCACTTGGTGCCAATGACTCAGTGTCCTTTTGGTAAATCCACCAGATCCCAAACATGTTGTAGGACAAACTGCAGCAGTTCCTCTTGCATGGCCTCTATCCAACTTGGATCCTTCATTGCATCATAGGCCTTCTTGGGTTCTGTTTGTGAGAGGAAAACAGAAATCATGCTCAAGTGTGGATTGGGAAGGGATTTACTCTGCTTCCTTGTAAGCATAGGAGACTGAATGTCTCCTATTACCAGAGTAGGTGGATGATTCTTTTGTGTTCTTGTAAGATGCAGGGGTTCTTCAGTCAGATCCACCCCTAGATTTGAATCATTCACTTCTGGTTCTTGATCCCATTGAGGTCCCTCTTCTAAAGCAGGTATGCCTTCTAGATTCTGAGAGGGTGAGGATTCCTCAATTGGTTGATCATCATTCTTCTCAGCAGTCTCAGATTCTGTTTGGTCAACAACATGTGACTCATCAGTGGTACTGGCATCATTTGAATCAACAAGAGGCATTGGAAACATGACAAATGTTGGACTTGTTTCTTGTGCTTGCTCTGTACCTGAACCTATATTCACTGTATAGCTCATGTTCAAAGAGTTAGTTAGTGAATCAATATCAAATAGCCAATTGGGACCACTTCCAGGTATGTTAGGAGTGTTCACATTGCATTTGACATTGTCACTTTCTTCTATAATCCTTGTAGAACTATTAAAAACTCTAAGTGCTTTGCTCTGAGAAGAGTATCCAACAAAAAATCCATCATCAGATTTGCTTTCAAATTTGCCTAAGTGAGTTTTGGTATCAAGGATTGTGCAAGGACACCCAAATGGTTGTAAAAATCCTATATAGGGTTTCTTTTTCTCAAAAAGTTCATAGGGTGTCTTGCCTTTTGATTTGACTATAAGAACTCTGTTTTGGACATAACAAGCAGTGTTAACTGCTTCTGCCCAGAAAGTGATTGGAAGTTTAGAATCAGCCAACATAGTTCTTGCAGCCTCAATTAGTGTCATATTTCTCCTCTCAGCAACACCATTCTGTTGAGGAGTTCTAGGAGCACTGTATTGTCTCTCAATACCTTTTTCCTCACAAAAGCTATTTAAATCAGCATTCTTAAATTCAGTGCCATTGTCTGATCTAATGACTTTTACCCTTAGGTTTGTCTTGTTTTCCACTCTGGTCACAAAGGGTTTGATCAGTCCACTTGTCTCATCCTTTGTTCTCAGAAAGTAAACCCAAGTAAACCTAGAGTAGTCATCAACTATTACCAGACAATAGGATTTCTTGCCTATACTCATCACATTGGTAGGACCAAAAAGATCCATATGCAATAACTGTAAAGGTGATGAGATAGTGTTTACTTCTTTGGACTTGTGTGAGTTTTTGTGTTGCTTGCCTTTGAGACAAGCTACACAGTGATCATCACTTGAAAATTCCTTGGCAGGCAAACCTCTTACAAGGTTGTTTTTGACAAGTAAGTTCATGTTTTTGAAATTCATGTGGCACATCCTCCTATGCCACAGTGATGATTCACTCACAGATGCTTTTGAAAATAAACAGTTTAAGGATGATAAAGAAGAAGAAGCATCTTCAATGTCCAAACAGTACACATTATCCTTCCTAGGTGTTCTTAACATCACTTTACTCTCATCTATCTTGTAGCCAGGAGCAAGAATGAGACATTCAGTATCAGTGAAAAATACACCAAACTTCTTGTCACAAACTTGAGAAACACTAAGTAAATTATACTTTAATTGTTCTACAAAATAGACATCATCAAAAGTCATCTTACCTTTTGATACCTTACCTTTTCCACTAATCTTACCTCCATTTGGATTATCCCCAAAGGCAACATGTCCACCTTCAAACCTTTTAAAGTCTTCAAGTAATGACATGATACCTGTCATGTGCCTAGAGCAACCACTATCCACATGCCAAAGACTGCTCCTTCTTCCTTGGTTGCTCTGCACATAGAATGAAACAGTTAGTGTCTTGAGGGAACCCAAGCCAATATGGTCTTGGGTTCTCCCTTTTCATTAACATAATTGACCTCTGTCAATCTGTTAAGCTTTAAAAGATAATCTTTGTTAGGGATCTCATGACTGGAGTATTTGGTTATAATGGGTTTTCTCAATGAAGACTTGGCAGTGGTAACATTGTTTGAGTTTCCACTGCTGTTATTGCTAACAGCAGTGTTAACTTGAGATGTAGCAGTGTTTGAGTTATCACTGCTGATATTGCTAGCAGCAGAGTTAGCCTCCATACTGTTACCACTGCTTTCAGAAGCAACATTGTTGTTACCACTGCTTGTTGAAGCAGTAGTATTGCTGAGTGAAGCTTTAGGTACCCATTTAGTAACCAATTTAACAGACTTCTTTTCAACCTTTTTCTTTTGAGCTTTTCTTTTAGGTTGACTAGATCTGTTTTGTTTAGGAACAACCTTTTTGTGTGTAGGGACAAATCTTCTAGCTTGATATCTGTTTCTTTGATTAAATGGATTGAAATAACAGTCTCTTGCTAGATGATTTGTCTTACAACAGATAAAGCAGGGTTTTGGTCTGTTAATCTTGTTCAGATCAACACCATGACATTGAGCCCAATGGTTGTTCCAGTTCCTTTTATTCCCTCTAGGATGATTTTTGTTTTGAGACTGTGAGGAAGTACCAGGTTCAACTACAGTCCTCTGAGTGTAGTGGTCCTTCCTATTCTCTTTCCTAGTTGTCTCAGTCTTTTTCCCTTTATTTTCTGATGTCATGACAGACTTCCCCTTATCTTTCCTAGTGGTCTCTACCTTTTTGCTAGGAACAAATGGCATACCACCTTTCTCATTGGTGAGAAGATGGTTTTCATCAGGAATGGTCTCAGCAGTGCTTTTCCTATCAGGTTCCTCCTCTGAGTCAACTGGATCTACACTATCTAAACCTTCTTTCATCTCACTTCTGTCTATACTCTCAAGAAGATCAGTTGTTGGAGGAATGTAATTCTGATTGTAAGGAGGAGGGGTACTATTGTATCCTATACCCCTTTTCAAGTCATCAGTCACTTGTGCTCTAATGATTGATTCTAAAGCTTTAGAGGACTTTGAAAATTTATCTAGGTCTTCTTTGGCTTTGGACAATTCTTTCCTACTCTCTACTTCCTCCTTCTCTTTTGACAGTTTTCTTTCAAGCTCTTTCTTTTCCCACTTCCAGTAGTTATGGTCATATTCAAACTGAAGTTCATTAGCTTTGTAGGCCTTTATTTGATCCTCTAGATTGTCTATGATCTTAACATACTCTCTCTCTCTCTTTCCATCTTCTTGATACTATCACTCATGGTCTGATTATGATCCCTATACTTTTTCACAGTTTCTAAACAAGAATCAGAACAGAGTTTAGAAGATACCTCAGTGGGAACTTCAGTCTCCTTAATTTCAGCCATGAGGGCTTGATTTTGAACTGCTTCTTCAACATGATCACTCCAATCAAATCCTTGTCCCTCTTGAGACACCAATGCTTGAGAAGAACTAGGATTTGAGTTGCTTCCCCTGTTGTTGAATCTAGAAGCTTGTGCAGATCCACCTCCATTATTCTGATTGTTGGTGGCTACACCTTTGCATTCTCTGGCAAAGTGCCTTGGTTCATTGCACTTGTAGCATCTCACCTTTGATTTATCAAAACCAGCTTTATCTCCTCTCTTGAGATCAAAGTTGTTCCTTCCAGTTCTTCTGATAAACCTCTTCATCCTCAGGGTAAGCATGGCCATCTGCCACTTGATATCCATCTCTTCAAGGTCATCTGCATTGATCTGATCCAAATCATCATTGATCAATGATGACTTGACATGACTTGCTAAGAAAGCTTCCAGAACTGTATCCTCATTGATTTCCTGTGATGAACAAGAGTTTACATTAGAAGCAGTTTCATTAGTAGTATTAAAAGTAGCAATGGTATTATTAAAAGCAGTGGTATTTAAAGAACTAGGGTTTTCAGAAAGAAGAGCAGTATTATGAGTGTATCCAATGGGTCTTTTCTTCTTCTCCACTTCTGCTTCAAAGATCCTTAGATCATTGTATAGATCTTCAAGTTCCTTGTCCTCCAAGTCATCTCCTTGCCTGAATGAGACAGTGTAAATAGTCCATTCCTCTCCAAGAGATCTGAGGAACTTTCTATTCACATCATCTTTGTCCATCTTCACATCCACAGTTTCTAGCTCTCCAATCAGCTTGTTGAATCTATCAAAAGTCTGAGTCATAGATTCATTCTTCAAGGATGTGAAGTTTTCATATTGCTGCTTCAGAATGGCTTTCTGGTTCCTCTTGGTGCTTTTGGTTCCTGAGAACCTCTTTTCAAGTGCAGTCCAGAGAGATTTGGCATCATTATAAGTACTGAATTGATGTTGGTATTCATTGGGAATAGCCAACAGCAAGGTACTCAATGCCTTCATCTCAGTTTGCCTTCTCTTTCTGTCAGCATCAGATCTGGGTGGGGGTCTAGCACCTCCTTCTGCAGCAGCTTCATCAACACCAGGTCCGTTCTCAACCACTTCCCACATACCATAGTCTGTGAGAAGCATATATTGACGGATCCTGATTTTCCACATGTCAAACTCATTGGGTTTGAGCATGGGAACTTTTGAGACCAAGACTGTTTCCTGAGTATCCATTGTAAACAAGTTTTCTGGTTTAAAAACTAGCTCTGATACCACTTGACAGGATCTAAATATCAAGATCAGAAAACTTAATCAAAGAAGTTTGCAGAATAACACTTTGATTGTATTAAGAAAACAATGGATGTATAACAAACTGTATATGTATTGATTTCAATAGCTTAATGATTACAAACACAAGCCCCAAGCTGTTTGAACAGGCTCAAACAGACGTGCAACTCTTCTCAATTGCAGGGATTACAAGAACAGTCTTGAGGCTCTAATTCTAAAACAAAAGCTATGAAAAACTCGTATCTAATAATGAAAACCTATCAGCTATATATACGAATTACAAGATTACAATAAGGAAAGTAGATTTACAAGATAATCTCTAAAATATCTCCAAGCAGACTGTATCTTGTCCATATCTTCAGTCATCGCAATCCTTTCCTTATCATTATCTTGTCAGTAGTGGTAATAACAAAAGCAGTGTTAACCTTTAACCAGCAGTGGTAACTTTGATCAGGCAGTGGTAATTCTTATAGAGCAGAGGTAATCTTCTCTTCAGTGAAACCACACATACTGGCAGTGGTAACCTTCATATGAACTAGCAGTGGTAAGAACTCCACAACCAGCAGTGTTAACCAAAATACCTTCAACAGTGGTAATGCAACAGAATCAATTCTAGCATCATGGTTGATGTTCTCGTGTCTCAGATCGAAGACTTTTATGTAGCATTGATAAACTTGCGACATGTTTGTTGATTGTAGGATAAAAGGTTGTTGTACATTTAGATCTAGGTGTGTATCTTTTTTTTATAGATCAATTTTATTGAGTCATTTGTATTGAAATAGAAAGTTGTGCCATCATATTTGAGCTTAACCGGGTAGATAAAGAGATTTGTATTGTCATTGTTTTTCTACAATGTATAACATCACATTTGAAATGTTCTATTCTTTAAATTGAAATTGTATTAGAAAATGTGTTTTATCCGACATAATTTAGTTTCATGGGTATTTGAAATAATGAATTATGGATGGTAACAAAAACGAGGAAAATATTAAAAATATAAATATATATCTTTATACACGGTTTCAATAAAAAAAACCATACACAAATATATGATTTCTTTTGATAAATGGTTACATTTATACACAGTTCTCTTATAAAAACCGTGTGAATTTATTATATTTGTATACGGTTTTAGCATAAAAACCGTGTAAGATAGACACTTTTATACACGGTTAGTAAGATTTTTTAAACGGTTTCATCTTAAAAACCGTGTAAGATGGTGACATTTATACACGGTTAATAGTTCTTTTTTAAACGGTTTTGAACCGTGTATAAATGGAGTCTTATATACACGGTTTTAAAACCGTGTATAAATGTCCGAGACTTTTATAAACGCTAGCCATATACACGGTTCCAAAACCGTTTATGAAGCCCCAAAATAACCGTTTATAAAAGCTCATTTTGTAGTAGTGACAATGGGATACAGTTGTTCTTGCCTACACCCCTGGAGCTAAGGGGTATTTGGGGATTGCGTTTGAAATCTACTTATTGACTTATTTGGTTTTTTTAAACGCATATAAGTTCTTTGAGGTGTTTGGATAAGGGGAAAAAACGTGTTTGGCTTCTTGGCAACGAGAAATGGAGGTTTCAAGAAGTCGTAAACCAGAGTAACTTCTTTGAAGCTGTTTATCACGTTAATAGAGGATGACTCGATTGGTATCAATTTGCTCCGATTAGTAACGATTTCTCACTGATTTTGGTATCGATTTCTTAGTGATTGCACATTGATTTGGTATCGAGTTCTCACTAATTTGGTATCGATTTCTCTCTAATTTAGGTATCGATTTAGGTTTTCGATTAGGGATCGATTTCATTGTGATTACATCGATGTCACTGTGACTCCAACAATTTGGTTGATTTTACGCAAAAAACAAGTTATCAACTTATCACGTCTTGTTACAACAATAAGCTAATCCAAATAAGTGAATAAACATTTAAAAAAAGGTAAGTTACGGGTTTTGTCCTTGTGGTTTGTTACAAATTTCTATTTTTGTTCTTATGGTTTAGAAATTGTCATTTTGGTCTTCACGATTTGCAATTTACTTCAACTTTCATTTCTAGGCCGTACAAGGAACCAAAATAGTAAAGAAATGTAGATCTTAAGGTAACGTTTGGTACGCAGACAGGATTGGACAAGACAGGACGGGACTGGACTGGACAAGACAAGAGAGTAAGATAGGACTGGACGGGACGGGACAAGACTGGACAGAACAAATGTCTGTTTTGTGTTTAATACGCCTAGGACTGGACTGGATAGAACTAGGCAAGTTATCCCAAAAAATTATTTGATGATTTTATATATCACATAATAGTTATAATTAACAAAAATAAACTAAATTATATAACTTATTAAAAATACACAATTTTCATAAACATAAAACACACACACACATATATTTATATACACATATGATTTTTATGTAACTGGTGGTGATGGTTATGGTAGAGGTGGAGGTGGTGGCCGACGGTAATACTAGTGATGGTGGTGGTGGTGGTGGTGGGTGGTTGTGGAGAATGGGAAGATGTTGGGTAGTGGTGGTGGTGGTTGCGGTGGCGATGGACAATTGTAGAGGTGGTGGACGGTGGTGGTAGGTAATCGTTGACAGTTGTAGAGGTGATGCAGAAGGTTGTTGTAGTGGAAGAGGAGGTGGAGGTGGTCAGGTGGCCGATAGTGGCTACCGGTGGCGGCGGTGGCCACGACTAGTGGTGGTAAAAACGAAAACAAATATCATATTGGAGTTATATATTAAACAAATGTTAGTTAGTAATATATTAGTTTCTGTCTCGTTTATGTCCCATGTTGTTCCACCTATTTTGGTGGAACAAAAAAACAACCATTTTTGTCCCATGTTGTCCTACCTTGTCCCAGTTTCTGTCCTGTTCTATATCGCACCAAACGTGGGACAGTGAATTCATGTTCTGTCCCATACTGCGCCAAACATGGGACAATGAGTTTTGTCCTGTACTGTTTCACGTACCAAACGCAGCCTAATAACTCTGGAATCAACAATAAATCATAAATTATGAGAACCGAAAACAACAATAAATTATAGGGAAAATTTCATCTATGTCCTTAAAAACTTGAGATATTACGCATATATCCTTATAAACTTTAATATTACGTCTATCTCCTTCTAAACTTCAATAACTCACATATATATCCTTCTCCCTTATTTAATTATATTTTAAACATTTTAAAATACAAATAATTATCCCTAAATCAAATCTAATTTGTAAATGACCTAACTACCATTTCCAATTATAATCCAAACAACAAAATCAAATTCAAATTTCCCAATTGACTTCCCAGATCGCCGATTTCAAGATCGACTTCCAAATGGATTTCCCAACCGACTTGCGAATTGAAGTTCTCAACCTGCCGATTGAAGGAATTGAAGTTCCGAATTGCAAGATAATTTGCAAGTCGCCGATTTCAAAATTGACTTCCGAACTGAAGTTCTCGACCCAAGGAATCAAATTGGAGTTCTCGACCTGCAGATTGAAGGAATCGAATTGGAGTTCTCGACCTGTAGATTGACGTAATCGATTTGGAGTTATCGACCTGCAGATTGAAGGAATCGAGTTATCGACCTGCAGATTGACGGAATCGAATTAGAGTTATCGACCTGCAGATTGAAGGAATCGAATTGGAGTTATCGACCTGCAGATTGACGGAATCGAATTGGAGTTATCGACCTGCAGATTGAAGGAATCGAGTTATCGACCTGCAGATTGACGGAATCGAATTGGAGTTATCGACCTGCAGATTGAAGGAATCGAATTGGAGTTATCGACCTGCAGATTGACGGAATCGAATTGGAGTTATCGACCTGCAGATTGACGGAATCGATTTGGAGTTATCGACTTGCAGATTGACGGAATCGAATTGGAGTTATCGACCTGCAGATTGAAGGAATCGAGTTATCGACCTGCAGATTGACGGAATCGAATTGGAGTTATCGACCTGCAGATTGAAGGAATCGAATTGGAGTTATCGACCTGCAGATTGACGGAATCGAATTGGAGTTATCGACCTGCAGATTGACGGAATCGATTTGGAGTTATCGACCTGCAGATTGACGGAATCGAATTGGAGTTATCGACCTGCAGATTGAAGGAATCGAATTGGAGTTATCGACCTGCAGATTGAAGGAATCGAATTGGAGTTATCGACCTGCATATCAGATTCCACGAATTCAAAATTGGTGGTGATAAAAAGCTCCTCTCGAGACTTAATGAGACCAAGTTTCAAAGCTTCCTTAATGGCTTCCTTAATCTCAATTCAGACCCAAATCAGACTCCTCACATAAAGTTAAAAACATAAAAGCAACACAATAAATAAAGCTTGGGTTAGATATGTACCTAACAATCCTAAGCAATGTGACAGCAACCATCTTCTGCTTAAATGCAACCAGAAAGTTAAAATATTCACTTGCTCATTAAATAAACCAAAGTTACACTCTTCAAAAGTTTTTGATGCAACCTGACAAGCAAAAGTCTGGAACAAGATTTGCCATTAGTTGTATCCCTAAATTGATTCCCATTTAGTCGATTTTGATTTTGGAATTGTAAGGAATTGCAATTTGGAATACAAATTGGAAGGAGTCGCAATTTAGAGTACGAATCGCCTCTTCTTAGTCGATTTTGATTTGGAAGGAATCTCATATTTTGATTTTGTTGTTTGGATTGTAATTGGAAAGGGTAGTTAGGTCATTTACAAATTAGATTTGATTTAGGGATAATTATTTGTATTTTAAAATGTTTAAAATATAATTAAATAAGGAAGAAGGATATATATGTGAGTTATTGAAGTTTAGAAGGAGATAGAGATAATATTAAAGTTTATAAGGATATATGCGTAATATCTCAAGTTTTTAAGGACATAGATGAAATTTTCCCTAAATTATAAACCGAAAATTGTAGTTTTTAACAAACCATGGGGACATAAATCGTAAAAAAAATAGGCGGTTTCAAATAACCTAACCAAACTCAAACACAAACACCCCCCCTAATATAATATATAATTGGAAGGAACAGCCCCATATTTTACCCTGTAACCCTAATCTCTCGTTTCTCATCCATCCAACGTATCTCAGGCTCTCTTTCTCTCTCTCGGCGCTACTGCATCTCCACCATCTCTAATCAGGTAATCGACTCTAGATTTCTTGTTATCGATTTCTTTCTTGTTATAATGAATTTTATCTCTGGTGTTGTTGTAATCGATTTGTTGATTATCTCTTTGCTTGTCGATTTTTTCCTGTTTGTGTCTTTTACTAATTGATTTCTTTTTGTTGTTGTCTGATTTACCTCGAACAATATTTGTAGCCATCACATTCTCCTTGTTACATCGATGATTTTGTGTCTCTTGGTAGATGTGTATTTTGATATTTGTTCATGAATTGCTCTTAGTGTAATTTTAAATGCTTTATGGTGCAGTTTTAGTCGTTTCCGGATCTGTAGTAATTTGCGAGATAACAAGATGGCGTCGAAATTTTGGAGTAACCAGGTTTGTTTTTGCTCCTGCTAAAAGTTTTCTGTTCAATGTGTTACTCGATTTGTATTCTGGAATCAGACGACAAAAATAAAACAAACTGATTAAAAGAAAAAGAGGTTCTGTTGTTGCTAATGTAGTTTTTTATGTTTTTATGATGACAGGGTGACAGTGATACCGAGGATGAAGTCAGTGATTCGGAACAGGAAGATGTTAACGAGGGCCAAGAGAATGCTATTAGTGCCCCCGGTGCCAACAAGTATCTTGACAACAGCGACAGCGATAGTGACGATGGAGACATGCATAAGCGTGTCATTAAGTCCGCAAAAGACAAGCGGTTTGAGGAGTTGTCTGCAACTATCGATCAGATGAAGAATGCCATGAAGATTAATGACTGGGTCAGCCTTCAGGAGAGCTTTGACAAGATTAACAGGCAGCTCGAGAAGGTGATGAGGGTTACCGAATCGGATAGAGTCCCTAACAACTATGTCAAGGCTTTGGTTATGTTAGAGGACTTCTTGAATCAAGCGATGGCGAATAAGGAGGCAAAGAAGAAGATGAGTAGCAGCAATGCAAAGGCCTTGAACTCAATGAAGCAAAAACTCAAGAAAAACAACAAGCAGTATGAGGAGTTGATCAATAAGTGTAGAGAGACTCCTGAAAGCTTTGAGGATCAAGGGGAAGCAGAGGAGGAGTCAGAGGATGAGGAAGATGATGATACTGGTTCCGATATCGACGACTTAACGAAAGTAGAATCTGGGTCAGAGTCTGAAGACGAAAATGACGAGGAAAAGGACGAGACCGAACCTGGTTGGGAGAGAATGATGAATAAGAAAGACAAGCTAATGGAAAAACAGTTTAAGGATCCAAGTCAGGTTACTTGGGATATAGTCAACAAGAAGTTCAAAGAGATTGTTGCTGCCCGAGGAAGAAAGGGTACCGGAAGGCTTGAACTGGTTGAGCAGCTTACTTTCTTGACCAGGGTCGCCAAAACTCCTGCACAGAAGCTTGAGATCTTATTCAGTGTTGTATCGGCACAGTTCGATGTCAACCCGGGTCTCAGTGGGCACATGCCCATAAATGTATGGAAGAAGTGTGTGCAGAATATGCTTGTTATACTTGATATTCTTGCCCAGTATCCGAATATTCTGGTGGATGACTCCGTGGAGCCCGATGAGAACGAGACCCAGAAGGGATCAGACTTCAAGGACACCATTCGTATCTGGGGGAACTTGGCAGCCTTTCTCGAGAAAGTAGACGTTGAGTTTTTTAAGAGCCTACAGTGCATTGATCCTCACACTCGTGAGTATGTTGAGAGGCTCCGTGACGAACCCGTGTTTTTCGTCCTTGCTCAAAATGTGCAAGAGTATCTTGAACGTGTTGGCGACCACAAAGCCGCATCAAAGGTGGCATTAAGGCTTGTGGAACTCGTCTACTACAAGCCACACGAAGTGTATGATTCAATGCGGAAACTGTCTGAGCAGTCCGACGAAGCAGAGAGTGGAGAGGAAGAATCAAAGGCTGTGGAGGAAACTCGGGGTCCAACTGCATTTGTAATCAGCCCTGAAATTGTTCCAAGGAAACCGACTTTTCCAGAGAGTAGCAGGGCATTGATGGATATGTTGGTGTCTCTTATTTACAAGCATGGGGATGAACGAACCAAGGCCCGTGCAATGCTTTGCGACATCTACCACCATGCCATTTTGGATGAATTTTCTACATCCCGAGACTTGTTGCTGATGAGCCACTTGCAGGATAATGTTCAGCATATGGACATCTCAACCCAGATTCTGTTTAACAGATCGATGGCTCAGCTTGGCCTCTGTGCCTTTAGAGCGGGACTTGTTCCTGAAGCACATGGCTGCCTTTCTGAGCTATATTTAGGTGGGAGGGTGAAGGAACTGCTTGCACAAGGTGTCTCTCAAAGTCGTTACCATGAAAAGACTCCTGAACAGGTAACTTGACTACTATTATGTATTTTTATACTTCATGGCTATTTGGTAATTTTAGATCGATGTTGATACAATCCTTAAAATTAATTAAATGATAATAACGAATCGTCATGGTAAAAGATAAAGACAGGCATGATTCTGAATTCTACATACCATATATGAGTTGGTAGAACTTCCAGGCCAACTTTGGTAGATGATGAGATAGAGAGAAGAGAGAGAGAGAGAGAGAGGGGGGGGGGGGGATCATAAGCTCACTCATAAATGTAACTAACAGTGTCATGTCACAAGAAGCATCATAACTCCAAACAGATAATGGTGGCTGCAGATATAGAATTTCGTTATTGTAAAGGTAGAGTGGTAAGACTGACTTATGAAATAACCATCAGAATAACCTTTTCAAACGTTATTCTGATGTCACTTTTTTACTGTGGAACTGTTTGTAAAGGTATATTGTAGGTGATAAGTCTTTTGGCCATTAGTTTGGCTTGTAAATGCTTGAATACTGTTATTATATGTACAAAATTTTGGACTCGGCTCATATTGTGTGTTGAACTGCTGAAGGACCTTTGGTGCCAATTTTAGTCTTAAGCCTATTTGATAGTGGTGTGGTCGTAAGCACTCTGTGCATTTAACCTTTTGTCGCATGTATGTGATAATTATGCATTTAAAAATGCTATAATTTTTTATAAATATCTCTCAAATAATCAGTATGACAAAAAATAACAATTAATAATAGAAATTTATTACCATCTATGATCTATATCCCTACTAATGAATAGTTTATTGATCATGGTATGAGGAGCAGTGGTTAAAATAATAATTAACATGATAATATCGATTAACAGTGTATATATTATTACTGATAATATAATATTTTGTTAATGGTAGTACTAATGGCGATGATGATATTTGGGAATGGGTTTGAAAGTTGAAACCCTTCCCCTTAATCGGTGTGGGTGATTTTCTTGTATTCAGGAACCGTTTCCATATTACATTCCCATTCCCACAAACTGAACACATCCTATTACTATATTATTCCATTCTCATTCTCTCAAACAAAACAGCCATTTAAAGTTGTTTATTTCTGGGTGCAGGAACGACTGGAAAGGAGGAGGCAGATGCCATATCACATGCACATCAATCTCGAACTTTTGGAGGCGGTGCACTTGATATGTGCTATGCTGTTGGAGGTTCCAAACATGGCCGCTAACAACCACGATGCTAGACGCAAGGTGATAAGCAAGACGCTGAGAAGGTTACTCGAAGTGAGCGAGAGGCAGACCTTCACTGGTCCACCGGAGAACGTGAGGGACCATGTCATGGCTGCAACCAGGGCCCTTACCAAAGGCGACTTCCAAAAATCCTTTGACGTTATCAACTCACTTGACGTCTGGAGGCTCCTTAGGAACCGTGAGAAGGTTCTAGGAATGCTAAAAGACAAGATCAAAGAAGAAGCTCTGAGGACCTATCTGTTCACGTATTCCTCATGCTACGAGACTCTAAAACTGGAGCAGCTTTCGGAGATGTTTGACCTGTCCCCTTATCAGACCCATTGCACCGTGAGCAAGATGATGATCAACGACGAGCTTCATGCGAGCTGGGATCAACCCACACAATGCATCGTCTTCCACGAGGTGGAACACAGCAGGCTACAGGCGTTGGCATTCCAGTTCACCGAGAAACTGACAGTTCTTGCGGAGAGCAACGAGCGGGCAATTGAGGCCAGGCTGGGTGGAGGTGGATTGGAGGGTCTGCCATCAAGGAGGAGGGAAGGTCAGGATTATGCAGCCGTTGCTGGTGGTACAAAATGGCAAGATAACAACAACAGTTACTCACAGGGACGAGTGGGGAGCAGCGGTGGGCGATCATCAGGGTATGGGAACGGAAGGGCGTTTGGTCCTGGCCAGACATCGTATAACAGAGGGAACCAATCGAGAGGTGGGTATCAACAGCAGAGCTCGAGATTCCATGATTCTGCAGGGCGCAACAGTTATCAGGGTGGTTCTAGAGGAAGTCAGATGGATGGTTCAAGTCGCATGGTGAGTCTGAATAGAGGAATTCGTGCTTAAACTCGTTGATCCTGTCGCATTTGGTTTTTTATCGAGATTTTTGATAACACTCTGAGGTTTCATGTTTACATGTATCATGGATGTATGGATTCAGTCTCTTGTTTTGCCAAAGTTACTTTTTGAGCTGCCAAATCATCCTATCGTTTTTGATGTATGAATTTTGCTACTTGTCATATTTAATAATTATATTGGTCTTATGAGGCGATATCTAAAATTTTGCTTTACAGTTTCAGGTGTAATTTTTATTCTGGTAAGCTTAAGTTCAGATATAAATATATTGGTTTAAGAGATGGGTTCCACGTTTTAATATAATGCTTAAAGGGAATCAAAAACAGTAAAGCCACCAAGGGAATTTGGTTAGTTGACATTTATGAGTTTTAATGACTTACTATTTTTAGATGACAAGGATTTTGCTAAGGTGGGGTGCTTCATGATAAACAATATCCACCATTCATTACTTTGTCCTTGTTGTAAGAATGGGATAGAGACTATTTGTTTTTTGAATGGTAGATAAACTCACACACAAGTTCCCATAGTATACGGGATCCATTTGGCACTTGATTAATCCGTGTCGGTCTTAAGCCGACCTGAAGGCCATCTCGGAAAGTGGGTAACTCCAATTGTTGTCGCGGGGTTTTGAACAGATTGGCCGTCATATTCAATCCTTGCGTTTTTTTGCTATATGTAAAAAATACAAAATAAATAGTTAATATAATGAATAAATAAAAAACGGATTGGCCGTTACATTCAATCCTTTTTTTTTTTTTTTTTTGGAAATCAGTTTGAATCAAGACCAGTTCAAGTTAGTGAAGCTTTGGATCGGTCCAACAATTGATTGGATAACCAATTTCCCACCTACGATTCATTTTCCATGGTAGGGATATTCCATTCAATTGTTTCATAAAAGTGTAATATAATTTTTTTTTGTCATATTGAATACGTACCCACGTGCGTTGCAATGCGGATCACCTCGAATCTAAAGACGTAAGCATTTTCATGTATGAAAACATGTAACTTCTTGCAATCTTATTTTATTTAAACTTTATGAAGGGCAAAAGTTGGATAAAAACAAAGAAATTCAATTTTTCACTTCCACTTTCCACCACCACCTATACACTAACTATATCAAGCTTTAATCAACACCACATAATTAACTTTTCAGATCAATCACTAGCGCTTAACCAACTATTCATGGAACAAAATTGAGATAGATATTCACAATGAAGATTGTTATTCATAACGAATAAAGACATGAGAACTTGTGAGGTTTGTCAACTTCGGTAAGAAATGTTTTTGGTTTGATATTTTTAATCAAATGCCTTTCTATAAATTGCAGCTTTAAAGGAAATCGATCTGTTGCAACTTCATCCTAATGTTAATCTATTTCGTATCCAACGGTTAATAACCACCTCTCACATTTCTCATCAAATTGGCACTTCTCAACACAACCCCATAGGTGAAAATAATAGAGCATAAGTTTGTTATCTGAGATTTAGACAAGGACATATTAAGACCAAATGAGACCAAAAAAGCATTTCTTTTTGCCCACAAAAATAATTGAAACAAGAAACCAAAGAAACGAAACAAGATTGGTAAATTACTAAATTACACATCTCAAATTAAACCTCTTCACATCCATAAACAGGATGTTTGATTGGTTTCCCATAACTTCTTTATGGATAATGCACCAAAAATGAAGTAAAACTTGTTGTTAAGACTTAAGACTTACAATTCCACTTGAATATCTTATAAATTAGTTATTTCAAGATCCAGTTCATAGTTTTGGAACTTAAATGTCCACTCTCAACAAATGAAGAAAGCTAAACTTCAAGCATGAGGCTAGGCAAAGATTAGCAGTCTCTCCTTTTTTCTGCACTTCAGAAGGGATCAACAAGCACTTGAGCTACAAAAAAGTTTCTTTAGGCAAGAAAAACTATAATGTAAAATGCACTTACTTCAAAAGTTATTCTATTTATCTTGGAAAACTATAATGTAAAAAATGAACTTGCTTGTAAAAGTTACTTGGAAAACTTGGCAATCTTATCGGTGAAATTTAGGCATGTCATTCTAGAGCTATACAGCCAAAAGACACTTGCCTGTAACAGATGGGTAGTGAAACATCCGGACCGACATCTATTCAGTCTATCCAACCACGACTTTCTGACTTGTGAGCATGATATCCAAAATGTAGTATATATCGTATTGGATATGAAATCGATTTAATTTGGATCCCTATATATCCCGTGCACAAAATAAGTTTTATTCATAAAAAGTTATAAAGCCATCAAGAAAAGGAAGTACTTGCATATAATTGAACAAACATATTAAAAACATTTGATTTTAAAGACGCTATTTGGTAATCATAATCCTATTTTGAAGTTATAAGACGTTTCATATTTTGTTTATAAAGTTTACCACTCGTTTTCTTGATTGCATCAAAAACATATAGTATTTCCCTAATTACATTAAAACATAATAAACTTTTTAAAATAGAACTTTTGAAAGCAAATCATCCAAGATATACAAGTATATGTATTGATTCAATTTGCCCTACTCAAATCATTAAAAAAAAAAAAAAAAAACTTTGTTTATTAGCACCCTTATTTAATACATTCCACAATCAAAGTTGATTGACTAACTCTTCCGGATACTTTTGAAATTCCCATGTGATAACTTTTCTGACTCCTCTAGCTTCAAATTCTGAAGGTTTAAAGGATCGTTAGGCCACGCTTTCACAGTTCGTATTCGTACTGGAAATCAGAACTTTGGAATTCCCATAAATTCTTTCGACATTCGGCTACAAAAATTAAACTAAATAAGCCATTGACTTTCACCAAATTCTTTTCTGTTTTTTAAAGTGTGGATATCCGAGTTAACTTAGATGCACCTCGACTAATTCCAACTATTTTTACCACTAACATGCATACATTGTCCAATTAATTTCATCATACACTCACTAATTTCTTCAACACAAAACCCTTATCCATCATTTCTTGAGACATTTTATTTGCCATTTCCTCATTTCCATCATCCCAATATCCTTGCACCAAACAACCATACATACTACCATCTGCCTCCAAACCACTTCTCACCATTTCTTTAAAAACCCCTTCAACCACCTTCATTCTTCCTCTACTTCTACAAAGACCACAAATCACAGCATTGTAAGACAAGAAGTTTGGCTTACAACCCATTTCAGCCATCTCATTAAGCACAACATTAGCTCTGTCTGCCTCATCCAACTCCACAAGAACCCGAAGCACTTTGTTGAAACTGGAAACAGGAGGACGAATCCCATATCCGTTCATTTCTCTCAAAAGATCAATCGCATCGTTTGGTCTACGTAGCTTACAGAGCTCGTGCACTAAAACTTCGTAACATTTCGCGTCAGGTTTCATTCCACGACGACCGATTAAGTCCTTGAAATGTCTGAATGCTTCATCCGATCTCCCGGCTACGCAGTATCCCCTTAATAGACTCGTGTGTGTCGTGATCGTGTCCTTTAAGCCGTTTAATCTCATCTTCGTCATCGTTCTTTTCGCACCATCAACGTCTCCACACACGCAAAACCCGTTGATCAGCGTGTTATACGTTACTTCGTTAGGCTCAAGATCCCCGCTCACCATAGTATCGAAACACTTCTGTGCACCTTCCAAATCTTTTATCTTACAATACCCGTCGATTAAAGTCGTGTAAGTCACCGTATCCGGCAAGCAATCATTGCTTTCTTTCATCCTTTCGACAAGTTCCAGTGCTGCCTCTAATAAGCCCTTCTTACACAGCCCGTTAACCATCGTGTTGTAAGTAAGCAAATTAGGTCTCACAGGCATTTCATCGAACACCTTCTGTGCTTTCTCAATCACACCAGTTTTACAAAACCCTTTGATCATCACAGTGCACATCGAAACATCTGGCTTAACAACACCTTCCCTAATCATCTCATTGAAAAAACTCTCAGCCAAATCCACTCGATTCCCTCTAACCAAAACACCCAAGATTGCATTATAAGAAAACGAACAACGACCCGAATACCTAACTTTAACCCGATCGAATAAACGTAAAGCCCAACGAACATGACCCAGATCACCATGAGCCTTTACGAGCTTAGCCACCATGAAATCCGATAACCGGTTGTGGGATTCGAGCAATTCGGTTGCGAGAGAGAAGAGGTTTCGAGAGATGAGAACGTCGGTGATGGCGATGTAGGAGGAATGGGAGTGGGAGTAATTGGTGGGATTAGGGTTAGGGTTTGAGGCCCAGTTGAAGAAGAAGAGGGCATGGTAAGGGTTCAGCTGGTTTCGGATAACCCGAATGACGAAATGGCGGGTTAAGAATGGGGAGAAGGGGCTGAGGATGGAAGGGTTGGGGTTGAGAGGGTGGTTGGGGTGGTGGGGGTTTAGGGTTTGGAGGAGGGAGGTTATGGAGGAGATGGTTGAAAGGATCTGAGATGGGATTTGGGATAAGGGTGTTTTAGGATCTTGGAATTGGAAGAAGAAGAAGAAGCCATGGCCATGGCTTAATGTTTTCAGATGTTTTGATTTGATGGATGAATGATTAAGACGCGGGAATGCTTCGTCATGTAACGTTGTTCAAACGAGTAAAAGCTTGTTTGTATACTACCATTTTTTTATTATAATATAAAACCATTTTTAATATAATAACTCAATGATATAAAAAGGTGGATTACAACAACCATCTTTGTGTTATTGAAACAATTTTTAAGGAGGAAAAATAGAAGAAAGGAATGTAACTTGTTATCTCTTGTTAAGGAAAATAAATGAAAAATATAACAATAGAAAGTGACTTTTAGTTCGTTGGTTAATACTAGGGATATGTTTGGTTAACTAGTTGATAAGCTAGCTTATGACTGATAAGGTATTTATTGACTGATAAACTAGTTAATGATTGATAAGTTAGCTGATAAATAAGTTGTCTTTGGCAAAAACTAGCTTATAAAATGGCTTATAGTTATGATTAAAAATGACAAAAAAAAATGCATGTATAAAATTTGGTATTGTAAAAAAAAAAAAAAAAAAAAAAAAAAAAAAAAAAAAAAAAAAAAAAAAAACTTAAGGTTCATCTAGGTTTCGCCTATACTATCCTTGACAATTTGGAAATTAAGTTTATCTTGTGAGACTAAGCCCACAAGATTTTTTAGATTTAGATTTATATTTATAGAGAAAGGTTCAAATGAAAAGTGATAAAAAAATGAGAAGTAGAGAAATGATCTCCACCATTCATCCAGTCAATAAAGATGACTTTGACCGATTACGGTGGACGCGATCACGGGGGATTGACGCGATTCATGGGAGGGTAGAGATTATTAAAGAAGGGGACCCGGTCAAAACCGTCTTTATTGACCGAATGAGTGGTGGAGATTACTTCTCTACTTCTCATTTTTTATCACTTCTCATTTGAACCTAATAAATATATATATATATATAATATCAATCGGATTAAGTATATTAGACACTACTTTGATGATTAATTGTTCTATTATATATATATATATATATATAGGGTTGGGTTCAAATGTGAACCACTTTTTGGTTGTGAACGTGAGGACAACCGAGAGCGCGACACGTGGCGGATGACTAGGCGCCACGTCAGATCCACGGCGGATGACTAGGCGCGATTCATGGGAGGGCGTTGAATTAAAGAGGGGGACCACACTCAAAGCCGGCACGTGTCGCGCTTTCGGTTGTCCTCACGTTCACAACCAAAAAGTGGTTCACATTTGAACTTTCCTCCCTCTATATATATATACATGTATATAATATTAAATTAATTACTCTTTTAAAAACTTATTAATCACTAAATGATAATTGGATTGATAATCGAATTCGTTAGTCTTGGTTGGTTGCTCTTTTTAAATCTTCTTTTCGTATTTAAACAAATTTAGAAAAATTATAGTTATTGTCATTTAAATTTCAAAAATCAAAATGGCATGTAATGCTTAAAAATAAATAGAAACGCTTGCTTAACAATATCATATAATAAATGTCAGTAAGCACAATAACTTAATAAATGCTTTTTTTTTCTTTGCAAGTGCTATTTCATTATTATTTTTAAAATATTTTAGAAAAACATAATACACCTAAAACTAGAATCATGTTTGAACATATTTATTTAACTTAAATTCATTACCTAACATACTAACCAAGTAGAATTATTACAAAACTTTTAAATACAGTAGTTACTTTAATATAAACTATCAAATAAAATACAAAAATTTGGGAATTTTTGTTGCTGCAAAAGGAATATAAATTATTTGTATCAACAATCACCAAAAATTTAATTGAACATCCATGTACCTACCATATCAATTATTAACAAGAATCTTTCCGTTTCAAACATTAAATGATAAGTTATTTTAGAGATCCAGTTTCTTATTATTGTGTATTTTCAACCTTTTTTTCAATAAAAGCCCATGCTTATGATTAATTTACATTTTTTTAACGATACCCGAGGATTTGTCCCAACTAATCTCGGCAAGATTCATCGACAGTTAAAACATGTTGTCCTGAGTTAATCTCATGTGGTCACAAATTGGGAGCCCCTGGATTCAAACATGTGGTAGAAGAGTTAACAAGCCAGTTCTTTCATTGGCCTTAACGAGTACACCACAACCTTATAGTTTACATTTCTTTTTTGGTGTCAAATAAGTTTTTATACATGAATTATGAATAAATAACTAAATAAGTGAAATATAAAGTATTAGCAATTTTCATATAATATTTGATTAATTACTTTCAAAATGTTTTTATAAGATATACATTTTACTTTTTAGAGGAACCTCGTAAGATTACAATATTATTATAATATGGAGAGGTAACTTTACGCAAACAAATAATTTACATACCTTATAAGAGTCGTTCAATATCCTACTGAACTATTGCTAGTAGTTCATATAGACTTATAGAAAGTACATATATCTTTTCTTATCTTTATGTTAAAATTTACAAGCATAGGATGATAACGTAAAATGAACGTAAGTTAGATCTATAGACTATAGTCATCATCTTATATGGATCCAAAGCCATAAAGTTATGTTATTTCTATCATTCTATGATAGATGGTAATTTTCATGTTTTTACTATGATTGTATGATAGAGTGTAGTAATGTAATGCTAATAGAGGATTCAATTCACATGACCCTACAAGAATATATAATGTGTTAAGTTACTAGTGGTCAATGTAGCTAGGCCTACAAAAAAATAAAGTGCACAAAACTTACATTTAAATGTGCAAACATAAGGCCATGATAAAGAATGACCCTTACCTTACATATGTAAAGGTAATCTTGTGGTGGGTCTAGCTAGTTTGTAATTAATACTTGTTTAATATAAAGTTCAGAATTTTATAATCTTGTTCATTTTTTGGATTGATTTAATTGAATTTTGATAAATTTCAATAACAAAAATAAAAACTTGTTTCCTGAAATCTTTAATTTAAACTTCTCTAAACGTTGTTGTACAAAATGATCAACATGAAAATCTACTTTTGAGTTATTTTAAGCTATAAGTAATGCAACCCACAAGTCCTCAAATCCCTCACTGTCACATCAACGGTTTTACCGATAAGCTTTCACCAAGCTTTTAATAGAAGCATCACTACTCACAAACCCTCACTACCTTCATACCCTTAATTTTTTCTTTTTAATTATATATATACACACATTTCAAGAGAGAGAAAAAGAGAAAAAGAAGAGAAACGATCGGGTAGACAAGAGCATAAAAGCCCTCGTCGGAACGCGCCACAAGCCCGTATAAAACGTAGCACAGCCCTTGCGAACCCTCACAAACCTGCAGGTGAGCTCGCTGGTGTTACTCAGAGCCTTATAATGTAGTTGTTAGTAATTTATATGGTGAAAGTAAAACTTTTTTATTCGTCTTGATAATTTTTTATATTTATATTTATATAAAACACATAACTAATTGTTGCTGCATCTAACAAAAAAACCCATAATTAATTGTTGTTCATCTAACAAAAGGTAAATTAGGTATGCTATTAAAACGATTGTGAACATAAAAATTTTATGCATTGAATTATTTATGCTTGTTATCATAAATGTATTACAAACGTGGTAAAAGTTTTATTGCATAAAATCATTTGGTTTGCTATGTTCCAAATTAAAGATATAGTATCTCACTCTTTCTTTATGTATGAAAACGACTCTCATCCTACTTATTATAGTGATATTGATAATCAATATCTACTTTATTAACCTTCAAACTTGTCATAAAGTTTTGAAATCAGTATATAGATTGAGTTTTTTCTTTTTTTAATTTCACATTATTGTATTCATGTTACAAAATAATTTACGTTTTTTCTCTTAAATTTTATGATTTGTGGACTCATGATCATTTTAATTTTTAGGGATAATTTCATCAATATCCTTTAAAACATTCTATATTATGTATATATTTTTGTAAAGTTTAAAACTACATATACATTCTTCTAAACTTCTAAAACTTACATATATGTCTTTCTTCCAATTGAATTATAATTTAAATATTTAAAAATTTTAAAACATCTTTACTATAATGTAATGTTTTTTTTAAAACACAATTCAGTTAATGTTTTATAGTTTTTAAATATTTAAATTATAATTAAATTAAAGAGAATAATATATATGTGAGTTTTAGAAGCTTAAAAAGACGTTTACATAATTTTAAACTTTATAAAAATATATACATAATATAAAAAGAGTCTGAAGGATATAGATAAAATGAGTTACCTTATTTTACAAACTCACTTTTTTGTGTGAACTTTGGAAACTCATTTTCGTCTAATCAGAACGCAGAACTTTGGTGGAAAATAACCAATTATCCCATGTGTGTTAATTCGTTTTTTAAATTTAAAATAATTATTTTTTCTTAAATATAGGCATCTAATCAAGGCATTTGATAAAAATAATCAACAATTCTGATGGGTTTACACGTTCACATAGTGAGTTTGTAAAATAAAACGACTATAAATGAAACTATCCCTAATTTTTAAACCACGATCAATGACACCAATTTGTTATAATCAGTTTTAAAGAAAAAAAAAGTAGAATAATTGATTTGTTGGCCATCATCAATTTTAGAAGGAAAAAAATTATGTGGTAATAAAACCACAATTTTTTTAAGGAATTTTCCGATGAAGCAACCAACGGCCACCATGCACGCGCGTCTTTTTCTTCCTTATAAAACCTTCCAATACATCTGTTCATCCTTTCATTTCATTTCTCTTCTTTCTCTCTCTAATTAACAAAAATCACCCATTTCTCTTATTTCTTTTCGATTTTAGTCCCCTTTTCTACTCAAATCAATACCCTTTAACCAAATCGGAAAAATGTACGGTTGGAATCATAAATCAACCAAATCCAAGAAAAATACGCAAAACCCATCTTTTTCATCAACCCTCCTTGACCAAATCTACCATTCGATGGACGCCGGCGGTGAGAAATCCGGCGAATTTAAGCTGCCGGAGGAGAAAGTTGCCAAGAAACAGAGCGGCGGCAATGGCGGCGGTGGCAGACCGAAGGCGGTGGAGGGCGAAGGGATCGCGACCCTCCGGGGAGCGTTTTTGGTTGAAAAATGGATGGATATGAAACGGAACCCGAAAGGTTCGACCGGCCGGACGAGGCCGCCGCGGTCGTCGTTGCCGGAATTTCACCGGAAACCGGTTTCTGATAATGACCCGGTGTTCTCCGGGTCGAGCTCGTCTGATTCGAGCTTCGGATGGTTTTCTGAACAGGACGGTTTATGCGACAGGTCGCGTAAACCGTCTTGTTTTGTTCCTTTTGGTAGTAGGCCGAAACCCGTCAAAACTGATGTTTTTTACAAAAAACATCAGTTTGATTGTTGTACGAACGACGATGATCAAAGCACGAGCGGGGCTTTGATCAAATCGAAATCACGAGCGTTAAAGATTTACGCAAACTTGAAGAAAGTAAAACAACCCATCTCGCCCGGAGGTCGACTCTCGACATTTCTCAACTCTTTATTCGCAAACGGGCACGTAAAGAAACCGAAAGATTCGGATCCATCGGGTTTCGGTAACAAGAAAAATATCGAGAGAACAACCCATCACGGGTCCACGTGTTCATCGGCTTCATCGTTTACGAGGTCGTGTTTGAGCAAAAATTCTCCAAGATCAAGGGAGAAACTCAACAACGGGATCCGGAGAACGGTTAGATTTTATCCAGTGAGCGTGATCATCGACGAAGATTCGCGCCCGTGTGGCCAAAAATTCATCCGCGACGAAGATGATTTTGCGAAATACGATGATGACGACGATGATTACAACGAGGACGATGATGATACGTTTAGCGATTCGAGTTCGGATTTATTCGAGCTCGATCACTTGTCCATTTTAACAGAGTGTGATGAGGAACTTCCTGTATATGAGACCACCCATTTTGGCACGAATCGGGCCATTGCTAATGGGTTAATTTGTTAATTAACTTTTTTTTGTTGGATTAAATTACATATTCGTTTACAAGTTTCAATTTGTTTGGATTTTTTTTTGGTCTACATTGCTTCTAATTTCATCAACAAAAATCAATATCTTTTGTTAAAACCCCTTTTTATTTGATTGAAAATTTGAAATCAAGAAACGATGGTTTTAAAAAAGGAATCATGATTTCTTTAACTCAATAGTTTAAGAAACGTTGGATAACTAATTTTTGTCAATTAAAGAATTAATGAGGTTTAAATTTGTTTAGCAATGATTGTAATTAATTTGATATTATAAAGTTAAAACATGTGGGAATCTTGTGCTTTTAAGAATGCAAGAATTGTATATTTGAGGAAATGGTAGCTTAAATACATTATTAAATGTATTCATAGCTATTAGTTTCTTATTTATAGGCATTAAGTTCAAAACTTATTTTATACATTTTTAACATACGATGTAACCTGATTTTAATATAAACAACAGTGTATGTATATTGGGTCAGGTTTGAATGAAAATTTAAATTGAACTATGTACGTGATGACAACAAAGAGTGCGCCACGTGGCATATACAGACTGAATATGCCACGTGACACTCCGTCGTCCTCACGTTCACAATTAGATTTGAGTTTGTAGCCGATCTTTTATCTCTTTCTATATATAAATATATAAGCGTTAATGAAATTTGAAATGGAAAAGAGAGATTACTTAAAAAGAAGAGAATGAATTGTTGGTTCCTTTTGGTTATGTTTGATCCCAAGTTGATGGATAGATGGATGGATGGATTGGAGAGTGACAGTTTGTGAGATAAAAGCAAAAGAGATATCGAAAAGAACAAAAGAAGAAGAAAGATTCCAAGATCGGAATTAGAAGCAAAGCCAAAGACAATTTGATAAAGAACAAACCATCTTTCCTTTTATTCTCTTTATCATGTGTCACACGACGATTTCATTTTCATTTTCATTTTATTCTACTTAAAAACATATTTATCACGAATATATTTACACAATACAACAAGTTACATTTTGACATCTTTGAATTTAATTCATGTTCTATTTTATAATTAGGGTTAAGTACATGAGAGTGTATCGAACTTGTCACGTTTTATCATTGTATGTACCGAACTTTAAAACTTACCGGTTAATGTACCGAACTTGCTAAAATTGTCATTTTATATATTTCATGACAAGTTGGATACACTTTCGTGACAAGTTGGATACATTAAATGGTAGGTTTTGATAAAGTTGGATAAATACAATGACAATTTTAGCAGGTTCGGTACATTAATCGGTAAGTTTTAAAGTTGAGTACATACGATGATAAAACATGACAAGTTCGATACACTCCCATGTACTTAACCCTTATAATTATGTTGGATTCTATTTTATGGTTTTGTGTAGTTTTGAAAAGTGAAAAAGCATCACTGGTTAACTGGTTATCATTTTTATAAAGTTTTATCTTGTATTAGAAAGATTTAATGTTTATTTGGTATTTGAACATGTGTATCGAACATTTAGTTCGTAGTTAGTTTGATGGAGTTCAAACATGAAACTCTAAAAAGTTGAATGCATACAGTAAAAAGTGCTCTAAAAGGCTCATCATAGCACTCGTCGTGACTTAAGGCTTATCTTTGGCATCATGTTAAGCCTATGACAAGATTATGGTTTTTGTAAGTTTTATTTGGTTTTTATTTCTTTTAAGTTTTATGTGTCTTACATTTTAGTTCTTAGAGCATTTCCAAGACTCCAACAACTATGCTAAAATAGAAAGGAAAAAAAAGATTTTAGCATATTTGTTGTTACAACAACTATGCTATCATTTATGTTAAAATAGAAAAAATACGAGAAATGTTGCAAAAATCTTTAAATTTAGAGAAAATCTCTAAATGGTGAGAGAAATGATTATTTAAGTGCTCCAACCCAATAAGATTAAATTGAAGATAAATGTTTAAGAGTGAGAAATGATTATTTTAATGTTCCAACCAATAGGAACAAGGTTAGAGTTGCTATAATAAAAGTTGGAGTTGGATATAAATTCTTTTAGAGATTTTAACTTTTTTTTCTTTTATTTTATAAAAAAGTTTAGCATAGTTGTGTGAGATGCTATTAGAACTTAACATCATGATTTCACTCATCAAGTAATATTGAAAACATATGTATACACATATCTGAGCGGGTTCAAATGAAAACTCAAATCTAATTGCGAACGTTGGGACAACCGAGAGCGCGTCACATGACCTATTCTGCCTGATGATACGAGATTATTCAGACCAAATGTTCATGCTTTATTCATAGTGAATAATACAACATTCAAACTGAATGATATTGCGTTTAGTATTATTCGGTCTGAATGATGTATTATTCACCATGAATAATGCATAAAAGTAGGTCTGAATAATCTTGTATTATTCATACTGAATGTGACACGGGATGCGCTTTCGGCTGTCCTCACATTCGTAATTATATTTAGGTTCACAACCAACCTTTCGTTTATACATATAATTGTATGTATATGATATAAAAATTTGTCACCGTAAGGCACACTTAAAAAATGTCCTGGCGCCTTTGACTCCTAAGATATCAAGAAAAATAAGTAGTAAACTCAAACTTTAAAAGACTTTAAGGTAAATGTGTTGTTATTCATATCCCTTTCTATAGCGTACTACTTATTTTTACTCCCTACTTCACTCACATATCCACTATAAGAGGGGTATTCAATCATAATAAAATACAAATACTCTCTCTCTCTCTCTCTCTCTCTCTCTCTCTCTCTCTCTTTCTCTCTCTCTCTCTCTCTATATATATATATATATTTCAAGACAAAAAAAGAGAAAAAAGGAGACTGAGAGAGAGAGAGAACAGGCTCCCAAAGGCTTCCAAACCCGATTCGGTACCCGCCGTTGAAGCCCGCATAAGCTGTAGCCTGAGTCCGATGAGTACCCGCATGGGGTATTCAAGGCCTTACTAGATTATATTTTATAGTTGAAAATTGTCAAATGCCTTTACAATATTTTATATATACATACCTAAAACATTAGTGTACCATTTTATCTAATAAACTGAGCAGTTAAAAGTATAAAAATGAACAAAAGAAAAAATTAAATGTTAAAACTACACAACAAAAAATAACATAGATCATCTAAGTAAACCTTAATCTAATTTAATTTTTCAATTTATTGAAAACACACAATTCGTTAAGTTTTAACTAACTCTTTGAAACACTACAGACTACTTACTGAGAGTTTTTTTGAATTATGCCCCTTATCTTTCGCGTAGATGTTCTTTATATTTTCAATTAGATAATTTTGTATTATCAACTATATTTTATCAAACATGACTACGTATATTATTAATTACCTTGTAATCTAACATGTTGCTTATTAGCAAACAACTAGCTAGCTTTTCAACTAATATCCACTTTATGATTAATCACTTTGTCAACTAGTTTTGTCAAATATAGTCATGTGGACTATCCATCCACCATCTTCCTGACGCACACATACACATTAGAGAACCATTATCTAAATAAAAGGACGTACACATACACGTTAGAGAACCATTATCCAAATAAAATGACTATCTATCGTGACGTAAGTATGAAAACATCCTTACAAGATGAAGACTAATATGCAAAATTATACCCTGGCTAACTCGTGGCTATCTGCCACACCGGAAATGTCACACATATTTTGTTGCCCTAGATCCACAAATAAACTAACTACTAGGGACGTACCTTCATACAAGGCCCTACACACGTGCTAGTGCTCAATCTACTCATTGTAATAGAACTTTTAATTACTTTAAATTGAATAATACATGGATCATGAGTTTGTGTATTATTTATCATGAATGTTGTATTATTCCAGATGATCCGAATGCTATATTATTCATTATTTATGTATTATTCATCATGAATAATGTATGAACGGTTACCTTCGTTATTCATATTGAATATGGACATCTAGGGACATATATCGAGCTCTCCTTTGTTTTCTGGGCGACAAACTGGTTTGCAGTTAAAGTTTTCCCATATATCTATATACATACATTCCAAAGTCTAAAGCCACCTATTTTAAAAGAGAGCTAAACAAAATGGATGAGAACTTTTGATGACCTTACTTTAAGTGGAAGTAAGCAATAATTATAAGCTTCTATTGAGTAGCACCACTAAATTCAAACCCTAACTAGCCAAGTACTTCTTTCTCATCATTGCTAATTAACAATTCAATAAAATTAATGTTAAAGAGTAGGTACGATAGAAAGGGCTTGTAATTGTGGTTGATAGCATGACCAATGCTAATAAACATGATAATTACACTCAAGGAGCATGCAACCAAAGAATCTCTTTCTAGTCAATATCTATCAACCACCGGCATCAAATCATTAAGACCACACAATATGTATAGTCAATTTAAACGAGAAAATGATCAAATGTTTTCAAGAATGACTAAAAATTTCAAAATTATTCATAATTAAATGTGATACAAATACTTTATCACATAGGATTAAACACACAATACATTCATCATCATATAGTGGCCGACCTTCCATTAGATTTTTGGTCGCGATCACCAAGTCACCCCACATATGTGATTAATTAAATGTCCATATCATATATAATTAAGTCGGATGTTGGAACTTTTCGTCTTATCGTAAATTGATCTACTTCTCATATGATACTTCATCCCTTTTCCCCCTTCTCTCTCTCTCTCTCTCTCTCTCTATATATATATATATATATATATTATAGAGAGAGAGAGAGAGAGAGAGAGATATATATATATATATAGAGAGAGAGAGAGAGAGAGAGAGAGAGGAAAGTTCAAATGTGAACCACTTTTTGGTTGTGAACGTGAGGACAGCCGAGAGCGCGACATGTGGCGGCTTTGAGTGTGGTCCCCCCTTTAATTCAATGTCCTCCCATGAATCGCGCCTAGTCACCCGCCGTAGACCTGACGTGACGCCTAGTCATCCACCACATGTCGCATTCTCGGCTATCCTCACGTTCACAACCAAAAAGTGGTTCACATTTAAACCCATATATGAATGAGTTAGAGGGTTGTTGATGGGGTGTTTTGTTAATTAATGTAGTTACACTCCCATGAAGAAAATGAATCTTTGCATATAAAATATAATATACATGAGCCAATGGATTTTATTTTGATTGTGGATTTTCTTTTTCTTTTTGTTTAGCTTTGGAGTTGTTTTACTCGGTTTATATTAGTTTTAGACCGATAAAATGTAATTTAGGCTATGTTTGGTAAGCGTAGCTTATAAGCTAGCTGGTAGCTGATAAGCTAGCGGGTAGCTGATAAGCTAGCTGTTGATTGATAAGCTTGCTAGTAGCTGATAAGCTAGCTGTTGAACAAATTATGTTTGGCAAAAACTAGCTTATGAGTATGTAAAATGACTAAAAAGGGTATATTTGAATTTAATAATTAATATTAATAAGGGTTAATTTCATATATGCCCTTATTAAACCTTAAAATATCATATTTACCCAACCTAAACAACAAATATCATATATGCCCTTTATAACATATCAAAATATCATATTTACCCAAATATCAATTTTTATTCATTTTAAATCAAATTTAATAATAAAAAGTAGTTAAATGACTATTATACCCTTTTCATGTCTAATCCACAAATATCACATTTGCCCTTGCTAAGCTATAAAAATATCAAATTTATCCAAATAACTTTTTTGTTCATTTTTAATCATTTTAAAGTAGATTAAATTATCAAATACATTCAAATACTTCTTCTCCAACACCACGATCGATTGAACTTCAATTCCACCAATTTTCCTTATCAGCATTTCATTATGTAATTTGCTTCTACTCTTCATACTCGCTCTTCTCCATTGATGAATATATATATATATATATATGCTTCTACGCCTTGTAATCCCACCACCGTAGCTTATTTGGTGATAGCTGCTTTGGTTAGTCTTTGCTGTTGTCTTGGTGAGTAATAGTTGGGTTTTTATTGGTGGTTGCATTGGGCTGTAGTTGTCTTGGGTTAATTTGTGGAGGTTTTGTTTGTTTGCTTTTGGTATTTGATTATTGCCTTTTCAAAAAAAATTAGAATTTATTTCTGTATTTTAAGTACTTATAGGTTATATAAAATGAAAAAATGGAGTTCTGGTGCTATTATTCTGCCTAGGGGTGTAAATGAGCCGAGCCGAGTCGAGTCGAGTAGTGGGTTAATCGAGCCAAGCTCAAAAAATAATGTTAGGGTCGAGTTCGACTCGAGCTCGATTAACTTTTTCAATGTAGGGCTCGAGCTCGAGCTCGAATATTTTTTAAGTTATCGGGCTCGAGCTCGAATAGCTCATTAAAAGCTCGACTATTTTTGTCATTTCGCTAACTCTATAGAGATATTGAACTTTGCTTATACATAAATTGTTATTATATGGGGGATTATTTAATGAGATGCACTTGTGTTGATATGGAGAATTCCTGTTAGAGGTAACTATCACAAGCCTTTATTTATTAAAAACCATAACTATTCATAATCTCATCACTTATGTATACCTTTACTCACAAGCCTATATCGGTTGGAGAATTCTTGTTTCTACCTTCACTCACTTATTTGAAATGTATTGGATAATTTTAATTTACTTTAAGACGATTAAAAATAAACAAAATAATTATTTGGATAAATTTAATATTTTTATAGCTTAGTAAGGGTATATGTGATATTTATGGATTAGACATAAAAAGGGTATAATAGTCATTTAACTACTTTTTATTATTAAACTTGATTTAATATGATTAATAATTGATATTTGGGTAAATATGATATTTTGATATGTTAGGAAGGACATATATGATATTTATTGTTTAGGTTGGGTAAATATGATATTTTGAAGTTTAATAAGGGCATATATGAAATTAACCCTATTAATAAGGGTATAATTGGAAAAAGCTACAATAAGCTCCTCATAAGCTACTCAAAGTAGCGTTTCAAAAAGCTAGCTTATAAGCTAGCTGATAAGCTAGCTTCCTGGTACATGTTTGGATGGACTAGCTTATAAGCTAGCTTATGCTTGCCAAACAAAGCCTTAGTGTGGATGTCAAAAAGTTTTTTTATTTGGCAAAAATCAATAGAAAAGCTATCTATAAGTTAAAAACTAATTGAAACCATTATTGAAAAACTATCTTAAAGATATTAACATACAAATATAAGGGTTAATTAGTTTTTTTTAGGCAAAAGGTACGCAAATATTAGACAACTCTAATCACCATACGTATTAACACAATGCATACAATATTGCATTAACCTCGTACCATTTTTTTTTCTTTAAACAAGAACTTACAACATACTATTGCTTTAAAGATGCAGTAGCTAGCAAACCCATGAATTTTTTAATACGGGTTAATCTTAAGTTGAATTAAGGGTTAAAGATACATAAAATAGCAAGTTTAACTTAAGGAAAAATCAACACGTTTTAACCTGGATAAAAATCAATTAGTAAAAATGGTTGAATTTGGTTCCAAATATTTTTAATATATCTTTTTTTAACGGCAAGTTAACACACACGCTCCTGCGGTATCGGGCTTTCAATTGGGCAATCCCACTAATCCGCTGCGACCCGGCCCAACTTATGGTTGAACCCGACCGCCGGCAAGGAAGTGGATCTCATAGACTGGATCCTCCCATACCGGCCCCAAACCCGGCCCAAAGGACTAGATCCAATCTCATAAATGTCACTCGTGGGATTCGAACCCTGATAGTGTGACTTTCACCCCACATCCCCATGGATATTAGCTATCCAACTGAGCTAACACCCTTTGATATATTTATAGTAAGGTCGAATAATGTGAAACGAATGAACACTCTGGTCACACAAGTTTGACGATAAACTATATCTTATAAATTAATTTAATGGATTAAATATATATGAGATATGATAAAGATAAAATATGTATAAAGAAAAGGTGTAAAGGTGTGGGGGGTTTCTAAGTTGATGGATGGTAGCAATGATTTAAAGAATAATGTAAATCGAAGGCTGGATACCAGCGATTTGCAGCTTCTAGGTAACTACATTTCCATCCCTCAAGGCTCCAACTATACGTACCTTTTTCTTTTTTAATTTAATTTTAATTTTTTTTACAAGAATGCTAATTTTTTTATAAGAACGTCTTATAGTGAGCTTTTTTAATATATAAAAT
The DNA here is from genome assembly GCA_030169165.1 of Centaurea solstitialis. Taxonomy (NCBI): domain Eukaryota; kingdom Viridiplantae; phylum Streptophyta; class Magnoliopsida; order Asterales; family Asteraceae; genus Centaurea; species Centaurea solstitialis. The sequence continues at coordinate 61,256,543 of CM058044.1, read as the reverse complement.
CACGTATTCTTTTAATTATTAGTTCTTTAGTTATCTCGATCCTTTTATAAAAAAATCGTATTAGTGTCTTTTTCAAGTTTGAATCTTTTTTTATTTTCGTCAAATTTTTTCAAATCTAAATCACCTTTTCATCTTCATATATTCGATACAAAAATAAATCCATATATGAAAAAATTCACAAAAAATTAGGAAACCATATATAAAAGTAATCATCATTTTTTCGTATATAAACCATATAAAAAATGATCCATGTATGGAAAAGTCATCATAAGATAACCTATATACGAAAATTTCATATAAAAAAATGATTTATACATCACTTTTTCGTATATAATTATAAAATCATATGAAAAATGACCCATGTATAAAAAAATTTATTAGCTTTTCATTTCGTCACTTTTACATTGAGAAACTATCATCAACAACAAAATCAAAATAATAACATAAAAATTCATCAAAAATAATGAATAGAATTAAACACAGAAAACAACGATGCACAATCCTACAAATCACCACCAACACATCGAGCTACATCAAAACCTACGACCGCTAATTTATTTGTTTCATCTCCGACCACGTTATCTACCACTGGCAGAGGCGGCGGTTTTAAAAACCCATAACCCTCTTCACTATATTGTAGCAACGATTTTTGAAATTTTGCTAGAGAGAGAGAAGGGGGGAGAGGGGCGAGAAAAATTGTGATAATAACTACTAGAAATAAGATATTCTAATCATTTAATAAAGTTTAAATTTAAAATCTTTTTCGAAACTACCATTTTTTTTAATTAGTTAAAATCCAAAAAGTTCATATCCGTTGTTAAAAAATAAGACCGTCAGGTTACATGATCTTACAATTAATATTGAATTTCACTTATAAACCATAACTATTTCGTAAATGTAGAGACTAATATACATCATTCATTTTTATTTTTGAATGAACTGTTTGTGATTAAAGATGGTTTTTTAAATTTATTTAAGAAAAAAGATAATTAAAAAAAAACAAATATATTTATTAGCTATGTAATGAATGGATAATAGGGATTGATACCAAACATTTCTAGGACTGGTTTCAAAATGATATGGATAGATGTTTCATTACCGTGAAGTGAAGAGCTAGCAAGCGATTATAAGAGTCATATTTGAATCCCAATTTTGATGTGGACAATGGAAAAGACTATGCTAACGTAAGTTTAATTCTTTTGTCATCATTTACTTTTACTTTTTAGAAACGGAATTTAATGGAGTTTGATATAATTTAAACAGATATTCTTTTGCCAACAATTATCGGTCGTTAATTTGAGCAAACCTTATTCATCATGAATAGGCAAATCGCAACAAAGCATGGGCAGAGCCAGGAGGGGGGCAGAGTAGGCAGTTGCCCCCCTAACATTTTAAATTTTGTTATTTTTCTTTTTATAAATTAGGAATATTTGGCTAATTGCTCCCCTTAAAAATCAGCTTCACACGGAATTTATGATTATTGTTGACGTTTTGAAGGTTTTTTTGTGTATAACAAAATATTTTTTAGAATTAAGATTGTTGTTCAAGCTTTGCCCCCTACAAATTAATTTCTGGCTCCACCCCTGCAACAAAGCACATTAACTCATCATGCATAATCCGTTTCGTTACCTTGAGCAAATTAATTTTATTCATCATGAATAATTAATTCATGAAGTTGCACATTCTTTATGAATATTAGTCACTAAAAAAACATTTAATCATGAATATGTTTAGTTACTTTGTTATTCATGATAATGAATAAACACCATATTTATTCAAGACGTATGTATTAAATCTACTTTTAAATATATAATAAATATGATCACATTATACTCTAATCCTATATCACATGATGTTAATTAACATTGTATAGACTATATATATATATATATATATATATATAGAGAGAGAGAGAGAGAGCCAACTGGGGCTAGCCCGGTTGGTAGAGGGGTCACCCTCTTGGAGTAGAAGTCCCGGGTTCAAACCCGGGCAAAGGCGTATTTAATCTAACTTGGGTGTTTACTAACAACTAACCTGCCGTTCAAAAAAAAAAATATATATATATATATATATATATAGAGAGAGAGAGAGAGAGATGGAGGTTCAAACGAGAAACATATCAATTTAAGAGAATGTGAGAAGCAATCTCAACCACTCATCCTGTCAACAAATGCGGCTTTGACCGGTCCCTCCCTTTAATAATCTCTACCCTCCCATGAATCGCGTCAATCCCCCGTAATCGTGTCCACCGTAACCGCGAGACGAGTGGCCGAGATTGCTCCTCATGTTCTCTTTAATTGACATGCTTCTCGTTTAAACCTTTCCATATGTATATATATATATATATATATATTGTTATAAAGAAGGTTGATGGTGATGTTGAAAATAGAGGTTGCAACACCAAATAAATAAGAAACAAAGGTGTGGTAGGTCCCAAAGAGAAAGCAATTGCCAAAAGCACAAATTAAGAATGTGTAAAATGATATGGGGAACTTTCCACGCATGGCTCACGGATCAAACTGCCTAATGGAAAAAGTTGCAACTGAATGAAAATTTTATTTTATTTTATATATACACTTCTCCAATACACATCAAATGTAGGTCATTTCTGCTTGTTTTTGAAAAGTACATTAATTGATGTGTTGTGAGCACGATGATATTGTGTCTTACTTGACCTGTTTTGGACCGTTAAAGAAGAATATGTTGCGTTGAGGAATACTGTATAAATTGTCTGCTTAACGATCTTTTTGCTTTACTAGGTAGTAGGTCCATCACCACCCGCGACCATGCAACCCCCTTTTCCTCTGCAAAGCCCAGCTTCGGTTGTTTCCTTTAACCATTAGGCCTTGGCCTAGCGGCCACCTCCTTCCGCAAACGCCTTACCCTGGGTTGTGTGTCCACCTGGGTTTGATTCCAGGGGAGGATAGGATGTCTTTTCCGGTGCTTGCTTATGAGGTAGGGCAAGTAGGGTTCACAAATATGGACCACTGGGCCATAGTTCCCCGCCATTAAACCTTCGGTTGTTTTCTTGAGCCCTCCTCCTTTTTACAATGTATCGAACTTGTCACGTTTTATCATTGTATGTATCCAACTTTTAAACTTACCAACTAATGTACTGAACTTGATAGATTTGCCGTTGTATGTACGATTTTACTTGTTACCTTCAATGTGCTGACATGGAACCGGTTAAATCTCATGTGGCATTCTTTTTTAATTTTTTTAACACATCAGAAGCTGATGTGTCACTATGTCCAATAAAAAACCCAAAATAAATTAGAACCCTAAATTGATTCCCAATTCTGCTTCGACTCACCTACGAACCCTAAACCCTAAATCGAACCGAAAAGATAAATTGAAACCCTAAACCTAAATCAAATTCTCAGAAGAAAGAAGATGTCGTCTTCCTCATCAAATCCGAACTCATCTCCAAGAGGTAGGGCTTCTAATTTCTTTTGCTACTGTGGCTATAAGATGAATGTTAGAACTTCATGGACAAAAGCAAATCCTGGAAGAAGGTTTCTAAGCTGCCCTAATTACGTAAGTTATAATCTGTTTGTTTCCCCAATTTGCCTAATTTCTTTGCTAACAAAATTTCTAATATACCATAATGATCTGTAGGGTTCTTCACAAAGATGCAACATGTTTCAGTTTCTAGATGATGAGCTTCCAAATCAGTATTACAAGGACTTGGTTTATCAATTGCATCTTCAAGGATCAAGAATTGGCAATGAGAATCAGTTAAGTGAACATGAAGACACTCCAAATGAACTACTGAAAATAATGGAAGATTTGAGCATCACAAAATCAAAAATTAAGGTTTATGATAGGCTGATGGTGGGTTTAGTTGTTGTAGTAATGTGTTTAGTTGTTGTAATAGCTGCAGTTGTGGTTTAATTGTAAGGAATTTGTAAGGAATTTATGTAATTGTTGCTCTAAGTAGAATGGCTTTTGGTGTAATAGTTTTTGTGTAATGGATTGTATGGTAATTGAAAGAATTTGGTTTGGATTGAATGTGCTTTGTGTAATGGTCCCTTTTTTTGTAATGGATTGAATGCTCTAAGTAGCATGATGTTTGTACAAAAACAGGTTTGAAAACAGATTAGAACAAAAACAGGTTTGTACAAAAAGCATGCTGTTTGTACCTACTGTTTCTACCAAAAGAGACTACCATGGATTGAATGGATTGAATGCTCTAAGTACCATCTGTTTGTACCAAAAGAGATGATGAACAAAAATGGATTGAATGCTCTAAGTACCATCTGTTTGTACCAAAAGAGACTACCATCTGTTTGTACCAAAAGAGACTTCCAAAAGAGACCAAAAAAGTTTAATAAAAAAGCATGCTCTTTGTACCTACTGTTTCTACCAACAGGTTCCAAAAGAGTACAAATGAGACCAAAACCATTACCAAAACAGGTTGCAAATGAGACAAAAATCATGTATAAAAGTTTAGTAACAAAACAGGTTCCAAAAGAGACCAATAACATGTAACAAAACAGGTTCCATATGAGACCAAAACAACCAAAATGCTATTTCAATTTCATTCATCAAAGGCTATTTCAAATGTACCATCTGTTTTAATCATGGTTGTAAAAATCGGATTACTCGGCCGAGTAATCGCCGAGTAATCGCGAATCGGTTGGCAACCGGGCCGAGAAGCACGAAATCGGCCAAATTCCACGGTGAGAGTCAAAATCGGTCAAAATCGGTCAAAATCGCCGAGTAATCGGCTTTACTCGGCCGTACTCCGGCTACTTAGTCTTCCGATTTCATGCTCGATTATTCCGATTTCATGCTCGATTTTTGGCTTTTGCTCCGAATTCTTGGCTTCTGGCGGTAGCAAGAAGATGTAGATAGATTGAAGATGGATAGATAGATGTGGAAGAAGAAGATGGATAGAAGAAGAAGAAGAAGAAGAAGAAGAAAGAAGAAGAAGAAGAAGAAGAAGAAGAAGAAGAAGAAGAAGAAGAGATGGATATACAGATGTAGAAGAAGTATGCGGCGCTTTTTGAAACCCTAAAATCAGGTTTAATCAGTTTATATGTACACACTTCATTATTGTTACAAAATTGGTCCCTAGAGTTTAGATAGTTTATATATACACACTTTATTATAGTTACAAAAATGGTCCATAGAGTTTAGATTGATTATGCAAAAAACTTGATATCCCATATTTAAACTTGGTATCCTATATTTAATATATATTATGAAATTTATATATAAAAATTCCAATCCGAGTACTCCCCGAGTACTCCCCGAGTACTCCGAGTACTCGCTCCAAGGTGGTCGGCCGATATGGGAATGATTTCCGAGTTTTGCAACCTTGGTTTTAATACATCTCTTTCATATCCAAAAAAAAAGCCCACTATGGTAACTACATACAAATGTACCATCTACTGCATACCAAAAAAACCAATGTTGTAAGTAGATACAAATGTACCATCTGTGTCATTCCCAAAAAAACCATACTTTAACTAGACCCAAAAAAACATAAAGCTATGTTGCATATCCACCCTAATCCACAAGCATGGCATCATCTGGTGTGTTTCCAGGACCTGCAACCTTTTTTTGCATGTTAATCTTTGAAATCCTATGTTGTGCCTGTCTTCTTATTGGCATCTGTCCCTTGACCTTCTTTTGCCTTACCACCTTCTTACTAACCCCACCAGAACCTGTGATCTCTTTCTGCTGTGGCATCAACCCTTTTCTTGCATCTTTCATGAACCCTCCTAAACTTTGGTTCCAATCTGTCTTCACACCAGTATCCATCTTCACACCAGTATCCACTTGTATTCCCTTTCCCTTATCTATTCCCTTTCCTTTATCTGTCCAAAATGTAAGAAACTTATCAAAACAGTTAGGAACATAAATACATTTAAATTATCAATTAACAAAAGTTAACCTGTTGAAGCAGAGGGTGTTCCCTTCTTTCCTTTATCTTGTCCCTTTCCTTTATCTGTCCAAAATGTAAGAAAGTTATAAAAACAGTTAGCCTAATGTAAGAAACTTATCAAAACCTATCAAAACAGTTATCAATTTAAGTAGTTAACCTGTTCCCTTCTTTCCTTTAGCTGTTGATGGATTTTGCCTTTGTGGTTCCTTGCATCCTTTCCTGTTATGCCCTTCTCTAAAACAGTTTTGGCATGTGATAATCTGTCCAACTTTTGACACCCTAGCCACATGAGGAGCAGCTTCATGTAAAGCCCTCTTTCTCTTCTTTTTTGGCCTACCAGGCATTGTCCTTGGTTTAGGAGGTAGAGGCTTGTTCAACTCATTTGGAGTCCATTGATTAATGCCTTGGACTGGTAAAAGATGATAACCATATGTGTCTTGGTAGTTAGCTCTTCTAAACCAGTTAGGAACATAATCTAATGGACTTTTGTTTATAAAGCAAATGGCTGCAACTGCATGTAGACATGGGATGCCTGATAGTTGCCACATTCTGCAACTGCAAGTTCTGTTGGATTCATCTACCATGAAGGCATCTTGTTGCTGTCTCACCTCAAACACCATAGGACCCCCTGGTAGTACATGCCAATATCTAAACAAAGTACAATGTAAATATAAGCAACTTATGGCAGATTCAATCCATAAAATAGAAATATGAAATAAATAAGCAAGTTGGATACCTTTGGCTTCTCATGGCAGATTCAATCCTTTTGACCACTGCTGGACAAATGTCATTACTCCATGAATCACTTAGTCTCCTCATTCTCTCCATCCTTTCCATCAAGATCACCCTAATGGCTTCTAACATTGTGATAATGGGCTTGGACCTTACTTTAACAATTATGGCATTAAAGCATTCACTGAATCCATTTTCCACTGCTTCACATACACTATGAAACTCAAAAAAGGCTTTTGACCATGTTTTGGGTTCTCTCTTGATCAAGTAATCATAAGCGTTAGGATTGGCAGTCTTTATCTCTTGCATAACCCTATCAATCTCTAGTGGATAAGAGGCTTTAGATGCTTTCCAGAATAGGTTCCTAAACTCAACTCCACTATAGACCTTTCTAAAATTCTCATATATGTGCCTAGCACACTGCCTATGTTCTGCAAAAGGCATAACTTCTTTAACAGCCTCTATCAATCCCTAAAACAGTACATACAATGGCAAAGCAGTTAGCAAAAAGCATTCAAGTGTGATACTATAAAACAGTTAGCAAAAAGCACTCAAGTTAAGCAAATTACTATGTAAATAGTTAAGCAAAATACCTTATGTTGATCACTCATTAATGTCAGCCCTTCACCATGAGGTATATCCAAATCTTCACCAAGTAGTCTTATGAACCACTCCCAATTATCTTTATTTTCAACATTCACAACTGCCCAAGCCACGGGGAAGATGTGATTGTTTCCATCCCTACCAATTGCAGTTAGCAACTCCCCCTGACAAACAGTCTTCAAGAAGCATCCATCAAGTGCAATGATCCTTCTACAACCTTTCTTCCAACCTTCCTTTAAACCATGTAAACAGACATAGAATCTGTCAAAGTACACTTTGTCATCAGGGTTGGTAGTCACTCCAAGCTTCACTGTGGATCCAAGGTTACTTCTCAACAGTTCATCACCATATGTTCTTAGCAATCCATAATGTTCAATAAGTGACTTTTCATAGACATTAAGTGCCCACAACTTAGCTCTTCTACACTGATTTGGTGTTAACATACACTTATACTTCTTCATCACTAAGTCTGCTATCTCAATTAACTTGATGTCAGGATTCATTCTAATCTTATTCCCAAACTCCTTGCCTATCCACTTATAGTTAATCAAGGAACCATACTTGAAACTCCTAGAACATGTGTGTACATCATTTAAAGTTATAACCTGAAATGATGCCTCTTTCTTCATCCACCGTGCAAAACACCTCCACTTGCACACATTCTCATGACCATCTTTCTGCTGTGGGGGATATCTGAGTTTCTTTGTTGTCTTTCCTTTCTTCAAATCAGAGATCCTTTCTGGTCTCCTACCACACTTAGCTATCATCTTTTTCCTTGAACTCACTTCAAACCAAATGGAATAACCATTGGCAAGTGCATAGTATGTAATACACTCTTTGAATTGCTTTGGAGATTCATATCTTTCCCCTACCTGTTACACATGATGGATTAACAAAGAATGTATTACAATGAACTAATGATAAAAGATACAATGCTAAAACAGTACACACAATGATAAAAGATGACAACTTGAGTACATACAATGATAAAAGATAACAACTTGAGTACTTTAAACAAAGAACATACCACTGGCTTCTTAAGTTTCCAATGTGTAGCTGGATCATGGATTGGAAAGTTGTTACTTTCTTCATCTAAATCATGGTCTTGATCATGCTCATCACTTTTTAAAGCTTTTAACAACTCATCCATGAATTCATCATGTTCTGCCAGTAACAAATCCTCATGCTCATTCTCCTCGCTCTTCCTCCCTACTCCAAGCTTTGGTAACTTCTTTTTGGCAGGTGCACTTTTAGAAGTTGCTTTGGCATTCCTCACTTCTGCTAACTCATCTTCTCTTTCAGACAAGTGATCTAGGGAGTTAACATCACTGTCCTCATCATCATCATCATCAGTCTCCATATCTTCATCACCTTCATCACCTTCATCACCTTCATCACCTTCATCACCTTTATCACCTTCATCAGCTTCATTAGCTTCATTAGCCTCAAAGGTATCCTTACCATCATCATCCTCTAAGCTACCCTTAACAATATACTGGCTCATATCACAGGAAAAGTGATCTACATATATATGTATACGGCCATATGCATCACAAGTATCAAATAGAGCCTCCATGTCACTATCATTAGCTATTATAACCAAACCATCTTTGAGTTCATTATCAGGAATACACCAATAAAGGGTAGAAATAACAGTTGTAGTTTCTTCCTCAAGAAATTTCACCATCTCATCAAGTCCAATCCTATCAATATGGATGTCCACTGTACTACCATGCTCATACCTTAAGGGGTTGTACATAAAACACCCATCAATATGCACTGTAAACATATACCCTTTCACCATCCTGAAATCAAATAAACCCTATGAGTTTTATTTATAAACAAACAACAAATAAAAGAGACTACATTGCAATAATACTCTACTTTTGTGCTAACTAAAACACTAATAAAAGAGAAAATTTTGAAAATTTTGTAAAAAATTCAAACTCCCTTGAAACATGCCTGTAACTGATTCAAAGCAAATTTAAGATACAAATTAAGCTATTTAGGTCAAATAAACTCACCTACAATCATTCACCTTCTCTTTTAGGGCATAATCAAGCTTCAATTTCAGTTCAATTTCACTGATGAGTAAGGGTTTCTGATTGAAAAATGGCGCTATGAAAGGGATGATCATACGTCGTCTTCGCTTTTGAATAGAATAGGGTATGGGTTTAGATCGGGTACGGGTTTGGATCAGGTACGGGTTTGGATCGGGTTATAATCGGGTTTCGGTCGGGTTTGGATCAGGTCATGGATAGAACCGCATACATGGCTATTATTGTTGCCATGTCATTAAATGAGTTCCACGTGGACTTCCACATCAGCCTTCATTAAAAAATAAAAAAAAAGTTACCGTTAAGGGCTCAACAGGTAAAATCGTACATACAATGGCAAATCTATCAAGTTCAGTACATTATTTGGTAAGTTTAAAAGTTGGATACATACAATGATAAAACGTGACAAGTTCGATACATCCCCATGTAATTAACCCTTTTAAATAAAAGCTCTTAAAAGTATGTTTATCTAGCTACTTGTAAAACTAGTACATTAAACAAGTTGTGAGCCAAAACAAAGTTATTATTTTATGTACTTTAGCAAGAAGTTAAAATATTCTTACGAGTGAATCCTAAGCATTATTTTATGTATCACGGAAGGGGTTTATGCAAGTTCAACCCTTGAACTTGCAATAAATTATAAAATACTCCCTAAGCTTTCAAAGTGACATTTTTGGGCCAAATAGTAAATCCTCATGAACATCAATATTGTTACTACTATTATTTTTATGTAAATCGACGAGTTTAAAGATAAGTCTCAACCGGAAGTATCAAAAAGCTCTAATTTAGTGGTGAAGATGAAACTCTTTTTCCAAAATAACATGACTAACTACTTAATTATACTATTTTAATATCTACAATAAAATATCTCAAACAACAAAGTTTATTAAAGATTTTTTTAATTATTTAAAAAATTATCCTACATTCGATTTATATTCAACAACTTGTAGCATGTTCTATTAATTATATCAGACATAAGACATAATACATTCATCGAATGTAAAGACATGTGAATTAAGTTTTGTTAGTTGGAATCCGGCAAATTTGAATGGTCAAATTCATTCAAGCTTTGGCTTTGTTTTTTAGTTTTAATACAAAATTCCAATTCTACGTGTGAGAGAATCTAAATGCCGAAGATTTGGGAACCAAATTTTCTATTTATCCTACTTTGACAAAGGCTATTCAATCGTTATATTTACTCTAATCTGTTCCAACCCACCTTGATCATCATTATCATCACCATTGCCGCCACTATTAACACCAACCCCCACCATCGGCATTGTCATTGCCACTTCATATCATCACTGCCATAATTGTGAAGTAAAATTTAACAAATCTTATTCCAATCCCTACCAACCAAACGTTTATGGTCAAATGACTCAAACCTTGGATTCCAATTTTGACTAATTCCACACTGCGAGCCAAACGCCATCATAGTATTTTCAAAAGTACATTCCAAAAGCAAAAAACCTGAACAAACTACATGAGATTTTTCTGCAATTTTCCATGAAAAGAAAAAGAAGCATTTGTCTTATTTTGTTAACTCAGTCTTTACACACATCCATGACATAGAAGTCAAACAAATTGACAAGTCTTTACAATAAAGCAGAGGAGGGTAAGAAGGTCTTTCTTTTTCAACAAAACAAGTGTGTAATAGTAATAATGCACACACATTTTAAACCCAGGAACACAACTCTTTACCCCAATTCTCTTCTCACTTATCTTGTAACCCCATCTTCTTACTTTCACTTTCCGACGTCCCGCCTTCACCACTAGCGGCTCCCGTAACCACCGTACTGCCACCTTCACCACCGCCAGCACCCGTAACCGCTGCAGTATCAGTGGCGGCAACCGGTGCTCCACCATCCGAATCTTTGTCCACCTGTACCGCTGGTGAAGAATCCTTCAAGCTGGCGGCTATGGCCGCCTCCAAATCATCGTCATTCCCGGAGGTCCCAACTTCAACGCTGTTATCCCTCAAACTAGCAGCAATGGCGGCATTCAAGTCATCGTCTTCCGTTGGCGGAGTTCTTTGAGGCTGCAACTGCTGTTGCTGCTGCCGCTGTCCTGAATTGCAGGATTTGGTGATTCTCTCAGCATCTTCAGGCAACAGCCACTGGCCGTAACCGTTGGAAGCTTCACCAGACGTCATCGGACACTCTTTCGGGAAGTTACCCCTGACGAGAAAGATGCTCCATCCGAAACCTTTTAAGGTGTCGAGATAAGCAGAAAGGTAGAATTTGGAGAGGTGTTCAGGGGCTGCGTATAAGCTGTCAAAGTTGTACCATTCCCCGTTCACCTTCCTGATGCAGAACCAATGGTCTTGTAAATGGCATATAAATGCGTTCTCGAGTTCTGGATCGACCTGAGCTGGTTCAGCTACTGGACTGTGAAGGGGGATCACTTGTAGGTCCCACACCTCCAATGCTTTTTGTAGCACCTGCAAATGTTTATTTGTTAGATTTTATGTTTCTTACAAGATGATTAATGCTCCCACATGATTTTTCATACATAGCGCATTCCATGCTACGATAAAATAGGCGGGCATGCACCCAAACAAATTGCATTGAATATATGAGCCACGTTAGCAACTTAGCACATTTATACAAGTCCACAATGACCGCGTAGTTACCGTTAGGTAGCATTTGGTGCGCTTACTAGATGAGACATGACTAATTGTTAGTGTTGTGTTTGGTACCACTTAATCAAAACAAAAAAAAAAAAGTTGTTAAAGTTTTACCAGATGGCACCTGAATGTTTTTTCAATAATTTTTAATTTTTAAAAAAAGTATAACTTCTATCACTTGCACCGGTTTAGGTCTTGAGGTATGATATTCCACTTCCTACGTCCCATTTCTTTCACTTGCTCCCTTAGTTTGGCATCATGCTTCAAATTTCAAAAGTTTCTAGTTTCCTTCGCCTACTATTTTCTTCAGAATCACTAAATGCACAGTAGAAAGAATAATATAATACAATGTACAATTACATCATTCCAAAAAAAGAAACCAAATAACACAATAACCCACATACAATGTGAACAAGAAATCGAATCCATAAATCCATGTCATTAACTCAGGGGCGGAAGGCGGACCCAGATTTTTTTTTTTTCAAACGATGGCACCATTTGGTTAAAGAGACAAATATAATATTAATTACAAAGTCAATATTGGTCTAGTGATTGGTTCCTTGTTTTTCAAATGTAAGGTCTCGTTTTCAAGTCCTGTTATTGTAAATTTTTCAAAACATAATAAATTTGAAATTAAAAGCTAAAAACTAGGAAAATGACTCTAACAGGACTTGAACACAAGACCTCATGTTTGAAAAGTAAGAAACTAACCAACTCCAACAAGAGAAACTTGTGTCTTTATTGTAGTTTCAAAAAATATGATGGCACACAACAAACTGATACGGTGGCACTTTCATGACCCTATAAATTTTGTACACTACAACGGAAGAACGAAACGTGGTACATGGCACCATGTGTGCTAGACTAGGTCCGCCCATGCATTAACTACATCTCCATGTCACAATCCAAGGGTAGATCATAGATGACCATATTGCCCTCACGAAACGAACCCCTTATAGTTTTGCTTTAAAACTTGTAAGTAGTGAGGCACATTTATAGAAGCGAGCACGAATAGGATTGCTATACCCTTAGTTGTGTACCATATCAAATTATCAATGTTGAGGCTGAGTGAGAAATTGAGCTAGGTTCTTCATGCTTTAATGGACATGGGGGATGGAAGCAATTAACAAGAGTTGTACACCGTTGGCTGGTTGGAATGTAGGAGTCTTAAGATGGAAGCTTAGAGAGCCAACAATGTCTTAAGTTGAAATAGCGAATACAACATGCATTCAAGAAACCATAGCATAAGTAAAAAGTATTAGAAAATCAATAATGTCATTTCCATTATAAAACTCGGTGAAATGTACTAACATGATATATATTACAATAGATGCAAGTCTAAGAAATGATGTGGCTGAGGTTTAAACAAAAGGATTTAGGATCACATTAGTTAACATGGTGATAGGAGGTGGTAGTCAATGTTTCAGAAGAACCACTAGGCTTTGAATGAAAAGACAGTTTTAGGACTTGGGTGTTATTTGTTTACCTCTTAATAGTTCCATTAAGATGCAACCTATGAATCGCTAAGAGGTGAATCTTTTTTGTCAAAAAAATGCATAATAATGGATTATCAAGGATGACAGATTTGAAAGGAAAGGTAAAGAAATTATTCTCGTAAGGTGTTCAAAATGAAAAATAGCAGAAGAGCGCATGAGAACATCTTTCTTCATTCTCCTGAATTAAATAGGCATCACATATCGATGCAATCGGTAGTGAATTCTGTAAAAAAAAAACAATATGCAAAGTATAGGGCCAGTGATCAGAAGAACAAAGACAAGCATATGAAAGGAGTTCAAGGGAGAGACGTACGGAAGGGGAAAGTAGAAGTTGGAAAAACATATCAAAAATCACTTTTTCCATAATTAATCCAGGGGAAAGCCTGGCTGGGTGACGCTTGGGGAACCACCGTTGTAGCGACAACCACCACCAGTCATTGATATTCCTGTGAACATGGTGTGGACATATATTTTTTTGTGAACAATGTTATGAAGAAGATATTCTTTTCGGCTTTGCATTTTCGTATCAACTTAACATATAAGATTTGTAACCCACTATTAACATCCATTGAGTTGGATCATAGTGATTGTGGAAGAAAGGGATGCATTGTTACTACTATTACAGACTTACAGTAAGCGTTGAACTAAGAGTTGGCAAAATGCAACAAAAAGTGGCCGCACTATAGGTTCACAGACTTATTGGGGTAACAAAAGGAGAATTGGTGTTCTATTTGGATCCTTTATTAAAAGACATCCATCAGCTGCTATCAGCGATAATATCTCATCAAGGGAATGAGGGATAACTTAGAATTGATTACGGAGTGTCATGCACTTGGCCATAAGATTATAGATCGCCAACAAAGTCACGAGAGTTTGATTGATGTTGCTGGAACATCACTCTTGAATAAGTGATTCCATGGGCGCACAAGTGTTGGAGCACATATCAGAATCTTGAAAGTGTCTGCACCTGTTATTGTTGCATATGTTTCAAAAAAAGTACTTGTTGATGGAGTAGGTGAAACAGATTTCATGTTATCCCCAAATGAGATAACTGCAAGAGGTTTGAAGTTGTAAGTTAGTCCACCTTTTGTATTGGTTGGTTTTTGATTTGAATGCTAACAGGGATCAACCATTCTGAATCAAAAAAAATATTTGTTGTGGAGCTTGCGAGTGGTATTAGTGTGTCTGTTGTCAATGGTCAATTTAGTAAAACCACTGTATTAATTACAATTGTTGACCAAGGAGTAACTCTGCTATGATTGTTGAGTGTTGACTATTGTAGTAGGTAGGTAGTTAGCACTTAGCAGCCGTGATTGTTAACCAACAAAGAATCTGGTAAGTCAGTTAGTGACTATAAATAAGAAGGTAGGCTGGTTATAGTGGTAGAAAATTTCTTTGCGGACTCCGGTATATGGTAAAAAAACATCTCGAAAATTGGGCAATAAACTTAAATGTCACACTTTAGCAGTGGATCTATTCCAAGCATTTACAAGCAAAATCAATATTCGTTCAGCAAAATCATGTTAATGGCTCTAAAGCTGGATCAGTGGATATTGCCACTTGCCAGCACAAATAACAAAGACTAACAAGTAAGCTGGATGCTCAGAACATGAAATGATACAAAATATGTGTATGGTTTATGATAATCAGGTCTTAAATGCCAATAGTTGAACATTCATTTTGCCAAGGGGATAAGTTGGAATCTTCGGGATCTAAACTGAAAATATATAAGCCGAGAGGATAAGTTCATATAAATTTTTTGCCAATGTTGGAATCTTTGGGATCTATACTGTGAGGATCGTGGTTATCAACTACTAAGGGGCCGTTTACTTGACGCTTACCCGGTAAGTACTTACCGGGTCAATTTGCCTTACGGGAGAACATGAACATGACTACAATCTTACCCGGTAAGAGCGATAGCATGGACCGAAAAGTCTTACTCGGGTAAGTGAGATCCACAACTCTTACCCGGTAAGAGCTTACCGGGTAAATTGTTGCATACAATACCGTTTTAAAAGACTAAAATGTTGTACCATATGGTAGGTGATAGTGTTCAATTTTACCGGTAAGCACTTACCGGGTAAGTGTTCAAGTAAACGGCCCCTAAGTATATGTTTTCTTTCTAATACATACCCTAGAGAAAACATTATATTTACATTTCGAAACTCAAGCATCAAATGTGAACAGGCATCCCCTCATTTCGCATCTCAACGCAAAGGTGCTCACCTCATTGAACATGTCTCGCATCAGCCAAGGCAAGGCCCTAACCACAACCATCACTACATCCTGGACCTAGGTGTGCCTTTGATAACACTGTCGAATGCTAATGTATAAGCATGTTATTAAAGGATTTACAAGCCATTTGTTTTTATTTATATGAGAAGACTGAATTTCATATCATTCCATGACATTCAATGCAATTCATGGGTTAAGACTTTCCATGAGACTCTTACATTTACATGTTTTTCATTCGTACATGCAGTGACGTTGGAGTTTTTTGCTTAATCATATTTATGGGTTATCTCCTATTACATTCCACAACCTTGTAAGAACGACCCATCTAACCAAATCAAATGAGCCTAGTATATCCCACCCTAAGGTGGGGGTTTGGGAGGTATGAGATGTACACAAACCTGACCACTACATTCAAGAGTAGAGTGGTTCTTTACGTGAACACACCCGGCTTGTGAGAAAACCCCACACCTAAAAATGCATTTTGTGTAAGGATGGTTGCTTGCTAGTATAAATAATGATCTACTCTTCGAAATCATAATCACTAATTTTTATGTTTTTTTAAAAAGCCATTCCATTGAGTACACCTTCACAAGTCTTGTTACTTAGCAATTTTCTAGGGACATATTTCAAATATTGCTCAAATTTTCTTGTTTTGGTGTCGCATTTTTTCTTATGGCAAGCCATCCCCCTCCCCCCCCCCCCCCCCACCCCCACCCACACACGCGCACAAAAAAAAAAGGATGAGCGCAGGAGAGGGGGGGGTAATTGTCAATTAGAATGGGTAGTTTTGTGAGCCATAAACGATTAAGACCATGCACATGATAACAAATCAAACTTCAACTACCAAGACAAGGATCTTAGATCAAAATTCACTTTAGCCGTTAAAATTTTATTTGTTTCTTTAAGCGGAAGAAAGTCAAAAAGGTAGAGACTAGAGAGATCTTTTACCTAGCCTATAGTATCAACCAAGTGTCATCTAGGCGATAAGTCAATACAAAAGGTAATAAGGTGTCCGTTTGTGTTAGCTTAAAGTGTTTAGGCATGCACCTCAGTAATGTAGGGTTTACCATGGACGCCCTAGCATCAAGGTGGACATCTTGTTGAATAGAACTAGATCGAAAGACAGTTTGGTTTGGCATCATGATTGTTACCATCAACCACATCTAAAAAGTCCTTCAGTAACCTCCTCCAAAGTTCTGTCCAATAGCTCAATGTTCACCTGAAACATCCAACATATACCTTTTATTTTCCCTCTGCCTACTTCCAGCATAGATAATGACTTTCTAATTTGCAATTTATAATATAGTATTGAATATTTTAAAACCCTTCATATTTTTTAGAAAGTATCACCATCAACAGAACAACTTTTACTTCTAAACTTCAGAAGATGGCATAAAGTAAGTTTTTGACTGTAGCCTCTCAAAAGTTACATATAGACCCCTATAGTCATTTGATACTTTCTAAGAACGGTAAGGGCCTGTGTGTTAGAAGCTTAATGAGACTCGTAGCTGATTGCGTCAGTTATACATGACTGTTTGGTAGTGGCTTAATGGTATAGGAGGTGGCTTACTCAATAAACTTTTTTTTCTTTTTCTTTTTTTTTTTGAGGTTTTGGGGGGGGGGGGGGGGGGGGGGGGGGTGTTATGCAGAAAGCCAAGTCTCTCCCAGTTAAAAAAACCAATGTATTTAAAACCGGACCGGACATTGAACCGTATGTTCTATCGGTTCACTGGTTCAACCAGTCCGACTGGTATAAGAACCGGATTGTATTTCTATGAATCTTATTACAAGAAGAATGTTTATTATTATTATTATATGTATGTTATGAGTTACCAATGATTCCTTTTGGAGAAATACTACCAAATTGCAATATATATTTAATACTTACAAAATAATCAATCTCCTGTTGCTAGATGAAGTGGTTATACATGCTAATTATCAAAAAGTAGGTCTTCAGTTCGAATCAGGTGAGGGGCGCTTTAAATTTTTGTATATTAACTTTAGTGTGAATGTGTCCCACATTGCCTCAAACAAAAGTCTAGCACCTCTCTCCTTGTTTATAAAACTAAATAGAACAGCGAGGAGGAAGCATCCGGTTTAATGCCCAGCAGCCCCGTTAAAACCGTACGGTTCGTTCATCGACGGTTTAGCGGGACTAATTGAACCGGTAGTCTGTCGGTTTCCGGTTGAACTGGTAGTGGTACAACTGGCCGGTCCAGTCCGGTTTTCAATACAGTGAAAAAACATGTTTCTTCCATCTATGAAAAAGCTCTTTCAAACAAAAACCTTCCCAGTTTAGATTAATCCACACAGACAACTTTATCTATACAGGACTTAATGAAAAACCAACCAAACAACCCCTAACACTCAATTATTAACATGTATATACATATATATACTTGATTTTGCTATAAGAATTCTACATAACTTAATAATACCTAAAAACTATGCATATATGACATGCAAGTATTAAATATATACTCGAACTCCTTGGCACCATAAGAAAGCTTACACATGTGTCATATCGCCACCTAATTCGTGCTCGCCTACCCTTGCCTTGGACCTACAAGTATACTAGCCTTCTCGTATCCACAACTTATATATGAAACGGATACTAAAAGAATTCTTCTTGTGAAAAGTGTTTGAGAGCATTCTTGAAATATGCCTGCCTAAAACCATTCACATCACAAATTCTTGTTAAGAGAATATCAACTATACATGCTACACAACCTAACACATATATCAAGTAAACCAAAGGCACAACCACAACTCCCTTGAATCTCTCTAAGTTCTCAAACTTGACATTTCTTTGCCTTTTTAAACAAATTTACTTATAGTTGTTACTTGTTGGTAAAAGTAATAGTATATTCTTTGAAGGAATTGATTCAATTTCTCTTTCCAAGACAAGATTCTCATCCTGTAATGGTTGTGAATTACAAAAGTGCTTGTTTCGATCATGAATTCCTTAATACTTGGCCAAAGCAATAGTGGCTTTGATACAAGACACGTCCTCCCATCCATTCCTTCATCACCTAATTGAGCCTCCTTCATACCGAAACTTCATGTGAGCTAGTGTTGCCTCCTCCTCGACAATGCTTTCCATAGAGCTCTCCAATTTAAAATGATCTTGCTTTGAGAGATAAACAAAATTACCCTTGTGTGTTTCTATACTCACTTGATCGCTATCTCTATATGATAAAAGCCTGAAATTAGCCTATCTAAGTGTCTTAAGACGTTGTAAAACGAATTATGCTATGCAACAACTTGCCCCAATTTTAACCTATAAACTCAAATCTAGTTTATAACTAACAAACATGCCCCTTAGACTATGTTGTAAACCACAACACTAAGATACCACTCACAACAGCACTATTCGCTGCATTTTTAGTGCAATTTTCAGTTGCAGTTTCAGAGTATAAATATGTATTCAAGAAGAAGAAATGAGAAGACGGTAGGAAATAATAAAAACATAAAGCACAATAAAGGTTAAAAGTGATACTTATCAAGGACCCACAAGTTTATAGATGATTATCTTTCCTTATTTGTTTTGCTTTAGAATTTTATTTTCGTTTTATTCTAGGTATTTTTGTGCATTAGTATAAATACCTTAATTTTTACTTCTTTGAAATAATATATATATATATAACTCAATTCTCTGCAATTTATTAGGGAGGGATTGCATCCTCTAGAAAGGTATTTAACCATTGAGATTGGACTCTTTAGCAATTTTTACAACTCAAAACAAATTGGTATCGGAGCCTACTGCTGATGTTCAAGATTAGAATTCATGATATTGTTTGCGTGATTACAATTCAAGCGATATTCAAGCTAATCATGACTTGGTCAGTAACATCGAGAGTGGACAAGGTGGAGGGAAGCTGAGGAATGGTCCAAATGGACGTAGACTCACCGAAGGACGACATGCAGAAAGTGATGAACAAATGAAAACAATGTTGCTGTTGCAAGAAGAAGCTTTGAGAAAAAAGGCTCCAACAGATAGAGGGGACGAAAGCGAAAACAATGGACTACCATAAAAGGGTGGATGGTCGTGACTCGTGAAGACAAAATCAATGATATTGGTCGAGTTCTTGATATAAAGGGGACAAAACTAGAGTTTCTGTGTTGGAAAGGACAGATTCATCCAGCCGATTGGACACCGAGGGCGGAAAGGTATTTCGCTCTTAATAAACTAACCAGTGAGGAAAAACTAAGTCGTGGTTATTTCATTTGAGGGTGACACCTTGTTGTGGTTCCATTGGGAATAAGGGGAGACCCATTAGGCCGTAGGAAGAATTAAAAACGTTAATGCTTCTTCAGTTCAGACCAGCAGGGATCTCTATGTGAGCAATTTCTTGGCCGTTAAGCAATAAGGCACGGTGGCAGAATACAAAAGGTTTGTTATGTTGGCAACACCATAAGTAAGTCTGCACCTTGGCACTGGAAAGGATTGGGAAAGGCCATGGAACTAGGCAACTAGCTAAAAGGATAGAAGAAAAGAACAAGAATTTAGCAAGAATGGATAGCCCAAAAAGGTAGTTGAGTTAACAGGGTAATGGAGAAGGATATGTGGGAAACAAGGGAGTTGTTGAACCAACATGAATAGTGGATTGTCCGATCAAGAATTATGAAAAGAAAACAAAGTTTATGTTACAGTATGCACACTCAAAAGTTATCATTCATATCTATTTCGCTATCTTAGGATTACGAAAAGAAAACAAAGTCTAGTCTTTTAGCCTAATACATCCATGTTCTCCTATCATTTCCGAGGGATAAGATGAAAATGCACTTTATACGCTTTTAAGTCTTAATCATTTCTCAAAACCTCTTAATTCAAGTTGACATTAAACATCAACACATGAATGAAGAAAAAACCATATAGACCATAAAAACCTACAAAACAACAGATGAACAGGGGTTCCAATTAGATAACCATATGCCATCAATCAACAATTATTACTTCATATTGACATCCAAATCTTTGGCAATCGATAATTGCCCAATTGTTATCAGAAAAAGCAATACAATAGTCGGAAATAAAGAAAAGATTGTTGGGATTAAAGTTGTTACCTGGATGCTAAAATCGCCATCCATGGAGACATTATGGGACTCTTCGGACAAGAAAGCATCTGGTCCTCCAGAAGAAGAATCAGGAGCAGGGGAGGATGGGGTTGAAGCATCATCATCTGATGCTCCCTGCGATCGAGATCGGAAGCCAAAGCAGCCAAATCGAACTCCGAGAAGAAAGGACCCTGCAACACCGTGTTGACGCAATGGACAGCACAAAGCTTCGACTCTTGTACCTCGTGGTATAGCATTCCTCCGTTAATCGGACCTTCCATTTTTACAAATCTGATAAAACCCTAGATTTTCAACAATCGGTGAAGAAGAAGAAGAAGTTGGTTTTGGGTTGATGAAATGAAAGAAATATGCTTTAGATTTGTGTTTCCGTTATAAAAAAGAAAGGTATTTTTTACGCAACGGTAATTAGGTTAGGTGCCTCGTAAAGGGAGCTCTACCCTTTTTTTCAAATCACGAAACCATTTTTGTTTTTCTTATCCGTCGTACCAATATCTTACCCATTGAGTCGTCGTGACTCTTAGAGGTGACGTTTGGTTTGCTGGAATGTTTTTGAAGAAATTGGAATCCTGAAGAAATTAGAATCCGGTGGGAATTGGAATCCAATTCCATATTTTTTGTTGGTAGGAAATGGAATTAGAATCCAATTCCATAATCTGTTTGGTTGATAGAAATGTCTGATGGAATTAGAATTCAGATATGCAAAATGACGGAATTACCCTCCTTTTGTTTTTTTATTTCACTTTAGTTTGTTTTATAGGTTATATGTAAAAGTATATTATATATATACTATATATAAGCTTCTATTTCAATTATTTTTCAACAAAACTGATTTCTTCAACTTTACTAATTTTAAAGCCCAATGTACAACAACCCAATGCATGACACATTAACCGCATCAAGGCGTCTGTAACACCCCGCTAAAGCGGAAACGCGAGGTGTGATAGCTAAGATTTCATTACGATAGGAGATAAATAACATCAACCATTTAATGTAAAAGTTCATTGTTTACAATACCACAAAATACATAACCAACAATAGTTTAGCTTTCAAACATCCAAAATAACAATACAAAAAAAAGACTGGTGGTTGATGTCACTTGCAACAACAGGCATTTTCAACTACCTTCTATTTTCCTGAAAAGCATGTTAAAAACAAGTGTCAACTACAAGAGTTGGTGAGTTCACAGGTTTCATATGCACAAAACAATTTCATATGCAGAAATCATTATCGTAAAACATTTGTTCAACTTTAAATGTTAATAACGACATTTATGCACTTGATATAAATGATTGAGCCACTACAAACTGTAACACCCCAACATTATACCTCAGAGGCGGTCGCGAACCACATGGGGTATAACACTCTTATGAACTACCTCAGCGGTGGAACTTAACCCACATGTGTAGAACGTTTCCCAACGACTACCTCAGCGGCAGTCGTTAATTCTGAAATAGTGCACCCTCTACTCGTCAGTCAGTAGGGTGGGTCTCAATACCAAATAGCGCTACCCACTAGATCATAGGCTCCTAATGAGTTAATAGTAGTGTATATTCTAACGGGGAATTTTACTCAATACATATCATCATTTGCATAATTATTTGCTCACAAGCAAAAATTCATAAAATATTTCATCAATCAACATGCTTTTCACCCCAACACATAAAAATAGTAAAATAGGGGCCGTGAATACTCACCTCGATTGGCTTAGCAGTTTGAACGATAATTCGAACTCTAATTCCAAGCCTACAAGTGCCTTAAACAAATCACAAGCGATGTAAGTCCTATATCATCGACTCAAAATCCTAGTTAAGTCCTTATCGATATCTATATATAATGCCTTTGCTCAACCTTATTTAGCCAAACTTAGTATAAAACAAGTTTTAATACAATTTTTATAATATATAATTGGAAGATAAGTCTTGAAAATTCATAAATCGAGTTTCTGAGAAATTCAAATGCTGACAGATTCAACCTTTTTGTAAAAATGCCAATTTTAAGCTTTAATCCAAAAGGGGAAATTTTCCAAATTTTTATCCACTGAAGATTGATGTGTTAACAACATACACACAAAATTTCACTAATTTTTAAAGTGTTTAGCATGCATAAATAAATTTTACAAAAAGGATGCGCACAGCATCATTTCGGAACTACATGCTTGCAATGTTTGGTTCATAGGGGTTTCATTACATCTCCAAACCTTAAATTTCCAAAGGGGTTTTGTAATTAACATAAAACTCTAACTAAGGAACTAAGAATCACTTAAAATGGAGGTGTTTTGAGAGAGATATGCTTATTCCAACTCACGTGAATGAATCTGCCCTTTTCGGACAGATTACACCACGATTTTGTTTTCACTAGTAGCATGCTCAAATGTCCACCAATCTTAGTAATTCCGGATTCTATGGAAAACTAACACTTTAAACTTGAGTTTAGAATCAAAAAGCATACATTTTTTACAATTTATCTAGGAGATATGCATGCAACAAGTTGACACTAATAATCTAACTCGTAACTGTTGCACAATAAAAAGTTTTGAAAGGGTTAAGGGGTCTAAACTTCGTATTTTTGAGTGATTCCAGTGGGGTTTGAACCCCAACTCATAAAATATTAACCCATAAAAATTTTAGACGAAAACATATCCATTTGAACCCTTTTTGGGTCGTCCAAAGTTGGATAACACAATCTGTCAGCTTCTGCCATCTTTAAAAATTCAAGATTCTCACTTAAAAAGCATATAGATCTCCAAAGTTAGGGATTTCTTTGATACTAACCTACAATCCCACATCAAATAACATGCAACAAAGAATAATATAATCAAATATCAAGATGATACATGCAAGTAATCATCCATCATTTCCAGATTTGTAATAAACTAAAGGGTTAATTACATAGGTATGTATCGAACTTGTCACGTTTTATCATTGTATGTACTCAACTTATAAACTTACCATTGTATGTATCGAACTTTCTAAAATTGTCATTGTATGTATCCAACTTTATCAAAACCTATCATTGAATGTATTTCTACTTGTCACGAAAGTGTATCGAACTTGAGGTTTTGATAAAGTTGGATACATACAATGGCAATTTTAGAAAGTTCGATACATACAATGGTAAGTTTATAAGTTGAGTACATACAATGATAAAACGTGACAAGTTCGATACACACCCATGTAATTAACCCTAAACTAAAAAGCACCAAAAATTGGGTTTTTCACTCTTAATCTTGTGTTCATGATAAGGGTTCATAGATTTCTTCCATCATATGGACATTTTTCATATCATTGGTGTTCAATCTCACCCTTAGAACATCAAGAACACATTAATCACTTGCAATGCCCACAAATGCAAGGATTTCATCAAGAATGGCACTAAAAGTGCTAAAAAATGAATTAAAAATGTAAAGAGAAGTTGCTACCTTCTTGGTGAACACTAAAGGAACTTCAAATTTGAAATTTAACCCTTAGAAATATGATGAATCAAGGCTGAAATTGCTGGTTTGGTGATGTGTTCATGTAAGAGAGAAAAAGGAGAGAGAATTTGGATGGTTTCTTAAAAATTTTGAAATTGAAATGAAGAGTATTATGGAAGCATCAAGTTTTTATATGGAGAGAGAGGTGAGGGGAGGGGTGGCCGGCCATGTGGGGGCCCACCCAACCCAAACAAATTTTTTTTGTATATACTTACAAAGCCCATTTCAGTTATCAAATGCAACTGCGTACGGTTTTTCGGTTTGCGAAGGTTTTTCCGGTAAAGTGGTATGTGCAATCTAATATCTATAAAAAGAAATTTAATGTTTTTATATTAGCAACTTAAAATATGATAATTTAAATAATATAGGATTCAATTGAGTCGGTACGGCATTATATAAGATTTTCGGGCGATTGCGGACTAAAACGAGCTTTTTCGGGCGATTTTCGGGACTTCTAAGTTATCTCCAAAATTTTCGCATACTCAACCTTAATTCTTCCTAAGTAGCTATAGGATTAAGATTTCACTAAAATATTATGCTACAGGAATGCTTTACGAGTCGCTAACATGAGGGCCGGAAATGGTCGGTTGTCACAGCATCTCCATCGATTTCTGTCCACGTTCCTCTCTCCCCTCACACAACAAGAAACCAAAACCCATCGCCGTTAATCGATTGACTATTCGAGTGAGTTTCTCAACCAAAATGTGATTAGGTTTTCCACGATTGATGTTCGATTCTCCACAGATCGGTGAGGTCAGTGATGAAGGATGCCATTCTTAGAGAAAGTTTGGTGGTTCCGCCGCCTCCGACAACAACGTTGTCTACTTCTCTGATAAGAAACAAGTGCAAATCTCTGAAACTCTGACCGTCGCTCTTTTCCGTCGTGAGTTGGACGATGGCCGGCCGGCGACTACCACGTAAATCGAAGAAACGGCCAAGGATTGATTGTTCAAAAGCAATTCGATGTAGGTGAAATAACGGATTTTACTCAATCTCTTTCTTTAATTTACCAAGGATTGCAAATGTGACTGTTGTATTCATTTATTTGATCATCAAGCTCTGTTTCATGGGTTGTGGTTGTCTGAAATAACTGTTGATCTTAGTTAATTTTATTATCCATCCCTTTATTACTTCCAAAACAACTACTGCATCATAACCCTAATCGGAGAATTTGAAATTTGGTTGTATTTGTGTTTAAATTTATATGGTCCTTGATTCTCATGAGAGGATAATGCTGGAGATCGACGTGAAATCTTTATTTCTTTTGATTTCATCTGCTCCAAGTTGTTCCAGTTATATTCCCGCCTTGTTCTCTTCTTTCTTTCATTGTTGGTTTGGTGGTTATCTCCTCGGCTTTCATGTCGATGTCTCCAGTCATTCGATTTTTTTTCTTTTTTTCCCTACTAGCACAATTTCCCACCAATTACGAGGTTCGTAATGTTCGATGTCATTTCTATGATTGAGGCAAAGGGCATTCTACTAACCTTGCTTGTGTGTGTGAGCTTATTTATTCGTGAATTTTCCCTCATCTTGTATTTTTAAAATAGTTTAGGGTAAGAATGCCCATGGTTTGGTTGTTCTGAAATAATGAAGCAAAAATCCCATGTAGGTTTGTAATTTTATTGTTTACTCTCCAATGTTTTGTTAAATATGAGTAAGTTACAGTTATTGCATTTCATAACCCTTATGATTGTTGTTCTAATTCGTTTTAGTCAATTTTAGGAGGTTTACTATATTTATTAAAAATAGAAATCCCATGATTTATTGTCTGATATGAGTTTGAGGGTTGTTTCGGTAAGTAAAATCTATTTAGTGTTTGATTGAGTTTTTTTATTCTCTTAACTACATACTATTTTTATGGTTGACATTATATTTTAATGTTAACTTAGTCTTATTTACCTTGTATCTGGTTCTAATTAGTTTATTCGAATCAAACAAGATTGTAAATAATTTTACTTTAGAGTTAATTACATATTTGGTCCCTGTGGTTTATACGAAATTACGATTAAGGTCCCTGAACCCTAATTTTCATGCCTACGGTCCCTATGGTTTGATTTTCGTTACCATGGTAGTCCCTTGCCCTAACGTCCGTTAAAAAGCTCCGTTAGGGCAAGGGTATTTTCGTCTTTTCAAAAAAATTGTTTTTTATTACTTTTTTTTGCATCTTATTCCCAATACCTAATACACTACACCAACACCACCACCATTTACACCACCACCATTTACACCACCACCACCACCACTACACCACCATTTACACCACTACACCACCAGCACCACTACACCACCACCAACACCACCACCATTTACACCACCACCACCACCACCACCACTACACCACTACACCACCAGCACCACCACTACACCACCACACCTACAACCAAATTGAAACCAAACCACCACCTACAACCACCCCCACCACCACCACCAAACAGCCACCACCACCATACCTACAACAAAATTGCAACCAAACCACCACCACCACCACACCTACAACTAAATTGCAACCAAACCGCCACCACCACCACTGCCAACACCACCATGAAAACGAAAACCCTAAACCTAACCTGCAAATCGTGACTCCAAATCTTAAGAAAACGAAACCCTAACCAGCAAATAGTGACCCATAACTGAAGAAGAAGAAGATGAAGAAGATAAAGAACCAACTGATCTGAAAATCATCCTTGTGGTTTTAGATCTGAGAAGCGAAGAAGAGAAGAAGATGATGAAGCGGTGGTGCGGTGGTGCATCGAGGAATATCGGCGGCGGAAGCTTCTGAGCAACGAAATGGAAACGCTGCTGCGGTGGTTGCCGTCACCGTCGCCGTCGCCATGGCTGCTGCGGTGGTCGCCATCGGATGATGATGAGTGTTGTTGTAACAGATGGTGAACGACAGAGCGGACGGAGATGGTGAACAATAGCGGCGGTGGAGGTAGGAGGCTGGAAGCGGGAGGTGGGCGGCGGTGGAGGTGGCCGACGGTAGAGGAGGGCGGCGGTGACCGACGGGAGTTTTCTTCGGAAATACTATTTTGTTTTTACTCTGTTATGATTTTCGCTTCCAATTCTTCTCTTGTAAAGACGTTCATAGCTTTTAACATAACATAAGTGATTGGGTAAACGAGACTGGGATGCAGGCTGCAACGGTTTTCCAGGCCAGCTAGATGGATCGAAAAACAACGTTTTCAGTCTTCGGATTAACGGGTTGCGCCTACTGTTTTGAGCCGTCAGAAAGCTGCAAACTGCCGAATTGCTTCTACGTATGCTGCTGCGTTTTGTTACCGATATCGATTCTGCTTCGAAGCCGATTGCATCATTAAGAAGTTTGGGAGGTTTGAGATCAGGTGTCAAATTCTTTCCGAGGCTGTGTGTTTAAGATTTTGGAGCTGTTGTTGCACGACTTATCAACCCAGCTGCTTCTGTCGATAGTTGTTGTTGTGTTGCACTTCGTTCATGAGCCGAGAACAGGTGTCCAGAACCCTCCAGCAGTGTCTGCTAATTTCAAAGGCTGATTCGGGGCTAAAGGCACCTGTGGCACAGGTAATTTCAAAGGTTGTTTCGAGTCTGGCATATATGATAATATCGTATTTCACGAAGGTGGCTTGCAACAGCGGCGTGCGTCTTTTGGCATGTTTGGTTTGGCGCTCGCAAACTGAGTCTCGCTTCTGTATCTAGCTGTCTTGTGTTAGGTTTTTGAGCAGTTTTGGTCTCAAAATTTAAAAAAATGTGTGTTTGTAAAACTTGTTGCTTATCTCACTGTAGAGTAGCAATTTTGGTTCCTTGTTGTGTTGGGTATCCCCTGCAGGTGGATGGTGATGTTTAGTTTTTGGAAATAAAAATGGTTTGATGTTTCCAAAAAACACTACTACATCTATATACATTCCAATTTTTGATATAAAACCATATAAATTCGTTAAAAATTAACATTGAGAACAAAAAATAGAACAAAAAATGAAACATAACTATCATTTTAAGTGTTCAAGATGCTTCGCGCCGCATCGCACGCGGGTACGTTGCTAGTTCCATTTAATATACATATTTATGAATATTAATATATTATATAATATATAATTTATAATAATATTTAATATATATTATATAATATATATATGTATATATAATATAATATTTATATATGTATAGAGGTATATATATTATAATATATAAATAAATATATAATATATATAAATTAAATATTGTATAGGGGAAGTATCAAATACAAACCAAGTAGTTTGTGTAAACTTTACAAACCTAATCTTAGCCATTGATTTTCCATTGATTTTCATTGATTTTGTTTATCTCCTAGTTTTTAGGCAGTTTTCAAATGTGGTTGAGAGAAAATTTAGGAACTTAATTAATCCACACCATTGATCATGTAGATGTATGGTTAGATTGGTTTGTATAGTTTGTACAAACTATCCGGTTTGTAACGGATACGACCCCATATTGTATATATGTGTATATATATACACATGGGTGGGTTTAAATGTGAACCACTTTTTGGTTGTGAACGTGAGGACAACCGAGAGCGCGACATGTGGCGGATGACTAGCAGGGGCGGACCTAGCTTAGAGGTACCGGTGGCACGTGCCACCGGTCCATTCCTCCGTCGTAGTGTAAAAAATTAAGGGTCGTGAGAGGTGCCACCGTATTAATTTGCTGTGTGCCACCATATATATTTTGAAATTAAAATAAAACCATGAAGTTTCCTTGGGTGAGTTGGTAAGTTCCTTGCTTTTATGTTGGAGGTCATGGGTTCAAGCCTTGTTAATGTCATTTTTAGTAGATTTTTAGTTTTAATTTCATATTTATTGTGTTTATAAAAAATTGCTTGCAATAAGACCTCAACTTGAGACTTTAAACTTGAAAAACAATAGATCAACCACTAGAGCAATAAATAATTTTTAAAAAAATTTTCTACATAAATTTCTTAAAGTCAAATTGTGCCACCGTTGGAAAAAATTTCTAGGTCCGCCCCTGATGACTAGGCGCCGCGTCAAGTTCACGACTGATGACTAGGCGCGATTCATGGGGGGCATTGAATTAAAGGGGGACCACACTCAAAGCCGTCACATGTCGCGCTCTCAGCTATCCTCACGTTCACAACCAAAAAGTGGTTTACATTTGAACTTTCCTCTATACATACACATATATATATATATTAATATAATTTACAATAATATTTAATAATTATTATATAATATATATGTGTATATATATAATATAATCTATATATATATACTCCTTTATAAAGCAAATTTACCAAAACTCTTAAGTACAATATTTTAAAGCTTAAGTTCTTAAAAGTCTTAAAAAAGTACAACTCCTCTATGCAACCACTTCTTAAAGCATCATCTCTTAAAATTTCAAAAATTAAAAAACTCCCGCTTCAAGAAAACCACCGCCTAATAAAATGTGCCAAAATTATGAATTTTCCCATATGACTCTTCATTTCCTCTCTGACATTAGAATCCCTAAACCAACAATTCAAGTACTTTATTTGCAGCCCCAAATTCAACCTCTCATTGTTTGTTCAGGTACGCATTTCTTACTTTTGCTGCTTCTGATTATTCACAATCGATTTCTTACTTTTGAGTACTGTGTTGAATCAATTTTGGGTATTGCAAAGCCCATTTGATCCTAATCGATTTCTTTAGTGATAATTTGCCAATTGGAAAAGTCTAATGAGCCTTTTTACCTTTTGATCACTGGATTTTGCAAACCATTAAAAAAAAGTGAACATTAGACGTTATCCCATGTTAATAACAACTCTTAGCAGACATTTTAATAATCCTTGTATTTTGAGTTTTCTTTGTATAGTATAGTTTTTCAAAAGGTTATAACATGTAGTTAATCGTCATGGATTTACTGTGCAGGTTTATGTTAGCACTTATAAACTTACTAATGCAAAGGGTGGAACAAAGATGTTAGCAAAAAGTATGTTTACTCTATTATCATATCACCTGGACACGGTTACCTTCCTGTTTGATAACATAAGAAACCAAAGAGATTGCCCTTTTCAATCAATTTTAAGGCTTGAATTGTTTCTTGAAGTTTGGTTTCTGCCGATTGCTCCTTCTTTGAAGACGTTGGCAGCCCTAATTGGTGACCATCTATGGTTACAACAATTGCACTTTGGATTACAACAAAGGTAAGAATTTCATTTATTATTTCTTTGGCTACAGGTTTGTGTTGATAAGCCGCTGGTGATTGTACAAGTGGAGGTGGTGCAATTGTTTTGTGTTGGTAAGCCATGGTAATCTACTAGCTTTATACTACCTTTGTTAATTGTTTTGTGTTTGACACTTCTTTTTTAGAACCAAATCTTTGTTTAAGCATACTCAACAAGTGTTGTTAGCGAAGTCATTTGTATTAATCTTTTTTTTTCCTGTTGCATCAGACAAGTTTAATAATCCAAAGGTGCTATTGGAACTATTCTTACTGTACCAAGAGTGGCAAGAAAAGCAGGTTAGAACATCAACAACAAATAGGTCCATTTTATAAATAGATTACTATAATGTTGCTAGATGCTATTTGTTAACTTATCGGATATGCTTACCTGATAAACACTTAACGGTAATAGTCTACAATTAACTTATTAGATAGGATTTTAGACCATTAAAACATCTTTTTATCTAACATTTTATTCAATAGGTGGTTATTAGGTAAGAATAGTCAGATTCACATATCGGGCAATACTCTCGGTTCTTGCTGTTGCCCTTATATCTAGATGAATTTTATATCCCACTAGATTATGTGGTGTAATGGCTTGGGTGGTGGTATGGGAAGCATTGGAAGACGTTGCACCAATATTCCATATAGGACCATAGCAAGTATGTATATAATTAGTTTCTTCCTTTTTGTTAATTTTGGGTTTGTTATATAAGTTTCACCTCATAACGTATATAAAAAGCGTATAGGACCATAACGTATATAAAAAGCGTAACAAGTTTTAACCTCTAATGCCTAGCCACTGTCTTACCACATATACAGGCAAGCGTACCTGATCGTGAGTAATATAGTGTAGGAAAGTCCAGGTATCGTATCTACCACTGGGAACGGTCAAGTTATCGTAGACTAAAGTCTAAATCGGTTTAATTAACCTAAAGGGGGGTTTTTATGAAAAAGGTTTGAATATTAAAAAGACAATTAACTAAGTAAAAACTAAGAAAGCAATTAAAAGACTGATTTAAGATTATATTAAGGAAAAACAGCAGTACTTATCATGGTAAAGTGAATCCCCTAAATGGATGATATGAATAGGTCGAAGGTTTGGTTGTTTTGACTATTGTAGGAATTTAAGTCTGAGACACCCTAACATGTGAAGATTATGGTCAATAACTAGGACACGATCTTCCTAATCCCAATCCTAAATCGTTTGGTCCACAATCTAGAATCGATTTACCAGTCCTAATTAATATTGCAATGGCTCTTTTACTATCTGGTCACTTTTGGTCCAAGTAACCCCTTAACGCAACCTCTTGGTCCAAGGTCAGGCTAAGGTAGGTTGATTATCCTTTCGGAGTCTATCTGCTTTGGTCCACAAATACACCCAACCAAATGAATTCAAATTGCCAAAACACTATCAATCAGAAAAGAACCACAACAAACATTCAATTAATCAAAACAAACCAATAAACATTAATCACAAAAGTATCATCCACAAAGGTTCATCGACCATGACAAGCACCACTACTAAAAACTACTCACTAATCATAATGAAAACGAAAACAAAAGTAGACATCGACATGATACCGACAATACAACGACGGATGATCGAGGATCGATTCCCGCAGCGTATCGGCACCTTTCGTACTCTCACTCTAGTTCCTCCTCGTATCTCGTGCCAAAAAATCATGCTTTGAACTGAAGGGGAAGGCTGGTATTTAAAAGAAAACGTCCAGGGGCCATCTGGCGATCGCCAGACTGCAGGTTTGGCGACGCCAGACACTTAGGTCAACCCTGGTCTTCAATTCAGTCGAATCTGGCGGCGCCAGATTGGGAATCTCGCGAACGCCAAACAGCTACTGTGTTGACTTTGTGCATTTTTCACGTTTTCTCGCCTTTTTTCGTACTTTTCCGTTCCACGGCCTCCAAATCCTTCATAAACAATAATAAGCTCATTTAGTGAGTAAAATGATCAGAAATGGGTGAGAAATGGGGTAAAGTCATGCAATTACGTTCAACCAAAACATGTATAATTTTGGTGTTATCAGAAACAAAAGTCGAAGAGTTTTTATAAGAAACATCTAAAAAGTTGATCTGTTTTTAAAAACCTCATTGGTATATAAAAATCTAATCTTTCTTTGCATCATGTTGATTCTAAAAATGGTGAATAAAGTATGAAAAAAATGAGTTTGGATTGAAATTAAAGATTGGGTAGGCGGAAGAAAGAGAAATTGATTTTTTAATAAAAAATAGTTTGGTTTGGCTTATGAATAAAGATGGTCTTATGAGGTCACTTTGCCTTATTAGATAAACATTAAAATGCTAGAGAATCTTACCTGATAAAAGCGTAGACTAGGCCTTAGATTCTTACCCAGTAACGGGTTGTTTACTATGATGCGTTTGGTATCTGGGATAGAACGAGATAGAACAGGACAAAACAACTGTTCCACATTTGGTAAAACAAAACTGGACATGACAGAATAGATAAAATGACTAACTTTATAAAATGTTATCTGATATGTTCTTACCGTATCAGATAAACATAATAAAGATTAAAAATTTTACCGTAAAATTGATAAATAGGCTCGAGAGTCGTACCTCGTAAGTGAGAATACTTATAAGGATTAACAATACTTATGGAAACCAAATTCTTTATGCGTTCTTGTTTCCTCCCGCCGCATTGCGCGGGCACTCTACTAGTATATATTAAAAGAAAGTTTTTGCTGATGTCATCAAAATGAAATTGAGTGATTTCATTGGTCAATTAAACAAATTCTATCAAATGATGATGTCATAATCTATTTCCATTTTTTTTTTCCAAAATTTACATACCTAAAATTTCTCATTAATTTATTAGTTTCCCTTTTATAATTTACATTTTGTATTCTTATAATTATTTGATTAAATTACTTATTACCCTTTAGTTTTTCAATTTTCATTTTACATTCTTATCATATTAAGGTAAATAATGTATATGAATTAAAACCATTTAAGTTTTTTGTTTTTCTTTTTTATTAATTACACCTTTTTAATCGTCTCGACGATACCTTCAAAATGAGTATAATATTGAATATTTTTTTAATTTATTTATATTAGTAAATATTAAAAATAGATATAAATTAAGTTGTTTACATTTTGTTACAATTCTGTCGTTGATATTCTTGAAATTTAAAGATTCCTATTTTTAATCTAAATTTTTTTATAGATTATTTATAAATATTAAAAGTTTATTTTATCTAAAACGGTATTGTTGATGTTCTTGAAATTTAAAGATTTCATCATTTTAATCTTACTAATTCTATAGATCATTTATAAATAATAATTTTTTTTAAAACCCTACAAATCAAAAACACTATATAATTTATTTTAGAATCCCTCCTGTTTTAGAATCATTCACGAAATCCAAATCTTTCAACAAAAGAATTTCAGATATTTTAACAACTATTAGATGACTAAAATATTTAATAATAAAGTAAGAGTAATTTTTTTTCATTTAAATCGTTGATTAATTAGAATTATTTTAACAAGTAATAATTCTCTACTTACTCAATTTCAAAGAAAGCTTTGAATAAAAAATGAAAGAAAAGTATTTTAAATGTTATATATAATTTCCTAAATGGTTATTATTAAACTAAATCATTAATGTTTCTTTTATCAATTAACTAAGTCATATTTATATTGTTAATTGGATATTACGTTTGGTTTGTGGTGAATTATTTGTGAACTTTATAATGCAAATGTTAGGGGGCGTTTGGTTGGGGGTATTGAGGGGTCAGGAATGGAAATGGTAATGAAAACTGCTGTTTGGTTTGATATTATATAATGGAATCATTCCTGCAGATCCATTAATTTCCATTGCTGACCAAATTGGGGGGAATGAAATTTTTATTTCTACTTGGTTTTTTTCCATACATTGTTCCATCTATAGATGTTAAATGAAACATCTTTTGTATTTTCAAGTTGGAAAAACATATTTTTTTTAATAAGAAACAATTTTTCATTGATTATAGTGGGTTAACCAAACAACATTAATGCAATTCTCATTCCTATTCCCATACTCCTGCATTCCCATTTTCATTCTCATTCCCATTCGTAGAAATGAACCAAACACCCCCTTAATTCTTATTAGAAACTAAGACAATATGTTTAAATTGTCCGTGTATTACACGGGCCATTAACTAGTAATATATATATATATATATAATTATACTATATATATGTACTTAGAAGGTATCAATGATTTGAGAGGTAAAAAGGTAATCTGTCAAATTCCTAAGTTTATGAAATTTGAATTCCTTCCATATGCTGAAAGATTCTAAAATCCCTCATCCGATGGAATTCATTCCCTCCTGCAGATTCCAATTTCATCCTCAAAAACCAACCAAACATGGGAATCCCTGGGAATTGGATTCCAATTCCCTCAGATTCCCAAGGATTCCAGCGACCCAAACGCCCCCTTACACTTGTCAATGGTACCAGTTGTTATATTAGTGTCACATCAATTTTTATTGTTTTATCAAAACCTTACCAATTTTTACCAATTCAATCACATCCATATCAATCTAAATAATTAATATAGAAAAGAAAAGAGAGAAAGGAGAGAGAGGGTAGGGTGGGTCGTCTAAGGAATCGACATACACTTGCCGAATTCACTCCTTGCCAATCAACCATGTCGGTGTTGACGGCCTTGCCGATCGGTAAAAGGGCCTTGCTGATACCCTTGACGCTCCCATTGTGGGTGGTCTAACAAGGTGAGTTGGAAATTTTTGTCTATTTAAGTTGGTTCAAACATCCAATTAAAGAAAGAAAAATATCTTATTAATAATGTCTTGTTGTATAAAAAATCATATTGAGATTTTATAGAGACCAGACTTCAACACCTCCTTTTTTCGACATTAATTGCCCTAAGATGTTAAGAAAGGGTGATAGGACTATACAAATGTGCATTGCTTCGGAATCCAAGTTTGATACCTTCGAAGAATGTTTACGCTTCAAAATAACGCTTGAGGAAATAAGATTAGAACATAGGGGGTGTGCACGGTTCTGCTTGGCTCAATTAGTAGGAAAAATGTGAACCGAACCGTACTACGCGGATATCTGGTTAATTGAACCGCATGTCTAAATAAACCGGATCGAACCGCATGTCTAAATACATATAAATAATCCAAAAACAAGAAATTGAAGTAAGTTTTATTATTTGAAAATATCTACTCTTTGTTTGGTAACTTGATGTCAACTCTTTCATGGCTTCACCATTTATACCACCAAATTGGTGAATTTAATCACCCACCGTAATAGATGAGAAAACTTGGAGCAAATCCTTCAAATATGAAATTAAAAAAAAGAAGTAAAAACATCCATTAAACGAAAAGAAAGAAAACCAAGTGCAAGTATAAAAAGTTAAAAAAAAATAGAAACTTGCAAAATACAAATCGTACCGGCTTTAAGGCTTTCAAGTTCTTCTAACTTTTCCTTAATAACAAGAGGAACATTTTTGGACCTAAGCCAATTTTGGGAACACGCCAATACCTCGACCAATGTAGGGGTTAATGAGTTACGAAAAGTATCAAGAACACGTCCTCCGGTGCTAAATGAAGATTCGAAAGCCACGGTTAAAGCCGGAATCATCAAAATGTCCTTAGCCATTACTGCCATTACTGGTAACCTTGATTCATTTTTCTTACACCAATCCAATATATCAAACTTGTTGTCTAGAAACTCGCATTGTTCACCCAAATACCTCTCCAACTCAAATTTCACACCTACAATGGTTACAAATTATAAATAATAAATGATAAAATCAATTGACGACACAATAAATAATAAAATACAATAATTTACCTGTGCCACTTGAGGTCTCTTCCAACAATCTTTTATACCCGTAGCTTAAATAAGTTGTTGGGTCATCATTAACATCTAAAACAATTTCTTCCCCAAAAGGTTGAGAATTGGCTGCATTGTTTTCATTGAACTACTCCAACTTCACGTGAGTAATGATTAAACAATCCTTTTAAATACTTTCTCTATTTTATTACACAACCATTCAGCTTTTTCTTTCTCATAACTTTGTTCAACAACGAATGACACATAACCTAACTTGTGTCTCGGATCAAAATTGGCCCGACAAATAAAACATGTTTATGTTTGATTCATTACTCCAATACTTATCATAATTCCCCTTCATTCTAGTAGCCATCTTTCAAAGGCCCTCATTGCTAACAAACATCTTATTTTTTTATCATTGCTCCAATGCCAAATACTTCATGTAAGTAACTATGGGCGATTGTATTAGAATCAAATAGGGTGTGTAGATCCCGCTTAAAAATTTTCTTTTATTATTATTATACATGTAAAAAAAATTGGACCACCCTTAAATTCTAAAATGGACCCTATCTCTTTTGAGCTTTACATATATTTTGGAGTCTGGACCACCCCTCTAATAAAGAATTGGGTTTTAAAAATACTCATTAAAAACTAAAAACAAAAAAAGTCCTATACGACTACATTGAGAATGATATTTGATAGTATTAGTAACGAATTAAGTTTTGAGAATTTTCGTGATATGGCGTATCATAGGGATAATTGAAATATATGCTAATTTTTGGTTGGTATATGTGATGCCTTTGCTTTATATCATACAACCTGACCGCAAAATTATCCTTTCACCGACTCATCTTGTCACATAAACTATGTTGGAAACCCTAGTACGTTTAAATTATGGATTCACCACTGGAAGTAACTATTGTTAGTGACAATAATAGCTATAAATACGCAAAGTAGATGTATAAAAGTCTCTTAAAAAGAGCAACAAACATCTACATAGTCTCAATCTTCTTCTGTTTGCATACCTTTCAGTGATAGAAGTTCAGATCTATTATTCTTGTTCCTCCAGCATATCAAACACTGCTTGAAACTTGATTGCGGTTTTTAGCATCAAGTAAGTCGAATTCCACCTTGTTTCAACATCAAGGCAGACAAGACTTTTACTCTCAATTTTCATTTTCTCAACACATGCCTTAAAGCGTTGGAGCCTAGCAGTAGAAGACCACACATATTTTACAGCGAAAATACTGACAATTGGGTCTTTTGATTCTTTTAACCCTACTTTCACGAGAAGACTTAAGATTTGAGCACAACATCTCATATGCAAATATTGATTGTCCAACACATATTCTTCCAATTATTAAGCCTTCTTTTAAGTAACGAATGCAAAGGTCATTTGAACTATATAGCATTATCTACGGTAATCATAATAACCTTGTCAATACCCCAATCTAGCAAGTTCTTCTCTACATATTTTCCTATTACTTCTCTAGAATGACCATATATGGGACAAAAGTTTAATATTCTTTTACGGATGGTCCAATGCTGATCAATGAAGTGAGTTGTCAAACACATATAGCCAATATTTGCAAAGAAGACCATAAATCAGTTGTTAGATAAACTCTTTGTTTGCTCTTACA
The DNA here is from genome assembly GCA_030169165.1 of Centaurea solstitialis. NCBI lineage: Eukaryota > Viridiplantae > Streptophyta > Magnoliopsida > Asterales > Asteraceae > Centaurea > Centaurea solstitialis. The sequence continues at coordinate 61,218,722 of CM058044.1, read as the reverse complement.
AATACTTTTTCAAACTTTCCCTTTCTAACATATACAAATCCAAATTATCTCTAGTTATATGGTTCTAGACGGATTTGAAACTGTGGTTGCAACATGTTTACAAAATCACAAAACCCTTCATGTTCAACAATTTTAAAAGGTCATGGGCTGGTCATAACAGTCCTTGGCTTAACCGACCATTTTTTTAAGTTAATATAAAATTAAAAATGTAAAAATATAAATTGGTATTTGGTCAAAAAAATTTGTTTGTTGGTAAGAATCACCAAATTAAACGAGTCCCAAACTTCAGCCTTTCTTCCATCCTCAGAAAGGACTTCTCTTATTTTGTCGTGTGATGATGAATCATCTGACATTTTCAAATATCAAAAGAGAGAAAGAGGAAGAATGCAAGAGATATCGAAGACTTGTGAAAAACGAATATGAACGAGATTGCGAGAATTGTGAATGTTTTTTTAAATCTTTTTATTTTATGTTTTGTAACTTTGTATTTAACCATAGAAAAAACGGTCACGAACAAAAACAATAGTTAGTTAACGACTATATTTTTAAAAATTTCCAATTCAGATTGGGTCGAGCCTTTAACTGGTCCATGAGCCCAGATAGATCCCGTTTGAACGGTTTGTCGAATGAGCAAAATACCATAACCAGTCCTCACTGTCGGATCTTCAACTAGACCTATGTCGGGATCAAACATAATCAGTTGTCGGCCGCATACGCTTCTGGTTAATCGCTGGTCCTGGCAAGTGACATATCACGATAACCACCTCTAAGTGGCGACAACGACAAGAGGCTAGGCTGAAAGCAGTAAGACAGTGACAGGTGGTCCGGTGGTAATCAATGGTGTATAAGGTGACGAGTTGAGCGATGGTGGCGGAGCGTGGAATGGACGGACATTTAGTTTATCATAGTTTTTTACTTTTTAGGTCTTGTTTTAATTTTTAGTCTTACCCTCTATTCAAATTGCAGTTTATATATTTATAAGTGAGTAGGGGTGTGCAAAACCATTCTAAAACCGAACCTGAATCCGAACAAAAAAAGGTATTTATGCAAAATCTTCACACCATGTAATCGAAAAAACCGAAACCCAATTTTGGGTGAATATTTGGGTTCAGGTTGGGATTGATCTTTGGCCACCCAATCCTTTTGAAAACCCAAAACTATATACTTATATTTTACATATTATATAAATATATTTATTTATCAAAATATATATTGAAAATCGTAAATTATAATTGGTTGAAATATTTTATATTTTTAAACTTACTATCAATTTCATTAGCCAATTGAATTCATCATCAACATCGATTGGATTGATCATTAACATTAATTAAGTTTATATACTTTTTGCATTATAATAATACCCCGAACCCGACAGACATCAACCCGAACCCGAAGAAACTGAATTCCGAAACCTAAAATTCGAATTTTGATTTTCATATCCGAAATTTGATCGAGTGTTTGGTTTCTCCATCCGAAACCGTCCAACCCACCCGATGCAAACCCCTAACCGGTTCTAAAAAATCATTCAACCAATACCATTGGGGTTTTTTTTAAGTTCTCCATCTCACATCAAATAAAGCCCTAGATAATTTGGACTTCCAAAAATTTGGAGATTTAATAAGAAAAAATTGAATGAAAATTGGAATCTTGTGATAGCTAGCTCGCTCTCTTTCTCTTTAATACTCGGTCGTCGTCCTTCGTCATGTTCTTTGGTATCTAAAAATTTGCGATCTCTGTTTTCTCTTTTTCTTCTTCTTCTTCTTCTTTCTCTCTCTAGGGTTTATGAGTCCACAAATCATCTTTCATCTTTCACCACTTCCCTCCAATTAAACAGGGTTTTCTTTCACCTTCAAGATTCTTTACTATTTGTGCATGCTTCATGGAGTGAATTTTTCAGAATCCTTACTTGAGGTTTGTTAAGCTGTTTGTTTTTCCTGCTAAATTATCCACTTGTTTGCTTATTGTTTCAATTTTCAGCCGAGATTTATGCTTTTTGTTGGAATTAGTAACTAGGTTTTGTTCAAACGATTGGTAATAGGAGGAATGTGACCCTGATCGTACTGATTGCTAAGAATTTTAGAAAGTTAGTGTTCATTAGGGTTGAACGTAGTGATTTAAGTGGCTTATTTCATCAGAGCCCTACTTTAATTTCTGATGTCAAACTACTTTACACACACACAAATTGTTTTGATGGTTTTTATAAAACTGTCACTAACATTATTCCATTTGTGGTGTGCTTAGCAAATTCAATTCACCTAGAAAAACCTAAAAATCCCCAATATATAGTCAGAGTGTAGCTGTTTCAGTTTCTTTTTCTCCCCCATAAAGACTTGGTGTATATCTTTGAATGGCCTTTAGCTACTAGGGAAGGGAAGGAAGCCGTCATTTGAACGAATTGCTGATTTGCTGGACGCGTGGACTGTCTATTATCTTTATTTGCTGTTTTGATAAATTCAAATGGTAACTCGTGTTCACAATTTTATCTGCTTCCCTGTGCAATCGTAACGAGGATTGCTATAAATTTTTGTTTGTTTTCAAATCTTCCGGAGCGTTTTGCGTTAATGTGCTTTTTGATTTGGTTGACATATCACAATGTAAAATTGTTGGAATTTGACTATGTTTAAATTAATTTTTATGCCTATGTTCTTGTGAACTGGAGTGTGGAACTCTTTTGCTAAATTTGTCATTATTGATGGTTGCCAAGATAGACAAGTATTTTCATAACAGAACTTTCTTAGTTGTAGGATTCTATTTCATTTGAGCTAAAAACTTGAAAAGTTGAACCCTATATATACGAGTTCCTAGTTTAGGTGTCTGTTGAATTCAACTGTTTTGTTCCGGTTTGATGTATCCGTGTCAGATGTTATCATATTTGGTAATTGGTTCAGTTTACTTTACCCAGGAGAGTTTAGCCTCATGATATAATGATCAGTAAATCATTTAATATAAAACTTTCTGGTGCTTCAGTTAAACCTAAGGGTAAAGCATATGCTAATAATCCAGTCACAAGGTAAAATTCTTCAACATTATATCTTGATATTAACGTTACCTGACATGTCTGGAACCCCTATAATATTAGCACATACAGAAGACATCGGCATCAACCCAAAAGTGCTAGATTATTATCATATACAAACAAATTACAATGGGGACCACCCCACAAACTAAACGTTATTAGCTCATGCACCTCATAGTCACTCGTGCATATGAAAACTTGCCAGCATCTTGCATTGTTGGAACTTGGAATGAGGGATTTTATAATGTTTCATTTCTTTTTCCGTGAGTAGACAATAAAGTTATCTTGCCTTGATCTTTGGAGACTCGTTATAAGTTTCCATGCTTCTTGTCGTGCTTTATTAGGAACATCAGCATGGATTTAAATGCATCGCCCGAACCTGAAGAAGATGAAGGAACTTTTGAACCAAATTTCAGCGAGGACAGTGCACCAGAAGAAAAACATAGTCATCATGTAGACCATGTAGAGACAGCAGTGGATATTATGCGCCGGGTACTTCACTCTCTTATGCCTTTTTATTTACTTAAAAAAAGTTGATGTGTTCTTTAAACCTATGACTTTTTCTCTATGCCTTAACTATTAGTAAAACACTTTATGGACTTTAGTCTTAAGAGCAGGACTAGTTCTTAGAGGCAGGTATACATACAGCTGCTTGATCCCATAAACTTCTATTATGCAAATTTGAGGCAACTGATTTAATTAGATTGACGTTTTGAAAGGTATAAATGTGTGAAGGAAATGAAACACCAGTTATCTGTTTGAGGTACTTTATTTTAGGTGTCAACTTGAAAATTATTTTGTGAATATTTTTGATTTACTGTATTATATGGTTGTGCCAGTTTAAGTTACCATAGCAAATTAATTTTTGGTTACGTTAAAACACGCCAAGTAATTTATTAGTGTTATTTCTTCTATGCTTTAAACTTAAGATAGATTGTAGATTCATGTCTCCTATGAATTATTTTGACAATTGTCTCAGTGTGTTGTTTTGTGGAGCACATGAGGTTCAGTTCGGAGAACCAGGTGGAAGTTTTGAGTATTATTGGCTGCATGACGAATTGTTCCATTTTATACTTAAAGTGGTGTAGTCAAGTAGCTTGTTATACTAGAGAGAACTTCAATTTGGATCCAGCATCCTGTCTATTTCGGTCAATAAAACTTCAATCATATTTATGAGAAGGGTACATAAGTGATTATTGAAGATTAAAATCTTATGTGTAGTATAGTGCCTGAGGTAGTACTTAGTTATATACTAATTGGCTAGATTTTCCTATTTACATCCATATTTGCAACATTTTGGAGAGTGTTGATATGTTGGTCCAATTTACATATTTGTATAATTTGTTTCACTCATATCTTGTGGAGTCGACTAAGCCTTCGGCCCTAACTGGAACAGGCTGTATTGGCTCTCATTGGTAGGATAAATAGCTTGGCTAATGATCTACAGTCTTATGATTTGGGTTGTTGTTTTAAGCTCTTTTTTAGCATTCTCATTCCAACGAATTGATTGTATGGTTTTCCTAAGGTATAGTGTCATATCTCTCATGTGTAGTTACATGTATACATGAGATCTAGGTAGTCGTAGACATGCCCAAATTCGTTATGTAACTACACTATGGTTTGCTGTTGCTGGTTGCAAATAAAAGTTCAACATTATGTATACCCTATCACATATAAGTAAAATACTGTAATCGGATTATTGAGTCTATATTCTTGAATCAGGAACGTGAAGAAAGAAAACAACGGTTGAAACGAGAACGCCCAGATGACAGACCAACACATCAGGCTTACCGGCCAATGAATGATCATGTTTTTCAAGCAAAGCACCAGAGAACTTATGATAAGAGTAGGCTTCCTCCAGGTAAGTTTGATGCTATTCATATAGTGGGTTAGCTTTGAAGTGTGGCATTGTTGTAAAAATGGATCAGTTTGTAAGTTGTTCATTCCTATTTAATTTCTCGTCAATTTTTTATAGTCTGAGATCTTAGGTCCATTGTATATGATTGTGTTTGCTGATGGGATGGTCAACATTTATACATGATCATTGTGGAGCTATGGCCTCCACAGATGTTTCTTTGTTTTACTTAGGGTTGAACCTTTTAAGCTTGTTTCCAATATGGAATAAATGGATTTCTTGGAAAGCTGTTGTTAAGGGAGAATTGTTATTCATCCTTAATGGTTTGAGAATGACGGTAAATAAAGAATAGAAAGGGATGGGAAGATAGGAAGAAGAAAGTGTTATGCATATTCATATCCCTTTTGGTATTACAATTCCTTTATTTAAACAATCCAACATATTTTAATGCTCCACAACTAACTTCAAGTCTTCAACCCCTGAACCTAACTAACTATCCAAACTTCCCTTTTACTAGAACTTCTATTAGCTTTGTTTACTTCCAACAACATACTTTCCTCTTCTAAAAGACTTTTCACTCACGTCAATGCCAAACTCTTGAAGCTCCCTTTCAATTATGTCATGGTCCTCATCTTCGTTTCTTGTAATTTCCATCATAAACAACTGAGCTTCTGTAAATTAACACTTGTGTCACATATTATAGGGCTGATCACAATGGTAGCACAACCCTATTGCATTTTTTACTACCTACACATCTACCGGAAGGTATCTAACGTTTTTGGCAGGATTGGCACTGTGTTTTGTCAAAGCAAGCGACAATGCTTTATTTGAGGGTGTTAGTAGCGAGGGTGGTTCACTATTAGACAACATAGGCACCAATTACAAATGGTTTAGAAGCTAGAAGTAATGGGCCTGACACTTGTCTTTGATGGTGGATTGATGAAACTAGCTAACGTTGAGATTTTCTCGTGAGGAGGTCGCCAATCGCAAATGACAGAACTAGCTAATGCCCCTTTCTCTTTCACAACAACTTATTTAGATTTTTGCCATCCTACTTGCTACCCATTATCCACTTGTATCTGTTCCTACTTTTCCATCACCATCTATCAATACCATAGTCACATAATTCGCAGAACGCTTCGGTACGGGAACGAGGGTCGGGAACGTGGTTCGCTAGGTTAGACGAATCGGGTACGTAGGGGGTAGGCTCATTTCGGAACGTGTTCGGTACGGTGTACCAATATTATGGTACGATGTACCCAACATATGATAGTTCCAAAATGCAGATTCTAAGTTCTAAGCATAGTCACATAAGTAGAACTTCTAAGTAACAAAGCAGATTCTAAGTTATACATATTGCAGATTCTAAGTTCTATTTTATACATATTGCAAAATGCAGATTCTAAGTTCTAAGTATTTCAATTTTAGTAGTTGGATGTCTCTGATACGTACTGTTCTGTTGAAATCGAAGAGTCAAAAAATCCAATTCCAATCCAAATACTCTGAAATTGTATCCAATTCCAATCCAAATACTCTGAAATTGCGTCTGATACTCTTGATAAAATCGAAGAGTCCACATAAAATCGCTCCAGATAAGCGACTCTTCGTTTCCTAAAATCGCTCCAGATAAAATCGCCAAATTGAATCACTGAAATCGAATTGGGATCGTATGAACAACGAATTGGGATCGATTGGGCATCAATTTGGGATCGATAGGAGTCGCATGGGTAAAGCGAACCAGAAATCGAATTGGATCGATCCAATTTTGCGATTTGGATCGCGACTCAATGAACGCACGGTACGTTAGAGTACCGCGTTTGGGAACAGTTCGCTTGGATCAGGGTTCGTGGGCTTTTCTACGTTCCTACGTTTCTATGATCAATACTGACCCTTTGACCCTACCACTATTGACTATTTGACCTAGAGTATAATAATACCTGCCCCCGAAATTCCATCTTGCATTCCTACAATCGTTTTTAAACAAGTAATATAGAGGTATAGTAATATATATGGACCATCTGTATCTCCATGGTTCTCATCCCATCCGACCCAAACTAATATTTCAAAACACATGAGATGCCTGATATGGCAGTTAAAAGTGCGCCTGAGGCGTGCCTAGGCTGTGAGGCTCATACGGCTCAAGGACTTGGTTTTTTTTTCTAAAGTCAAGGCTAGGCATATTCACAAGGCTCACTAAGGCATTATGCCTTGGTTGAGGCGCCTTATGGGCCTAGGCACCCCTCATAAAGAAGTATTAAATACCTAGTCAAACCGTAATATCAAATAAGTTTTCTCATCTTCTCATCTCCTAGACTTCTTAAAAAGAGAGTTACTAAATAGATGGCATAAGTCAAACCCTAATATTAAGTACCCGGCCCTTAGAACTTCAAGCCTGCTTTAATCCATCTCCGTTCTGTCTCTATAAAAGTACCAATGGTTGCTGCATTGGAGGCTTGTACTTGTATATTTGAGTTGTTTGTAACCGTGTGTGTATATATTTTGATAAGATTGGCCTCACATTTCTGAGGCCCGCATCTCACACTTAGGCCCTGAAACCCCTTTCTGCCTAAGTGCGCCTTGAGCCTTTAACAACTTCGATGCTTGCAAAGTTTTAACTTAGACTTAGTAATCCATGCGGAGTCCTATTTTTGCTAAGAATATTTTCCACACCTGTCCTAAGACCAGTATATGGCTATACGCTTGGCTGGTTTTATATTCTTCTCATGAATATGCAGAGTGCGTTCATCTCCACCATCTTTCCTTCTATTATATACTTTTTTCAATCCATAGAAGCTTTTAGGTAACCTAGCTTGTCGCATTGCCTTTTCTGTTTCACGCCTTTTAATCTTGAGACGGTGAATCTGCACTTTTGCATGGTTAATATATTATCAGAACACTAAATTACGCTTACGCCTGTTCTATTTTTATTTTCTGTTTTATATGGTAGGATGGTTGGATTGCCCACCATATGGTCAGGAAATAGGTTGTATGGTTCCTTCTAAAGTTCCTCTTGGTGAAGCTTTCAATGACTGTATTGTTCCTGGTAAAAGATACTCATTCAGACAAGTCATCCACCAACAGAGAGTCGTGGGCCGGAAGGTGAGTATGTGTCGATAAATCGATTATTCTATCTATTTAATGATTTTAATATCTCAATTTCTTCATCTAGCACTGGAGGGTATGAATTTCTTTGAACTTGAACTTGAACTTTCATAATGTTATGTTCTATTTACTTCTTCAATACCTTGTTACACATGGTGTACGGTAGGAAGTTTCTAATTTTGGAAGTTATTTCTAATTTCTATTATAAAACCGACGAACTTGATTTTTGTTTTGCTCATTTTTCAGCTGGGTTTGGTGATTGATCTTACAAACACAACTCGTTACTATTCCGTGAATGATTGGAAGAAAGAAGGCATCAAGTATGTTAAGGTTGGTTTCCAAATACTTTCTTTTAATCAATTTCTGGAGTATGATAAAGAGTGGTTTTAAGAATTAAGACCTTGTTCTGTATCTATCTTATCATATAATGATTATTCATTTTTCTTGTTATTATTTTTGTTTGATTCAGATCAACTGCAAGGGGCGTGGTTCTGTACCGGAGAACGAGGCCGTAAATCAGTTTGTATATGAGGCATGTTATTCTTAAAACTTACTTATGTCTCTTGTTTGTTCAAAATGTCTGCTAGTTTCTATCTTCTTCCACATCTTTTGTCTAAATTTAGTTATGTTGATCATAGTACTAATGGCAGAAGGTGCAGACCCAAAAACGAGCCATGGTACGATGGCATGGTGCATGCCATTTTCCAAATTTAATAAAGAAAAGTTAGTTTTGACAAACTAATTAAATAAGAAAAATAAAGTAGTATTCCAATACTAAAAACGAGAAACAACTAAGTGAATAAATAAAAGACCAAATACCAAATAATTAGCAACTACCAAAATTTGTGGGCTAAACTTTAGAAGTAATGTAAACAAACGGTAAATTAACACATTTTTTTGTTTGTTTATGCAATTGTAAAGCAAAACTAATATAAATTAAAGCGTAAAGTAAACATGGTGATTTCTTTCTACTGTATAACTAAAGCTAAAAGAAAATTATGTTTTTATTTTACTATAATTTTTTTTGTTTTCCTCGGAAATTGACAATGTGTTTCTGGTTGTTTTATCTAACAATCTGAAGGGTGAAACTGAAAGCAAGCCTTCCATTGGAAGCAAGTTTACTTATAGTGCCTAATATAAATGTATTCCTCATCAGGTTTCTCAATTCCTAGCTCGACAAAAGAACTCGAAGAAGTATATTCTTGTTCATTGCACACATGGGCATAACCGTACCGGGTATATGATTATTCATTATCTCATGCGAACAGTGCTGATGTCTGTAGCTCAGGTTAGTTTTGAGCTTGTTTGTATTGATTTGTACATCCGTATCATGTTATGGACTTATGCCAAGCACTTGTGTGACAGGCAATCAAAATATTTGCTGATGCACGTCCCCCAGGAATATATAAACCCGACTATATTGATGCCTTATATGCCTTCTATCATGAACGGAAGCCTGATTTGGTCACTTGTCCTTCAACTCCTGAATGGAAAAGGTCTTCTGAGTTTGATCTGAATGGCGAGGCATTACCGGATGAGGATGACGACGGAGTTCCTGTGGATCCTGTGGATGTACATTTTTTGGCTTATTCTACTACCTGTTTACGTTTTATAATGCAAGGATGCAAACAGCTCTCTTACAAACAATTTGAAAGGAGGACGTCATTATTGGGACTTATCAAGTTGACTGTCTTTGATTTGGTTATATATGAATTAAGGAAGAGGCATGTTGTTTCTTATAGCGATATAAAAGACTCACAACATTGATCTTTAACATGTTTCTATTTGTGTCAGGAGAATCACGATACAGAGGGAGTCATGACAAACGACGATGTTTTGGGTGACAGTATCCCTCAGGATCAGCAAGACGCATTCCGACAGTTTTGTTATCAGGCGCTAAAATTAAGTGCAGGGGTAAATAGTTCTTTCATTGTTTATTACCTTGTATATCTATAGAAAACAAAATGAAGTGGAAACTTAGTTTTTTTCTTTCAACGTTTTAAGCTAATTTTCTTAACATTTCTTCATATAATATTTGGACTCGATATGAAATTTATTTAATATAACTCCTCAAACTAGACCCACTGTTATGACATTGCTTCATAGAACCCCCCATATTCAAATACAAAATTAAAATAAAAAATTTCCATTAACAAGCCCTTCATCTACTAAGGCCAACTCCTTTGGTATATTCTACTCTTCTTTCAGTTCACAGGATTACCCATGAGGAATGGGTCAGATTTCGTATGATATAGCATAACCCCAAATCAGATTAAGCTTATCTTTTGCACTTGTATCTTGTTAGCTAGGTAATCAGTAACATTTTAGTTTGTCCTAAATGCTGAATCGCTAAAAGGGTAGAAGGAAAGAATAGCTTTGATCTTATGAATATCCACATGTATAGACCAAGGAAGCTTCCATTTGGAATTAACACAATTTACATACAAGAGTGAGTCACTCTCCCCGTAAACCTGGAGAAGCCCATGCTAATAGCAGTAGATATGCCTCTCTACATACCTTAGCTTTGTTCTTTTTATTCCTCTCAGGAAAGTTATCTGAATTCTGTCGAAATGATTGCTTGCAAAGCCTTCTCCTAGAGAATGCTTCTTTGCACGCTATCCAGTTTTAGGATAGATGACATCTGAACTTATTTTAAACTAGAACTAGTAGTAGGCTTATAACCTGGAGGCCTAAAGTAACTTTGGACACGTTCCTATCTTTATGTTGCCCCACCAAGGTCCTTGTTCGAAAGAAGTAGACTGCCTGATGGTTTTAGTGGGACTAACTTTTATAAAGGCTGGAGCTGGAAATGTCATAGAAACCAGTTGTTTGCCAAAATTAATCCCAGTATCTTATGTCTAGGAAAAAAGTTGATTTTTTTTACGGTCTTACTGTTTTACAGAATGAGAATTACTTTAAAAACAATGTTTATGGGAGACTTACCCCAACAACCAAGATAAAGATTGATCATTCATAATTCCAATATGTGAAGCAGTTTCGGGGATGGTGAACGATGAAAAAAACTGTCATTGGGGAGTTCAGAATAGTTTCAAAGATTATTACAAGCTCAATCTGATAGAAATGATGAGTGATGCCTTCATTTGAAATGTTTTTCTCAATGCAGATGTGCTTGGAGACAAGTGGTTATCAATTCTCTCTTCACTGGTTCTCCCCTATTAATGCTTTCTGGCCTTTCCCTCTTATGCTACCTCCTTTTCGGTAGAACTCTACTTTTCTAGCTAGGTGTTCAAAGATTTACACAGGAAATGGCTAAACCATCTTAGGCGGGTCATGGGTGGTATGAATCCCTGTCAGTAGCTACATCTCACTTTCTCCTGAGTCTGATCATTGCTAGTTCAGCATTTTCACGTATGCTAGGTTATATGTTGTCATTGGTGATCTAGCGTTATGCCCCATAAATCGTAGGTGTTACATCCGTTATGGTTGGGCTACTAGCCTTCACATTTAATGTCAGTGGGACCGAGCTATCTTTATAGGGAATACATCTTTGGTTTAGCTTAATTCTTCTGATCTAAAACAAGCTGATACTGGTAGCAAAAAGTACATATAGATGAGTACTTTTATGAAGTATATTTGTGCCAACCATTATTTTGCTGTCGACACGAGGCCATAGCACATATATATGTTTAAGAAGCATATTATGGGCTTAACTCGAGTTTTGCTGGAAAAGAAGTTGCCATTCATGGTGTTAGGATTTTTTTATATTTCTATCTACGAGCACCAGCAACACTGCTATTGTAGTAGTATCTCAGTTTCTGGTATAGAGGTAAGTTGATATTAGTATCACCAGTTAGGAGGTTTTTAATCAGACCTACACTACCGCTACTACATTCGTGATTTTTTTTTCTTCTTTTGTTTTAGATGCTTCTTATCCAAGGAACATCAGTTTTCTTTACTTAATGGGTTTTCACATCAGGCTATACTTGCTCCCTTTAGTGTTGAGGTTTTTGTCTTGGAGTACCTTTTCCAATATTATCAAAAAACACTTGTAGCAGCTTGGCTTAAAAGAGCAAACTGTTTCTTGTAATGCAAGTTCTTTTCTTTCACTTTCTCATGTCCTCATTTATGGTGTATTATTTTTTCTTGCTTATCAGGTTAGAGGGAACCATCAATTTCCAGGATCACATCCCGTTTCTCTAGACAGGTCTGGGTGTCTTAACCAATCATCTTAATTTTGGTATTTTGTTGGCAAATTGACTATGACTATAATGATGAATAGTATGTTGTTGGTATCTTATTTATGAATCTACTGTTAGTTTTTCTTACCTGGTACTTGTGGAGGTGCGCTTGTTTAAAAAAATAGTAAGGGTCGCTTTTCACATTAAGAGACCGGAAAAGCTCTGATGAACATTATGATAAAGGCTCGAAAACTTGTTTCAGGAGAATGTAAAAGATAATTGCCATCTTATCCAATTTAATTAGTATTTTAAATATTTTAGTAGTTTTCTTATTCTAGAAGGATTCCGCGTTATAGACTATATTTAGAGGGTAGAACAGACATTAGAGAGTGGCAGATTAATAATAACTTTGATAGTAGTTTACACATTTGTTAGTCTTGGTCATTAATCCATAAAATTCAGTTTAGGTCTTATCAAATTGGTGTAAGAGAACTATTCACACAACACTTTTAATCAGAATTACTGTCATCAACAACATCGTTCACGTCACTATTAACAAACTATTCATCGAAGACCATGCCGTCAAAGAAAACGATGGGCTTGAGGAGAAACTATTTCAAGAGAAATGATAAAGTTGGAAAACCTATTTTAAGAGAAACTAGAAGATAATTGCTATCTTATCCAAATCTCACCCAACTTGATTAGTATTTTAAATATTTCAATAGGTCTCTTAGGGGCTGTTTGTTTTTTAATTTTTTCCACTGAACACCTCAGAAGTCTAAACGAATCAGACATTTTAAATTTCAGAGTGTTTGTTTTTTTTCCTGTGTTCAGAGCCACCTATAACTGAAATAGGTCTGATAGAACTAGTGGTAACCTAGCATCTGAAAGCACCGCTCAAAGCCATCTCTTCCATGCCGCTCAAAATCCATCGTTTCCAGCATCTTCGCTCAAAATCCATCCCTTCCAGCGTCAATCTGGAAATCAATCTCTCGATCTCCAGGTTTGTTTTCTCTTCGATTGGAAGCAATGACACATGAATCAATCGATTGAACGATTCAATCGCCGTTTGTTTTCTTCTCGGTTGCTCTCGTCGACGTTGGGTTTTCTCTCGTCGATTAAGCGATTCAATCAATTGATTCAATCGATCTCGAGGTTATTCAATCGATCTCGATCCTCTCGTTGCTCCTCGACAAAGACACCAGAATCGATCTGGGTCTGTTTAATTTTGACGAAGACACCATGTTGTTTGTGAGAAAAAGAGCCATAAATGGCTGGGGAGGATGAAATTAAGGGCGGCAGCGGCGGAGGCGGAGGGCGGCAAACGGCGAAAGAGGGCTGGCAGCGGCGGAGCAAGTGCCGGCGGCATGTTTGCCGGTGACAACCACCATTAATCCCCATTTATCTTTCTCTCTCTACTCTCGCTTTACCCTCTCAAACTTCTTGAAATTCCCAAAAGTTTCCTTGATTTTCTAAGCACATATTAATGCATTTAATTGCATTTAATGGTCTTTGGAAGCAGGTTTTGCTGTGTTTGTAAAGGATGGTGATTTTTCTTCTTTTGATTTTCACCTTAATTGCATTCAGACTTCCGACCTCATAACAAAAACAAACAGCCTGATAAATTTAGATTTCAGACTTCAACACCATCTCATATTAATCAGTGGTGAAATTAGACTTTAGACTTCAGACCTCTTAAAAAACAAACAGCCCCTTAATGTAATAGAATTCCATATTTCAATAGGTCTCTTAATGTAGTAGAGAAGAGGCCAAGCATTAGAGAATAGGCAAATTAAGTCCTATCAGAAAACAAGTTCCTTTAAGAAAACTCGTCTTGATTGCATTGATGACGTTTTTCGGTTTCTTAAGACAAATGGATGTTTATAGCTCACTCATAGCCTCGTTAGTGATGTTTGACAATTTTATCCATGTCTATGATGTGCAGGGAGAACTTGCAACTTCTTAGGCAGCGTTACTATTATGCTACATGGAAAGCTGATGGTACAAGATATATGATGTTAATCACTATGGATGGATGTTATTTAATCGACAGAAATTTTGTCTTCCGACGCGTTCAGATGAGATTCCCCTGGAAATTATCTGGTGAAGTATGTTTACACCGAGTCAACTTGATGAAGTTTGTTATTTGAGCTCCTCATTAAAACAAATAAAGACTGCATTCATTTTAACATAAACATGATTTTTTTTGACAAGGGTTTAGCTGAGAAGGTTCACCACTTCACGTTGCTTGATGGTGAGATGATAATTGATACTGTACCAGATACTCGGAAACAAGAAAGACGTTATCTGATTTATGATTTGATGGCTATCAATCACGTCTCTGTGGTTGAGGTAAACTTTAATGATTTGCTATGCCAAGCGTCTTCTTGTTGGATGAATTTAATCATTTATGTTATGCTTGTTTTGCTGCAACTTGGTAACATCTAAGGCGTTATCATCATTCTTGGCATATTTCACCTTATTCAATTTATTCGGTCACGGTATTTTGTAGATTAAGTATATACAAATAATTGCATTCTAATATATTTTAGGTGAATCGTTGAAATGACAACAAGCATTCTTCTAATACTAGTAATATTCCCCACCTTCACAGTTAAATGATGGTTATTGTTGATGAGTGAATAAAATCGGTTTCCACATGTATCATATAAATAAATGAATTACCGTAGAAGGTAATAGTTTTTGTGATTCTAGATACAATAATAAGCCAAATCGCATGTGATTAAGAAATTTTGATCAAACCAGGGTTGTTCTGGACAACTTAGCCCTGCGACCTAGGTATTTGTCTCTGCATACCATGTAAACGTTTGTTTTGGGGCGCTAAATCATGATATTGTTTTGTGTCTTTATTGGTTTTAACCTCATATTTATACTTGATACAGAGACCTTTCTATGAACGATGGAAAATGCTGGAGAAGGAAGTAGTTGAACCTAGAAACTATGAACGCGCTAGAATATGCCAGAAACAACATTCGTTGTATAGATATGATTTGGAGCCATTCAGGGTATTTATTCAGACTAATCACTAAAGCTGACTCACCCACTTTCTTGGTACTTACTTGTGAAGTTTGAATAGGTAAGGAGGAAGGACTTCTGGTTGCTTTCCACCGTCACTAAACTTTTGAAGGAGTTTATTCCAAGGCTTTCACATGATGCAGATGGTCTTGTTTTTCAGGTGCTAATCCTCATTACATACACATGTTTATGATTTATTGACATCCTAAGATGGAAATAAGATGTCTGAAGCTTTTTCACTTGGGGGCCCTTTAACCAATGCTAAAAAAGTTGTAAGGTTTATTTCATAACCCCTTACATCACCAATTTATACTTTTTTATTACCAAATTTACTACTATTTTCCAACACCAATTTGCAGTTTAAACAAAACAAACGAACCCGGTATAATTCACTCAAAAGTAGGGTGTAGGTCAGTTTGTAGTTTCTCTTTGCCCATTTATCACCAATTTGAAGTTGCTGCAAAGAAATGAACTTTAAAGTACATGTATATCTGCACATTGACAATATGCTTGTAAAATTTGGGCTGTTGACAGTTTTGAGTATGTACTAGTGTGTAAACTTCATGATCTCAACATGATAGTCATCTAAATAGCAGCAATAATGATTATCCTACATGCTTTTGTGTAGAGTGATTATTTTGATCAGTCATTATATCCTCATGATAAATACATACATTTTATGACTAAATAATACATAAGCTCCAAATAATAAGGTATTAC
This sequence comes from Centaurea solstitialis, assembly GCA_030169165.1. Classification (NCBI taxonomy): domain Eukaryota; kingdom Viridiplantae; phylum Streptophyta; class Magnoliopsida; order Asterales; family Asteraceae; genus Centaurea; species Centaurea solstitialis. The sequence goes on along the minus strand of CM058044.1, from coordinate 61,202,854 downwards.
AATTTTCATCAATTTGTCTTTGCCTTCAAATACCCTGTGACGTGTCACTTCTGTTAAAGATGATGTTAAATAAGGGACAGATAACACGTTGGCAGATGTATGTATGTCATAATAAGCAATCAGTATGTAGTTTAATGTTAATTTGTGTTGATAAATATGTTACTAAACACCATGTGGCAGGGCTGGGATGATCCTTATGTCCCACGTACACACGAAGGACTTTTGAAGTGGAAATATGCATCAATGAACTCAGTGGATTTCCTTTTCGAGGTTGATTATTCTAACAACTTAATTATATTTTGCTTCCATACTGCCTGATTTCATATTGCTATAAAGGTTACTACTTTCTTGTTTTCAGATGGCTGAGGACCGGCAACTACTTTTTCTTCATGAACGAGGGAAGAAGAAGCTGATGGAGGGCAATAGAATTGCATTCGGAGGTTAGTTTTCTTGTCGATATCTTTGTTTATTTTGGTGAAATTGAGTTGCATTCTGATTTAGTTTATCATGTGCAGATGATGTTGATCCTGCATCATACTCAGGGAAGATTGTTGAGTGTGCTTGGAACAAAGAGGAAGAAGTATGGGTTTGCATGCGAGTGAGGACAGATAAAGCAACCCCAAATGATTTCAACACGTATAGAAAGGTGCGAATATATTTATTATTATTATTAGGACAAATCATGCCTAGCTTAGTTGGTCTTCCTAAGGGCGGTAACATCCTAGGGGGGACTGTCGATGGGATCCCAGTCTACCCGGGTTCGAATCCAAGTGGAGTCAATTGAGGGCATGAGGAGTACCCAGTCCTTGGGCTGGTCTAGTCATAGACTGGGCCGCCCCAGCCCAGTCAAAAACTGTGGATGGGCTTTCGGTCCAGCGTAAGCTGGGCTGGGACAGCAGCGGATTAGTGGGCTGCTCGTAGATGCCCGATACCGCTGGGGAGGCGGGCGTGCGTGCGTGTGTGTGTTCGTCGTAGTCGTTCGTTGGTTCGATGCCGCTATGCCTTCCAAAAAAATTATTATTAATTATTATTTTGGTCACTAGAAGTAGCGTTATTTATTGAAAGCGTCACAGATGTGAGGTGGGTGTGTGAGTTTATCTGTTACATTTGTCGTATATAGTTTTTAAAAAAAGGAAGTTGTGTTATATATATATTAGGTGTTGAGGAGCATAAAGGACAATATCACAGAGGAAGTGCTGTTGGATGAGATACATGAGATCATACGATTGCCGATGTATGCAGATAGGATAAAGCAAGACAGCAAAGGCCACCACCACTCTTCTACAAGGCCTAAAGTAGTGAACTAGTGTTAGCATAGAGAAGCAGCAGCAGCATATGTTGTGTAATTAGGCAGGCAGAGGCTTTGATTGATGGAGGAGAGTGAGGAGGTATTGTTGTAAATTTGTGCTGGTGAGTGAGTTTGCATGATCCAGTTGATCATCTATTTTAACAAGTTGTTTTTAAGTAAGACTCATATTTACATTATTATTAATTAGGATTAGTTTATTTAGTATTTACTAGTAAGTATTAAATGTATATTTTAGTTTCTTCATATGATTTGATATGCAACTGAACTCAATCATGACCCTTATTTCTTGTTTCATACTCCTAACAACTCTAGACTTCACCAAAAGGTCGGTTTCAAGTTAGAAATCAAAATTTCGTAAGAAATCTAACAAACACTTTCATAGTGGAAGTTTACAGTCAACATTGTCATATAAGATTTTAAGCTTGATTATAACATTTTATTATATATGTCTAACAAAATTTTAGAGTAAATTACAAATGTGGTCTTTTTTTTTTTTTTTTTTTTTTTTGAGAAGGTTCGTATGGGCTTTGTTCAGAATATATCTCCTTGGCAATTTTTACCGACATAAAGACATGATTCCCTGGGATTAATACTCAGTGGCTACCAATTGCGCACGCATCGATTTGAATCCGGATGGGAGCTATCATCTTTTAGGAACTTATCACTATGCCACACCTTGGTGGTTATAAATGTGGTCTTTGTGGTTTGCCTGAAATTACTTTGGAGGTCCCTAAACTTTAGAATGCATGTCCCAGGTTCTTGTGGTTTTGATTTTATTACGATGGAGGTCTCTACCACTAACTTCCATTAAAGACCTCCATAAAGCAAGGAAGTAATTTTAGTCATTTTCCATTACTTAAAAACATTTTCAAATTCTCCAATCATTTTATGCCACTTGTCTCTCAACTTAATGAACTTCACGGGTTCCTTTTTCCCATTTGTCTTCTCCGGCCATTCTTCTTATTTCAATCATTTTTCCCAACCATCACACCCCCACCACACATAACATATAAAAACACAAACCCAATCACTTCACATGTTGCAGAACTAAATTTTTCCTGAAATCTTCATTACATTATTAACCGAATCCACAAGTTCCTATTGAAGCTTAAGGAAAGCAAAAATGTTTCGATTTAATGGAACAAGAATAGATTGAATATAACCAACACAATAAGTCAATCCAAAAACAAGATCTAACAATCTCATATTCCAAATCAAAATCAAATTCAAACTCATACTAATTTATATTAAAAAAACAAATCAATTTATTTACCAATCAAGAACATTCTTTTTTAGGAACAAACCATATCAAATGCAACAAAATCAAATACAAACGCATTTTTTGAAGAAGAAAACCGAACTAGAAAACCTATTGATGAACTCGATGCAAAACCCTTTTTGGCATCTTGATCCTCAGCAAAGTATAGTAGACAAGTTCTCATCATTGATTTTGGGGCGGGAGGGGAAGGTTTCATTGACGTTCGAAGGTAGGAATCTTTGATTGTAGGGTGAGAGGGGTCAAATTACATCAAGGGGATGCAGGGTCAAGGGAAGGTTTGTGATTTAAGAGGAGAACGTTTCACCGGAGTTGGTTCTCGGCTGAGTTGGGCCAACAATGTCGTAGGGAATGGTCAGTATTCACGTCGCAAGAGGTACGATTGCGTAGGAATGGTTGGAATTCACGAAGGGTGGTGGAGGTTGGATTACTGGATCATGACCGATTGTAGCCTAGGAGGTGTGATGGGGTGGTTATAGGTGTGAGTGGCGGTAGTTTGCTCATTTTCTCCGTTGGGAGGGGGGTCTTGGCAAAGGCGGCGAGGGTTTTAAATTTGGGGTTGAAGGTTCAGGGACCTCCATCGTAATTTCGGTCAACCACATAGACCAACTTTGTTATTTACTCACGTTTTAATTTCTCATAGGGGTGTGCAGAAATCAACCGATCCAATTACAACCGACCGATCCAATTACAAACCGACCGACAATTATTGGATATCCAATTGTAATTGGATCATATTGGATGAAAAAAAAATTGACATCCAATTGGATCGGTTCGGTTCATGGGTGGTGGTCACAACCAACCAAAACCGACCGATTCGATCCAATTGACCTTAATGTCAACCGAACGGACCCATCCAATTATCATCCAATGACTCGTCCAATTATCGTCCAATGACATCCAATAATGATATAATATATTTAAATTTAAATTAAAATACATTTAATATGCGGTCTTGACTCTTGCTATTGTAGGTAATGTTTTCTTTCTTTTTACTTGCTTAGTATTTCCAGTTGACCATTTGCAATATTTGTGGCAAAAGTTGGTTATTGACTTATTTTATATGTTTTTAACTTTTTAGTATTAGTTAATGGTTATTGAATGGATGAAATGGAACTAAACATTAAGTCATTGTTTGGATTTTTTTATTATTATATGAAATTATGAATTATTGTGAAATGGATTAAAAACATTGGACGGATGATTGGATGGATTTGATTAGATCATCCATCGGATGCGGGATGGATCCGATCCAATCCGATCCAAACAAATTTATGTTGGTTGGATTCAATCTGGTCCAATGGTATGGATATCCAATCCAATGGATGGAACCGAACCGATTCAAGCATCCATTAGATTGGAAAAATCCAACATCCAATGGATAATTGGATCGGTTTGGTTGGAGAAATCCAACATCCAATGGAAGGTGTAACCTTGAAGATCAGAACCCCAATGGGGCAGCCTACCGATTAAGGCTTGTGGAAGGTGTAACAACCAACCCAAGTTCGAATATGGGGGTGAGCAACCAGAGGCCACGGAGTATTAATCTCAGGGGAGCATGTTTAGCTCTTGGTAAAAATTGCCAAGGATGTAGTTTGGCCAAACTCCAGGTGAAGCTTCTCAAAAAAAAAAAAAAAAAAAAAAACCTTGAAGGTCATCTCAATAGTTTTGACGTTCTTAGCTTGGCCCCAAGTGGAGCAAGGGTGGAGCTAGCCTTGACGAGGAGTAAGTATCATGCTTGTATGCGTAAGGTGATTTCCTCGTCAACATCTTGCGGTGACTTGCTTTGTGTTCCACCACTTGATGGAATCGGGTTTCCCTCGTTATCACAAGATAAACTATTATTTATATTTCCTTATTAAAGAAAAGATTTAAAGATGGTATTGATGTCTTATTTACAACTTACCCTTATTTGAAGGGAAGTAAATCTTATTAAATGTTTCATCTTTCATGATTTTGTATTTTGGTATGAATTATTTGAGCTCACCAGGCGTCAAGTTTAACATTTTTTCTTACTGACTTGTATAACAAGTCATATGAATGATGGGTTTAAGGGCCACTTAATAGAGCTTGGAATATACTGTAGAGGTACAAGTGAGGATGATAGTTTTGGAAGAAAATTTTTTTCTAGCCAGCTTCCAAACCATCTCACTTTTTAATTATTTAATTAATTAAAATACACACACAACACAGTGGTTGGGAGCGGTGTGGCCAAACCGCGTGACCCCATGCCGCCTAGCCCGTCGGTGGCGTAGCCGAGCTCGCCCGCCGAGCCCATGTGATCGCTACGCACGACCTAACAATCTTAATTTTTAATTAAAAAAATGAAATTATAAAATAATATTTATTTATCTATTTTGGATTCACGTATCTATATATATAATAAAATAGTAGCTGGGCTGCCACGCTAAATATGTATTCGGACGCATTTTACATTTGCGGTTCATTTAGACTTATCTAATTGACATGTGTCTTTCTATTTATCCCTTACTTTTTAGTTATTTTTTTACTTTTAATCTACTATTTTTTTACTTAATACCCATATAATTAGTTACTTATTTAATTTTAACCCCTTAATTTTTCATTTTTTTATTTTACACTTATCATATAACATAAATAGTCATATATTATGAACTAAAATTCATTAAAATTACTTTGATGAAATATAGCTCAGGAAATAACAACAAAAAGGGTCTTGGATTCACTAGTGGATGTCCTAGACCTGATCGTTCCATGCTTAAATTTGAAATGTTTGTCTCCTCTATCCCTGATCCTAATGCTCCTGAAAACATCCCTTCTTCCTCTAACACACACACTGAAGGTGCTCCTAAGAGCAAAAAGAAAACACTTGAGGAAAAGTCCAAAACTGTTCTACCTTCAAAGACCAAGACCACTAAACCTAAGAAATAGCAAAGTTCTAGGTGGTGGACCTTCAGTCTCAGGAACAAAATCTTTTTCTCAAAATCCTGCTCCTAGACTGAAGATAGACCTGAAGCAAAAGACCAAGGAGAAGAAACCTATTCCTCCTCTGTCCAATGCTAAAGGAGTACTTGGTACTGGTCCTGCTCATCTGAAGTTCAAAGACTTCCTGGACCCCACAAAACACTTTCTTTATCGCAAATGTTATCACTGTGGATTAAATGACCATATTGCGAGCAAGTGTCCTGATGCTACCAAAGCTGAAAAATCAGCTAAGGTAAAGAAAAATCCTAAGACTGGTAACTCAGTCAAAGGAAAGAAGGTTGTTAAGACTGTTCCTTCAGTCAAGACTCCAGCCAGGAAAACTGTCAAAACAGTTAAGGCTGACACTGACTCCACCATTCCTACTGATAACTCTGGATCCATAGTCCTATGGGTACCAAGAAAAACTTAAACTCTATATTTTACAGGATAAGGGCATCTGGTACCTGGACAGTGGATGCTCACGACATATGACTGGTTCAAAATCTGTCCTCTCTGACTACCGTGACGAAAGAGGTCCTACAGTGACCTTTGGTGGAAACGGTAAAGGCCAAACACGAGGTTATGGCACCTTGACCAACGGAGTAACTACGTTCAAAAGAGTTGCTTATGTTGAAGGCCTGATGCACATAACAACGCTCGCTGTTGATGGTGAGCCTGTTTCTGATCCTACCTTATATCGAAGTCTTGCTGGTGCCTTGCAGTACTTGACGTTTACCCGTCCTGATATTGCCTATGCCGTTCAACAGGTCTGTCTCTTTATGCATGACCCGCGTCTTCCGCATTTAAATGCGCTTAAACGCATCTTACGGTATTTAAAAGGTACCCTGTCTCATGGTCTTCACATCAAAGCGTCAGCCGTTGATCGCTTGGTTGCTTATTCGGATGCCGACTGGGCCGGGTGTCCTAATACTCGTCGGTCCACTTCAGGGTTTTGTGTCTATTTGGGTGACAATCTCGTCTCTTGGTCCTCTAAACGTCAGCATGTTGTTTATCGCTCAAGTGCCGAGGCCAAGTACCGGGGGATAGCCAATGTAGATGCTGAAGCTGCCTGGCTACGAAATCTCCTGCTCGAGTTGTCTTGTCCTCTCTCTCGTGCCACTGTTGTCTTTTGTGATAATGTCAGTGCCATGTATCTAGCATGTAACCTTGTTCAGCACCAGAGAACCAAGCATGTGGAAATTGACTTACATTTTGTTAGGGAGCGTGTTGCGATTGGTTATGTGCGTGTTTTGCATGTTCCATCTGCTTATCAGTATGCAGATATTTCTTACAAAGGTTCTACCTTCTAGTTTGTTTCTTGATTTTAGAGATAGTTTGAACATTCGTGTTCCCCCTGTCAAACTACGGGGGTGTGTTAAATATTGTATAGTTTAGGGACCCCTTTGTAACATCTTTGTCTATATATTGTTATCAATATACGCAACCCTAATGACGGGTTTCCACACATTCTCACAATTTACTCTATATTGTATATGTTTATATGTTAAAAAAGGCAAATTTAACGGAAAAGTTGGATGACGACTTTAGCTTGAGGGACCAAATACGTAAAAATATCATAGGTGGACGGGTTTTTGTAATAAATAAAGATAAAGAACCAAATCAAAATTTTTTTTGACTTACCTTAGGGACCAAATCCATAATTTACTCTTACCCTTAGTTAACAAATCTTGTTTTGATTTTTTGTTCCAAATATTTTGGTTGCACAAGAAAAATTTGCATTTTTGTCTCTCAGTATTGTCTTATATAATGTTGCATCAAACATTAGACAAGTTTTTATTATATCATTATCGCATTATGTCTTGCTTACCAATTGAAAAAACAAAATTGGTCAACCAACGTTTTGAAAATATTTTAAGAAAACATTATCTTGAAAATCATATGAAAAAGTGTTACAAATTGATACGAAGAGAGTTACGAAAATTAATAAAGTTATAAAGTTACCATTTAAATTTTGTACATTGATGGTTCGGAGGCAATACTATATAAAACAATTTTTGCTATAATTACTGGGAAAAGAAATTACAATTAGCATAGAAACTCTGATATACTAACTCAAACGATTAAGCCGAATATCATATTAAAAGTCATTAGATTCTCAAGCGATTATTCAACCTCTAGCGGCAACTCCGTACATTCTATCATCAATCCACATAAAATAAAAGTAATGCATCGAGTAGCTTTGCTTTATGTCCAAACCCCCGGTTAGGGTTTGGATTTGCAACTAAGGCTACAATTAAGGTATGTCAATAAGCTTACAGTTTTGTTAAAGAACTTATTACGATTTTGATACTCTTTTTTTCATTATGATTTTCGGGTGATCATATGACATACTCCCGTGATGCTACTTGTTGACGGTTTTTCTTATGAACCTTCAATGAGCATGTATGTTCTCCCTCAATAATCTCCCAAAAGCATCCTAAACGTAACATCATTTCAAACAAATTCTATGAAACTGAATATTTTTGAAAGCTTTATCTTTTTTTTTTACTTCAGATAAAAATTTGCAAATTTAGGTTGTTCCAATCAATTAAATTTTGGAAGCTTATGGGACATTAAATTTATTAAATATTATATAATTAATGTTAGAATTTCTAAAATGAAGAAATTGTTAGTTAATTTGAAAATTTTGATCTATTTTTTCTTCATCTTAAAGATCTCGTGAAATAACTTTCGGAGATGCTTTAATGTACAACCATGCATCAAATGAAACGGCCATTGGCAATACTCATTTTGTAACGCTTCCTAAAAACTATCATAATCACATATCATTCCATAAGTTATTGTATTCTGTAACACCCCAAACTCCAAGACGATAATAAAGCATAAATAAATAATTAAATAAATAACTCCCAGTGTCTAAACCGCGGATAACATAAAGTTCTAAATCAAATTAAGATAGCAAAGTGCGCATACGGAACATCCCTCCACAGCTGAGATTCTAATACTGAAGTACTTGGAAATAAACTATCGTCACTGTTCTAGACTCTCACCTTCTCTTTCCCTTTTTCCGCACGATCCTTGCCTGAAAATATTTTAGAATTTGAAAACGGGGGTTAGACCGTAAGGTCTAGTGAATTCCCTCAAGAAACAGTTTAAACAGAGTTAACGGCCCGCTGGCCAAACAGAAATGATTCTCAACAGATAAATTCGAGTTGCACTATGAGCAAAGTACATGTCACCCCGTGACTAACTAGGCTACCCCAGACCTCCCAGGTCTTGACAGTAACCCGAGTGGCAGGCTCCCCTGGATGCTCAATTAAGGGAGTGACGAACAGAGTTCGTGCCTCCACACCATGCTCACTCCCAAGGGATGTACGGTCCCTTGGTACCCATTGCTCACAGTACAACCCCAAAACATTTCAACAAGCATGCATAATAAAGATGATCATCAGTTTAGCAGCTAAATTTCACAGTATCAGTTCTCATCAAGCATAAGCAAAACATTTAGCTCAGTTTGTAAAAACTCTTGGGTAAAGGAACTCACCTGAGTCTATCTCACCATACTCCCAGCTACTCCGCCTAGTGAATCTGTAAGTGTTCTAAGGTATTAATGATTTGCGCTTAATAGAACCCACTAACTATGACACCCCTAGAAAAATTTTTATTTCTATGGGAATAAATCACTATGGAAATTCCTATCCGAAAACTAACCCTAAAGTCGAAATCCCCCAAAATCCGACCCGAAATACTCAAAGTCCGACTCGGGATTTGCACTATCCCGACTCGGGGAACACTTAATCTGCTCTTGAGGAGAGTCGAAATCTGACTCGGGAAAGCAGAATCCCGACTCGGGGAACGATAATCCCGACTCGGGAAATTCAACTAGTCCGACTCGGGGAAACGTAAAAACACAGCAGCAGGTTCGAAAATCCACTCTAAAAGGCCTAAAAATCAGTGGAATTGATTCTAAAACCATTCTAATCAACCTTAATCATTCCAATACTCAATCCTTAATAAATTTAAAGCATAAAAATGACGATTCTTACCTTGAGTGATGATGAAGATGATGAAGATGGTGAAGATGATGAATGCTTCTCAAAAACACACTACACACACTCTAATGAGATTCCCAAAAATGGTATAAACGTAGGGTTTAAGTAGAGGTGCACAGAAAATTCGGTTATCCGATTTTGCGCAAAAACTATCCGAATCCGATTTTATAAAAACCAACTTTTTTTCAAACCGGATCGGATTTTTTTCAAACCGGATTGGATCCAATCCGGTTTGACCGGATAATCGGTTTCAAACCGAACCGGTTTCAAATCAAACCGGTAATGTCTATGTGGGCTTACTGCTGTTGGGCTTAAAATCCTAATGATAGTGTGATTACTGATAGATTAGGGCCTAATGAGTAATGAGTATTGAGTAATGATAGATCATTGTGAATTGGAGCCCAAATTTTATGGACCTGAAAGTCCAAGTGTCCAACTAAGTCAAAGCCAGTAAGTCTAATACTCTAATTTAGATTATATTTCAATTGAAAAAAAATCCAAGACACTTCCATCGTGATCCATCATTCCATATGTAATTCGCCGAGCCCAATTTAAAAAAAAAAATCATGGCGCACACCAATTCAGATTAGATTTCAATTGAATTTTCAGAATTTTGTAGCCCAAAACAAAGACCCAATAGAGGACCGGTTTAGTATAAATCCGGTTAAAAAAATATTCGGTTTCAATCCGACCCGAAACCAGTTCCATCAGATATGGATTTTTCGAAAAAACCGATTGAAATCTGAACCGGTTTCTAACAAAACCGGCTTCTGACAAATCCGGAAAAAACCGGTTTAGTATAAATCCGATTCGGATCGGATAAAAATCCGGTCGTGTGCACCTCTAGGTTTAAGCCTTAAATACCATGGGCTTAAGGCCAAGCCCATACCCAAAATGGTATAAGTCCACCAATTAACAGGTTTTAGAAAGTGACACCATTGGCCCCTCATTTCTAAAATTCTTACATCTAGGTCAACTGAACATGAGATAACTTAACCGATCAAAAAGAAATCTTGGTTATTACATATTCATTCATAGGTAGGGATGAGTATTAAGGACCGTTTTTACAAACATAATTGGGACCAAACCAAACCGGTTTTATTTTCGGTTCCAAATAATCCTCGAAATCGGTATTCAGTATTTCAGTATTCGGTACTCGGACTTTCCTGAAAACACAAAAATCAAACCGACTTTTTAAAAGACAATGTTTTTTTTTAATTCTTTGACTAATACGTATCTTCTACATAAAGTTTATCTTTTCTTAATCAAATGTATCATCTCCTAAACTACCCGAACTTTTTTCATAACTATCTATTGTTGTCTCAAAAAATTTACCACCATCAAAAAAATGGACCCCCTACATACACATCAAGATTAAGGAGTCGGTATTGGTTTTATAATACATTTGAAACAATATCAAGCTATTTTGGTTTGTGATTAATTTTGATACACATTTGATACATTTTAAAAATTTTACTCTTCAGGTGTCCTAGTACTGATTTTCCCGTCTCGGAAAAAAAGCGGTACATACAATTCGGCTTTCAATACCACTTTTGAGTCCCAAATATTTTCGTTACCAACCAGTCCGGTCCCAATCTCATCCTATTTCTAGCTGCCGAAAACAGTATTTCCTATATTGAAAAATTAACAAAATTTCCCTTGTGCAAGTATTTTTTAAGAAGGTAGTCCAAACTTCCAGTGGTTGCATTAAGGAGTAAGGACTCAAAAAAAATGCAATCATAGAGACCAAGCATGCTAAAAAAAATTATATAATCCGTTGAAAACACCAAATCACATGAAGGAATTGTAATGAAAACAAAAGGTGTATATACCTATTCGAATAAATGTTACCTGCACTAATAAGTATACACCAACCCAAATTTCTCCCTCTATGGACTACAAAACTGAAGCAGTTGGGTAAGCTGCAACTAATGTTACAACAATCAAAATTTAAGATTTTGATCCAAAAAGATACGAGATTCTATCACATAATTCATCGCTTCGACTTGAATCCTATCTTGCGCTTCTAGAATGCTTCCATTTCAACACTCTCTTTCAGTTTCTTCAAAGCTGTGACGGCAAAAAATAACGAGGTTTGGCAACAAGAAAAAGTCTTTAACACATACCCACAAAGTAAAAAACTAAAGAATCAAAGATGAAAGTAGAAATTTGTTTAAAGATGCTGAAAGTTAGAAGATTTATATGTTTCAATGCCAAGAAAGTAAAAGGTTGCAAATCAAAACAACAACCACTCATAACTCCTACTTTGATCAAAATTCGTTTTACTACAAGTTAAAAGATTGCAAAACTCAATGATCTTGTCATTAACCGAAAGCCCCTATTTATAGGGTATGTACAAAGAAACCCTATCAGCTAAGTAAGGAAATACAAATCAAAACAAATCTTTACAATTATCTCTAACAAATCACTTCCTTAATTATCTCTAATTACAATCGGCTAAGACTCCCCCGCAGTTTGAGCGGGAGTAGCGCAAACGCTCAAGCTGGATCGGAAGGATTCGAACAACTGTCGTGGAAGGCCCTTGGTGAAAATGTCAGCGTACTGTAGAGAGGAAGGCACGTGAAGAACGCGAATATGTCCAATGCGAACTTTTTCCCGAACAAAATGGATGTCAATCTCGATGTGCTTGGTTCGCTGATGTTGAACGGGGTTATCGGATAAGTAAACGGCAGACACGTTATCACAATAAACCACGGAAGCTTGTCGAAGAGGAAGCTGTAATTCGAGGAGTAAATTTCGTACCCAAGTGGCTTCCGCAACAGCATTAGCCACACCTCGATATTCCGCCTCGGCACTAGATCTGGATACGGTCGACTGACGTTTAGAGGACCAAGAAATAAGATTGTCACCAAAGAAAACACAATATCCGCTAGTTGATCTTCGAGAATCAGGGCATCCACCCCAATCCGCATCAGAATAAGCCACCAAAGATGTAGTAGTTGAACGAACTATACGAATACCATAGGAAAGAGTCCCTTGTAGGTAGCGTATAATTCGTTTCAAAAAGGCAAAGTGAGGCTCATGTGGCTCATGCATGAATAAGCAGACTTGTTGAACAGCATATGAGATATCTGGTCGTGTAAACGTCAGGTATTGTAGTGCACCAGCTAAACTACGATACAAAGTGGGATCATGGAAAAGAGGACCATCCGTGGCACTGAGTTTGGCATTCAGGTCGACCGGTGTGGTACACGGTTTGCAAGAAGACATAGAAGCACGAGAAATGATGTCCTTTGCATATTGAGATTGATCTAGGAATAAACCATTGGAATTATGTGTGACCTTAATTCCCAAAAAAATGATGCAATTTACCTAGATCAGTCATAGCAAACTCTCGTGAGAGCATCCGAATAATGGTTTGCAGCAGATCATCTGAAGATGCAGTAATGACTATGTCATCTACATATAATAATAAATACGCCATCTGAGTACCCTGTGTATAGATGAACAAGGAATTATCACACACACTGCTCCGAAAACCGTGTGATAATATATAGGTAGCAAACCGTGTGTACCAAGCACGTGGTGCTTGTTTGAGCCCATATAGCGATTTCTTTAGCCTGCACACAAAATTAGGAAACTGGCGATCCACAAAACCCGGTGGTTGCTGCATATACACAATTTCGTTCAAATGGCCATGTAAAAAGGCATTCTTAACATCCAATTGATGTATAGGCCACGAACGAGAAACCGCCACCGAAAGAACGGTGCGGATTGTAGCCGGTTTGACAACCGGGCTAAAGGTATCCTCACAATCAATCCCCACTGTCTGAGATTTTCCATTGACCACTAATCGAGCTTTGTATCGTTCCAAAGAACCATCCGATTTAAACTTATGCCGGAATAGCCACATACAACGTATGACAGGTCGATTAACCGGCCGGGGGACTAAATCCCATGTATCATTCTCCTTCAAGGCACTAAATTCGGTCTGCATGGCACGTAACCAATGAGGGTCAGCAAAGGCTTTATGGTAGGAGGTAGGCACAGGGGAGATAGTGGTGGAAAGAAGAGTGTGTCTAGCTTTGGAGCGGGTGGTCATTGGGTGGGTGTTTGTGGGAGGATGAATAGGTTGTGGGAGGGCGGTTTGGGCAGCAGATGGTTGACCCGTGGCTGAAGGGGCAGCAGAAGAAGGTGGCTGACCTGCTGGGGCAGCAGACCGTGGGTGAGAAAGGGACGAGGCTGCGGTTGCAGCGGGTTTAGGTCGTCTAGTATAGTGGAAAGGAAAGGGTGATGTGGAGTGTATCAGTGGTTTGGGTGGTGGGGAGGGCCGAGGGGAAAACGAGAATCCTGGTGGTGGGTCATCATCCAGGAAGGAGTATGAAGAGGTAGGGGTGGGTATGGAATAGGGAAAAACAGTCTCGTCAAAAGTGACATGACGAGAGATGGAAACCTTCCCAGTGGTAGGATCGAAGCAACGGTATCCCCGGAAATCTGGTGGGTACCCGAGAAAGATGCATCGGATGGCACGAGGGTGAAGTTTGTGAGGTTGAGTGGCAGAGGTGTTAGGATAGCAAGCACATCCAAACACACGAAGATGATCGTAGGTTGGGTGACGCAGGTAAAGTGCGAATGTCGGAGTAAAGTAATTAAGGCGTTTGGAAGGTAGTATGTTGTGGAGATAGGTGGCGGTGTGGAGTGCCTCAACCCAGAAAGAGGGTGGGAGATGAGCGTGGATGAGTAGGGAACGAAGAATGTCGTTCAGACGACGAATCATTCTTTCGCAGCGACCATTTTGGGAAGAAGTTTGTGGGCAAGAAAAACGAAACAAAAGGCCGTGTTGTTGGGCAAAACTTTTGAAAGCATGGTTGTAATACTAACCGTTTGTCGTTTACGGGTTGATCAACATCTGCAAGTTGATTGGCAAGGTTCTTCAGTTGTTGGCAATAATCATCGACTGAAGAGCAGGCTGCAAGAGTTAGGTTGACGAATTGGGTTTCAAGTGCACCGGCCTTCGCTTGTTTGTTGCTGAGAAAAATTTTCTCAAGCTTCAACCAGGTGTCATGTGCAGTGGCATCCATGTCGAGGACCCGGGTGAGCAGGTCGTCGGAGAGAGTGCTGTAGATCCATTGGGAGACAAGGGCATCTAATTCTTTCCATGCCGCATATTCCGTATCCGTGGATGCCGGCTGTGGGGAACCGTCAATGTGATTCAGAACTTTATAAGCAATGGCATTGAATTTAAAGAATTTAACCCAGGAGGTGTATGAAACTTTGGCATTGAATTTTTTTTTTTTTTACTATTCACGCCGGAGTACTGTTCACGCCGGAGTTACTATTCACGCCGGAGTTACTGTTCATGCCGGAGTACTGTTCATGCCGGAGTTACTGTTCATGCGAAAATTGGGACGGCTGTTATTAGGGTTTTGGGAGCGGCGACAATGAAAGAAAAATTAAAGAAGAAGAAGGATAATCAGGCCGTGGCTCTGATACCATAAAAGATTGCAAAACTCAATGATCTTGTCATTAACCGAAAGCCCCTATTTATAGGGTATGTACAAAGAAACCCTATCAGCTAAGTAAGGAAATACAAATCAAAACAAATCTTTACAATTATCTCTAACAAATCACTTCCTTAATTATCTCTAATTACAATCGGCTAAGACAAGTATCTACTTCCTTGCCAGTGCCCAAATGCGTAGATAGAATTATAGCAGCCGACTATTTGCATTTGTATCCACAAAAGATCACAAAAAATTTCATTTTGGAAAGTTGGTCTATAGGGAAAAGGTGTTGGTCAATAGGGAAAAGGCGTAGAGAGAAAGGTTCTGTTATATATTTAGGGAAAAGGTGTTGGTCTATAGGCAAATGTCTTAAATAGCCTTAAAGACCGTCAAAATAGAAGGAACCTTTGGGACCAAATTTATATCGTAATATTCTTTAATGCAAAATGTGAAAATATGTAAATTTTGTTTAGAAATTTTTTAAAAGATAAAGCAACATTGATGGAACCTGTTACAATTTCTTTGGGACAGAGTGAATGAGTTGAGAATAAGCACAAGAAGTTGACTAGCAAGTGCAGATAAGTGACCGACATTCATGTTCTAAATATGTTCATAGTTTTCAAAATACATCAAATGCAACAAACTTTGGTTTAGTTCTTATTTAGGGTATCGAAGAATATATATTTTTTCATAAAGCAATGTAACAAAGTTTCAAATTTTTCTATTTTTATACCCATTCTGATCGGTAACTTGCTGATCTTGTGACCTTTGATGACATGGATACCCATTTACGAAAGGGTTATGATGAGGCCGAAGACAAACGTAACATCCATGTCATCAGATGTTACTAGTTCAATAGCTTACCGATCAAAATGGGTTAAAAGAACTTTGTTACAATTTGATGCGTTTTATACTTAAATGAATGAAAGCTCAAATGCATTCAGCTCTACTCGTCTAGTCTACATAAGGGTAGGAAGATTACCAGAAGCGTAGATCGACCGGAAGGACTCTATTGAATCTGATGGAACTGTATGAGCAGGGCATGAGTCAATGTCAGCTTTCTTTAAAAGCTTCTTGAACCCGTTGACCTGAAAGGCATACAAGTGTCACCCAAAGCATGCATGAAACCAATGTGAAAAGATGGTTGTCCATTTGTAGAGAAAAAAGAAGATTTATGCAGCAACGCTTTACCATCCTTTTCACAAGAAAATTCCCCAACTGGGTTTTTACTTTCTAGGGATATGAATAAAAATTTAGTTATAACAAAGAAAATTAAGCCACAAATTGAATGTCAAAACTGAATCTTATGACACTCAGGTATAGAAAGAGGAATACATATTTCCCCGAAATCCCAAGTCCCCTTCTGATCCCACCGGTCATGTAAAGGCACATGATTATTTTATTTAATATAAAATTATTATATTCATGTTTATATTCACACTCTAATGATGTGTTTTCGCATGATTGGTGGACAAGACGGGGACAACGTTTTTTTCATGCAAAGAGTACCTCATCTTCGTGTAACAAGGTGAAGCAGCGCCCAGAATTCCCTGCTCTTGCAGTGCGACCAGCACGATGAATATATGTCTTGATATACGGAGGCTTATCGTAGTTAATTACATTTCTAACCCCTTCAACATCCATTCCACGAGTCATTGCATCAAACGAAACAACTTGTATTCCACCTTCTCTGAATGCCCTCAACGTCTTGCTGCAATATGAGACTTTCATCATCATAAGACTTCGATTACACAAAAAAAACTTACATCTAACCTCAATATTGTAAACTACTCCCTTCGTCCCAAAATAAGTGTCAGCTTTCAAAAGTAAGTGCCTAGCTTCCAAGTCTACCCTTAATTATGAGAATGGAGAAATTCATCACTTTCCTTTATGATCAAGGGTATAATTGACATTCAGTTACTTAAAAAATGTAAAAATTACACATTCAGTTCCTTTATGATTATTTAATCTTTGCCTTTACGGCCATCTATGATGTATCCTCTAAACTCCAAATTTTGAGTTTAGAGAAAGATTCCTCCTCTCCAATCCAACTCTATATTCAGAAGAGTAGTTTGAGAAGTGAACAGTAATGCTCTTTAGCGGAACACTATTAATTTCCTTTACACTTTTTAATTTCTTATTTCAGCCATTTTGGTTATTAAAATTTTATTTTATACTCTTATCATATTTTGATCAAATCATATAATTTGTTAAATATTTTACATCAAAAGTTAAAATTATTTTACACAGAATATATAATTATAAAATATAGCTTGAGGCCTTTTTTCTTCATGCTCGAATTCCATTAGAACTATGTATGTGTCCCTTCTAGTAAATTTCCTTAAAGTTTCACCAGATACATTTGTTTCAATGATTCACCAGATACACACACGCAAAGGTTTTGAAGTAATCAATTAATTATTTAAACAAATGAGGACGAATTTGGAAATAAACGATCCTACCTTCACAATAGAAAGCAGCATTTCCATAAGATGCGCTCACAAGATTTATGGAAATTCACCAAAAATTGGGAAATATAAATCAAGCTCCCTATTTCACTAGACCGAATTATAATCGAAAAAAGACCCAAGACAAAGTTTGAAGTTTTGGGCATCTATGCATTTTTTAAAGAATTGAGTGAATAAGTTCATAAACCATTCAGCTTCCCCACTCCGTATACATACAAATCTATCCTGAATATAAGGCATGCCATATCTTTCCATATTTAAGGGAATGAACACAGCTAAAGGTTATAAAAGACAAATAACTCAAACTTTCTTGAATAAAAAATGTTCATTAATGAGCAATATATAGATTAATGGAGCTCACCTTCTCACAGTTTGGTGTTGATGACCAGAATACTCCTTGATCTTGATTCCCAAATCTCCGAAAAATTTAAGCAAAGTGCATAGCCTGTGAGTTGACTCAACTGATGATGTAAAAACAATGCACTTCTCCCCTTGTAAACTTTGTAATAGGGCAACCAGGTAAAGAGGCTTCATCTTTGGTTCACATATCTTCATAGAAGAATGAAAATTTGGTATATAAAAACAAGATAAAGTTATAAGTTATATGTGAGTAGGTTATTGAAGAAAGCATATGGTCTTTGAAGTCCATGTTGAAAAAGATGCCAAGCCAATATATAATCACAATGTGAAGACTTAACTACAATACTCTTTCTTTTTCGGTGTAAAAGTAGATAAAGAGTGTTTCAACTTTGACAATATATATCACATATTCACATATATAAATCACAGTGCACAAGAGGGCGATCTGTGTATGAAGTTCTAACAGATTGTAATGATGTTTATCTTTAATATATTACAAAGCATTTACATAAAAGTCTCAAGAATAACTTATTAAGCATTAGATACTGCCTAGTAATGCATAATCCCTTAAACTTTAAGTTTACAAGTAACTATTGCACAAGTACAGTTTTTCAGACCTTTTAAACCTTCATAAACTAACTAGTACAAATTGATAGTCATTAATCGTTACTAATACTACAAAACATTCCATCGTTATCTTTATATTTTAAAATACTTCATCACTAAAAATCTAAAATAAATTACATTTTGTTCTGAAATAAAATTTTGAATCAAACAGATTATAACAAAAAGCGAGTATTTAAAAATCTTCAATTGTACGACAATGTGAATATATATTTTTTGGGTTTTCTACCACGGCTTGTAAAATTCCGGATTTTCTTTTCTATAAGAAACTGCATTTATTTTCCATCCTCAGTTTCACAACAAAATCTTGCATCACACGGGTACATAACTTGTGACAGATGATGTAAATCTAGGAAGTCATGAAAGTATACCAATTTGAACGACTCCAAATGTTCCGGAAGCTGATATCGTATCTGCCCAGTAGTCAAGAACAATGGATGGTGCAGATCAAGTTGAGCAAGTTTGCTTGGATCTTGGGTTAGGGTGGCAGATAGAACCATCTTCACCAGCCTTGGATATGGTTTACTCTTAAAGCCACGTTCTACACCTCTGCAATAATTTAGTTAATTCTAAGCACAATTAAAAAAAACTATAAAGCTGCTTTGTTGTAAAGTACATATGCCTCTGCGTTTTCCAATTCCATAATTATCATCCATTGAAATAAATATAATTTTCTGAAGGTCCATTTCCCTCATGACCTCCTTTGATGGATGAACTTATCAAACTAGGACTCCATTTTTCCCAATATAATCTCCTTTATACATGATGCCAAGATGTGTCAACAACTTTTAAAGCAAAAAAGACATCACAAATATATGTATATATAGGTATACTGATAGTATTAGGTTCAAATGAGAAGTGCTAAAAAATATGAAATAGAGAAGTGATCTTCACCACTCATCTGGTCAATAAAGGCGGCTTTGACCGCGAAGCATGAGATAATTTCTCACGCATGTTGTAGGACACGGAGGGGTATTTTCGTAAATTTTACAAATAGTCCATATATGAATCTTCATATGAATTACACAGATTCATATATCAAGATTCATATACGAATTACGAACGCGTCCATATATGAAGATGCATTTATGAACATGCATATGAATTACATAGATTCATATATGAACCTGTTTGTCGACTATTTGTAAAAGGGGAATTATAAATGGACCCCCTATGAGAAAAATGGATAGAGTTATGTGAGTGTACAGGTGGGACCCGGTATAGGGGAGTCTACTTTTATGTGAGTGCATGAAAGGCTAAAGGGGTCCATATAACAACACCCTTGTAAAATTTACAAAAATGCCCCTCGATCATGCGCGTCCATGCGATCTTTGACTTTTTAACTTTGACCTCAACCGTATCAACGGTTGAGATCACTTCTCTATTTCATATTTTTTTTATCATTTCTCATTTGAACCTTTCTCTATATGTATATATAAAACACATGTGTACCCAATAAAAGATGACCCAACAATGCAAAACAGAAAAATGGCACTTACATTCTCCTTATAGTCTTCAAGGAACCAAATATAGAAGGAATGGGATTGTTGGCATAAGCATAGGGACCCTCGATGCTAGAATTGGTACACTGAAGCACTGTAGGAAGCCATGACTGATAAGCTTCCCTGAGCAATCGATCAGTTACATCAACTACCTGAATTACAAAATTACCACCATATATTTCTAAACAAAAACTCTAAGCATATGCAAAAGTATATCTAGAAATGCCATCTAATCATTACATACAAACTCGTAAAAATGACAAATATGATAACACAACTTACCAGAAAATGGAGATGTTCAAGTGTAAAGCCCTTGGTGTTGTTAATATGATCCATCAGCCTTCCAGGCGTTGCCACCAATATATCTACGGCACTTTGCAACTCCGTGGAATGATGTTCGGCTGGATCATAACAGATGCCCGCCTCCGGTTTTGGTCTCACGATTAGCATTGAGATTTCATCTGCTATTGACGATTGGCCTACTGCCAAACCAACAGATAAGCCCACTGCAGGTGCAATAGTGGCAAAAACATCCCTAACCTAGAATAATAACGTAAGAATACACGTTCATGAAACAACATATTAACAACAGTATAACACAATCTCCATCAAACATGAACATATGAAATAACTTTTCTTTCCACTTTTCTTATTGTACTTGTTGAGTTGTTGGTCACATATCGTGTTAAATGCCACCTTTTTTGCTTATATTAACAAACACTTGATTCGACTGCACTAAGAATCATGTGATTATTTGAAGAAAAGTGCAAACATTAGCAAAGGACCACCGGCTTGAATGCATTAAGAAAGAGAAACAGATAGTGGTTAAGAGCATGCTTTTCTTCCCAGCCCATATAAGCATGATCGAAAAAGCAATCAGTACTTCTAATCCCTCCCATCTTCCGGAGAACTTAATTTTCGGTGGTGTTTTTTTTATGAGGTGTTGAAGTCTGAAGTCTGGCTTCATTTCTGATATCTAAGAGGTGGTGCTAAAGTCTGAAATCTGAATCAATAAGACTGTTTATTTTTGTAAATTGACAAACGTCTGAATATGTATAATTGTCTTTTTTATCCCTCAAAAATTCATCTTAAATACGTCGATTGAAGTGAGGATCGATGATAGAAAGACAGAACGAAAAGATAAAAAGAAACAAAAGAAGGATGCCAGCAAATTTACAAGATGGTGTAGTTTTAATCATATCTCACATACCAAAGCCTCGAGTTAAGCCATTCAAGATTTTTAGAAAAGCCAACACACAGATCCACAATTTTCGTGCTTTGCATTTTTGCAAATTCAAGGTGGATAAAACAGATGTTGAAATCGAAAGAATTGTGCTAAATGGAATAAGAGGTAATTAAGTGGCTAGGTTGTCTATTAATATGTCAGAGGACAATAACGATTAAGAGGCACTGAAAAGGAGGGAAAAAACGATCTGAATTGTCGTATGTCTGACCGAATCACACATAAATGACAATTAAGAGCTTTTTTTTAAACACCACCATAAATTAAGTATTATAGGCTACAATGAATGCATATATTAAAGCAAATCTATCTATGAAAACAAATATCATGAACAAATTCATCATGCAGTAATCACTGGACAAAATTTGCAGCTTTGCACTGAAAAGGGAAAGATAGAGAGCTCCACTTCGGCACTTCCATAATGAATCATTTTCCGTTAACTGTTATGTTACTTATAAAGAGCAATATGTCTAACCTGCAAAGCCAAATCACGGGTCGGCAAAACGACTAGAGCTCGAAGACATTTAACAGCACGAGTCGAAAGGATTTGTACAATTGGGAGCGCGTAGGCTAAGGTTTTCCCGCTTCCGGTAGGCGAATTCACACAAATGTCTCTAGCAAAGGAACCAGGCCCTATGGTCTCTTGCCAAACTGCCACTTGAACAGGAAAAAGTGAATCAATTCCACTACTACACAAAGCAGCTTCCAACCTAAAGCAACATCCAGAGAAAAACAACAATTAGCAACATATATACAAGATGGATGTTACGATCGAATGGCTAAACCACAAAAGGAATCCCTAGAGTCCAAGGCCCCATCCTTAATCTTTAAAGACCAAGTCCTCAGCCTATACCTTTGAGTGTAGTAGTACCCTCAACCATACTAATGGTGGAATGCGGACCCCATAAATCCACACCCAACAATGGATAAAGAAGACCATGAGATATGGCATGCTTAGCTAGAATGAAAGGTTATATCATATGGAGTTGAATGAAACATACTAACCTTTATCTTTTAACTTAATATGCAACTAATAAGTACACCAATTGCTAGTAAACTCAAAGGAGTTACTTGATTGAATTCAAAATTTGAAAAGAATGTTATGAAACTAAATACAAGAATTGAACAAGAAAAGCAATTTGCAAAATTAGGATTGAAAAAATGCAGAATATAAGTAGAGGTATTGTACCTTGGGTGGAGAAAGGGAACTTTGAAGTATAATAGAGAGTAGAAGGGTGTAGGAAATTAAAAGAAATATATGGGTGAAAGAGATAGAGAGTATTGAGATAGAGAGTTGATAGAGAAAGAGATAGATGAGAGTTGAATGAGAAAGAGATAGATGAGAGTTGGAGAGTTGGTAGTCTTGATGATGTTGTCGGCTGAAGACATTAATGAGAGGGTTTGGGTTTGTCACGGTGCCACCCGCTTGCGACACGTGTTGGGTCAACGAAGGTCAAAGTCGCCCCCGGCGACTTATGCCGGGGTGACTTAGTACAGGGACCAAATGTGCATTTCTTCAAAAGTTGTAGGTCAGGGGTGCATTTTGAAAATCAAGGAAGTCGCCTCCGGCGACTTGGCCTAGGGCGACTAGTTCACCGCCGGTGTAGATTGTGGTCTGAATCGGCTGTTTTCGCCGAAAATTGGTAAGTCGCCTCAGGCGACTTGGTGTGGGGCGACTTCATGGGTTATTTCACGAATTGTTGAGAGAGAGAGGTTAGTTGGGTTTCTTCCTATTTTCAGATGGCCAAATAAATGAATTTTTCTATTTTTTATGATAAAACTAATATATTGAAAAAAATTGTATTTATAAAGGGATGTATATATAGATAATGTTATGAAAATACCTCTTTACTTCTAAGTAATAATTATACGAAAGCAAACAATTTTACTACACTTCAAAAATAATGATTATAGGAAAGTGCTATTGTACGTTTTAATTGCTGAAAAAGTTATGGAGGAATTTGAATTTTATGGATATGATTTAGAATTGGAGAAATTTGATTTGTAATCTTTAAGATATATGTTTGATTGATATGATCATTTGTATGATTTGAATTTTGAAATAGAATAGAATTTTCCTTATTTATAAAAATAAACAAGTGAGATAGCCCACGCATTGCAGCGGGTCTATTAATCTTAAACTTTTGGTTTAATAAAGGCATACAAAATGTTGTTATATAAGATTATTTATGTAATTTACATCAAAACAAACTAAGGGTAGGATGAACTTATATACAAAATGTTGTTATATAAGATTATTTATGTAATTTACATCAAAACAAATTAAGGGTGGGTAGGATGAACTCATACAACTATTTAAATGTTAAATAACTTTTGTACATTCAAAAAAACGATGCCCTAATTGTTGTTATTTACGGTTGTTAGTAATATAGAATAAATAAAAATATTAATTTTAAGCGATTTGAACTTAAAGATTTAAAAAAAAATATTATGTAGTTATCAATAGTTTAAAGAAATTATTTGATTATTTTTCTATTAAAGTTAAAATAGTTTATGATTAATCAATTAAACAAATGCATTGATAAAATAAGTTAAGTAAGAAGTAAAGAATGTGAATTATGTAACTTGAGAATAGAAAATATAAAAAAAAAGTCTACTATAATGACCAAATATGTTTAATCAAATATTTTATGGGGAATGCCCCGCTTTGCTGCGAGTTATGATTAATGTGCGTGTATCGAAAGTTTTTTTTTTAATGTATTTTACTTAATATACGATTATATTACCTTAAAAATACATATATAATTGTAGTATACATGGTATATAATTAAATATTACGCTCATTTCAATTTGTTAAAACAACAATCGTATTTTTTTAATATTATTCAATGTACGACTATATGTGTTAATATGACCGAAATGTAAAATGAAATATAAAAAACTAAAAGGTATAAGGTAAATAAATATATAAGTTTAAAGGAGTAAAATATAAGTTTTTTAAATAAAAACGCAAAAGTGCTCAAATTATAGGGACGAAAACTGTAAATATGATGTAGAACAAAAAATAGGAAAGAAAAAAAGAGTAAGATTCGAAACCGTGACCTACACCATCAAAGGAAACCGCTTTGCCACTGAGCTAGCGCGGCCTTTTGTGTTTTTTTACCCAAAATCTATCTTATCTTATATATAGTAACGACAAAATTTTTTCCTGGTAAATGTAAGGATATAGCAATGAATCACTGTTTTATTAAATGATTATTAAAAAATACAAATTTTAATATACTTTAAATTGCTTTTTTTTTTTGGAAGGGTGTTCAGGCCCAAGTTAGTATGTGAAAATAATATTATTTTTAGCCAATATATTGTTTTCTGTAGAGATATATGTTAATTGATTATAAATATCAATTTGTTTGTATAAATACATGGAGCCTGTTAGTATGTGAAAATAATATTATTTTTAGCCAATATATTGTTTTCTTTAGAGATATATGTTAATTGATTATAAATATCAATATCAATTTGTTTGTATAAATACATGGAGCCTTGAATTAGTTGAAATACAAGAACTACAATGGCTCATCTCTCATTCCTTTCAATCTTCATCTTCTCTATTGTTTCGTTTATCTTGATATCAAATGTTAATGCCTCTAAACCGTATGAATTAGTCAACAAAGTTTGTAGCGGCAAATTAGACAATGTTAATGCTAGTTTTTGCTTGGGGGTTCTAAAATCCGATGGCAGGAGCAAGTTTGCACAAAACGTAACTACCCTCACAAGGATCGCTGTGGATGTGGCAACACAAAAGTCAAGCAAGACACGCGATTACTTCAAAAGTGTGAAAAGTGGTCCTCCTGGTGTCTTGAAATCTCTCAAAGCTTGCATCAATTCGTATGATAATGTGGTTTCGAATTTTAAGATTTGTATGTCAGAAGAAGAGTGTGATCTGACCGGTTATGACATCCATATTGCGGGGGACAACGTTAGATCTTGTCAAAGTATTGTAGATTCCAATGGGGCTCATCATTCGTTTATTACGTCCATAAACGACTTCTTCCAGGATCTTTGTTGGCTTACGGAATCATTAGCCAACCTTATGTGTTGATTATGCAAACAAATTTTAGGATATTATGCTTGTATTTATGAATACAAAAAACTTAATAATGAACTTCATTTGCTCAAATAATTCGTTTGTTTTTTGTTTTATTCCTATGGACAATCGGTGGTTGGGATTTCATATGGTACAAAGATTATTTTACGTGAGAACATGTGACACCTCCATGATACCCACTAAAAAAGGGCTCTTACACACACAAAAAAAAAATAGGTTTCACGATGTATAAAAATAAATTGTCCAACACACTCCAAACATTTTATATGGATTACACTGTTAGTTTTTTTTAATTAGTATTTTGAGTTTCGTTAATGTTGTATTCTCTCTCTCACTCTTTCTCTCTCTCTCTCTCTCTATATATATATGTGTGTAGAGTTGGCTTCATGTGACATCATCTGTTTTTCTTATACTAGTGAGATCATAAAAGTAACATCAAACCTTACGGTAAAGGCTATTGTGACATGTTATCACTATCGCACATATGTCAAATATTCTTATCTTGACAACAAAGTCGGACCGGTATCTCCATAAATTCCATTTAATATTTATAATATGGAAATGTGGGTGTTACATATACTACTAACCCGTTGAGTTGGGTTATACTTCTAAATGATTTGGTTGAGTTAAGATTTGTCATAATTAGGGTTGAGCTTTATAAATGCCGCAAATCGGCTCAAAACTACTCACGAAATTATTGATTTTGCTCAAGATCAAAACTTGCACAAGTTCACAAAAACATTTGATTCTTGGTTGTCAATCTACGTGAAAAATGACTTTTTCTGGAGGGTTGTTCAAGGCTATGCCCGGACTAATTCCGACAAACTATAGTTGTAAGATATTAGTCCCTAATAACTCAGTTGTACACATGTTTTTAACATCTAGGTTAGAACTCTAGACAGATGGGATATTCCATCACATCTTCAAAGGATTCAACCGCTATCTCACAACCTTTATGGTTGTGAAAATTGATCTTGGTACTCTTGGGTTTTTTTTTTTTGTTGCTATCAAATGTGACAATGAAATTTGAATATATATTCTCAAGGTTTTGAATTACGATGTGGGAATTTATTATCCCCCAAATAAGTGAAAAGATGTTTGTATAATTATATGGTAGCGTTTGGTACGCAGATTTCATGGAACAGAACAAGATGGGACAGGACGGGACAGGACATGACAAAACAAAACTAATTTTTTTATCTTACGTTTGGTACGACAAGAATAGGACTGGACAAAACTGCTAAAATAACTAAATTACCCCTAAACTATTGTACGATATAATATAATAGTTTTATATAATATAATTCAATAAAAAGTTTAAATAATTTATGTATAAATGCTAGAAATAGTTTTTTTTTATATAATTAATACTTATATATTATAAAAACTTTACTTTTTATAATAAAACACTTTTATTTACGTTTTATTTTACATTATATATATACTAGAAACAAACCCGTGCGCGATGCAGCGCGAAGCATCTCGAAACCGAAACCAAGAACTCAAAAGGGCAATCATGTTCCATAAATCCTTATCGTTTTATATTGCGAATTGGATAGTATTTAAATCTAGTCGATCTTTAACACTATGTAAAACTCAACTTCAATAAGTCGAGTTTCACAATACCAATTAAGAGTCAAATCGAGTCATTTGAACATACACTTTTTTGAGTCAATCATGTTCATGAAAAGAAGTGACTAAATATTCATCAAGATCATGTAGCAAACTATGATTTATTCAGTTATATCATTTTCCATCAAATTGAGTGTCACAATTCATTTCTACTCGCAAAGTAACAGCTACGTCTTACGTAAAGTCGGGAAAAAAAGATAATTAAAGAGAAAAGGGGTAAACAATCACTCGTTTGAAAAGCAAAACCAATAACATTACCCTTGACTTATTAACCATTGTAATCAAAGGAAGAGAGAAACTACATTAGATAAAATAACAATGCAAAAAAGAATGGTATGAATAATATGCTTAAAATTATTTCAATACTTTGTTATCTCAAATGCAAGATTTAGGGGTCGTTTATTAAAAACTTACCCCGTAAGCTCTTACCGTCATAACCAGGTATTTTAAACCAAACCGCACAAGTAATGGAACTCCAACCTACAAATTAAAAACTATACATTATAATAAATACTATCTCGATGAACAATTGAAGTTGAAATTAAAAAAACAAACCATTCATATAGTAGACTAATGTCAAGGTTTAGGGGTAATATCCTAATATATATGCTACTACTAAACATTAACTCAAACTCTTGACCTACAATAACTCAAACTATATAAAGCATGGGCCGTTTACCAAATTCTAACCGAGTAACATATTTGGCTATAAAAATGGATTGTTGGTAAGGTTTTGAACTCGGTAAACATTTAGTAAACAACCCCTAAATTTGATCCTAAAGTCGTGACATGCAATGAAAGTATAGCTAGCTGTGAAATTGGCAAATACCCAATAAAGGGTGTTGTTAAGTATACCCCCTTTGACCCTTCCTCCTCTCACATAAATGTAAACCCCCTTGTACTGGGTTCCACCTGTGTACTTACACAAATAACCCATTGACTTAGCAAGGGGGTATATTTATAATTTCCCCCAATAAATTGTATGACACACAATACTTGGTGCAAACCACAGCAGCATGTGCAGCAACTATAAATGCAACAATCACTAAGAAGTCATAATGTTAGTTAAAGAAAAACAATGTGAGACTGCATTTTATACTAACGTCATAAAACGTTAAGTAAAACGATAAGTAGTTCACTGTGTGAGTATACAGTAACTTCTATGGATGTACAATTGACAAATCTGAGTAACATAGAATTCTTTTAGAGAACAAAAAAGCCACTCATTTTAAATCAAACAAATTAGTTTTAGGACACAAGACAAAGTATGTCTTGAGATTGTATGTAGGAAACAAGACAAACTACGTCCTAAGATCATTGGTTTGAGGAACCCCTTGTTAAATTGCCTATTCAAATATCCATAAATTATTGCAAGAGCAACAGTTGAATTTGATCAAGTAAAAGAACTTTAATTGAGTCAATCTTTTTGGTTTTGGAAGAAATGATAAGTTTCCACTAAGAATCTCCCATAAAGTTGAAATCTTGCAAGATCTCTTGCATTCCTAAGTCTAAATTAGCTCAAGAATCTAAGAGACCATTAAAATCTCAACTTGGCTCAGATTACTTATTAAAGGAGACAGAAGCTCCATCTTGACACAAAAAACCTCAACGTAAGTAAAAAAGATAGAAATCGATAATGCTTACCTGAGATGGAGCGATGGAGAAGAATTTGAATCATGAATCGATCATATTGGGAACATTGTTTGACGATGGAGCAGCCATAGAGAATCGATGGAGAAGTAAGCAACAATGAATGTGGACCCTAACCGAATGCGTCCTAATTCACATCTTTTCTACAGCAATGAGCAAACAACTACAGTATAGCTAAAAAAAAAACCATAAACATATAAGATGCCATTCACATGTGAATATTCACCATGAACGCCTCCTAATTCATATCTTTTCTACAGCAAATAGCTACAAGATAACTCAAAACATACCATAAAGTCATAGACATATAAAATGCCAAACGGGCACTCGGGTATCTTAAAGAATGGGGAAAGAAACACCCCGTTTGGCCAAAAATAGCAAAATCAACAATCCATTCTCAATTCAAATTTTCTAATCGTTATTTTCCCACCAAGTTAAGAACTTCCAGGGATTTTCTAAAGATTTTGGTTGCTTAAGAACTAATGGTCAAGTACAGGGGTTCTTTAACTCTATTAATAAAATAAAAAATAATTCCACAATACACCTCAAGATCTTGGATCAGTTAATTTCGGTAATTTTCAAGAAACTCATTGAGTATGATCACAAACCTAACTTGGAAAGATCATTTCAATGAACAAATTACATTCAAACCCATGAATCAATTACAAAATTGCTAATAAACAAACCTGAATTTCACCAGATAGGTGGTTTTTAGATACTCTAAATCTTGTGAGTTCCAATTCCCCTTCAAACTGCAAAATTTCCATTGCTCAAATGTTTTTGAAGTAACGATGACCTATTTATCCAGTGTTATCATTATAATAGGTTGAGCTTGTTAATTTGAGTCAATAAGCCTCTTAAATCGTTGTCAGGCTTTTACTAAATGTTTTTGAGAAATAGTAAATACTTTTACTAAAAAAAATTGGCTTAGTGAAGTGTTGAAATAAATTTCATACCTGTAATTACACATTTAATAGAAGTCAATAATAAACCCAAAGCAAATGGTGAACTAATCATGGCTAAATGGCTTCCGCCAGATACCAACCCATAAGGAAAGAAAGAAAGAAATATAATTTCACCATATGTCTTGCAATAACAGAAATAGATGTCTCAAAATGAAGTGGAAGGAACAAAAAAATTACAATATGAAGCAGAGCATGATGAATTTTAGCACCAAAATCGCATCCAATCAAACCTAGTTTTCACATCATCAAATAAATATGAGAGAGTTAAATTACCTGATTTCAAAAGATGAACAGAGAGAAAAACAGCGTCGAGAGAATGAAATTCCTGAAAATAGTGTCCTTTTCCTTTCCTCAACTGCTGGTTATCTATCGAACCAAGATTCACCCTAGATTTCTGCCTAAAAACGATAAACAAACATACAACTGATGAAATTTACAGAACAAAACGAAGGCCAAACTTTGAGAGAGAAACTGCGAATACAAAATTACCGAAACCCTTAAACCCCCAATTCGATATTCTCTTTGGCAGCGGGATTCGTCTCATAATCATCTTTCAGTTCATTATTGGACGCGGAGATAAAATTTCCATAATCTGGGGAATAATGGAGAGGGAGAGGGAACGTCGAGAGAAGGGTGGTTGTCAATCATTTTTGTTTCGCATACTTGGGTGGAACAAAAAAACTCCCTTTTATGTCCCATGAAAAATGAGATTTTGTCTCACCTTGTCCAACATTGTCCTTATCCCATGTCGTGCCAAATGTGGTACTATTTTTTTTCCCACCTCGTCCAATATAGCACCCATAACAAACGCACCCATAACAAACGTGGTACTATATGTTATCTTATAAAACACTTGGATACGGGGGCTTCGACCCCGGACTGCATGGTTTAGCAGTCGGGCTTCGGCCCAAAATTGCCGAGAATTAGTCTTGGCCCAATATGAACTAAAATACCTCTTCCAAAAAAAATAAAACACTTGGATACAAAATTCTAAAAACAGCCTACAAAGGTTATGGTGGTGTTCTTTTATGCACATAACATAAAAATCTTTTAATCATAATTTAGATTGTATAATGTATAAATCATAAATGATAACTAATAGAAAAAAATCGTCTATCTCCCAATTCCCTATCTCATCCTCTCCACCGATAAAATATTATCACATCACTAGATTTTAAATATATAGATAACTTAACAAACGCAACCCTTGTCAAAAGCTCCCCTCTATCTCTCTCTCCTTAATTAAAATTATAAAATACATTTTCTATTTATCAATTTTTATATATTCAAATTACTTTCTCATTTTTAATTAATTTTTCATTTATTTTTATATAAAATAATTTCGTATTTTTGTATTATATCTTTAAATAAATTAATTTTATCTTAATTGCATTTTCATACAATTTTTGTTTATATTAGTCTAAGAGTAATAATGTATAATCGGATTTTAATACCGATTAATTTGTTATTTGTTATTTAAATCTAGTCAGATACTTATAAAGTTATCCTTCATAAGAAATTACAAGCAAAGAAAAACAAGCTACAAAATAACAAAAAAACAAAATAAAAATGACTAAAGAAGATCCATATGAAATTATCATTCAAGAAACGGGATAGAGAAGATAAAAATCATATGAAAATTAATTATAAATCAAATGAAATAGATTCTTATAATCATAATATTACAAATATCAACACTAAGACTAATATAAACAAAAAATATATAAAAATGTCATCAAAAAATTAGATAAAGAAGAAAACTCATTTGTAAACCAATAAAAGGTTATAAACTATTTAAACATATGAAATCCTATAAAATTATAACCAAATGATTTCATATTTTATATTTTCATAACAATTGACTTTCCATATATTTCATATTTCTATATTTCTTTAGCTCAATTGGTAGAGGGGTCACCCTCTTGGAAGTTCCGGGTTCAAACCCGGGCAAAGGCGTATTTAATCTAACCGGGGTGTTTACTAACAACTAACCTGCCGTTCAAAAAAAATATTTCTATATTTCTTATGAATCCATATCGTCCCTTGATTATTTTGATCAACAGCTATGATTAGGTTTACAGGTTTATACTTTTTTACTGGTTCACAAATGAAACCGATATACATATACAAATTAAGAAAAGTAGTTTCATGTTAGACAGGGTAAGGCGATCTTTTTTCTGGGGGGGGGGGGGGGGGGGGGGATAAGGCTAATCCTTTAGCCTGGGTTAAATGGTCAAATGTCACAATGAGTCAGGTTCTAGCTGGGTTGGATGTTATTTCTCTTAAAGCCCAAAACTTAAGTCTTATGGGGAAATGGTGGTGGCAGTTCCGGGTAGAAAATGAGTCGTTATGGGTTCGCGTTATAAATGTTAGGAATTATGTGCAGAGTTGACAAACCAAGTAATTATACATCCAATGTTACAAGACACTTGAGGGTCACACCTGTGAGGACCTATAAGTCGAACAAATTAAATGAAACCCAGAAATGGAGAATTAGGATTTATAATAGTGTATTATAAATCAATTGGGTATTCAGTTAGAATTACCAAAGTTGGAGGGTTATTAATTAATTAGAAGATTGTATATTTATTTGATAAAATAAATATATAATAGTTAATTAATAAAGTGATATATATATATATATTAGATAAATATATATATTTATAATTATCATATGCAAATTCTTTTCCAGTTAATAAAGGAAATGATTTGAGATAATTATAATATGGAAACTGAATTCCATTCAGACTGTGTTTTCTTCCCATATAAATAAAGGCTTATGGGTTAAGGAATAATTAAGCTTTTCAGAAAAACACAAATCAGTTTCTCTCCTCCTCTCTCTCTCCTAACCGGCGCCGACCCCCCAGTCGGATTCCAGTTTTGCGGTTTTCGGGTTTCATTCGGTTCAATTAGAAGAACGTTCGTTGGTCAATCACCGGTGGATTAAATCTCGAGCAATCCAGGTAAACTAATCTGAATCCAAATCATTAGGACTAAAACGATTGAAAGGTCAATAGGCTTTTAAAAGGGTTTTAGCTTTTATCGCTTCCGCATGATAAGATCGAAACAGTGTGTTTCTGATCACATAGGTTTTATCAGTTTGATTTTAAACCTATGAGATTTATCAAACCAGTGAGGTTCGTTAGATCTAAGTTAATCCTCGAGTCAGTTTGATCCGAGGATACCCACGAAAACCCAACAGTGGTATCAGAGCCATTGTTATGAATCGTTTAGTTTTTATCTGTCTATCAGTTTATGTGAGATCCGTTAAAATATTTATTGTTTACGTCTTAAGCTTTATCGTTTTAATTTTATCGCTTCAATCACAAACACCCACCAAGAACACCTAACCAACGATTGGCGGTGGAACGGCGGCAGATCGCCGACCGGACCGCCAGGCCGATCGCCGGCGATAAAATCACACGAGCGCCGAGCCGGACCACTCGATTGGTGGTAGCGGCGTCGGCTACCACTATCAACCACCGAGCCGCACCACCCGATTGGTGACAGCGGCGTCGGCTGTCAATCCGCACCACCAGCGACGGTGGTGGTGGCCGGTTTTATTCGCGACAATCGCCGGCGATGGGCACGACGGCAATCGACCACAGATGGTGGTGATCGAAACCGGTGGTAGCGGCGTCACGATAATCGACCACCGCGCCACGTTTTGGCGACGGTGGTGGCAGCGGCTCATGGTCGTTGTCATCGCCGGAGCACCACGGAACACCTGCGAGGCCGCCGGCTGCCTTACGGCCACGCCGGGCGGCGGCGGCGATTGGCTCCCGAAGACGATCGACCACCGCAAGCCACAAAATTGGCCGCGATGGTATGGGTGGCGGTGGCGCCGTTGTTTTAATAGCAGCAATAGCAAGTGGTGGCGGTGGCTACGGCCATCGTTGCCGCATTAGGCGAGAACCACCAGGCCGCCTACCGGCAGCCCTAAGGCTGACCCGTGGCAGGGGCGGTGGTTGTTTGCTGTTGATCGCCGTAACTAACCACCAATTGGTGGTGGTCTCGTTAGGCGGCAGTGGCGAAAGCCATGCCGCCGGCTGTTGTCATCGGCGGCGACGACGGCCTTTGCGGCTGCTGTCGTTGCGATGGTAGGCGATGGTGATGAATGGAATCGGTGGTGGTGGTGACGACTTTGATTGCTACCATCATCACCGGTAACTAGTTTGTTTTTCCCGAAAGCCAACGGCGGCGGTGGTTGTTTGCCTTCGCCGTCATGAAACCGATCAAAAGGTGACCGTTTGTTACTATCATCGGATTGGTATCGATTGTTTTTCGAAACCCGAAGCGATATGACGGGATTAGGATTTTTCGATCCTCGATAGTTTTTCGAGCAAATCACGAAACCCTAATGGCCCAAGACTACCAGTTTGGTAATGGGCCTATAAGCCCAGTTTTTGGGATCAAGTTTGTGGCCCAAATAATTTTTGATTGGTTTTTGACCCATTTACCCAGATTAACTTATTCAAGTAATTTTATTGTTTTTAGTTAAAATTTTATAAGACCGAATAGTTAATAAGTCAAATAGGCCTTGTATTGTATTTGATAAAATTGGTCGTATCTAGATACAGTTTTAAGGCCAGTATTGTATCTCGACCAGTTAGTTCAAAAATACCTGTTTTTCGATATTTTTGGGTAAAAGATTGATATTTTAAATAAAATGGTTTTAGTTTTATAAAATAAGGATTTATTGTTTATAAGTCTCAGGTTTTAAGTAAAAACCGTTTTTCAGCTTAAAATATTTTGGTTCATAAAACAGTTTGTTTTTGAATCAGTTATAAAACCAAGTTTTGCGATAATTGAGACAATAATTTTAACGGATCTAGGATTATTTCTCGCTGTCATATTATGCTTTATATGTATGATTGATTGCGTGATTGCTTGAACTTTATATATGCATCTCAGTTTGAAATATATATATGTATGCCTAATATAGAGTTTTGCCAACTTAGACCCTTGACATATTTCCGGGGAGGCCTGCGTGCCATTTACAACCCCTTATGTAATAATGACCTTAGGATAGATGTTCGGGATAGCAAGGCCAGTGGGAGCTGCTAAAGTTCATTCTCTTACCAAAGTACTGACAAAACATGGCGAGGCCAGTGGGAGCTACGCAAAGTTTTGAAGCTTTTTAGAGAAATAAGTCATTATTGGTCCTTAGGAAATAAATGTTGGCAAAAACTATAATTAGTCGTTATGTGATTAATTGTTGTTTAATTGCATAGTTAACTGATTATTTGTGATATTTGCTGATTAGTAGTTTTAAATAGAGAAGTTATTTTAAAACTAGGATATATCACAAAAGTATATAGGTTTTTAAATTACCAGTTTTTCAAACTTTATAATACGGTAGTTTTATTTTAAACCTATAAATGATTGTTTTACATAAAAGGCAGGTTGACGAAAACAGTTAGTTTTAATCAACTAGATGTGCTATTAAAACAGTTAGTTTTAATTAGCAAGTGATTTTAGAACAGTTAGTTTTAAAATTGCATGTATGTTTGAAACAGTAAGTTTAAAACATCAGTGGCCTTTATAACAATCAGTTTTTCAAAAATCCTGGAAATAAAGTTTAAAAACCCCGAAAATCATAGATCAGTAGTGCAACCCATCTAGGGGCACCTACGGCGTAAAGTACATAGGCGTTGTAAGTGATCACACATTCAACGTCTGTGTTCAAACTGAAGCTGGAGGGGTTACATAACTCTGCGAATTATCTCCGGGTGGTACCGGCCAGAGTATAGTGATCAGGTCCCAAAATGGTGAGATCTATTTTGGTACTATTAAGTTCACCGGGTGGTACCGGACCAAAAAGCACTAAGAGGACTAAAACATGCACAGGTAGTTGCCATGGTCCCGAAAAGATCTAGGAGTCATGTCAGCTAGACATGATTGGTAAAAGTCCTTACCTACCGAAATAAATACGGGTCTGGTGGAGCAAGAACATTACGCACATCAGGACGTATGAAATAAGGATCCTAGTCCAATAAATTGATCATTTATGGGTTTATTGATAATTATTGGAATTTAATCTATTTACAGTTGCTAAAGACCAAAAGTTTTATTTTGTGTAGATGGCAAGCACTGTTACCAGCACTAACAATCTTTCCCTCCGATCTATCCTAGAGAAGGATAAATTGACCGGCTCTAACTTTCTCGACTGGGAGCGCAATCTAATGATTGTGCTCAGACATGAGAGAAAATGGTATGTTCTAGAAGAGCCTCTTGGGGAGGCACCTCCGGCAAATGCTCCAGCTGCTGCCAGAAATGCCCACAAGAAGCACTCCGATGATCTACTGGATGTTGCCTGTCTCATGCTTGCAACGATGAGCCCAGATCTGCAAGCAGGGCTCATAAATACGAATGCTTATGACATGATCCGCCAGCTGAGGGACATGTTCCAGACCCAGGCTCGTACAGAACGCTACGATGCCACTAAAGCATTTAATGAGTGCAAGATGGTAAAAGGAACATCAGTAAGTGACCATGTCATGAAAATGAAACGGCACTTAGATCATCTGGAGAGGCTAGGTCATCCTGTTCCATTGCAGCTAGCAACAGACACCATACTCAATTCACTGTCAGAAGACTACAGGCCCTTTGTAGTCAATTACAATATGAATAACATGGAGAAAACAATAGCAGAATTGCACTCCATGCTTAAGACAGCTGAACTGAATATGGGGAACAAGAACAAGACCAAGGATGTCTTGATGGTGAAAGACGGAGGGGTGAAAAAGAAGAATGGGCATGCTAGCACCAGTAAGGGAAAAGGACCAGTCCAGGCCATCCAGAGTGCACCCAAGAAAGGCAAAGTCAAGGGCAAGGGCAAGAAGGTTAAGCCAAATAAAGCTAGGACCGAGAACCGCTGCTTCATATGCAATGAGATCGGTCACTGGAGGCAAAACTGCCCTAAGCGTCATGAAGCAGGTATGTAAACCTCAGAAAATTTATGATTGCTTTAACTTGTCACTTCTTACTTGTTGGTTTACAAGTATACTGATACCTAGAGCAAATGATTATTGCAGGAGGTCAGAAATGAAGTGAAGTGCCCAGAGGTTGCTGAGGATCTTAAGTACAAGTTAATTTCAATATAAGTCAAGACATTTTGAATTTGTGGTTTTAAAACAGTTATTTTTGGATTTATGTTTAAAACAGTTTTTGGGATGATTATATTTTGAATTTATAATTTTATGGTTTTATTTTCAAAAGTTATTGTCTTGACATTGAAATATCTGATTGTGCTTAGTATTCTTGAATCCGTATGATCCTAGTTGTTGCCTGTTATAATTACTTTAATACAATTAAAGTAATTTGTATAAAAACTATCAAAAACACACGAAATTCTATAAGAATGTGTTTTAAAAATAAGACATTTATGAATAATTGTTTTGTGATCAAATTCCAAAAGGAGAATTTAGGATATTAACTCAGATAGCGTTGATAACAGTATTTATAAAACTAGAAAAATTCCAAGTTCTGGAATTAGGATTTGACCAAATCCAGTTAAGTTTTATAAAAGAAATTCTCAGAATTAACTAATCAAGTTTGATCAAGTTTTATTATTCAAATGTTCTAAAAGGAGAATTTAGGATATTAACTCAGATAGCGTTGATAACAGTATTTATGAAACTAGAAAGATTCCAAGATCTGGAATTAGAATTTGACCAAATCCAGTTAAGTTTCATAAAAGGAAATTCTCAAAGTTCATTACTTAAAATTAGAATTGACTAATCAAAGTTTTGACTAAGTCAATAGTAAATTTTGAGTAATAGTTAGTTTTTATAAGTAAGTGGGAGCCCAATTTATTCTCTATCTAGTCTAAGATAAAAGAATAAAAGAAACAATTATTGATGTATCTCGGAATTCATAAATCCAGGAAGGATAAGAATTCGTAAGATATAATTTACCCTTTTAGTCAAAAGGATAAAAGTTTCAAAGATCCTTGAAACAAAGGTCGTGACTGACTTTAAAATCCATAATTAAAGTGTTGGATTAAAAATATAGGATTCCAGTAGATTTGCCAGCATTGCAAATGGAATCTGATTTCAGGTAGAAATCATTCATCTACACAACAACTAAGGAAAGTTGCAGTCTCACATATTCAGGAACTGGAAGCTAGTCCATGTCTCCTAGTTCATGGAATATGATGAAAGTCTAGTTATTGTTTTAAAAGGTGTTTGCAAAAACAATAAATAGCAGATACAAGTAGGTTGTATAAACAGACTTGTATTATTTGGTCATCACTTTGATTAAAATGGTAAACTTTAATCAAAGGGTTTAAACTGAAGATAGGTGATACTTCATTTTAGACCAGTATCTAACAAACGTTAAATAGATGTTATGAAAGTTATTAAAGAAAAGATATTTGATTTTGTTATTATTACAACGTGTAATGTGGACTATACAAAATTGATTTCTTTATTACTTTCACATTTTGCATGTTTTAATATATCCAGGAATGAAATCAGTCTCCGATTTTTCATTCAAAATCTGTCCGTGACAACTTATCATTGTGGGAACATGATAAGGAGTTAAAGTCATTGTGAACTTTTAGGTAGTTATTATCAGTTGCTGAATAACAGCTACAAGCGTTGTAGACTAAAAGTTGCACAGATATTTTATAGAGTAGCAAATATCGGACGTGATCCGCGGTTGAGATTACTTCTTGGAATCAGTCATAAGTAAATCTCACAGTGGTTGTCCCTATCACCTGAGGTATCTGATTTGATATCATGAGGACTACTGAATTCTTAGTACACTCAACCGCTACGCCGTAACAGGGTGGCTATAAAGGGTGTAACTAGATTCAGCGGAAGCCGTGGTGTTAAAGGCAGATATGCAAGATGGGATTTGCACCTCTTCTCAGAAGAGAGATATTTCTGGGCCCATCTTGACTGACTAAGTATACTGATGAAGTGCATGGCCATGCCCAAACGAACTGATTAGTTCTTTGTCGTTTACCTATCAGTGAAAGTCAGATAATCAAGAAAACAGAATCTTGAGTATTTAGAGTTGACACTTTCCAAGCTCATACTCACAGATGAAATATCGCGATGCAAAGGGAAAAGCCAAGATATACCCAATCAATGAACAGTAGTTTCATAGATACTATTTCCTTATGGAACATTTATATCACCAGTCTGGGTATAAGAGTTCTTGTAACCTGGTCAGCCTAAGTGCCTGTCTAGGGGCCTCCTTAGGTCCGTATAATCAAGGCGGTATTGCCAACTTGCACAAGTGGGAGTCTGTTAGGAATTATGTGCAGAGTTGACAAACCAAGTAATTATACATCCAATGTTACAAGACACTTGAGCGTCACACCTGTGAGGACCTATAAGTCGAACAAATTAAATGAAACCCAGAAATGGAGAATTAGGATTTATAATAGTGTATATATATAATAGTTAATGAATAAAGTGATATATATATATTAGATAAATATATAAATTTATAATTATCATATGCAAATTCTTTTCCAGTTAATAAAAGGAAAGGATTTGAGATAATTATAATATGGAAACTGAATTCCATTCAGACTGTGTTTTCTTCCCATATAAATAAAGGCTTATGGGTTAAGGAATAATTAAGCTTTTCAGAAAAACACAAATCAGTTTCTCTCCTCCTCTCTCTCTCCTAACCGGCGCCGACCCCCCAGTCGGATTCCAGTTTTGCGGTTTTCGGGTTTCATTCGGTTCAATTAGAAGAACGTTCGTTGGTCAATCACCGGTGGATTAAATCTCGAGCAATCCAGGTAAACTAATCTGAATCCAAATCATTAGGACTAAAACGATTGAAAGGTCAATAGGCTTTTAAAAGGGTTTTAGCTTTTATCGCTTCCGCATGATAAGATCGAAACAGTGTGTTTCTGATCACATAGGTTTTATCAGTTTGATTTTAAACCTATGAGATTTATCAAACCAGTGAGGTTCGTTAGATCTAAGTTAATCCTCGAGTCAGTTTGATCCGAGGATACCCACGAAAACCCAACAATAAAAAGCTTGTACGGTTCAGATGGGGGAATGGGTAGATGTATTGATGTCGTTAAAGGTAAAGTGGGGGACCTTGGAGTCATATTCTTCGTGTGGGTCGGGAGCTAGAAAATTTGGGTCTGTCTTGGGTTGATTCTTTTTATAAGTTAGTTGGTAAGGGGTGTTCTACATCCTTTTGGAACGAGGTTTGGGTAGGGAACGATCGGCTTAGTAATTTATTCCCTAGGCTATTCAAACTCTTTAAAAACATGAACGAGATGGTTAGTGATAGAGGTATTGTGGGTCAGGATGGGTTTGGGTGTGGCAATGGGATTGGTTGAGTCCGTTATAAGGGGTAGAACCGTCGATGAATTTCAAAAGCTCACCTCTTTGCTTTGCTGGAGTCTTTCTTTTTTAATCAGGTTAATAAGGATGTGTGGAAGGCGGGAAGCTGGCTGACGATGGCATTTTTGAAGTCAAAAAGCTGAGATTATTGGTCAAGAAGCGGTGGCATGAGATCAAAGCTGATGCTGATACGCAGACAACAAGATGGTCAAAGGTGGTTCCAAAAAAGATCTGTGTGTGTTTATCTGGAGAGCTATTCAAGAGAAAATTCTTGTCAGTACCCTACTGGATCATAGAGGTATAGATATCCCGTCAACTCTTTGCCCATTGTGTGAAGATTCGAACGAAAGTGTCGATCATGTTCGTGTACGATGTCATCTTGCACATACGGTATGGAAAAAAATCTTTGCTTGGTGTAGCTTTAATGGATCGAACTTATCATATGTCAAACAGATCCTTGAATTCAAAGGTTGTCAAAAATCGAATAAGGAAACCAAAATGAGTTGGGAAGGGGTAGTTTGGGTCTGCTTATATCTCTTATGGAAGTACCGAAATGATGTGGTGTCCGGGGGAAAAAAGAAACATGCTTCGGATATGTTCTTGGAGTTTAAGTGGCGGATTTATCTCTGGGTAAAAGTTCGGATCAAACATCCAAATATTGATTGGTCGCGGTGGAGCTCGGACCCAAGTTCCATATTCTCTGACTCCTGATTTCAGAGGAGTTGTTTAGTCGTGTTTGTTGGTTGGTTGTAGTTCGTTTATGTTTTTTCTCTCGGGTTTCTGTAGCTCGCAAATTTTTTTTGTTTGTTTCCTTCTGTAGCTTCCTTTTCTTGCTTTAATAAATTGTTGCTTGCCTTTCAAAAAAAAAGTAGTTTCATGTATCACTATTGTAATCGGACCAAACTATACAATTTAGGGTGGGTTGGGTTGAGATTTTTCAAACTGTAAAATATTAGGTTGGGTTGATCAAAAGTTTTCGATCCGATTAACCCACCAGTGAACACTCCTAATTAAAAGGATGGAACGAAAAACGACTTTAAGAAAAAAGATAATAATAAATATAAAACGTAAATTTAATTTGTGTAAAAATAAAATGCAAAATACGAAATTATTTCGTATAAAACAATAGGAAAATTGATAAAAATGAGAAAGTAATTTTAATATATAAAAAGTGAGAAAGAAAATTTGTATTTTATAATTGGGTTATGTGACAGCTGTCAGTTTTCGACCTTCAGGTTAGCTACTCGTTTGATCCACTCAGTAGCGTTTCCGTAGGTTAAAAACTAGTTAATTAAGTTTCTAAATGAAACTAGGTTAGTTGGCGTGAAAAATTTAGGCTAAAACCTAAAAGTCCCGGAAATTGCCCGAAAAGCCCGTACCGGTCCGAAATCGTCCGAAAATCCTATAATGCCAAATTAAAGTTAATTTTTAGAAAAATTAAGTTATTTTATTTTAAAATAAGTAAAGTAACTTAAGTGATCCAAAATTTTCCTTCGAAAAATCGGTTTCTACCGAAAACGCGAAAAACCGGCACTGCGTTAGAAAAACCAGTGTTTTTATTTAATTAATTTGTCAAAAAAAAAAAGAAAAATGGGAGAGGTGGGACCCACATAGGGGCCGGCCACCCCCCCCCCCCCTTTTTACTCTCTCTTTTCTTTTTCCTCTTTTCCCACAATATCCATCATCACTCTCACCTTCCCAAGTCATTTTCAAATTTATTCTCTCTCTCTACTCTTTCTCTCACTAAAACTCTCTCTTTTTCTCTCTAAATTCCAGCCCTATTATCACTAATAATCTGGAAATTTTTGAGGTTTTGAAGCTAGATTAAAGGTGTTCTTGTTGTATTCAAAGGTAAGACACATTGTATAATGGTTTAACTTCGATTTTGAACCCATTTGGGGCTTTTCTTCATCTTTTTATGGGGTTTTAATCCTCTTTGTTGGATGAACATCATCCTTGATGTTTGAGGAAGAGGTTTAGCCATGAAAATGTGTTAAAACGTTTGAATGTGGCAAAAATCTATGATTTCTCCATAAAAACACAAGGATGATGAGTGAAATCACTAGTTTATGGTGTTTTGACACTTGTTTTGGATGGAAAACGATTTTGATGATGCATGCATACATTTGTTTGATATTTGAAAGTTATTTCATCTATTTTTACAATATTTGGTTGGGGGATTTAAGTTCGTAATCATCTAACCCCAAAAACCTCAAAGATCATTAGTGTTTTGATGGAAAAGTGTTGGTTTGGTCTTGAAATGTTGCTGTCCGATTTCGCGTGTGTGTTTGGACGTCCTAAAAAGGATATCAACTGAGTTATTTTGCTACAAAATTTTGATAGATTGAAGTTTAATGTGTTAGGAAGAAAACCCAATTTGAATCACTCAAAATTCGGAGTATAGACCATCCAACCATTCAAAAACATTTTGTTACTCATCAGCTACTGGTCTGGAAAGTTCATTCATCTTCATGCATGCATATCTCTTTGACCTCTTATCCAAAATGCATTATTTTTAATTCTAAACTCAAGTACACTGAGTTAGCTTTCTAAAGAATCCAAAACCACGTGATTTGGAGGACTTTTGAGGGATCAACCAATGATAATAAGTTAGTGGTGTAGGCTGTCCCTTAGTGGCAGATTGCACATGCACGACTTTAAGAGGCCATATCTCCCTCAAAAATCACCCAAATGATGTGAAACTTGTCTCATTAGCTTGGTATATGTGTCCTCTAGAAAATCCCTTTTGAAATTCGTGATTTGGTGGAGAAATGAATTATTTATGAAGCAAACTTTCCTGACATGTTTTTCTGAAAATGAAAGATGCCTACTGATTTTATAAAAATTCTTAAAATATGAAGAACACTTCCAAAAATTATGAAAAAATATGGGAATGTTGCTAACATCCCAAATTCCAGTAGGTAAAATTTTGGAGACCTAAATCTCTTTGGAAATATGTTTATTGAAGACACCTTTACAATGGACCAAATCTGCCAGATTTGAAATTATCCAAAAATGTTAATTTACAAATATCTTTAGTTCCCATGTGTTTGGATCATAATTTTAACCAACAAAAAGTTATTATATATTAAGTTGAACATAACAAATATAGTAAAGGCATTATATAGGACATCGATACGATTTATTAAGATATGGACCGTTGGACTTGGAACTTACGTTAATCACTTATGATTTAGGGCAACTTTAGTTTCGGAGCCGGGATTCGCGCACGCACTAACATTTGTTGAACGCTTAAATCACCCGAGGTGAGTATTCACAGCCCCGTTTTAACGTTTTTACGTATTTGGGGTGAAAAGCATGTTGTCAATAAAAGTTATAAAATTTGCTTTCTAGCAACGTTTGGTAAATTGTGTACATGTATGCTTCTTAGCATGGTTAAATGAATTATGTACACGTATACTTTTGGCATGGTTATATGAATTACGTACACATATGCTGTTGGCATGGTTAATGAATTGTGTACACGTATGTTTTTTAGCATGATTTTGTGAGTATGCATTGTGACGATATGTGCGAGTAAAGTTTGCCCCTTAGAATATACACTACCATTAACTCATTTAGGAGCCTATGGAATTAGTGGATAGCGCTATTTGGTACCAATACCCACCCGAAGGACTGACGAGTGAAGGGTGCACTATTTCTGAAGTAACGACTACACATGTGGGGCAAAAGATCCCACCGCTGTGGTACTCGTTGAAAGACGCCCTACCCATGTGGACGTGAGTTCCACCGCTGAGGTAGTTCGCACGAACGTTCCGCCCATGTGGTTAGCAACCACCTCTGAGGTATTCGTTGGGGTTAACGGTTTGGTAGTGGCTCGAAGTTTTACATATCTTATGCATAATTGTGTATTTTGGTGTGAGCGAACGTCCAAGTATACACGTGGTTGTGATTGGTTAGAAGATCCAGTAATTTATTTTATAATGTGTCTGCATGTAAAATTTTTGTGCATATAAAAACCTGTGAACTCACCAACTCTCGTAGTTGACGTCTCTTTTAACATGCTTTTCAGGAAATCCGAAGGTTTGATAAGGCTTTTATGGAACTTAGTGATCACCAATCTATTTGTGCTAGTTATTTTGTTTCGTGAACGAATTGTAAACATTTAATTTCTGGTTGGGATGTACTTTTGTAAAATACTATTTAAGTTTTATTTGTGAATGGTTGGTGTTATGTATCTCCTATCGTTGTGAAATCTTGACTGTGGCACCTCGTGTTTCCGCTTTAGCGGGGTGTTACAGGTTAATTACATGGGTATGTATCGAACTTGTCACGTTTTATCATTGTATGTACTCAACTTATAAACTTATCATTGTATGTATCGAACTTGCTAGACTTGCCATTGTATGTATCCAACTTTATCAAAACCTATCATTGAATGTATTCTACTTATCATGAAAGTGAATCGAACTTGAGGTTTTGATAAAGTTGGATACATACAATGGCAATTTTAGAAAGTTCGATATATACAATGGTAAGTTTATAAGTTGAGTACATACAATGATAAAACGTAACAAGTTCGATACATACTCATGTAATTAACCCTTTATAATTTCAATTAACATATTGGAGAGAGAGAGAGGGAGAGGAGGGTGGTTACCTCTATTAAGTTCTACGTAATTAAAAAAAGAGTTAATTACATTTTTTGTCCCTGTGGTTTGGTGATTTTAACACTCTGGGTCCATTTTTAAAATAATTATGGATTTGGTCACTATGGTTTACATTTTATAACGCTTTGGGTCCATGAATGTTAACTCCGTTAATTTTTTCTGTTAAAATGATTTAGTACAGGGGTATTTTAGTCTTTTTAAATTTCTTTAATTTTAAAATTTTTTTTCCTTTTGATTTTA
This sequence comes from Centaurea solstitialis, assembly GCA_030169165.1. NCBI lineage: Eukaryota > Viridiplantae > Streptophyta > Magnoliopsida > Asterales > Asteraceae > Centaurea > Centaurea solstitialis. Next base: position 61,158,139 of record CM058044.1, on the reverse strand, counting down.
TTTTTTAATGTTTTATATATTTAATACCATCTGTTTATTAATACCTGTTTATATATGTATAAACACCACCCAAAACATATATAATATACACACACACGCCCCTTCTTCTTCCCCCAACCACTAGCCACCACACCACCGACCAACGCCACTAGCAAGACGTAAACCAGGTGGTGATCTGGAAAAAATCACGACGAGGACCACCATCACCAATTGACCATCACCACGACCCACTACGACCACCATCACCACCACCCACCGCCACCCCCACCACCGCCACCACCACCATCACCCACAACCAGCGCGATGACCACCACTCACCAATCACCGCCACCCGCCGTCGTCACCGCCGCCTCCACCATCACTATCACGACCACCCAAAACAAAAGCTTTATGAACATTCGAAACCAAAATCAAGATGAAAACAAAAGCCAGATCTAGAAGAAAAAAAATCACCACCATTACCTGCACACAACTACCATTTCCCCCTCCCAAAAACCTAGATCTGAAAAAAAAAATGAAGATGAAAACCACCGGAGATGGAAAACGAAAAGACAAGTCAAAGATGTAGCCTCCGAAGATGATTCGTTGCCTCACCTTCGTCTCATGTTTCAACCTCTAGATCTGTTGTCATGGTTGTCCTCTATTCGATCTCCTTCATGATCTCCTCTCCATTTTGATAGAAAACAAAAGAAAATGTCACCGGAGATATCGCTGGAGAATATGAGCGAAACTTGTGGGGAGAGGCAGCAAGCCGACAATGGTGGTGAAGAACTTGTTTCATCTTCAACAATGGTGATGGTGAGATAGAGAGAAAAACCATGGTGATGGTGAGATAGAGAGAGAAACCTAGATGAAGAAGATGATGGTGATGGTGATATTGACCGATAGACTATTTGTTTTATTATTTAAACTATAATAAAGTAATTTACCTTTTTGGTCTCTTTAATTTTAATAAAGAAATATTGAAAAAGTATAATGACTATAATACCCCTTTAATTGATATGTTTAACAGAAATAATTAACAGAGTTAATGTTTATGGACCCAAAGCGTTATAAAATGTAAAGCACAGTGACCAAATCCATAATTATTTTAAAAATGGACCCAGAGTGTTAAAATCATCAAACCACAGGGACCAAAAATGTAATTAACTCTAAAAAAATTAATAAATATATATATGTAAAATTCAATGATGTGGCAACATTTTATTGGTTAAGAGGAATGGAATAGGGAATAGTTGGAAGGCGTTTTTTTCCCTGGCTACACGCACCCAACCCAATGAACCCACTCAACCCACTCACTTTTTTAATGCCACATCAGCTGCCACATCAACTTTTTGTCAACCCTCTCTTTACCCTTCCATAACCCTCTACAACACACACCCAACCCTCTCAACCCTCTCACACACACACACAACACACACAACACACACAAAAGTAAAGCAGGTTGGAGAAGCCGCATACTCCCCAACCCGCCGGCTTGAAGAGATCGCGCACCCAAGCTGTTCTTACCCGGCAGGCTCAGCTGGTATACCCGCTGCCAAGCTTTTTCATCGCTGCGGGTAGCCTAACTAATGCTCTTTTGGAAACCATATAAAACGACATAATTTTATTGAATATAAAAATCAATAAATTTTAATTTATTTTTAATGGTTAAATCCTTAAATAATTTTTTTAACATAAAAATTATTAAAATTTCTCATCTTGTAAAAAAATATTATCTTAAATAAAAAATATTAAACATTATCATTAGTTTTTAAAGACAATCTTTTAAATCATTCAAATCCTTTAACGATTAAAATCCACATATATATCTAGAACCAAATTTCATCCAAAATAAGATCTAAAGTAAATAAATAAATAAATAAATAAACATTTCATTTGCAAGATTTCACCGGTAGAATTTTATTTGGAGTAAACATACAACAAAATTATAACTTTATAATCTAAAAACAGTAGTTTTACTCTCAAATTAACATCCATAATACATATTTATATGGGGATAGTTCTCCGAAATGTATTAAACTATCCCCAAAAATCTATTGTGTGTATCCAACTACCAAAAATGCTTTTTAATGTATCAAACTTTTTTTTACTGTATCAAACTTTTTTTTTCTTCTATTGTGTGTATCAGTTTACCAAAATTACAAGTCATTTTGTAACACAATAGAAGAAAAAATAAAGTTTGATACATTAAAAAACATTTTTGGTAGGTTGATACACACAATAGATTTTTGGGGATAGTTGGATACATTTTGGTGTAGTATCCTCTATTTATATATGATTCTGTTGTATATGTATTTCAATGAATACATATAATTACGAGTTTGAATATAATGATACATATTAACATATGTGTTAAGAATATGATTTAGAGCTTCAAATGAAGTAAACGAGGAACGCCATCAAGTCCCTTGGAGAATGAATACTGGATGAAGTCATAAACGGTGGTTTCTCGGTACCCGGTGGTTCTCATTGGAAACCAACTCTTTGATGGGCCCGTACACCTTCGTCGATGGTGCTAGGGAGGTGCTAAAGAAGCAAGCCACCGACACCCTCGGCCCTTTCTCGTTTGCCACCACTCTATGCTCCACGCTCTTCAACTTGTCATTCGATATCATCTGAAACTCTAAAAAAATCAAAATCTAATCTCGAACTTTAAAGTCAAGCTCAAACGTTACTACAACAAAATTGAGCTTGTAGGATGCCTAAAATACGTGTCCTAATACTAGGGGTGAGCATTGGACCCGAACCAGCATGAACACGGTTTGGAACCGGAACCGGATATGGCCGATTTTTAGAACCGAAAACCGGACCGTATATGGAATACCGGTTTCCATTTCAGTGTCGGTCCCGGTCCCGGTATTTCGGTCAAAAACCCGGTTGGAACCGATTTTTCATATTTTAATAATTAAGAACAAATCAACAAACAAAATATTAATATTCATAGTTTAATACTAAATCAATTACCAACCAACGTAATTTAATACCAAATCAACCAACCATAAAAATTCAAAGATTCAAGTAATTGATTAACAAAAAGTTTCAAAGAAAACAGTTTATAAAAACAATAATCCAAGAAGTTACTTAAGTTTCATCTAAATCTTCAACCCAATTATCATTCATTATTGAATTTGTTGATTCTTGAATTTGTTGATTTTTTATGTGTACGCGTAATGACCTATTTTTTATGATTTTCTCTAATGGTCATGGTTTTCTTAATAGTTTTCTCTAATGGTCGAGGTTTTTTTTAACGATTTTCTCTAATGGTCATGGCTTTTTAACAGTTTTCTCTAATGGTCGAGGTTTTTTTAACGGTTTTCTCTAATGGCCGATGGTTTTTTGAACGGTTTTTTATGGGTCTTGATGAGTTTTTTTATAATTATATTAAGATACTAGATTGCCTCTTAAACTTGCGAGCCGGTCCCGGTTTTTTACCCGAATATTTGGCACCGAACCCGGTTTGGAACCAGAACCGGAACCGGAAATTGTCAATTCTTATGACCAAGAACCGGACCGTATAAGTAATACCGGTCCGGGTTCGGTTTCGGTTTGGGCCGGTTCTGACGGGCCATGCTCACCCCTTCCTAATACAGTGTTTTATAGGATCTATGTTTATAAGACCAAAACGTCATATCTAAAGTGTTGCAATATACGTTCGATGAACACTTTTGAGCGTCGTAATAAGTTTTTAGAACATTTTCAAAATAGAGTGTCATATTAGCCCGTCTTATAGAACATTTTTGAGAAGTGTCCTATAAACCCATCTTTGTGCAGGACATTTCACTACTAAAAATATATGCATTACACCGCTAAAAGTAGTCTGAATTTACCGACGGTTTTCCAACATCTTTTTATCGTCAAAAATCATCGCTAGCTTTTACCGACCAAATTTTTATCGACGCTCGTTTTTGTCAAAAAAACAACTTGTTTCGGACGGTTTACCAATGGTTTCATTCGTCGGTAATACCCTTATTTTTTTAGTAGCGTTTGTGTTTGTATGACACCTTTAATAAATACTTAATAGTTAATACGACGTTGTTATTGAAAAATTGTTTTAATAAACTTGTTACGATGTCCAAAAACGTTCTACAAACTTTTTGTGACACTTTTAGATATGACGTTTTTTTATTTATTCCTACAAACTTTGGTCATATATGATACTTTATCAAAACGCTAATTTATTAATTTTAGGCGTCCTATAAATGAAACTTTGTTGTGTTATATATACCTGTAATAGATCTCCAATGTTGACGACAAGCGCACCAGGGGTCGGAGGAACATCAACCCATTGTTGGTCATGAAGTATCTGAAGACCTCCGATTTCATCTTGTAGAAGAACCGTAATGAATCCATCGTCTGTGTGTTTGGTTGCACCCATCGTTAGATCCGGTTGTGGACAAGCCGGATAACAATGGCCGGCGAATGCAAGCGCCTTGTCACAGTCCAAGTCTCCAAGGTAATTAGGGTTCAGCTTCAACGCCTCTGATATCAACTGGAATAAAACCCTGCCTAGTTTCATCACTTCCTTGGAGTACTCGATTTGTATGTCTCTGCAAACCTCCGGCAATTCTTCGGGTGGGGGAGGTGACGGAGCCATGAACGAAATGAAGGTGTCCCTCCAATTCGCAGACGGTGAAGTAAAAAGATCGAAATTGCTGTTGTAAATCACCGGTTTTGTATGATCTCGAGTGTAGAACCGTTTCTTGACCTCGACATCTTGGTCGAAAAATCTACGGACTCCTTGAAGCATCTCATTCAAGCATGTTGTCAATAAAAGTTATAAAATTTGCTTTCTAGCAACGTTTGGTAAATTGTGTACATGTATGCTTCTTAGCATGGTTAAATGAATTATGTACACGTATACTTTTGGCATGGTTATATGAATTACGTACACATATGCTGTTGGCATGGTTAATGAATTGTGTACACGTATGTTTTTTAGCATGATTTTGTGAGTATGCATTGTGACGATATGTGCGAGTAAAGTTTGCCCCTTAGAATATACACTACCATTAACTCATTTAGGAGCCTATGGAATTAGTGGATAGCGCTATTTGGTACCAATACCCACCCGAAGGACTGACGAGTGAAGGGTGCACTATTTCTGAAGTAACGACTACACATGTGGGGCAAAAGATCCCACCGCTGTGGTACTCGTTGAAAGACGCCCTACCCATGTGGACGTGAGTTCCACCGCTGAGGTAGTTCGCACGAACGTTCCGCCCATGTGGTTAGCAACCACCTCTAAGGTATTCGTTGGGGTTAACGGTTTGGTAGTGGCTCGAAGTTTTACATATCTTATGCATAATTGTGTATTTTGGCGTGAGCGAACGTCCAAGTATACACGTGGTTGTGATTGGTTAGAAGATCCAGTAATTTATTTTATAATGTGTCTGCATGTAAAATTTTTGTGCATATAAAAACCTGTGAACTCACCAACTCTCGTAGTTGACGTCTCTTTTAACATGCTTTTCAGGAAATCCGAAGGTTTGATAAGGCTTTTATGGAACTTAGTGATCACCAATCTATTTGTGCTAGTTATTTTGTTTCGTGAACGAATTGTAAACATTTAATTTCTGGTTGGGATGTACTTTTGTAAAATACTATTTAAGTTTTATTTGTGAATGGTTGGTGTTATGTATCTCCTATCGTTGTGAAATCTTGACTGTGGCACCTCGTGTTTCCGCTTTAGCGGGGTGTTACAGGTTAATTACATGGGTATGTATCGAACTTGTCACGTTTTATCATTGTATGTACTCAACTTATAAACTTATCATTGTATGTATCGAACTTGCTAGACTTGCCATTGTATGTATCCAACTTTATCAAAACCTATCATTGAATGTATTCTACTTATCATGAAAGTGAATCGAACTTGAGGTTTTGATAAAGTTGGATACATACAATGGCAATTTTAGAAAGTTCGATATATACAATGGTAAGTTTATAAGTTGAGTACATACAATGATAAAACGTAACAAGTTCGATACATACTCATGTAATTAACCCTTTATAATTTCAATTAACATATTGGAGAGAGAGAGAGGGAGAGGAGGGTGGTTACCTCTATTAAGTTCTACGTAATTAAAAAAAAGAGTTAATTACATTTTTTGTCCCTGTGGTTTGGTGATTTTAACACTCTGGGTCCATTTTTAAAATAATTATGGATTTGGTCACTATGGTTTACATTTTATAACGCTTTGGGTCCATGAATGTTAACTCCGTTAATTTTTTCTGTTAAAATGATTTAGTACAGGGGTATTTTAGTCTTTTTAAATTTCTTTAATTTTAAAATTTTTTTTCCTTTTGATTTTATTTTTTAATGTTTTATATATTTAATACCATCTGTTTATTAATACCTGTTTATATATGTATAAACACCACCCAAAACATATATATATACACACACACGCCCCTTCTTCTTCCCCCAACCACTAGCCACCACACCACCGACCAACGCCACTAGCAAGACGTAAACCAGGTGGTGATCTGGAAAAAATCACGACGAGGACCACCATCACCAATTGACCATCACCACGACCCACTACGACCACCATCACCACCACCCACCGCCACCCCCACCACCGCCACCACCACCATCACCCACAACCAGCGCGATGACCACCACTCACCAATCACCGCCACCCGCCGTCGTCACCGCCGCCTCCACCATCACTATCACGACCACCCAAAACAAAAGCTTTATGAACATTCGAAACCAAAATCAAGATGAAAACAAAAGCCAGATCTAGAAGAAAAAAAATCACCACCATTACCTGCACACAACTACCATTTCCCCCTCCCAAAAACCTAGATCTGAAAAAAAAAATGAAGATGAAAACCACCGGAGATGGAAAACGAAAAGACAAGTCAAAGATGTAGCCTCCGAAGATGATTCGTTGCCTCACCTTCGTCTCATGTTTCAACCTCTAGATCTGTTGTCATGGTTGTCCTCTATTCGATCTCCTTCATGATCTCCTCTCCATTTTGATAGAAAACAAAAGAAAATGTCACCGGAGATATCGCTGGAGAATATGAGCGAAACTTGTGGGGAGAGGCAGCAAGCCGACAATGGTGGTGAAGAACTTGTTTCATCTTCAACAATGGTGATGGTGAGATAGAGAGAAAAACCATGGTGATGGTGAGATAGAGAGAGAAACCTAGATGAAGAAGATGATGGTGATGGTGATATTGACCGATAGACTATTTGTTTTATTATTTAAACTATAATAAAGTAATTTACCTTTTTGGTCTCTTTAATTTTAATAAAGAAATATTGAAAAAGTATAATGACTATAATACCCCTTTAATTGATATGTTTAACAGAAATAATTAACAGAGTTAATGTTTATGGACCCAAAGCGTTATAAAATGTAAAGCACAGTGACCAAATCCATAATTATTTTAAAAATGGACCCAGAGTGTTAAAATCATCAAACCACAGGGACCAAAAATGTAATTAACTCTAAAAAAATTAATAAATATATATGTAAAATTCAATGATGTGGCAACATTTTATTGGTTAAGAGGAATGGAATAGGGAATAGTTGGAAGGCGTTTTTTTCCCTGGCTACACGCACCCAACCCAATGAACCCACTCAACCCACTCACTTTTTTAATGCCACATCAGCTGCCACATCAACTTTTTGTCAACCCTCTCTTTACCCTTCCATAACCCTCTACAACACACACCCAACCCTCTCAACCCTCTCACACACACACACAACACACACAACACACACAAAAGTAAAGCAGGTTGGAGAAGCCTGCATACTCCCCAACCCGCCGGCTTGAAGAGATCGCGCACCCAAGCTGTTCTTACCCGGCAGGCTCAGCGGTATACCCGCTGCCAAGCTTTTTCATCGCTGCGGGTAGCCTAACTAATGCTCTTTTGGAAACCATATAAAACGACATAATTTTATTGAATATAAAAATCAATAAATTTTAATTTATTTTTAATGGTTAAATCCTTAAATAATTTTTTTAACAAAAAATTATTAAAATTTCTCATCTTGTAAAAAAATATTATCTTAAATAAAAAATATTAAACATTATCATTAGTTTTTAAAGACAATCTTTTAAATCATTCAAATCCTTTAACGATTAAAATCCACATATATATCTAGAACCAAATTTCATCCAAAATAAGATCTAAAGTAAATAAATAAATAAATAAATAAACATTTCATTTGCAAGATTTCACCGGTAGAATTTTATTTGGAGTAAACATACAACAAAATTATAACTTTATAATCTAAAAACAGTAGTTTTACTCTCAAATTAACATCCATAATACATATTTATATGGGGATAGTTCTCCGAAATGTATTAAACTATCCCCAAAAATCTATTGTGTGTATCCAACTACCAAAAATGCTTTTTAATGTATCAAACTTTTTTTTACTGTATCAAACTTTTTTTTTCTTCTATTGTGTGTATCAGTTTACCAAAATTACAAGTCATTTTGTAACACAATAGAAGAAAAAATAAAGTTTGATACATTAAAAAACATTTTTGGTAGGTTGATACACACAATAGATTTTTGGGGATAGTTGGATACATTTTGGTGTAGTATCCTCTATTTATATATGATTCTGTTGTATATGTATTTCAATGAATACATATAATTACGAGTTTGAATATAATGATACATATTAACATATGTGTTAAGAATATGATTTAGAGCTTCAAATGAAGTAAACGAGGAACGCCATCAAGTCCCTTGGAGAATGAATACTGGATGAAGTCATAAACGGTGGTTTCTCGGTACCCGGTGGTTCTCATTGGAAACCAACTCTTTGATGGGCCCGTACACCTTCGTCGATGGTGCTAGGGAGGTGCTAAAGAAGCAAGCCACCGACACCCTCGGCCCTTTCTCGTTTGCCACCACTCTATGCTCCACGCTCTTCAACTTGTCATTCGATATCATCTGAAACTCTAAAAAAATCAAAATCTAATCTCGAACTTTAAAGTCAAGCTCAAACGTTACTACAACAAAATTGAGCTTGTAGGATGCCTAAAATACGTGTCCTAATACTAGGGGTGAGCATTGGACCCGAACCAGCATGAACACGGTTTGGAACCGGAACCGGATATGGCCGATTTTTAGAACCGAAAACCGGACCGTATATGGAATACCGGTTTCCATTTCAGTGTCGGTCCCGGTCCCGGTATTTCGGTCAAAAACCCGGTTGGAACCGATTTTTCATATTTTAATAATTAAGAACAAATCAACAAACAAAATATTAATATTCATAGTTTAATACTAAATCAATTACCAACCAACGTAATTTAATACCAAATCAACCAACCATAAAAATTCAAAGATTCAAGTAATTGATTAACAAAAAGTTTCAAAGAAAACAGTTTATAAAAACAATAATCCAAGAAGTTACTTAAGTTTCATCTAAATCTTCAACCCAATTATCATTCATTATTGAATTTGTTGATTCTTGAATTTGTTGATTTTTTATGTGTACGCGTAATGACCTATTTTTTATGATTTTCTCTAATGGTCATGGTTTTCTTAATAGTTTTCTCTAATGGTCGAGGTTTTTTTAACGATTTTCTCTAATGGTCATGGCTTTTTAACAGTTTTCTCTAATGGTCGAGGTTTTTTTAACGGTTTTCTCTAATGGCCGATGGTTTTTTGAACGGTTTTTTATGGGTCTTGATGAGTTTTTTTATAATTATATTAAGATACTAGATTGCCTCTTAAACTTGCGAGCCGGTCCCGGTTTTTTACCCGAATATTTGGCACCGAACCCGGTTTGGAACCAGAACCGGAACCGGAAATTGTCAATTCTTATGACCAAGAACCGGACCGTATAAGTAATACCGGTCCGGGTTCGGTTTCGGTTTGGGCCGGTTCTGACGGGCCATGCTCACCCCTTCCTAATACAGTGTTTTATAGGATCTATGTTTATAAGACCAAAACGTCATATCTAAAGTGTTGCAATATACGTTCGATGAACACTTTTGAGCGTCGTAATAAGTTTTTAGAACATTTTCAAAATAGAGTGTCATATTAGCCCGTCTTATAGAACATTTTTGAGAAGTGTCCTATAAACCCATCTTTGTGCAGGACATTTCACTACTAAAAATATATGCATTACACCGCTAAAAGTAGTCTGAATTTACCGACGGTTTTCCAACATCTTTTTATCGTCAAAAATCATCGCTAGCTTTTACCGACCAAATTTTTATCGACGCTCGTTTTTGTCAAAAAAACAACTTGTTTCGGACGGTTTACCAATGGTTTCATTCGTCGGTAATACCCTTATTTTTTTAGTAGCGTTTGTGTTTGTATGACACCTTTAATAAATACTTAATAGTTAATACGACGTTGTTATTGAAAAATTGTTTTAATAAACTTGTTACGATGTCCAAAAACGTTCTACAAACTTTTTGTGACACTTTTAGATATGACGTTTTTTTATTTATTCCTACAAACTTTGGTCATATATGATACTTTATCAAAACGCTAATTTATTAATTTTAGGCGTCCTATAAATGAAACTTTGTTGTGTTATATATACCTGTAATAGATCTCCAATGTTGACGACAAGCGCACCAGGGGTCGGAGGAACATCAACCCATTGTTGGTCATGAAGTATCTGAAGACCTCCGATTTCATCTTGTAGAAGAACCGTAATGAATCCATCGTCTGTGTGTTTGGTTGCACCCATCGTTAGATCCGGTTGTGGACAAGCCGGATAACAATGGCCGGCGAATGCAAGCGCCTTGTCACAGTCCAAGTCTCCAAGGTAATTAGGGTTCAGCTTCAACGCCTCTGATATCAACTGGAATAAAACCCTGCCTAGTTTCATCACTTCCTTGGAGTACTCGATTTGTATGTCTCTGCAAACCTCCGGCAATTCTTCGGGTGGGGGAGGTGACGGAGCCATGAACGAAATGAAGGTGTCCCTCCAATTCGCAGACGGTGAAGTAAAAAGATCGAAATTGCTGTTGTAAATCACCGGTTTTGTATGATCTCGAGTGTAGAACCGTTTCTTGACCTCGACATCTTGGTCGAAAAATCTACGGACTCCTTGAAGCATCTCATTCAAGCATGTTGTCAATAAAAGTTATAAAATTTGCTTTCTAGCAACGTTTGGTAAATTGTGTACATGTATGCTTCTTAGCATGGTTAAATGAATTATGTACACGTATACTTTTGGCATGGTTATATGAATTACGTACACATATGCTGTTGGCATGGTTAATGAATTGTGTACACGTATGTTTTTTAGCATGATTTTGTGAGTATGCATTGTGACGATATGTGCGAGTAAAGTTTGCCCCTTAGAATATACACTACCATTAACTCATTTAGGAGCCTATGGAATTAGTGGATAGCGCTATTTGGTACCAATACCCACCCGAAGGACTGACGAGTGAAGGGTGCACTATTTCTGAAGTAACGACTACACATGTGGGGCAAAAGATCCCACCGCTGTGGTACTCGTTGAAAGACGCCCTACCCATGTGGACGTGAGTTCCACCGCTGAGGTAGTTCGCACGAACGTTCCGCCCATGTGGTTAGCAACCACCTCTAAGGTATTCGTTGGGGTTAACGGTTTGGTAGTGGCTCGAAGTTTTACATATCTTATGCATAATTGTGTATTTTGGCGTGAGCGAACGTCCAAGTATACACGTGGTTGTGATTGGTTAGAAGATCCAGTAATTTATTTTATAATGTGTCTGCATGTAAAATTTTTGTGCATATAAAAACCTGTGAACTCACCAACTCTCGTAGTTGACGTCTCTTTTAACATGCTTTTCAGGAAATCCGAAGGTTTGATAAGGCTTTTATGGAACTTAGTGATCACCAATCTATTTGTGCTAGTTATTTTGTTTCGTGAACGAATTGTAAACATTTAATTTCTGGTTGGGATGTACTTTTGTAAAATACTATTTAAGTTTTATTTGTGAATGGTTGGTGTTATGTATCTCCTATCGTTGTGAAATCTTGACTGTGGCACCTCGTGTTTCCGCTTTAGCGGGGTGTTACAGGTTAATTACATGGGTATGTATCGAACTTGTCACGTTTTATCATTGTATGTACTCAACTTATAAACTTATCATTGTATGTATCGAACTTGCTAGACTTGCCATTGTATGTATCCAACTTTATCAAAACCTATCATTGAATGTATTCTACTTATCATGAAAGTGAATCGAACTTGAGGTTTTGATAAAGTTGGATACATACAATGGCAATTTTAGAAAGTTCGATATATACAATGGTAAGTTTATAAGTTGAGTACATACAATGATAAAACGTAACAAGTTCGATACATACTCATGTAATTAACCCTTTATAATTTCAATTAACATATTGGAGAGAGAGAGAGGGAGAGGAGGGTGGTTACCTCTATTAAGTTCTACGTAATTAAAAAAAAGAGTTAATTACATTTTTTGTCCCTGTGGTTTGGTGATTTTAACACTCTGGGTCCATTTTTAAAATAATTATGGATTTGGTCACTATGGTTTACATTTTATAACGCTTTGGGTCCATGAATGTTAACTCCGTTAATTTTTTCTGTTAAAATGATTTAGTACAGGGGTATTTTAGTCTTTTTAAATTTCTTTAATTTTAAAATTTTTTTTCCTTTTGATTTTATTTTTTAATGTTTTATATATTTAATACCATCTGTTTATTAATACCTGTTTATATATGTATAAACACCACCCAAAACATATATATATACACACACACGCCCCTTCTTCTTCCCCCAACCACTAGCCACCACACCACCGACCAACGCCACTAGCAAGACGTAAACCAGGTGGTGATCTGGAAAAAATCACGACGAGGACCACCATCACCAATTGACCATCACCACGACCCACTACGACCACCATCACCACCACCCACCGCCACCCCCACCACCGCCACCACCACCATCACCCACAACCAGCGCGATGACCACCACTCACCAATCACCGCCACCCGCCGTCGTCACCGCCGCCTCCACCATCACTATCACGACCACCCAAAACAAAAGCTTTATGAACATTCGAAACCAAAATCAAGATGAAAACAAAAGCCAGATCTAGAAGAAAAAAAATCACCACCATTACCTGCACACAACTACCATTTCCCCCTCCCAAAAACCTAGATCTGAAAAAAAAAATGAAGATGAAAACCACCGGAGATGGAAAACGAAAAGACAAGTCAAAGATGTAGCCTCCGAAGATGATTCGTTGCCTCACCTTCGTCTCATGTTTCAACCTCTAGATCTGTTGTCATGGTTGTCCTCTATTCGATCTCCTTCATGATCTCCTCTCCATTTTGATAGAAAACAAAAGAAAATGTCACCGGAGATATCGCTGGAGAATATGAGCGAAACTTGTGGGGAGAGGCAGCAAGCCGACAATGGTGGTGAAGAACTTGTTTCATCTTCAACAATGGTGATGGTGAGATAGAGAGAAAAACCATGGTGATGGTGAGATAGAGAGAGAAACCTAGATGAAGAAGATGATGGTGATGGTGATATTGACCGATAGACTATTTGTTTTATTATTTAAACTATAATAAAGTAATTTACCTTTTTGGTCTCTTTAATTTTAATAAAGAAATATTGAAAAAGTATAATGACTATAATACCCCTTTAATTGATATGTTTAACAGAAATAATTAACAGAGTTAATGTTTATGGACCCAAAGCGTTATAAAATGTAAAGCACAGTGACCAAATCCATAATTATTTTAAAAATGGACCCAGAGTGTTAAAATCATCAAACCACAGGGACCAAAAATGTAATTAACTCTAAAAAAATTAATAAATATATATGTAAAATTCAATGATGTGGCAACATTTTATTGGTTAAGAGGAATGGAATAGGGAATAGTTGGAAGGCGTTTTTTTCCCTGGCTACACGCACCCAACCCAATGAACCCACTCAACCCACTCACTTTTTTAATGCCACATCAGCTGCCACATCAACTTTTTGTCAACCCTCTCTTTACCCTTCCATAACCCTCTACAACACACACCCAACCCTCTCAACCCTCTCACACACACACACAACACACACAACACACACAAAAGTAAAGCAGGTTGGAGAAGCCGCATACTCCCCAACCCGCCGGCTTGAAGAGATCGCGCACCCAAGCTGTTCTTACCCGGCAGGCTCAGCGGGTATACCCGCTGCCAAGCTTTTTCATCGCTGCGGGTAGCCTAACTAATGCTCTTTTGGAAACCATATAAAACGACATAATTTTATTGAATATAAAAATCAATAAATTTTAATTTATTTTTAATGGTTAAATCCTTAAATAATTTTTTTAACAAAAAAATTATTAAAATTTCTCATCTTGTAAAAAAATATTATCTTAAATAAAAAATATTAAACATTATCATTAGTTTTTAAAGACAATCTTTTAAATCATTCAAATCCTTTAACGATTAAAATCCACATATATATCTAGAACCAAATTTCATCCAAAATAAGATCTAAAGTAAATAAATAAATAAATAAATAAACATTTCATTTGCAAGATTTCACCGGTAGAATTTTATTTGGAGTAAACATACAACAAAATTATAACTTTATAATCTAAAAACAGTAGTTTTACTCTCAAATTAACATCCATAATACATATTTATATGGGGATAGTTCTCCGAAATGTATTAAACTATCCCCAAAAATCTATTGTGTGTATCCAACTACCAAAAATGCTTTTTAATGTATCAAACTTTTTTTTACTGTATCAAACTTTTTTTTTCTTCTATTGTGTGTATCAGTTTACCAAAATTACAAGTCATTTTGTAACACAATAGAAGAAAAAATAAAGTTTGATACATTAAAAAACATTTTTGGTAGGTTGATACACACAATAGATTTTTGGGGATAGTTGGATACATTTTGGTGTAGTATCCTCTATTTATATATGATTCTGTTGTATATGTATTTCAATGAATACATATAATTACGAGTTTGAATATAATGATACATATTAACATATGTGTTAAGAATATGATTTAGAGCTTCAAATGAAGTAAACGAGGAACGCCATCAAGTCCCTTGGAGAATGAATACTGGATGAAGTCATAAACGGTGGTTTCTCGGTACCCGGTGGTTCTCATTGGAAACCAACTCTTTGATGGGCCCGTACACCTTCGTCGATGGTGCTAGGGAGGTGCTAAAGAAGCAAGCCACCGACACCCTCGGCCCTTTCTCGTTTGCCACCACTCTATGCTCCACGCTCTTCAACTTGTCATTCGATATCATCTGAAACTCTAAAAAAATCAAAATCTAATCTCGAACTTTAAAGTCAAGCTCAAACGTTACTACAACAAAATTGAGCTTGTAGGATGCCTAAAATACGTGTCCTAATACTAGGGGTGAGCATTGGACCCGAACCAGCATGAACACGGTTTGGAACCGGAACCGGATATGGCCGATTTTTAGAACCGAAAACCGGACCGTATATGGAATACCGGTTTCCATTTCAGTGTCGGTCCCGGTCCCGGTATTTCGGTCAAAAACCCGGTTGGAACCGATTTTTCATATTTTAATAATTAAGAACAAATCAACAAACAAAATATTAATATTCATAGTTTAATACTAAATCAATTACCAACCAACGTAATTTAATACCAAATCAACCAACCATAAAAATTCAAAGATTCAAGTAATTGATTAACAAAAAGTTTCAAAGAAAACAGTTTATAAAAACAATAATCCAAGAAGTTACTTAAGTTTCATCTAAATCTTCAACCCAATTATCATTCATTATTGAATTTGTTGATTCTTGAATTTGTTGATTTTTTATGTGTACGCGTAATGACCTATTTTTTATGATTTTCTCTAATGGTCATGGTTTTCTTAATAGTTTTCTCTAATGGTCGAGGTTTTTTTAACGATTTTCTCTAATGGTCATGGCTTTTTAACAGTTTTCTCTAATGGTCGAGGTTTTTTTAACGGTTTTCTCTAATGGCCGATGGTTTTTTGAACGGTTTTTTATGGGTCTTGATGAGTTTTTTTATAATTATATTAAGATACTAGATTGCCTCTTAAACTTGCGAGCCGGTCCCGGTTTTTTACCCGAATATTTGGCACCGAACCCGGTTTGGAACCAGAACCGGAACCGGAAATTGTCAATTCTTATGACCAAGAACCGGACCGTATAAGTAATACCGGTCCGGGTTCGGTTTCGGTTTGGGCCGGTTCTGACGGGCCATGCTCACCCCTTCCTAATACAGTGTTTTATAGGATCTATGTTTATAAGACCAAAACGTCATATCTAAAGTGTTGCAATATACGTTCGATGAACACTTTTGAGCGTCGTAATAAGTTTTTAGAACATTTTCAAAATAGAGTGTCATATTAGCCCGTCTTATAGAACATTTTTGAGAAGTGTCCTATAAACCCATCTTTGTGCAGGACATTTCACTACTAAAAATATATGCATTACGCTACCTTTACTGACCGCTAAAAGTAGTCTGAATTTACCGACGGTTTTCCAACATCTTTTTATCGTCAAAAATCATCGCTAGCTTTTACCGACCAAATTTTTATCGACGCTCGCTTTTGTCAAAAAAACAACTTGTTTCGGACGGTTTACCAATGGTTTCATTCGTCGGTAATACCCTTATTTTTTTAGTAGCGTTTGTGTTTGTATGACACCTTTAATAAATACTTAATAGTTAATACGACGTTGTTATTGAAAAATTGTTTTAATAAACTTGTTACGATGTCCAAAAACGTTCTACAAACTTTTTGTGACACTTTTAGATATGACGTTTTTTTATTTATTCCTACAAACTTTGGTCATATATGATACTTTATCAAAACGCTAATTTATTAATTTTAGGCGTCCTATAAATGAAACTTTGTTGTGTTATATATACCTGTAATAGATCTCCAATGTTGACGACAAGCGCACCAGGGGTCGGAGGAACATCAACCCATTGTTGGTCATGAAGTATCTGAAGACCTCCGATTTCATCTTGTAGAAGAACCGTAATGAATCCATCGTCTGTGTGTTTGGTTGCACCCATCGTTAGATCCGGTTGTGGACAAGCCGGATAACAATGGCCGGCGAATGCAAGCGCCTTGTCACAGTCCAAGTCTCCAAGGTAATTAGGGTTCAGCTTCAACGCCTCTGATATCAACTGGAATAAAACCCTGCCTAGTTTCATCACTTCCTTGGAGTACTCGATTTGTATGTCTCTGCAAACCTCCGGCAATTCTTCGGGTGGGGGAGGTGACGGAGCCATGAACGAAATGAAGGTGTCCCTCCAATTCGCAGACGGTGAAGTAAAAAGATCGAAATTGCTGTTGTAAATCACCGGTTTTGTATGATCTCGAGTGTAGAACCGTTTCTTGACCTCGACATCTTGGTCGAAAAATCTACGGACTCCTTGAAGCATCTCATTCAAGCATGTTGTCAATAAAAGTTATAAAATTTGCTTTCTAGCAACGTTTGGTAAATTGTGTACATGTATGCTTCTTAGCATGGTTAAATGAATTATGTACACGTATACTTTTGGCATGGTTATATGAATTACGTACACATATGCTGTTGGCATGGTTAATGAATTGTGTACACGTATGTTTTTTAGCATGATTTTGTGAGTATGCATTGTGACGATATGTGCGAGTAAAGTTTGCCCCTTAGAATATACACTACCATTAACCCGAGATTCTCGGAGGCCTCGCGGATCTTCTCGACCGTGGATGCTCTATCGGTGGATCCAAGGTCGACGACCGGGATTTCGAAAGGCGTGGAGGATACGGGCAAGGGTTCGGGTTGGTTGATGAAGATTCGCGGGATTTCTCAGATACCGGCATCGGCGAGGGCTTTGACTCTGGCCTTTGTTTCTTCAAAAGCTTTGAGTTGGGCCGGCCGGTCGAAATCCGGGATGGTTGAAGCTGTGGTTCCGGTAGCAGCCATTGTTGCGTATGACAATGGGTATTACGAAGGTTCTTCCATCAATAGAAATATCCTCCCTCGTTAATTGTCATCTTTGACTCCAGTGCAGATTTAAGACCACAAAATTGGCAAAGGATTTGACTAAAAAATCATAAATATCTTAGCTGTGGATGTCCCAGTGTTGACTTTAGCTCATTTAAAAGAGTTGGCACTCATATTAATACAAATACAAATATAAATATAAACAAAGGTATTGTTTTCCAATAAAATTCAACAGTATCACTTGTTTGTCAGGTAAGATTTTAGTTTATAAAAACGGTATTGCATGCAATAATTTACCCGATAAACATTAACTAAGAGACAAAGACTCTCATGTATCGGGTAAGACTCTCATCATTGTCTTCGCTCTTACTGAGGTAAGATTTTTGATCCTTGTCATATGCATCGAGTAAGGTAATATAACTTGGTAAGCCTTAACCGGGTAAGTGTTTAATAAACGACCCCTTACTCTTATTGAACTAATAGGGTAAAGATTGAAAATATTACTCGACATAACTATAAGGAAAGTGATGGTTACGGCTCTTTTTTATAAAGGTGGGCCTTAGGATTATCATGCCCTAGGCAAACAAACTAGATAGTGTCATCATTTATAGGGTCATCTACCTTATAAAAATATACATGGTGTCCGGACTTCTCTTTAGTTGTTGGATCGGTAGCTGAATTGCTCGACAACTTCTAAGTTGGCGACAACGTATGTGCGAAGAAGGTGACTATAGGAGCTCTAATTGCAACCTATGTCTAGGTCATTTGGAACACACGAAATTCGCTTGTCTTCAACAAAAAAGGAACCCTGCTATTGGTTAAGAGTAATCTCCAACGCTTATCTCTGGATCAAAGCTAGAGCTCGTAAAGGTGAGGGTCTTATTTGGGAGAAGTGGTGTAGTAACCAAGGACAGAACACAAGTCTTCCAACCCTGGAGGCTGAACCTAGTCTCTTTTACAAATGGATCACATAAACCAAGTCTAATTTGCTTCGATGTAATATGCTTGTTTTTTAAAAACACAAAAGATACGATATACTTACTATACTTTTTTTTTGAAAGGAAAGATCCTGGCAATTTTATAAAAATAAAAATAAAAGTACTAATACAAAAAGCAGACTAAGTACCCCACAACCAAGGGACACAAAGCCGCACACCAAAAGCATCAAAAGATACTAACAAAAGAAAAAACCCGATCCCAAGAAACTAAAGAAAGACAACACTAAATCTCTCTCTAACGGAACATCACTGCATGTCCTGCTCCATCTTTGTAGACACCTGCCTGTCAGACCATGAAACTTTCTTTGGTCTAGTGTCCATGAGAGTATCATGTCAGATAAAACATCATCATCGGACGTAACGTCATCATCATCATCCCCAACATCAATCCTGTCCGGGAGTGTAAAACCACGAAGTTTGCCATCAGGCTCCTTCCCGAAAACTCTTTCCCACCTATCAATGAAGTAGTCCAGTTTCTGACGAGACCAAGAATTAATGATTACCGGCTCAAGTCCCACCCCTCGTTTTTCAACATAGCAGTCTACTTCCTTTTTATCCGCGGTCCACTTAGGATGTTCTTCCAAAACAGTAAACTGATTGGAAACTTTAACTGGCATAGGAGTCCTTTCAGTCTTAAAAATAGGAGCCTTAGGAGAAGGGATATCATTATTAAGCTTTGTCTTTCCTTTATCAAGCGGGTCAGTGGTAGGTAAAATAACTTTAGGCACGTACCTTTGGTTGATTTTGATGCCAGCAACCTTAGGCCCCACTTTCAAAGGATCAACTGTCGGCTTGGGTTTCTTTTTCCTCTTAGGGAAATTGAACCCATCAACCTTAGGTGTAGAGGATTCACCAACAACATGGTTTACCTTTTTCACCTCCTCAGTTGTTCGAGGCCTTATGACACACCCCTCAAAATCATGACCGAACACTTTGCAGTGGCTACATCTCTTAGGTTTCCAAAGAAACTCAGTTTTGAATTTCCTTAGTTTACCCAAGATAATCGCATCAATATACGAAGGTAACTCATAATCAGCCGAAACATTAACCAAAACTCTGGCAAAATTAGCTCTACCAGACTTGGTTTCACACATTTCATCCGTGTAATGATCCACGGACACAGGTTCCCCAACGACACTAGCAATCCGACTAATAATCTCATAATCCCAAACATCCAAAGGTAAGCCATAAATATTAACCCATAGAGGGACTGTTTGCAGATCAGGCTTATCAAAACAAAGACCCGGTTGCCATCTCTGAATAAAGATAGGCATGCCATTAAATAACCACGGACCATTTTCAAAAACAAAGTTTAAGCCTTGATCAGAATTAAATTTGAAAAAGAAATATCCTTGGTCATTTAGAATAACATCAGTAAGGCCATACTTTTTCCACATTCGTCTAGCATGATACTGAACAAAAGGAAAAGCAGGCCTTTTACCAATAAAGTAGCCAGCAAGAGTAAGAACCCACTCATTGGCTTGCTTTTGGACCAAATCATCAGGAATAATCGCACGCCTAGTGCCAAGCTCAGTTACTACCGGAGGATAATACGTGAGTTTACCTTTACCGCACATTAGGTTAGCACTTTTCTTCAGAAGGTCAGCAAAAGATACGGGCTTATGAGCAACATCCGTCTCATCAGCATGCAAATAAACCTTACCCTCAGAATCCACAAAGCTACCAGCATTTGGTTCTTTTCCATCCGACAGATTATGTTCATTATCCGCATCAGCCGTTGACAGCATCGATGATTGTTGATGAAATCCCTGAGTACCTGAAACATCCCTCAGCAACTGCTGAAAAGGACCCACATCATCACCAATCACTCCCGTAGTCCCCGTCGGTGAGATCGACGGCCGAGCTACGGTGATGGTAGTAGCCATAGTTGGTGAAGACAACCCGGCCGTAGCCGGAGACGTTCGCGACGCAAACCAACCGGAGGGGGCGGCAGAAGCCTCAGCCGCAGCCACCAAAGGGGGCGACGACACCGCAGGGGAGGCGGTGGTCACCGGCGATGAGGCTGGAGCAGCGGACAGCGGCGGCGAGGGAGGATCCGGCGATAGGGCAGCAGCGATGGTGTTTGTTTGGGGCACCAACGTGCAGCCCTCAGCAAGGCGGTCATCAAGAGTGCCACCACACGCCGGTACGGCGGCTGTGGTGGCCGGCAGCGAAGCGGGAAGGGACGACGATTCCGTGCCCTTGATTGCGTTGATCTTTCACGCACGGTTGCGTGTAACCGGAGGGTCAGGCGGTTGATCCGCCACCATAGGAAGAACGAGAAGGTCAAGGCGACCCTCCCCACCAAATCCGGCGACGATCCAACGGCGGCGGCCGGAGAACCCAGAACGGCGGAAGAAACCCTAGGCGGAAGAAACCCTAGGCTCCATTGAAACCCTAGGCGGTATATACTTACTATACTGTATTATATAAAACTCTAAAACAAGACAAAGAAAACCTATGAGACCTTCAAACATCGTTCCATGTATCAAATGAAACTGCCATTGGCAATAATCACATATCATTCCATAAGCTATTGTGTCCATTTGTAGGTATGGATGAGTATTGAGGATCGTTTTTCCAAACATAATTGGGAGCAAATCAAACCGGTACCATATATTCGGTCTGATTTTCAGTTCCAAATAATCTTCAAATTTGGTATTCGGTATTCGGTATTGGGACTTTCTTGAAAACACAGAAACCAAACCGAATTTTTAGAAGACAATGTTATATTATAATTTTTTGACTAAAAGCATCCACAATGTATGGGTATTTTACCAAGGTTTTTACAGCTTTTTCTTACACATTATTGTCAACTCAACAATCTAAAAGCCTCTACATATTTCCAATATGTGAGAAACCTCATCCAAGCTTTTTCAGAATTTTCAGGGTCCTACCACATTAACTTTATATTATTTATATTTTTATTTATAAAAATAAATATATTAAAATTAATACAAACACATATTTATTTATATAGAGAAAATACAAATATATAAAGCATATAATTAATTTAATATTTTTATTAATATATAATAAATTTTAAATATGAAAACTTTATATAAAAATTATAACTGATTAATACGAGACTTTTATAAAGTTAAAACAGATTAAATACAAAAAAATTCTGAAAAAGCAGATCATGCAGTTACGAGCTATGACGCAAAAACTCACGAAAAAACTCACCCAAAAAACCTTTACACTATGTCAAAAACCTCAAAGTGAGGTTTTTACTTTTGAAAGAGCTTCAAAAAGCTATGAAAAACCTCTAAAAGAGTACATTGTGGATACTCTAATGCGTACCATCTCTACATAGAGTTTAATATTTCTTAATCAAATATATCATCTCCTAAACTACCTAGACTTTTTCCATAACTATCTATATTTGTTTCAAAAAAATAGACTCCCTACGTACACATCAAGATTCAGGAGTTGATATTGGTTTTGAAACACATTTGAAACAATATCAAGATATTTTGGTTTGTAATTGATTTTGATACACATTTGATACATTTTAAAAAATTTAGTCCTAAGAGCATCAATTGCCATATTTTTTCCTGACACATCATTGTCACATCAATAAAGTAAAAACATCCTTCAAAACTCTACAATTGAGGTTCTTTGCCAAAACCTCACCTCCTTTTTCTTATTTATAATATAATTTTTATTTATATCAATTAGTATATAACAGAAAAGAAAAGTATTATAAAAACCTGGATTCTTATTCAAGCACCCGGGTTCCAATAAGAACCTGTGATTGGACGAAAACCTTTGTCCCACAATGAAAGTTCTTGTAAAAATCCTAAAAAGAATCTCAAGAAGAACCTCCATTGTGAATGTTCTAAGTGGTCTTACCGCTTAGTACCGACTTTTCCGTCCCCGAAACGGAACTGGTACATTCAATTTGGCTTTTAATACCAATTTTGAGTCCCAAATATTTTCGTTACCAACCAATCCGGTCCCAATCTCATCCTATTTCTAGCTGCCGAAGATAGTATTTCCTATATTGAAAATTAACAAAATTGCCCTTGTGCATGTATTTTTTAAGGAGGTAGTCCTAACTTCCGGTGATTGCATTAAGGACCCCATTCGTTTGAAAAAAATGCAATCACAGAAACCAAGCAAGCTTGCTTAAAAAAATTTAAATATTCCGTTGAAAACACCAAATCACATGAATGAATTGTAATGAAAACAAAAGGTGAAATATGCCTGCCTATTCGAATAAATGTTACCTGCACTAATAAGTATACACCAACCCAAATTTCTCCCTCTATGGACTACAAAACTGAAGCAGTTGGGTAAGCTGCAACTAATGTTACAACAAACAAAATTTAAGATATTGATCCAAAAAAATACTGAGATTCTTTCGCATAATTCATCGCTTCGACTTGAATCCGATCTTGCGCTTCTTGAATGCTTCCATTTCAACACTCTCTTTTAGTTTCTCCAAAGCTGTGATGGCAAAAAAATAATGAGGTTTAGCAACAAAAAAAAAGTCTTTTAACACATACCCACGAAGTTAAAAACTCAAGAATCAAAGATGAAAGTAGAAATATGTTTAAAGATGTTGAATGCTAGCAGATTTATACGCTTCGATGCCAAGAAAGTAAAAGGGTTGCAAGTCAAAACAGCAACTACTCATAACTACTACTTTGATCAAAATTCGTTCTACTACAAGTATCTACTTCCTTGCCATTGCCCAAAGGCGTAGAGAGAATTATAGCGGCCAACTATTTGCATTTGTATCCACAAAAGATCACAAAAAGTTTCATTTTGGAAAGTTTAAGGTACAATTATCTATTGAGCACCATTACAAAAATTGACGACTTCTGTGACAATATGTAGGACCCCATTAGATTACTCTCCAAAAGAGCCCTTGGGCAAAGAATAAAGTGGCTTAATGATATAGAAAGTGGCTTATTCAGTAAGCTTCTAGGGGGGGAGCTTTATGCAGAAAGCCAAGTTTTCCCCAAACCTGCCCCTCCCAATTAAAAAACAAGCTCCTTCCTTCCATCTATGACAAAGCCCTCGGAGGCAAAAACCTTCACAATCTATACAGACAAATTAATCCACACAACCAGCTTTATCCATACAGGACTTAACGGATAACCTACCAAACAGAGCTTAGACGAATAAAGATTGTCCCAGAGTGTCAAATCCCTAAAGTGGCTCCAATACCATAAGAGAATATGTGGAACTCCATTAAATTACTCTAGGTTAATTACATGGGGTGTATCGAACTTGTCACGTTTTATCATTGTGTGTACTTCACTTTAAAACTTACCAATTAATGTACTGAACTTGCTAGAATTGTCATTGTGTGTATCAGACCTGATATAGCAGGTAAGAGGCTGATGTGGCACCGGTTATATTGGCGTGGCTGGTAAGAAGTTGACATGGCTGCTTACATGGATCTTCTTCAACCAACCTCCCACCAACACACCACCACCACCAAACCCCCACCACCACCACCACACCCACCACCACCAAACAACCATCACCACCACGAACCCCACCACCACCAACGTCCCATCCCTTGAGAAACCCACTGCTTTAGAAACCCACATCTCGTCGCTTGAGAAATCGAAACCCATCACCACCACTGTCGCCTGAGTTTTGGGATGGTTTCAATTGATGGTTTGTTTGGGATCGATTTCCTATGCTTAATCCATCTATGTAATCGATTTTTGATTTCGATTACCGGTTTTGAGCGATTTCTAGGGTTTTTGGCCGTTTTTGGGGTTTTTGATCGATTTCTAGGGTTTTGGCCGATTTCAATTGAAATGCAGATCTGGAAACTAAATTTGGGGGGTTTTGTTGATTTGGTGGTAGTGGTGGTTTAGAGATGGCCATGGTGGTGGTGGTTTGAAGATGGAGATGGTGGTGGTGGTGGTGGTTTGGATATGGCAATGGTGGTGGTGGTTTGGAGATGGCAATGGTGGTGGTGGTGGCTAGTGGGAGATGGCAATGGTGGTGGTGGTGGTTTGGAGATGGCAATGGTGGTGGTGGTGGTGTCTGGTGGTTGTGGGAAATGGCAATGGTGGTAGTGGTGCCATGTCATTGAATGATGCACACATGGCTGTCCAAATCATCATTAATTTTATTAAAAAAAACTTTTTTTCAAAAAAATAACCGGTTAAGGGCTGAGAAGGTAAACCGGTACACACAATGGCAATTCTAGCAAGTTCAGTACATTAATTGGTAAGTTTTAAAGTTGAGTACACACAATGATAAAACGTGACAAGTTCGATACACCCCATGTAATTAACCCAATTACTCTCCAAAAAAAGCCCTTGAGGAGAGTAGAAAGGTTCTAGGGAAAAGGTGTTCGTCTATAGGAAAATGTCTTAAATAGCCTTAATTACCGTCAAAATAGAAGAAACCTTTAGGACCAAATTTATATCATAATATTCTTTAATGCAAAATGGGTAAATATGTAAATTTTGTTTTGATTTTTTTTTTCAAAAGATAAAGCAACATTAGTGGAACCGGTTTCAATTTCATTGGGACATAGAGTAGAATGAGTTGAGAACAAGCACAAGAAGTTGAGTAGCAAGTGCAGATAAGTGACCTACATTCATGTTATAAGGATGTGCATAGCTTTTAATAAGGGCAAAAATGCAATCAAATGCAACAAAGTTTGGTTTACTACTTATTTAGGCTAACAAAGAATTTTTTTTTTTTTGTCAATCGATGTAACGAAGTCTCAAAAGTTTCCTATTTTGTACCCATTTTGATAGGTAACTTGCTGATCTTCTAACGTTTGACGGCGTGGATACCCGTTTACAAAAGGGTTATGGCGAAGCGGAAGATTAACTAAACATCCATGTCATCAGATGTTACAAGACTAGCAGCTTACCAATCAAAATGGGTAAAAAAAATAAATTGGTACATTAAATGAGGAATTTTGTAACCTTTTTACATTAATTGTGAACAAAATCATGGGAAACTCTATACGAACTAAGGTAAACTTCGTTACATTTTGATGCATTTTACCCTTAAATAAATGAAGCTGGCATGCATTCGGCTCTACCCTTCTAATATTGGTTAGAGAATTACCAGAAGCATAGATTGATCGGAGGGACTCTACTGAATCAGATGGAACTGAATGAGCAGGGCATGAGTCAATGTCAGCTTTCTTTAAAAGCTTCTTGAACCCCTTGACCTGAAAGGCATAGAAGACTCATGCATCAAATAGTAGTACCATGTGAAAAGACGGTTGTCCATTTGTTGAAAAAAGAAGATTTATGCAGCAACAGTTTACCATCTTTTTCAACAAGAAAATACCCTAACTGGGTTTTTACATTTAGGATATGAGTAAAAATTTAGTTATAACAAAGAACATTAAGCCAAAAATTGAATGTCAAAACTGAATCTTATCACATTCAGGAATACAAAGAGGAAACATAGTCTCCAAATCCTAAATCCCCTTCACCAATCATATGAAGACACAATTATTTTATTTAATATAAATTCAATATACAGTAAATTACGGATTTGGTCCCTGTGATTTAGTGGATTTTACGGATTTCGTCCCTAAGCTTCACTAACTAAGGATTTAGTCCCTGTGATATGCATGTTCTTTTGGCTTTGGTCCTTCGGCCTAATGGGCATTTAATGAATCTGTGCATACAATAGGGGACAAATCCAACAGAAAAATGCATACCACAGGGACCATATCCAACAAAAATCGCATACCGTAGGCACCAAATCCAACAGAAAAAGCATACTATTAGGACCAAATCCATATTTAATGAAGCTTAGGAACGATAACCATAAAACCCACCAAACCACGGGGACCAAATCCGTAATTTACTGTTTATTATATTTATGTTTATATAAATTATATTCACCCTCTAATAATGTGTTTTCGCATGATTGGTGGACAAGATGAGAACATGGGATATGAGGACAATGTTTTTTTCATTCAAAAGGTACCTCATCTTCGTGTAACAAGGTGAAGCAGCGTCCTGAATTCCCTGCTCTTGCAGTGCGACCAGCACGATGAATATATGTCTTGATATACGGAGGCTTATCGTAGTTAATTACATTTCTAACCCCTTCAACATCCATTCCACGAGTCATTGCATCAGAAGAAACAACAACTTGTATAACACCTTCTCTGAACGCCCTTAACGTCTTGCTGCAAAACCAGACTTTCATCATCATATAACTCCGATTACGCAAACAAAACCTACATCTAACCTCAATACTGTAAACTACTCCCTCCGTCCCAAAATAAGTGTCCGTTTCTATTTTAGTTTGTCCCGAAATAAGTTTCAGCTTTCAAAAGTAAGTGTCTAGTTTCCAAGTCTACCCTTAATTATGAGATGGAGAAATTCATCGCTTCCTTTATGATCAAGGGTAGAATTAACAGTCACTTACTTAAAAATGTATACACAGTTCCAAAATTGTATGCTTTTTAAATTGTGGGCATTTATTCAATATTTGAGGGGATGAACACAGCTAAAGGTTAAAAAAGACAAATAACTCAAACTTTCTTGAATAAAAAAATGTTTCGTAAACTGAGCAAATAAGTAAATTAATGTAGCTCACCTTCTCACAGTTTGGTGTTGATGACCAGAATACTCCTTGATCTTGATTCCCAAATCTCCGAAAAATTTAAGCAAAGTGCATAGCCGGTGAGTTGACTCGACTGATGATGTAAAAACAATGCACTTCTCCCCTTGTAAACTTTGTAATAGGGCAACCAGGTAAAGAGGCTTCATCTTTGGTTCACATATCTTCATAGAAGAAAGAATATTTGGTTTGTAAAAAGCACATAAATGGTACAAACGGTTATGTGGTACCACAAGAAGCTTGATGTTAAGTTGTTGAAGAAATAATACTGTCTTTAAAATCTATTCCGAAAAACTGCCCAAACTAATATATCATTCCAATGTGAAGACTAAACTACCATAATTTTTATTTTATTTTTCGGTTTGAAAGAGTGCACATGTATATGAAGTTCTAACAGATTGTAATGATGTTTACCTTTGCTATATTTTAAAGCATTTAGTTAAAAGTCTCAAGAATAACTTATCAAGCATTAGATATTGCTTAGTAATGCATAATCTCTTAAATTTTAAGTTTACAAGCAACTATTGTACAAGTACTTATTTTAGACCTTTTTAAACTCTATATAATTAACTAATACCAATTAATAATCATTAATCCCTACTAATAATAAAAATAATTCCATCATTATCTTTATGCTAAAAATACTTCATCACTAAAATAAATTACATTTTATGTTCAAACAATATGTCCAAAATAAAATTTTGAATCAAACAGATCATACCAAAAAAGTAAGAATTTTAAAATCTTTAATTTTACAGCAAACAAATACACTTTTTCTGGTTCTTTACCGAGTTTTTAAATTAGTAAGACATATTCAACCACAGGTACGTAACTAGTGATGGATGATGTAAATCTTGGAAATCATTAAAGCATACCAATTTGAACGACTCCAGATGTTCTGGAAGCTGATATCGTATCTGCCCAGTAGTCAAGAACAATGGATGGTGCAGATCAAGTTGAGCAAGTTTGCTTGGATCTTGGGTTAGGGTAGCAGATAGAACCATCTTCACGAGCCTTGGATATGTTTTACTCTTAAAGCCCCGTTCTACACCTCTGCAATAATTTTGTTAATTCTAAGCACAACTAAAAAAAAACTATAAAGCTGCTTTGTTGTAAAGTATTTATGCCTCTGCATTTTCCATTCCCATAATTAATCCATTGAAATAAATATAAATTTCTATAGGTCCATTTCCCTCACGACCCTATTTGATGATGGACTTATCAAACTAGGACTCCATTTTTCCCAATATAATCTCCTTTCATTCACGATGCCAAGATATGCCAACAACTTTTAAAGCAAAAGACATCACAAAATATGTATATGTAGGTATATGTGTGTAGAAGAAAGTTCAAATGTTAACTCTCATCTTTCATTGGGAACATGAGGACCACTAAAATCGCGTCATGTGGCATATTCAGTCTGAATATTCACGTATTATTCAAAATAAATAACAATGCACCAGTGTTATTCATTTTGAATAACACTGCATTTAGTGTTATCCAAAATGAATAACACTGAATGGAGTGTTATTCAGTTTAAATAATGCATGAATATTCAGATTGAATATGCCACGTGGCGCGCTCTCGGCTGTCCGCATGTTCACAATGAAAGATGAGCTCACATTTGAATCTGACCCTATGTATATGTACGTGTATCAAATAAAAGATGACCCGGCAATGCAAATAAAAAAAATGGCACTTACATTCTCCTTATAGTCTTCAAGGAACCAAATAAAGAAGGAATAGGATTGTTGGCATAAGTAAAGAGACGATCAACACTAGAACTTGTACACTGAAGCACCGTAGGAAGCCATGACTGATATGATTCCCTAAGCAATCGATCAGTTTCATCGACTACCTGAATTACAAAATTACCACCATCAATTTCCAAACAAAAACTCTAAGCATATGCAAAGGTATACCTATAAAATGCCATCTAATCATTACATACAAACTCATAAAGATGACAAAAGTGATAACACAAACTTACCAGAAAACGGAGATGCTCAAGTGTAAAGCCCTTGGTGTTGTTAATATGATCCATCAGCCTTCCGGGTGTTGCCACCAATATATCTACGGCACTTTGCAATTCCGTGGAATGATGTTCGGCTGGATCATAACAGATGCCTGCCTCCGGTTTTTGTCTCTCGATTAGCATTGAGATTTCATCTGATATTGACGATTGGCCTACTGCCAAACCAACAGATAAGCCCACTGCAGGTGCAATAGTGGCAAAAACATCCCTAACCTAGAATAATAACGTAAGAATACATATTCATGAACAACAAACTAACAACATTATAACACAATCTCCATCAAACATGAACATATGAAATAACTTATATTTCCACTTTTTTATTTGTACTTGTTGGTCATATCATGTTAGATGCCACCTTTGTGCTTTTATTAATAAACACTTGATTTGAACTGCACTAAGAATCATGTGTTTGTGTGAAGAAAAGTGCAATCGTTAGCAAAGGACCACCGGATTGAATGCATTAAAGAGAAACATACAGTGGTTAAGAAACTGAACATTTAGTTGTGCCTGCTTTTCTTCACAGCCTATATATGCATGACCAAAAAAGCAATCGGTACTCCTTATCCCCTGCCCCTATTCCCATCTTCCTGAGAACCTAATCTTATGGTGTTTGTTTTTTACGAGGTGTTGAAGTCTGAAATCTGATGCCACTTATGATTTTTAAGAGGTGGTGCTGAAGTTTGAAGTCTGAATCAATAAGACTGTTTGTTTTTGTAAATTGACAAATGTCTGAATATGCATAATTATCTTTTTTATTCCTCAACTTTTCATCTTAAATACGTCAATTGAAGTGAGGATCGATGATAGAAAGACAAAAAGAAAAGATTGAAAAAAAGGACGCCCGCAGATTTAAGAGGCGGTGGAGTTTTAATCATATCTCACATTCCGAAGCGCCGATTTAAGCAATTCAAGATGTTCTGGAAAGCCAACACACAGACCCACCATCTTCGTGTTTTACATTTTTTGCAAATTCCGGGTGGATCCGGGCTAAAACCGATGTTGAAATTGAAACAATTGTATTGGATGAAAACAAGAGGCAATAGAGTGGCTAGGTTATCCATTAATATATCAGAGGGCAGTAAGGGTTAAGAGAAAATAACGGTCTGAAATCTGAATTGTCTTATGTCCAACCGAATCAGACATACGTGGCAAGTAAGACCTTATTTAAAAAAGGGTTTATGATTTGTAAGGGTAACTAACTATTCGATTTGTACAAATGTTACCATTAAACTATTTTTTGTACTCAATAGACCATCGAACTCTTGTTTTTTGTTCACATAATACCATTATGACTGGGAATAGCCGGTTTTGACGTGGATTTGTACACATTATACCATTGAACTATTAACTATTATTTTTTGTACACATTATACCATTAACCTTTGATATGTTCACAAAAAAGGTGGCAATTCCTTAAACATAGGAGTCAACCCGGTCAGGTAATCCTCTTCGTTGCTCTCTGTCTCGATGGAACCCATGACGGACTCCATCGGAGAACTCAGATCCAACCCGAACCCGTAAAACCCAGTGGAAGAGCCCTTGTTGTTGTTGGTGGTGGGTTTTTCTTTTTCGAGCAAGAAGTCCATGAGTATGTCTTCGTTGTTAAGGAACTCCAGTGAAGAAATGGGTTTTAGTATGCGAAGGAGAAATGGAGAGTGGTGGTTGGAGGAAGGAGGTGGTGGCGGTGGTGGTGATTGTGTCTTGAAGAAGAATAAGAGAATGCCTAGTCATTGCCACCTTTTTTGTAAACATATCAAAGGTTAATAGTATAATGTGTACAAAAAATAATAGTTCAATGGTATAATGTATACAAAAAAATAGTTCAATGGTACAATGTGTACAGATCCACGTCAAAACCGGCTATTCCCGGTCATAATGGTATTATGTGTACAAAAAAAAGAGTTCAATGGTCTATTGAGTACAAAAAATAGTTTAATGTTAACATTTGTACAAATCGAAAAGTTAGTTACCCTTACAAGTCATAAACCCTTTAAAAAAACACCAAATTAAGTATTATAGGCTACAATGAATGCATATATTAAAGCAAATCTATCTACAAAAACAAATACATGAACAAATTCGTTATAAAGAACAATATGTCTAACCTGCAAAGCTAAATCACGGGTCGGCAAAACGACTAAAGCTCGAAGACATTTGACAGCACGAGTCGAAAGAATTTGTACAATTGGGAGGGCGTAGGCTAAGGTTTTCCCACTTCCAGTAGGCGAATTCACACAAAGGTCTCTCTCAAAGGAACCAGGCCCTATGGTCTCTTGCCAAACTGCCACTTGAACAGGAAAAAGTGAATCAATTCCACTACTACACAAAGCAGCTTCCAACCTAAAGCAACATCCAGAAAAAACAATAATTAGCAACAAGATAACACAAGCGTAAGCAAAATAAAAAGATGATGAGATATGACATTGCTCAGCTAGAATGAAAGGTTATAAGGAGTTCAATAAGATAAGGCTATGTTTGGTAAACTAGCTGATAAGCTGGCTTATGAACAAATTATGTTTGGCAAAAACTAGGTTACGGGTATGTAAAATGACCAAAAAGGGTATATTGGGATATAATAATTAATATTAATAAGGGTATAATTGGAAAAAGCTACCTCCATGTAGCTTATCAAAAAGCTAGCTTGTAACCTACTTTTTGGCACAAAAAATAAGCTAGCTTATAAGGTACTTTGGGTTTACCAAACAATGCCTAAATCATATCAACCTTTATCCTTTAACTTAATATGCAACTAAGAACCCCAATTACTACTAAACTCAAAGGAGTTTTACTTAACTGAATTCAAAAAGAATGTTTTTGATTATCAAACTAAAAAAATACAACAATTCAACAAGAAAAACAATACATTGTAACCTAAAAACCCAATTTTAATTCTGAAAAAACAAAAGTCCCAAACTTGGAAAATTAGGATTGAAATGGTATAATAAGACAGACAGCATATTAGAATATAAGAAGAGGTATTGTACCTTGGGTGGAGAAAGGGAAGGTGAGTAAGGGGAGATTTGTTAAGGGAA
Organism: Centaurea solstitialis; assembly: GCA_030169165.1. Taxonomy (NCBI): domain Eukaryota; kingdom Viridiplantae; phylum Streptophyta; class Magnoliopsida; order Asterales; family Asteraceae; genus Centaurea; species Centaurea solstitialis. The sequence goes on along the minus strand of CM058044.1, from coordinate 61,125,562 downwards.
CCAACATCAACTGGACTTCTCATCCATGGCAGAACTGCTACTTTCTTTCTGGAAACCTTCTTCTGCTCTCTTGCTTCTTCTTCCTCCATGGTTATAACTTACAGAGATGATTCTGTTGTTGATTTTGCAATTACTGATTCTGTCGTTGTGGCCCAAAAGAGGTGTTGTTAGGTTCGTTTTGTTTTTTTTTTTTTTTTTGTTAAGAGCTGAATGGATGTAGCTTGTCTGTTGTAGAATAAGGCATATACAGAGACAGAATCGATATCAATTTCAAATAAGGCATATAGAGAGACAGAATCGATATCAATTTCAGCGATGGAGAAATACATACATACATACATTACCTGTTTTAGGGTTTCGATGGAGAGAAGTCGATGAGAAGCAGTTAATAGTTAGCAGCAGGGTTTTACTTTTGGGAGGAACGGCGATTTAAGAGGTCGCTAAAAACCAAATCAGTCTCTTGTTTAGGTGGGGTGTTTTGTTTTACCTGATAACTAACAAAACCCTCTCAACCCTATGAGCACCCTCGGCATCCGGGTATTTCAAAAAGCAAAAACCTTATTTTAAGTGTTTTCCTATAGGATAAAGGTTTTTTTGGAAAAGGTTTTTCGTAGGTCTTTGCATCATAGGTCGTAACTGTACGACCTGCTTTACGACCTGCTTTTTCAGAGGTTTTTCGTATTTAATCTATTTTAACTTTATAAAAATCTCGTATTAATCAGTTATATTATTTATATATATCGTTTTCAGATTTAAATTTTATTATATATTAATAAAAAATATTAAATTAAATATATATTTTATATATTTAAATAAATGTCTCAAAGTTAAGATTTTTATACAATTGTACGTATTTCTTAATAACCCAATGTTTCGATGGAATTCTACGGATTTTTTGATAATCTAAAGTTTATACAACTAGGGGTGTAAATGAGCCTAGACAACTCGCGAGCTACTCGAGATCGACTCAGTCAAAACTCGACTCGAGATACTAACGACTCGACTCGAACTACCTAATACTCGGCTCGACTCGGCTCAAGCCAAGACAACTCGCGAGCCACTCGAGATCGACTCGGTCAAAACTCGACTCGGTCAAAACTCGACTCGAGATACTAACGACTCGACTCGAACTACCTGATACTCGGTTCAACTCGGCTCATTTACACCCCTATATACAAATACAACTTTGAAGATACATTTTATACACTTCTACTATAAATAAATATCAACTTAGTAGATAGTTTCTCTATAAATATAACCCTTTAAACTCAATTAATACCATCAAAATTTTACTTTCAAACTTCTACTCTCAAATCTTCACTCCATACCCTCAACATGGATAACAACCAAAAACCTTCAAACTCTAAAACTCATCCAAACTCTCAACATCCTCCCTACTCCGCGTATTTTACGTCACCGCCATCAAATGTTCCATTTGTTTCTTATCCTCCAAATTTTCCAAACTTTGTACCTCCTCAATTTTATCATAATCCTAATGAATACTGGACAGAAAATGTCCAACCGTGGTCTGTTGATCCAGCTCTCCTAAGACCTGATGAAATGATAATGATCCTGAAACTTTACTTAGTGAATAGGTTTTTACTTCTGTTATAGCTTGAGGAATTATCACTGAAACTGTTCAGTGTTATTCCATGTTACTTATGCTGTAACTTATTTTTATAATCATTAGGATCAGGATCAGGAGACGAACGAGTCTGTTTTGCAGTCTACTGATCCTGACCATCGAAGTGAAGACCTCCTGAAGACATTAAGATCATACTCAAAGAACCATCAGCGAAGTCGAAGAATTAGCTGATGACAGGACCAACATGCTCGTGATCTGAAGACGGAACTCAGTGATAGCAAGCTGCTCAAATTCGTATGACATCCTAAAGACTCATCAGGATACAGTGACCTCTGATCAACATCAGTATCAGAGCTTTCCTCACTGATCAGTATCCTGATCCTGAAGGATTAGTGTAATGTCTTAACCTAATGCACAAAAGGATTATCCGCCTTTAATTACTGACACAAAAAGTACATAAGGACAGTCTCTTTTCTGTTCCTCCGTACTTATCAGACCTCAAGGCAACTGTTTACTTGAACCCTCTTTTGCACACCATGCAAAGGATATTTGTTTATAGTAAATATTACATAGGACCACTTAGAATGTGACACGTACACACAAAAGTGTGTCTGCATGCATTTAATGCATGGGATATAAATAGGACTTGAAGGGAAGTTCTCCATACTTCTTCTTCACCTATCTTACTATCCAAATCCTTTCTTTCTTTATCCCTCTATTTTCTACCTTCTCTAGTCTTCTCACTTGAGTGCATAGTGAAAGAAACTTAGATTGTTTAGTTTAGACTTGTGTCTTTTCTATTTCCGCAACAATCTGTAAATTCATATTGTTAATACAACAAAGAATTTAAAAGTGAAAATTTGGTGTGATTATATTCAACCCCCCCCCCCTTCTATAATCTCATACACTATCATTACTTGAAGGTCACCCCCTCGGGACCAACAAGTGGTATCAGAGCAGATACAAGCTCTCTTCTTCTCTTAGAAAAATCTTGTGATCCTCTCTCTTTAATCCATGGATCTTCAAGCTAAGGATAACTACTTTGATACCGGCTCCTCTGGAAAACCTCCTAGGTTTAACAAAGACAACTTTGCTCTTTGGAAAACCAGGATGGAACTCTCTATCTGGTTCTGATCCCCAGATTCCATTCTTTCTTGAAAATGGACCATATGTGCCCACACAGACTGTCCATGCCTTTCCTGCTGCCAATGGCCAACCTGCTATACCCGCCAGGGAACTGGTGAAGCCAGTGACTGACTGGAATGAGGAAGATAGACGCCTTGTCAATATTGACACCAAGGCTAGGTCTCTAATTGCCATGTCACTCCCTGATGACATCTTTCACTCTGTCTGCCACCTTCGCTCTGCTAAAGAAATTTGGAACACTCTCTGTGTCCAATACGAAGGTATGGCAGTCCTCATGGAATCAAGAAAGATCTTCTTGGTTCGCCAGTATGAAAGCTTCATTCATCAGAAGGATGAAACTCTCTCACAGATCCATCAGAGATTCAACTGTCTCCTGATCGACTTGAAGACTATCGGTACTATCTATCCTAACTCTGAGGTAGTTACCAAATTCATGGAAGCTCTTCCTGAACATTGGGAAACTTACACCTCCTGATTAACTATGTCCAAAGACATAAAGACACTCACACTAAGTGAGTTGTACGGTATTCTTCTAAACCATGAACAACAGAAGAAACTGAAAAAGAATCTCATAAGAGATACTAAAGATTCCAAAAGCACTTCTCTAGCTTTGGTCTCTGATTCAGTTCCTGTTGCTGCTCCTTCCTCTTCTTCAGTGACAATCACTGAAGTAGAAACTTCTGATTCTGACATGTCAGAAGATTTTGACTTTAATGAATCTCTTGCTCTACTTACTCGCTCTTTCAAAAAGTTTGCCAAAAAGGGCAACTTCCAAAGAAGGAAACCTCTCTCTCTACTAACAAGCCTAAAGAGAATCTGTTAACAAGGCTACTGCTACCTGCTATAATTGTCAGGGCAAAGGACACTTTGCTAATGATTGCAGGTACAAGAAAAATCAGTTTGCTCCTTCTTCTACCAAATCTTCCTCCAAGACTCCCAAATACCTAAGGCTGAAAGAGAAGTATAAGAAGATGAAATCTCAGCGCAAAGGTAAAGGTCTCATCGCAGAAGACTGCGATTGGGATGATGTCTCCTCTGATGAGTCATCTGATGAGGAAGATACTACTCCTGTGGCACTGATGGCCATTATTGAGGAACCTACCTTAGCTCTTATGGCTAAGATAGAAGAGGTCCCTGAAGAGGCTCCTACTCAAGCTCCTGAAGCTTCCACCTCTGCGACTGAATCTACCAGTCAGGTACCTACTCCTGTTGTTCCTCTTGAAAGCATAACTCAATTGGATCTTCTGACCCTTGATCTCTATAAAGCCCTGAATGGTAAGACCTCTGCTCAGAAAATGAATATTGATCTTCGTGATCAACTCAAAGAGTGTCATGAAAAATTAAAACATCTTACCATTCTGGAAGAAAATTATAAGGATCAGGTCTCTGTAAATCAAACCCTTTATATTGAAAGAGAAAGGGCTCTTGCTGCCAAAGAAAGAGCCCTGGCTGAACTTAATGCTGAAAAAGTCACCATCAAAGGATGGAGTAACGCCTCTGAGAAGGTTGATGAAATATTAGCCTTAGGGAGAAATATTAACAACAAAAAGGGTCTTGGATTCACTAGTGGATGTCCTAGACCTGATCGTTCCATGCTTAAATTTGAAATGTTTGTCTCCTCTATCCCTGATCCTAATGCTTCTGAAAACATCCCTTCTTCCTCTAACACACACACTGAAGGTGCTCCTAAGAGCAAAAAGAAAACAGTTGAGGAAAAGTCCAAAACTGTCCTACCTTCAAAGACCAAGACCACTAAACCTAAGAATAGCAAAGTTCTAGGTGGTGGACCTTCAGTCTCAGGAACAAAATCTTTTTCTCAAAATCCTGCTCCTAGATTGAAGATAGACCTGAAGCAAAAGACCAAGGAGAAGAAACCTATTCCTCCTCTGTCCAATGCTAAAGGAGTACTTGGTACTGGTCCTGCTCATCTAAAGTTCAAAGACTTCCTGGACCCCACAAAACACTTTCTTTATCGCAAATGTTATCACTGTGGATTAAATGACCATATTGCGAGCAAGTGTCCTGATGCTACCAAAGCTGAAAAATCAGCTAGGGTAAAGAAAAATCCTAAGACTGGTAACTCAGTCAAAGGAAAGAAGGTTGTTAAGACTGTTCCTTCAGTCAAGACTCCAGCCAGGAAAACTGTCAAAACAGTTAAGGCTGACACTGACTCCACCATTCCTACTGATAACTCTGGATCCATAGTCCTATGGGTACCAAGAAAAACTTAAACTCTATATTTTACAGGATAAGGGCATCTGGTACCTGGACAGTGGATGCTCACGACATATGACTGGTTCAAAATCTGTCCTTTCTGACTACCGTGACGAAAGAGGTCCTACAGTGACCTTTGGTGGAAACGGTAAAGGCCAAACACGAGGTTATGGCACCCTGACCAACGGAGTAACTACGTTCAAAAGAGTTGCTTATGTTGAAGGCCTGATGCACATAACAAAGCTCGCTGTTGATGGTGAGCCTGTTTCTGATCCTACCTTATATCGAAGTCTTGCTGGTGCCTTGCAGAACTTGACGTTTACCCGTCCTGATATTGCCTATGCCGTTCAACAGGTCTGTCTCTTTATGCATGACCCGCGTCTTCCGCATTTAAATGCGCTTAAACGCATCTTACGGTATTTAAAAGGTACCCTGTCTCATGGTCTTCACATCAAAGCGTCAGCCGTTGATCGCTTGGTTGCTTATTCGGATACCGACTGGGCCGGGTGTCCTAATACTTGTCGGTCCACTTCAGGGTTTTGTGTCTATTTGGGTGACAATCTCGTCTCTTGGTCCTCTAAACGTCAGCATGTTGTTTCTCGCTCAAGTGCCGAGGCCAAGTACCGGGGGATAGCCAATGTAGTTGCTGAAGCTGCCTGGCTACGAAATCTCCTGCTCGAGTTGTCTTGTCCTCTCTCTCGTGTCACTGTTGTCTTTTGTGATAATGTCAGTGCCATGTATCTAGCATCTAACCTTGTTCAGCACCAGAGAACCAAGCATGTGGAAATTGACTTACATTTTGTTAGGGAGCGTGTTGCAATTGGTCATGTGCGTGTTTTGCATGTTCCATCTGCTTATCAGTATGCAGATATTTTTACAAAGGGTCTACCTTCTAGTTTGTTTCTTGATTTTAGAGATAGTTTGAACATTCGTGTTCCCCCTGATCAAACTACGGGGGTGTGTTAAATATTGTATAGTTTAGGGACCCCTTTGTAACATCTTTGTCTATATATTGTTATCAATATACGCAACCCTAATCACGGGTTTCCACACATTCTCACAATTTACTCTATATTGTATATGTTTATATGTTAAAAAAGGCAAATTTAACGGAAAAGTTGGATGACGACTTTAGCTTGAGGGACCAAATACGTAAAAATATCATAGGTGGACGGGTTTTTGTAATAAATAAAGATAAAGAACCAAATCAAAAAAAAATTTGACTTACCTTAGGGACCAAATCCATAATTTACTCTTACCCTTAGTTAACAAATCTTGTTTTGATTTTTTGTTCCAAATATTTTGGTTGCACAAGAAAAATTTGCATTTTTGTCTCTCAGTATTGTCTTATATAATGTTGCATCAAACATTAGACAAGTTTTTATTATATCATTATCGCATTATGTCTTGCTTACCAATTGAAAAAACAAAATTGGTCAACCAACGTTTTGAAAATATTTTAAGAAAACATTATCTTGAAAATCATATGAAAAAGTGTTACAAATTGATACGAAGAGAGTTACCAAAATTAATAAAGTTATAAAGTTACCATTTAAATTTTGTACATTGATGGTTTGGAGGCAATACTATATAAAGCAATTTTTGCTATAATTACAGGAAAAGAAATTACAATTAGCATAGAAACTCTGATATACTAACTCAAACGATTAAGCCGAATATCATATTAAAAGTCATTAGATTCTCAAGCGATTATTCAACCTCTACCGGCAACTCCGTACATTCTATCATCAATCCACATAAAATAAAAGTAATGCATCGAGTAGCTTTGCTTTATGTCCAAACCCCCGGTTAGGGTTTGGATTTGCATCTAAGGCTACAATTAAGGTATGTCAATGAGCTTACAGTTTTGTTAAAGAACTTATTACGATTTTGATACTCTTTTTTTCATTATGATTTTCGGGTGATCATATGACATACTCCCGTGATGCTACTTGTTGACGGTTTTTCTTATGAACCTTCAATGAGCATGTATGTTCTCCCTCAATAATCTCCCAAAAGCATCCTAATCGTAACATCATTTCAAACAAATTCTATGAAACTGAATATTTTTGAAAGCTTTATCTTTTTTTTTACTTCAGATAAAAATTTGCAAATTTAGGTTGTTCCAATCAATTAAATTTTGGAAGCTTATGGGACATTAAATTTATTAAATATTATATAATTAATGTTAGAATTTCTAAAATGAAGAAATTGTTAGTTAATTTGAAAATTTTGATCTATTTTTTCTTCATCTTAAAGATCTTGTGAAATAACTTTCGAAGATGCTTTAATGTACAGCCATGCATCAAATGAAACGGCCATTGGCAATACTCATTTTGTAACGCTTCCTAAAAACTATCATAATCACATATCATTCCATAAGTTATTGTATTCTGTAACACCCCAAACTCCAAGACGATAATAAAGCATAAATAAATAATTAAATAAATAACTCCCAGTGTCTAAACCGCGGATAACATAAAGTTCTAAATCAAATTAAGATAGTAAAGTGCGCATACGGAACATCACTCCACAGCTGAGATTCTAATACTGAAGTACTTGGAAATAAACTATCGTCACTGTTCTAGACTCTCACATTCTCTTTCCCTTTTTCCGCACGATCCTTGCCTGAAAATATTTTAGAATTTGAAAACGGGGGTTAGATCGTAAGGTCTAGTGAATTCCCTCAAGAAACAGTTTAAACAGAGTTAACGGCCCGCTGGCCAAACAGAAATCATTCTCAACAGATAAATTCGAGTTGCACTATGAGCAAAGTACATGTCACCCGTTGACTAACTAGGCTACCCCAGACCTCCCAGGTCTTGATAGTAACCCGAGTGGTGTAATGCCCAGGGTTTAAAAGTTAGTACTAATGTTAGTCACTCGTTAAAAAATGACTCTTTTGAAAAAGAATTGAACCTTAAGGGTGAATTGTGACAATTTGGGTAAAGTTTGATAGTTGGGCTTATACCATAAATGGTATGGGCTTAGCCTTTTAGCCCATACTATTTATAGTATTAACCTAGGGTTTTTAACCATTTTGGGGAAAATCATAGTGTGTGATTAGTGTGTGTGGTGAAGATCAAGTTTAGAGCCATTTCTTCATTTTCGGGGTCGGGATTTCGTCGTTCGAGGTAAGATTCGATACCCTATTAGTGTAAAATCGTTGTTAAATGATGTAGGATTACTTTGTAATGATTTAGAAAGCGTTTAGATCGACTTAGAATCAATTCTTGGCCGATTTTTGTTATTTTTCCGGATCTGGTTGCGTTTCCCGAATTGGGAACTCATGTTCCCCGAATCGGGATTCATGTTTCCCGAACCGGGAATTCATGTTTCCCGAATCGGGAGTTCATGTCTCCCGAATCGGGAAAGCATCTAACCCGAATCGGGATTTTGCTTGGGTGATTGGGTGGAAACTCATTTCTTCGTTTGCCTTTCCCGAATTGGAAAATCTATGATTTCCGAATCGAGGGATTTGGCCAACTTAGTCGTCACTTTGACCTCGTAGCGTTTGAATTCGGGATTTTTGGAGTGGGATGCCTCCCGAATCGGGAATTGGCGTTTCCCGAATCGGGAATTGCCATTTCCCGAATCGGGAGTGGTAGTTTCCCGAATCGGGATTCTTGAGTCGGGATTCTTGAGAAGGATTTTCCATAGTAGTTTAACCCCTTAAAAATAAAATTTTTCGAGGGGCGCTGCCCCTCAGACCCCGCAAGGGCGGCTCCCCTTGACCCCGTCCGCTAACCGGGTAGCGGAACCCCCGTGCTGAGTCTGCCTAGGGATATTCTAGTTGTGGGTTTTTCTAAGTGCGAATCACTAATGCCTTAGGAATTTATACAGATACCGGGAGTTAGAGTAAGCAGCGAGTTAAGCTCAGGTGAGTTCCCTTACCTGAAAATGAATGGACTGCTTTTACTGTTTTAAACATATCCATTCGATTTGCAAATGTTTTGATGATGTAAATGTGATTTTGTGAAAATTATAAATGGTTGTGAATGATATATTGATGATCATCATATACATGCTATTTTAAATGTTTCGGGATTGCATCGTGAGTAATGAGCACCATGGGACCGTACATCCCTGGGAAGTTTAGTGGTGTGAGGCACGGACTACGTCCGTCACTCCTTAAATGAGAATCGGGGAGATCCGGCCACGTAAGATTGATTGTGGGATGGTGCGAGGCACGGGCTATGTCCGTCACTCCTTAAATTGTGTATCCGGGGGATCCGGCCATCCGGTTTGTTGTATTGTGATTTTTATTACTCATGATGCTTTCCTATTTATTTGAGATATCTGATTTTACGGCCAGCGGCCGGAACTGTGTTTCAAACTGTTTTGAGGGAATTCACTAGACCTTTCGGTCTAACCCTCGTTTTCAAAATCTCAAACCTTTTCAGGGAAAGATCGTGTGGTGAGAGGCAAGGAGAAGGTAGACCTCTAGAGTAGCTCTACCGGTAGAAGTTTAGTAGTTTATCCTAAATTTAGAATCTCAGCTGTGGAGGGATGTTCCGCATGCACTCTTTAACTAATTACTTTTGAATTAAATATTATGAGATTGCGATTTAGATCACTGGGATTTATAATATATGCGTGTTATTAGCGTTATGGGTTTTGGGGCGTTACAAGTGGCAGACTCTCCTGGATGCTCAATTAAGGGAGTGACGAACAGAGTTCGTGCATCCACACCATGCTCACTCCCAAGGGATGTACGGTCCCTTGGTACCTATTGCTCACAGTACAACCCCAAAACATTTCAACAAGCATGCATAATAAAGATGATCATCAGTTTAGCAGCAAAATTTCACAGTATCAGTTCTCATCAAGCATAAGCAAAACATTTAGCTCAGTTTAGTTTGTAAAAACTCTTGGGTAAAGGAACTCACGTGAGTCTATCTCACCATACTCCCAGCTACTCCGCCTAGTGAATCTGTAAGTGTTCTAAGGTATTAATGATTTGCGCTTAATAGAACCCACTAACTATGACACCCCTAGAAAAAATTTTATTTCTATGGGAATAAATCACTATGGAAATTCCTATCCGAAAACTAACCCTAAAGTCGAAATCCCCCAAAATCCGACCCGGATTACTCAAAGTCCGACTCGGGATTTGCACTATCCCGACTCGGGGAACACTTAATCTGCTCTTAAGGAGAGTCGAAATCTGACTCGGGAAAGCAGAATCCCGACTCGGGGAACGATAATCCCGACTCGGGAAATTCAACTAGTCCGACTCGGGGAAACGTAAAAAACCAGCAGCAGGTTCGAAAATTCACTCTAAAAGGCCTAAAAATCAGTGGAATTGATTCTAAAACCATTCTAATCAACCTTAATCATTCCAATACTCAATCCTTAATAAATTTAAAGCATAAAAATGACGATTCTTACCTTGAGTGATGATGAAGATGATGAAGATGGTGAAGATGGTGAAGATGATGAATGCTTCTCAAAAACACACTACACACACTCTAATGAGATTCCCAAAAATGGTATAAACGTAGGGTTTAAGTAGAGGTGCACAGAAAATTCGGTTATCCGATTTTGCGCAAAAACTATCCGAATCCGATTTTATAAAAACCAACTTTTTTTCAAACCGGATCGGATTTTTTTCAAACCGGATTGGATCCAATCCGGTTTGACCGGATAATCGGTTTCAAACCGAACCGGTTTCAAATCAAACCGGTAATGTCTATGTGGGCTTACTGCTGTTGGGCTTAAAATCCTAATGATAGTCTGATTACTGATAGATTAGGGCCTAATGAGTAATGAGTATTGAGTAATGATAGATCATTGTGAATTGGAGCCCAAATTTTATGGACCTGAAAGTCCAAGTGTCCAACTAAGTCAAAGTCAGTAAGTCTAATACTCTAATTCAGATTATATTTCAATTGAAAAAAAAATCCAAGACACTTCCATCTTGATCCATCATTCCATATGTAATTCGCCGAGCCCAATTAAAAAAAAATCATGGCGCACACCAATTCAGATTAGATTTCAATTGAATTTTCAGAATTTTGTAGCCCAAAACAAAGACCCAATAGAGGACCGGTTTAGTATAAATCCGGTTAAAAAAATATTCGGTTTCAATCCGACCCGAAACCAGTTCCATCAGATATGGATTTTTCGAAAAAACCGATTGAAATCTGAACCGGTTTCTAACAAAACCGGCTTCTGACAAATCCGGAAAAAACCGGTTTAGTATAAATCCGATTCGGATCGGATAAAAATCCGGTCATGTGCACCTCTAGGTTTAAGCCTTAAATACCATGGGCTTAAGGCCAAGCCCATACCCAAAATGGTATAAGTCCACCAATTAACAGGTTTTAGAAAGTGACACCATTGGCCCCTCATTTCTAAAATTCTTACATCTAGGTCAACTGAACATGAGATAACTTAACCGATCAAAAAGAAATCTTGGTTATTACATATTCATTCATAGGTAGGGATGAGTATTAAGGACCGTTTTTACAAACATAATTGGGACCAAACCAAACCGGTTTTATTTTCGGTTCCAAATAATCCTCGAAATCGGTATTCAGTATTTCGGTATTCGGTACTCGGACTTTCCTGAAAACACAAAAATCAAACCGACTTTTTAAAAGACAATGTTTTTTTTAATTCTTTGACTAATACGTATCTTCTACATAAAGTTTATCTTTTCTTAATCAAATGTATCATCTCCTAAACTACCCGAACTTTTTTCATAACTATCTATTTTTCTCAAAAAATTTACCACCATCAAAAAAATGGACCCCCTACATACACACCAAGATTAAGGACTCGTTATTGGTTTTATAATACATTTGAAACGATATCAAGCTATTTTGGTTTGTGATTAATTTTGATACACATTTGATACATTTTAAAAATTTTACTCTTCAAGTGTCCTAGTACTGATTTTCCCGTCCCGGAAAAAAAGCGGTACATACAGTTCGGCTTTCAATACCACTTTTGAGTCCCAAATATTTTCGTTACCAACCAGTCCGGTCCCAATCTCATCCTATTTCTAGCTGCCGAAAACAGTATTTCCTATATTGAAAAATTAACAAAATTTCCCTTGTGCAAGTATTTTTTAAGAAGGTAGTCCAAACTTCCAGTGGTTGCATTAAGGAGTAAGGACCCAAAAAAAATGCAATCACAGAGACCAAGCATGCTAAAAAAATTATATAATCCGTTGAAAACACCAAATCACATGAAGGAATTGTAATGAAAACAAAAGGTGTATATACATATTCGAATAAATGTTACCTGCACTAATAAGTATACACCAACCCAAATTTCTCCCTCTATGGACTACAAAACTGAAGCAGTTGGGTAAGCTGCAACTAATGTTACAACAATCAAAATTTAAGATTTTGATCCAAAAAAATACGAGATTCTATCGCATAATTCATCGCTTCAACTTGAATCCTATCTTGCGCTTCTTGAATGCTTCCATTTCAACACTCTCTTTCAGTTTCTCCAAAGCTGTGACGGCAAAAAATAACGAGGTTTGGCAACAAGAAGAAGTCTTTAACACATACCCACAAAGTTAAAAACTAAAGAATCAAAGATGAAAGTAGAAATTTGTTTAAAGATGCTGAAAGTTAGAAGATTTATATGTTTCAATGCCAAGAAAGTAAAAGGTTGCAAATCAAAACAACAACGCATAACTCCTACTTTGATCAGAATTCGTTTTACTACAAGTATCTACTTCCTTGCCAGTGCCCAAATGCGTAGAGAGAATTATAGCAGCCGACTATTTGCATTTGTATCCACAAAAGATCACAAAAAATTTCATTTTGGAAAGTTGGTCTATAGGGAAAAGGTGTTGGTCTATAGGGAAAAGGCGTAGAGAGAAAGGTTCTGTTATATATTTAGGGAAAAGGTGTTGGTCTATAGGCAAATGTCTTAAATAGCCTTAAAGACCGTCAAAATAGAAGGAACCTTTGGGACCAAATTTATATCGTAATATTCTTTAATGCAAAATGTGAAAATATGTAAATTTTGTTTAGAAAATTTTTAAAAGATAAAGCAACATTGATGGAACCTGTTACAATTTCTTTGGGACAGAGTGAATGAGTTGAGAATAAGCACAAGAAGTTGACTAGCAAGTGCAGATAAGTGACCGACATTCATGTTCTAAATATGTTCATAGTTTTCAAAATACATCAAATGCAACAAACTTTGGTTTAGTTCTTATTTAGGGTATCGAAGAATATATATTTTTTCATCAAGCAATGTAACAAAGTTTCAAATTTTTCTATTTTTATACCCATTCTGATTGGTAACTTGCTGATCTTGTGACCTTTGATGACATGGATACCCATTTACGAAAGGGTTATGATGAGGCCGAAGACAAACGTAACATCCATGTCATCAGATGTTACAAGTTCAATAGCTTACCGATCAAAATAGGTTAAAAGAACTTTGTTACAATTTGATGCGTTTTATACTTAAATGAATGAAAGGTCAAATGCATTCAGCTCTACTCGTCTAGTCTACATAAGGGTAGGAAGATTACCAGAAGCGTAGATCGACCGGAAGGACTCTATTGAATCTGATGGAACTGTATGAGCAGGGCATGAGTCAATGTCAGCTTTCTTTAAAAGCTTCTTGAACCCCTTGACCTGAGAGGCATACAAGTGTCACCCAAAGCATGCATGAAACCAATGTGAAAAGATGGTTGTCCATTTGTAGAGAAAAAAGAAGATTTATGCAGCAACGCTTTACCATCCTTTTCACAAGAAAATTCCCCAACTGGGTTTTTACTTTCTAGGGATATGAATAAAAATTTAGTTATAACAAAGAAAATTAAGCCACAAATTGAATGTCAAAACTGAATCTTATGACACTCAGGTATAGAAAGAGGAATACATATTTCCCCGAAATCCCAAGTCCCCTTCTGATCCCACCAGTCATGTAAAGGCACATGATTATTTTATTTAATATAAAATTATTATATTCATGTTTATATTCACACTCTAATGATGTGTTTTCGCATGATTGGTGGACAAGACGGGGACAACGTTTTTTTCATGCAAAGAGTACCTCATCTTCGTGTAACAAGGTGAAGCAGCGCCCAGAATTCCCTGCTCTTGCAGTGCGACCAGCACGATGAATATATGTCTTGATATACGGAGGCTTATCGTAGTTAATTACATTTCTAACCCCTTCAACATCCATTCCACGAGTCATTGCATCAGACGAAACAACAACTTGTATTCCACCTTCTCTGAATGCCCTTAATGTCTTGCTGCAATATGAGACTTTCATCATCATAAGACTTCGATTACACAAAAAAAAAACTTACATCTAACCTCAATATTGTAAACTACTCCCTTCGTCCCAAAATAAGTGTCAGCTTTCAAAAGTAAGTGCATAGCTTCCAAGTCTACCCTTAATTATGAGAATGGAGAAATTCATCACTTTCCTTTATGATCAAGGGTAGAATTGACATTCAGTTACTTAAAAAATGTAACAATTACACATTCAGTTCCTTTATGATTATTTAATCTTTGCCTTTACGGCCATCTATGATGTATCCTCTAAACTCCAAATTTTGAGTTTAGAGAAAGATTCCTCCTCTCCAATCCAACTCTATATTCAGAAGAGTAGTTTGAGAAGTGAACAGTAATGCTCTTTAGCGGAACACTATTAATTCCTTTACACTTTTTAATTTCTTATTTCAGCCATTTTGGTTAATAAAATTTTATTTTATACTCTTATCATATTTTGATCAAATCATATAATTTGTTAAATATTTTACATCAAAAGTTAAAATTATTTTACACAGAATATATAATTATAAAATATAGCTTGAGGCCTTTTTTCTTCATGCTCGAATTCCATTAGAACTATGTATGTGTCCCTTCTAGTAAATTTCCTTAAAGTTTCACCAGATACATTTGTTTCAATGATTCACCAGATACACACACGCAAAGGTTTTGAAGTAATCAATTAATTATTTAAACAAATGAGGACGAATTTGGAAATAAACGATCCTACCTTCACAATAGAAAGCAGCATTTCCATAAGATGCGCTCACAAGATTTATGGAAATTCACCAAAAATTGGGAAATATAAATCAAGCTCCCTATTTCACTAGACCGAATTATAATCGAAAAAAGACCCAAGACAAAGTTTGAAGTTTTGGGCATCTATGCATTTTTAAAGAATTGAGTGAATAAGTTCATAAACCATTCAGCTTCCCCACTCCGTATACATACAAATCTATCCTGAATATAAGGCATGCCATATCTTTCCATATTTAAGGGAATGAACACAGCTAAAGGTTATAAAAGACAAATAACTCAAACTTTCTTGAATAAAAAATGTTCATTAATGAGCAATATATAGATTAATGGAGCTCACCTTCTCACAGTTTGGTGTTGATGACCAGAATACTCCTTGATCTTGATTCCCAAATCTCCGAAAAATTTAAGCAAAGTGCATAGCCTGTGAGTTGACTCAACTGATGATGTAAAAACAATGCACTTCTCCCCTTGTAAACTTTGTAATAGGGCAACCAGGTAAAGAGGCTTCATCTTTGGTTCACATATCTTCATAGAAGAATGAAAATTTGGTATATAAAAACAAGATAATGTTATAAGTTATATGTGAGTAGGTTATTGAAGAAAGCATATGGTCTTTGAAGTCCATGTTGAAAAAACCGCCAAGACAATATATAATCACAATGTGAAGACTTAACTACAATACTCTTTCTTTTTCGGTTTAAAAGTAGATAAAGAGTGTTTCAACTTTGACAATATATATCACATATTCACATATATAAATCACAGTGCACAAGAGGGCGATCTGTGTATGAAGTTCTAACAGATTGTAATGATGTTTATCTTTAATATATTACAAAGCATTTACATAAAAGTCTCAAGAATAACTTATTAAGCATTAGATACTGCCTAGTAATGTATAATCCCTTAAACTTTAAGTTTACAAGTAACTATTGCACAAGTACAGTTTTTCAGACCATTTAAACCTTCATAAACTAACTAGTACAAATTGATAGTCATTAATCGTTACTAATACTACAAAACATTCCAGCGTTATCTTTATATTTTAAAATACTTCATCACTAAAAATCTAAAATAAATTACATTTTGTTCTGAAATAAAATTTTGAATCAAACAGATTATAACAAAAAGCGAGTATTTAAAAATCTTCAATTGTACGGCAATGTGAATATATATTTTTTGGGTTTTCTACCACGGCTTGTAAAATTCCGGATTTTCTTTTCTATAACAAACTGCATTTATTTTCCATCCTCAGTTTCACAACAAAATCTTGCATCACACAGGTACATAACTTGTGACCGATGATGTAAATCTAGGAAGTCAAGAAAGTATACCAATTTGAACGACTCCAGATGTTCCGGAAGCTGATATCGTATCTGCCCAGTAGTCAAGAACAATGGATGGTGCAGATCAAGTTGAGCAAGTATGCTTGGATCTTGGGTTAGGGTGGCAGATAGAACCATCTTCACCAGCCTTGGATATGGTTTACTCTTAAAGCCACGTTCTACACCTTTGCAATAATTTAGTTAATTCTAAGCACAATTAAAAAAACTATAAAGCTGCTTTGTTGTAAAGTACAATTTTCCAATTCCATAATTATCCATTGAAATAAATATAATTTTCGGAAGGTCCATTTCCCTCATGACCTCCTTTGATGGAAGAACTTATCAAACTAGGACTCCATTTTTCCCCATATAATCTCCTTTATACATGATGCCAAGATGTGTCAACAACTTTTAAAGCAAAAAAGACATCACAAATATATGTATATATAGATATATTGATAGTATTAGGTTCAAATGAGAAGTGCTAAAAAATATGAAATAGAGAAGTGATCTTCACCACTCATCTGGTCAATAAAGGCGGCTTTGACCGCGAACCATGAGATAATTTCTCACGCATGCTGTAGGACACAGAGGGTATTTTCGTAAATTTTACAAATAGTCCATATATGAATCTTCATATGAATTACACATATTCATATATCAAGATTCATATACGAATTACGAACGCGTCCATATATGAAGATGGATATATGAACATGCATATGAATTACATAGATTCATATATGAACCTGTTTGTCGACTATTTGTAAACGGGGAATTATAAATGGACCCCCTATGAGAAAAATGGTAGAGTTATGTGAGTGTACAGGTGGGACCCGGTATAGGGGAGTCTACTTTTATGTGAGTGCATGAAAGGCTAAAGGGGTCCATATAACAACACCCTTGTAAAATTTACAAAAATACCCCTCAATCATGCGCGTCCATGTGATCTTTGACTTTTTAACTTTGACCTCAACCGTATCAACGGTTGAGATCACTTCTCTATTTCATTTTTTTATCATTTCTCATTTGAACCTTTCTCTATATGTATATATACACACATGTGTACCCAATAAAAGATGACCAAACAATGCAAAACAGAAAAATGGCACTTACATTCTCTTTATAGTCTTCAAGGAACTAGGGGTGTAAACGAGCCGAGCCGAGCTCGAGCTTGCTTAGGCTCGAGCTCGGCTCGTTTAAATACTTAAGGCTCGAGCTCGGGCTCGGCTCATCACGAGCTTTATTTATCCAGCTTGAACTCGAGCTCGTTAAAAAACTAAAAGCTCGAGCTCGGCTCGTTTAAGCTCACCTTAAAAGAAACGGTGTACCTAATATTTTAAGGTACTCCAAAATAATAATTAATTAGGCTCAAGCCAAAGGCTCAAGCCAAAGACTCAAGCCTTGTACGTTGATTCTCAGCTAAGGGAGGGTGAATGAAAAGTAAAGGCAAGGGGTTAGATATATATAGTAGTGGATGAAAGCAAAAGAGCCTATAAGTCATCGATGTGGGATAGAAAATAAAGTAGGAATATCAGATTACTTTTAAGCTCTCCCACTCTCCAACTAATTCTCCCACATCGAAATTTAAAAAAAAAAGCAAAGTACCTATGACTTGTATAAAAGAATCTGTTGAGGCTTTCATTTGTTATTGAGGCTCGTTTAGGCTCGCGAGCTTAATCAAGCTTAATTTTGTAGGCTCGAGCTCGAGCTCGTTTATTAAACTCGTTTATTTATTTTATATATATTATTAAACGAGCTCGAAATGAAGCTCGAGCTCGGCTCGAGCTTTTAACGAGTCGATCTCGAGTAGCTCACGAACAGCTCGGGCGTTGTAGGAAGCCATGACTTATAAGCTTCCCTGAGCAATCGATCAGTTTCATCAACTACCTGAATTACAAAATTACCACCATAAATTTCTAAACAAAAACTCTAAGCATATGCAAAAGTATATCTAGAAATGCCATCTAATCATTACATACAAACTCATAAAAATGACAAATATGATAATACAACTTACCAGAAAACGGAGATGCTCAAGTGTAAAGCCCTTGGTGTTGTTAATATGATCCATCAGCCTTCCAGGCGTTGCCACCAATATATCTACGGCACTTTGCAACTCCGTGGAATGATGTTCGGCTGGATCATAACAGATGCCCGCCTCCGGTTTTGGTCTCTCGATTAGCATTGAGATTTCATCTGCTATTGACGATTGGCCTACTGCCAAACCAACAGATAAGCCCACTGCAGGTGCAATAGTGGCAAAAACATCCCTAACCTAGAATAATAACGTAAGAATACACGTTCATGAAACAACATATTAACAACAGTATAACACAATCTCCATCAAACATGAACATATGAAATAACTTATCTTTCCACTTTTCTTATTGTACTTGTTGAGTTGTTGGTCACATATCATGTTAAATGCCACCTTTTTTGCTTATATTAACAAACACTTGATTCGACTGCACTAAGAATCATGTGATTATTTGAAGAAAAGTGCAAACATTAGCAAAGGACCACCGGCTTGAATGCATTAAGAAAGAGAAACAGATAGTGGTTAAGAGCATGCTTTTCTTCCCAGCCCATATATGCATGATCGAAAAAGCAATCGGTACTTCTAATCCCTCCCATCTTCCGGAGAACTTAATTTTCGGTGGTGTTTTTTTTAAGAGGTGTTGAAGTCTGAAGTCTGGCTTCATTTCTGATATCTAAGAGGTGGTGCTAAAGTCTGAAATCTGAATCAATAAGACTGTTTGTTTTTGTACATTGACAAACGTCTGAATATGTATAATTGTCTTTTTTATCCCTCAAAAATTCATCTTAAATACGTCGATTGAAGTGAGGATCGATGATAGAAAGACAGAACAAAAAGATAAAAAGAAACAAAAGAAGGATGCCAGCAAATTTACAAGATGGTGTAGTTTTAATCATATCTCACATACCAAAGCCTCGAGTTAAGCCATTCAAGATTTTTAGAAAAGCCAACACACAGATCCACAATTTTCGTGCTTTGCATTTTTGTAAATTCAAGGTGGATAAAACAAATGTTGAAATCGAAAGAATTGTGCTAAATGGAATAAGAGGTAATTAAGTGGCTAGGTTGTCTATTAGTATGTCAGAGGACAATAACGATTAAGAGGCACTGAAAAGGAGGGACAAAACGATCTGAATTGTCGTATGTCTGACCGAATCACACATAAATGACAATTAAGAGCTTTTTTTTTAAAACACCACCATAAATTAAGTATTATAGGCTACAATGAATGCATATATTAAAGCAAATCTATCTATGAAAACAAATATCATGAACAAATTCATCATGCAGTAATCACTTAACAAAATTTGCAGCTTTGCACTGAAAAGGGAAAGATAGAGAGCTCCACTTCGGCACTTCCACAATGAATCATTTTCCATTAACTGTTATGTTACATTGTTACTTATAAAGAGCAATATGTCTAACCTGCAAAGCCAAATCACGGGTCGGCAAAACGACTAGAGCTCGAAGACATTTAACAACACGAGTCGAAAGGATTTGTACAATTGGGAGCGCGTAGGCTAAGGTTTTCCCGCTTCCAGTAGGCGAATTCACACAAATGTCTCTAGCAAAGGAACCAGGCCCTATGGTCTCTTGCCAAACTGCCACTTGAACAGGAAAAAGTGAATCAATTCCACTACTACACAAAGCAGCCTCCAACCTAAAGCAACATCCAGAGAAAAACAATAATTAGCAACAAGGTATAGACAAGATGGATGTTACGATCGACTGGCTAAACCACAAAAGGAATCCCTAGAGTCCAAGGCCCCATCCTTGATCTTTAAAGACCAAGTCCTCGGCCTATACCTTTGAGTGTAGTAGTACCCTCAACCATACTAATGGTGGAATGCAGACCCCATAAATCCACACCCAACAATGGATAAAGAAGACCATGAGATATGGCATGCTTAGCTAGAATGAAAGGTTATATCATATGGAGTTGAATGAAACATACTAACCTTTATCTTTTAACTTAATATGCAACTAATAAGTACACCAATTGCTACTAAACTCAAAGGAGTTACTTGATTGAATTCAAAATTTGAAAAGAATGTTATGAAACTAAATACAAGAATTGAACAAGAAAAGCAATTTGCAAAATTAGGATTGAAAAAATGCAGAATATAAGAAGAGAATGAGAGACCTTGGGTGGAGAAAGGGAAGGTGAGTAAGGGGACATTTGTTAAGGGAACCAACATCAACTGGACTTCTCATCCATGGCAGCACTGCTACTTTCTTTCTGGCAATCTTCTTTTGCTCTCTTGCTTCTTCCTCCTCCATGATGATTACAACTTACAGAGATGATCCTGTCTGTATGGGGATATAGCTGTCTGTATGTTGTATGACAAGTTCATATAAGGCAGATGCAGAGACAAAATCCATACAGAGATAAAAATCGGTTTTGGAAAGAGAGATAGATACATACCTAGTTAGGGTTTCGATGGAAGCTTTGAAGCAATAAACCCTTCAATGGATGATGATATGGAGGGAGGAACGACGATTGAAAATGGGAAGTAGGACCCAAAAATAATTCGGGTCGGGTCAGTTTACAGGACCCGGTTATAAGAGTTGGTCCAGTTTGGGATCCCATTAAGGCAGCGTTTATAAAATACTTGCTTTTGTTACGCCATCCGTTGTGGATGGCGGGTAGGCCGTCGGGTACCCCACAAGCCGACGGGTAGGGGGTGAACACCGCCGCGAGTGCCATCGGGTACCCCACCGTCGGTTCTTCCAAACCGTTGCCAATTGAGCCGTTTCACCCCCCCCTAACGGTAACATTTTCAACGGCTATATTTTTTTATTTTTTTTTCAATTTAATTTATTATATATATCAACCTTCTACCTCATTTTTCACACAACTTTCAACCATTCTTCTTCATCTCTTCCAACCTTTCTTTCAACATTTCTTCTTCATCTCTTCCAACTTTCTCTCCAAAAAATGTATTCATCATCATCGCCATCATCATCGGCATCATCTTCATCAATTTACCACCCGAATTACGATGACGACGTTAACGACATGTTGGAGCTCAACCACTTGGCGGCCATAGCCGCCATGAACGAAGCGATAAAACTAATTGTCGTGACGAAGCAACTTCGAGTCGACAAATGAGGAGGCCGCCAAAAAGTCGAAATCGTATAGTTGCACACGAGAAACTTGTTAACGACTACTTTTCAGATAATCCAGTGTATGATGATAAGGATTTCGAACGGCGGTTTCGTATGAAACGACGACTATTCCTTAGGATAGTTGCGGATCTTGAGAGGGAGTACGAATTTTTTAGGTGGAATCATGATGCAATAGGAGTTAAGGGGTTTTCTCCGCTTCAAAAATGTACGTCTGCTATCCGACTGTAACGCCCCAAATACTCGGTTATTATTATTATTATTATTATTATTAGTAGTAGTAGTAGTAGTAGTAGTAGTTTATTATTATTATTATTATTGTTATTAATATTAGTTAATTAGAGTTTTAAGGAAGTTGATTTAAAATAGGATTGGTAAGTGGTCTTAGATTAGGATACGGGCTTAGGCTAGGAGGAATGGCCCGGCCCGGGTTTATAAATACCCAAACCTCCAAGGATTAACCTCATTATCATTCTTTTTACTTGGAGAGAAAGAAAAGAGAGAGAAAGAAGCCGAGAAAGAGAGAGAGGCCGAGAGAGAAAGAGAGATCGAGAAAAGAGAAGGAGGAGTCGGGGAAGAAAAGTTTGGTCGAGGGTTTTGAATTCCATTATTCCGATCGAAAGGTATGGTTTCCAACTCTTAATTTATCGTTTTTGAAGGGATTATGTGCAAGACAATAATTAGGATCACCATGTTGTTCGCCCGATTTCAGGACCCCCTGTTCTTTTATGATTTTAATTATTGGATTAATTATTTGAACGGCAGAGGTGCCAAAAACAGGTGTGCAAAAGAAATAAAACAAGTAACCTTTGGTCCAAGTATAAACCTCCAATTACTGTCGTTTTTCTAAAACAAGTAATAAAAATGGTACAAGTACCAGATATCGATCCCACAGGGAAGCGGTGAAAACAATCTTTCGAGATTCAGTCTTTGTGAAAGTTAACTTCAAATGGGGTTTGGATGAAAAATATTTGGTTGGTTGGTTGATTATGAGCTACTTTAAGAGAACAATTATAAAAAAGGAGCAAGGGGTGTAAAGTCTTTTAGTTGGAATAAAAATAGGTAAATTGGATAATAAGTAGTTTAATAATCTCAATTATGCAGAAATGATATCCAAGTAACTTCTGAAAAGTTATCACATTTTCATATAGCCCAATTACTTATCGATGAGTTTAGATGCAATCTTTAATGAAATGTTAAAATATATTAAAAATCAACACTTACGTAACCTCTGAAAGATTAACACATTTTCATGCATCTGACTCATCGTTAAATAATTAGTTATAATCTTTAATGGGATACTAGATCTGATACCAACTTCAGGAATAGTGCCAATTGTAGCCCCTTAAGAGACTAACACATTTTCATGTCTTTGGATTATTACCAGTTAATTATTAAATACACTCTTTAATGAAATGCTAAAGACGTGAGATAATAGCAACGAGTGTTGTCACCCACTCATATATCCCCAAAATAACATTTTAGTAACTTCTGAAAAAGTACCGCATTTTCGTACATCTAGTTAACTGGTAGAAATCCCAATACAATCTTTAATGAGGCATTAAACTTAAAGTGGTAAAAATTGAAGTTATATAAAATACTTTTTTCTTTACCAAAGATTCATTCCAGTTTAAACCTTACACCCCGAGCTATGAAATTAGCCTATCATGCTTAGGTGTGTTTACGACTATATTTTTTTTTCATGTATTTAATTAAACAGAAAGGGATTAGTATGACAGGAGTAATTAATAAGATGCGAAAATTAAAAGCAGTTCATATGGTGCAGTTACTGGAATTGACCAGTTAAAATTTAGAATAGTTTATATAAAGATGCACTGGAAAAGTGACCAGTTAATAATACGGATTCATGAATTGAACACAGTTATATAATAAAGATGGTTAATCTATAACGAGAGCAACATAAGCATTTGTAAGTATATATATATGACTATGGCTATGTAAATATATATATATATAATTAACACATAGACAAAGAAAAATTGGACCAACACAAGTTTAGATTGTAAATTATACTTAGATTAGGAATCCAAAAGTTACCAAAACACTTGGTCGTGCGTTCGAGATTGATAGAGAGTTTATAGAAACTCGAATGCAACTCACCAAGTGTTTCCACAAAAGATGATTCGGCCTCAACACGAGGAAACCCGAACCAAATAACTAGAGTATCGACGAAAAAGGGAAGAGTGCTATTTCCGGTTTCGGGTAGGAAGTAGGAACCGAGAAACCAAAAACGACGATGGTGGTTGTGAGTTTTTCCTAATTAGGTGATGTAGGAAATCTCTTGTGTTCTTCACATACACAAGCATACATATATATATAGTGTTCATGGGCCTAAAGGGCCAAAAAGTTATCAAAGTGGGAATGGGCTTCGGCCCAAGGAAACCGAGTGGCCCACGGCAGGTCCAAAAAAACGCAGCCATCCCTTCTTCGTGCTTTGATCCAACTTCGAGCTTTTGATACTTTGGTCCGTTAAAAGAGATCTACAAAAACGGCCCATGACACCGATCCTGAAAATATAAAATTACATAAGTTTAAGTGATCTTATGCGAGGAAACTATATGTATGTATAAGAGAATGTATGTAATGCAAATTAGTGCGATTTAAACGAAAAAATATAAAATGAGTGAGAAAAAATGCGTAAAATTTGTTAGTTAGAAGGGTAAAATATTTACCCTCATCACATCCCTAAACTTGAATGGTTGGTTGTCCTCAAGCGACGAAAAAGACGGTGATTTCCAAAATTTTTCTCACTAAGGTAGTTATTATATCGATGATAAGTCGTCAGTTGACCGATGTTTTCCCCAAGGATAAAAAGAAAAAGAATAATTTTAAAAATTTATGCGATACCTTTACTAATTTGACAGTTAGTGTTAATAGGTGATACCGTGGTGCATAGCTTAGCTTTGTTATTTCTTCCAGCCTAAGGTTAGCTCAAGGGTTTGTTTTGGAGGAAGGTGTTTTAGGTACGTATTGTACGTTTGTACTTATACGTCCTACGAAATGGCATAATTTTTCTGCCATCTTCTCATATTGAGGTATGGCATAGGCTTAATTTAGCCTATGCATTGTTTTGACGATTTGTCAGTCACCTCATCTATGTGAGTTTGTGTGAAGTGGGTTGGGTAATAGTGCAAAGGAGAGGGAAGAAGGGAAAGGGAAAAAAAATTCTTGGGTTAGTCTTATTTATATGTTAGCTTTGGGGGGGGGGGGGTTTATCCCATCCCTAAACTTTAAACTTTGCTTGTCCTCAAGCAAAAAGAAATGTTGTTTATCAAAGAGTCGTACACCAACATTAGTGGTGACTGTTAGAACAGCCGAACCTCGAGAGTATGTTTAAGGGGCTGTTTGATTGGGAGGTTAGTGTATAATGATTGGTGAGAAGAGCTAGTGTGAGCTTAGTGCATGGAAGAAGGCACAAAAGGTAGTGTGTATACAACGAATCAAAAATTAACCCTAGTGTGTCATGCAAGCAAATGTAGGTGCATAAAATTTAAGGAAATGTAACAAAAAATATAAAGGAATTGTGAATTCCTTTGCAGTTTTTAGGAAAACAACGGTTGCATGAAACAACTCAAGGTGCGTAAATTATTAACCTAGTGGAACAATGCCTGAGAAAAACTACCAACGGTTTGGGAGTGGTGTTTAAAAAGGTAAGACGTACCACTCATATCCAAAAGCTAGTAAACGACAAGTTAAACCAAAAAGGTTTCCTAAAAATTTATACATGTCGTAGCTACTATTGGGGAACAACCAATCTCAAGTGGGGTGTGTGGGGTAGAAAATATCGGGGTGTGGACTGCTGCATCCTTGGGAGCAAACAGCAGCCTACGGCTGTGTGTGGATACAATCCAGCAGCCTACGGCTGTGTGGCTACAATCCACCACACCCAATCCTTAGAAATGTGTGATCATCAAACAACACGACTATCGCCGCGTAGGGGTTTTAAGAATGACTTGAAAAATGCATGTATGTAAGATATGGGTAGTAAAACGGGGGTCACATGCATACGTGTACTCATGGGGGGGGGGGGCAGTTTTGGGCTCAAACTTGGATCCGGCCCATAATATGCCAACAGCCGCATGGTGGCTTAATGAATAAGCCAAACATACACGCGTGTGTGTGTGTCTAAAATTCGTGACGTGCGTATTAAGATGTATTTGTTACGTGCAAATGCTCAACATCCAAGGGTTTTTTATGCAAATAATTTAAATCAGCCAAACTTGGCTTAATGGATAAGCCAGGAAACCGTGGCTTGGGGCCATGTTCAAACAGCCGCTAAACATGGTGATGATATGATATGTTGGGCTGTAAATGAAAATCAAATGCAAGTACATGCCCCATGAGCCAACCGTAAGCCATGTGTCGCTCAAACTCATGGTTGTACGGTTGCATTACTGCGTTTGACTAGAAGTCCATGAGTGTGTGCACAAGTGTAATGTGAATGACTACATCCCTAAACTTTATTTGCAAATATTCACAAAAAGTTACATTCTGGTAAGCATTTTGGATAAAGAAAGCTATGTAATATATATGGAGACTAAAGTTAGAGAAAGGAGAGAGATATCAAACCGCGGCCGACTAACGGCGGGCAGGTGGTTGGAGAAGTGGCTCCAACGGTGGTAGAGATGGATATGCAGGCAGACCATACAGTAAGTCCCGGTTCACGGTTCGGACCGTATCACGCCAGATTCTGTCACGGTGGATATCGTAGGAACGGAACTCGAAGAGGACACGTGAAATCCAACTGAGGGTACGCTGATGGTTGTGGTGTAAGCGAAAAAGCTCTCGAGTATCCTGCATCTTAAAATGAGGGTTAGCCACAAATTTCTTTGGTTGAGCACGGCCCGGGGTGGATTTATAAGAAGTTGATGATGGTTTAGTTGGTGGTGCAAGGGTAGTCGTCCCGGATGGGCAAGAGCGTAATAGTTTGCCCAAGACTTTTCTACCCAAAACCATTTTTTCCTTTGGAAATATGTCCGTTGGAAAAATCCAAACTTGTGCCTTAGCCATTAAGCTGTGGATAATGGTTGGGTACAAAAGTCTACAATTTATTCGGATACAACTGGATTTGATGTTTGCGGATATCAAGACACCCACATCAAACGGATAATGTTTAATGATACAGTATAAAAGTAAAACTCTATCAATACCTAGCTTAGAATTGTGGCCCGTGGGACACAAGGTGTGCTTGATAAAGTGGGCCCACACATTAGCCTCGTTAGTAAGGCTTTTTATGCGTAGGTGCCTAACTTGGCCCTCGAAATACCAATCCGAACCAGGGATGGTAAGGGTTAGCAATATATCATTTAAATCTTCTTTTGACAAATTTTTACGCAAAGCGTCCAGTTTCGAGTTAGTGTGGGGACGCGTGCCTAAAAGTGCATGAATGGAGGCTGGGGAATAGTCAACAAGGATTCCCCTAACGGGGATTTGTTGTTCCTTTCGTATAGACGCCTCTGTATAAAACTCTCGTACCCAACTCAAATTATATTGGTTGGGTACGGCACATAAAATATCCCATTCGTGCGCGGTGATCACCTTTTTGATATCGGATAGTCGAGAAACCGTGTCCTCGAGGAATCCTTTTGGTGAGTGTGCAAGTTTATTCATATATACATAGAAACGTAAAAAGGCCGTTTCGTTACTCAAAAGTGTTGAGAGTCGTACCTCCTCTCGTGTCTGTCGAGAGGCCGGAGGATTACGGTTCGAGCGGGGCACCGCAGGTGGTGCCCAAGAGATCGGACTAGGGGCTGGTGGGGTAGTGGCTCGCGTGCTATTGCCTCGACGACTGTACACGTTCCGAATCGGGGGTAGGGGGTTTAGTCTTGGTGTGGATGTTATCGGGACAGGCGTGGCACTAGCAACCGTGACACGTGATGGTGGTGTCATAGAGACCATGGGGGGTGGTACATAGTGGGGATTGGGTCTGTCAAAAGCTACTGGTGGTGGTACGTAGGGGACAGGAATACCGTGCATGTTAAGCATCATCAAACTAGGTTGAGTTGGTGGGTAAGGGTTTATCACAGAAAATGGGTGACCGGGGGTACTTTGTAGCTGTTCTAACGCCAATGGTGGTGGTACGAGTTGGGACCTTGCAAGACTCACGGCTAAGGTTCGGTTTGCGTTCTCAATGAGCGCTTCAAGGGTGAGTGGGACGTCGTGGGACGTACCCGTAGGTTCACCGGGGGTATGGTTGAGGTCAAATGTAGGTCTCGGTGGTGGTGGTTTTGGTCCATCGATGTCCATACCCACGGGTTCTTTACCCTTACCCTTTGATGACTCCGGAACCGCCGCCATCATCACCGCGGCGTCGGCTAGAGCGTGAATCGAGTCCGAGGCGATATTAGGGATAAGCTCAACCTCGGATGTGGTCCGCGAGGCTTGATCGGAGATCGAGTGATCGACGGCCGAGGGAACGATGAGGGTTTGGTTCACCGATCGTGTACGTCGGCGGTTGCTTCGTTTCTTTCGGGTGGTTGCTTTAGAGTTCGTCATTTTGGTACCGGAAAACATCGATCGGTTATCTGCTTTTATAGGAGAGTGGTGACGGGATGGGGTTTTCATCGTCGCAGAGGGAAGAAGAGGGTAAAGGGGATTAGGGTTTTTGGGGGGCGGCGGTGGCCGTCGAATGATGGTGATGGTGGTCTGAGTTGATTGTGATCGGCGCTACTGTCGACGTCTTGTCGCCGGAGGTGCGATCAATGTCTCGTCGCCGTTTATTGGCGACAGCGGGGGGGTCTAATCGGAGTCGATGGTGGCGGTGATAGAGTTGGTGTGGACGCAGAGGTCAGAGATTGGTCAGAGGAGGTACGAGGTTGTACCTGTGGCGGTGATCGTACGATGGTGGCCGGCGATTACAGTCGCCGGCGATGATGTTGTTCTTCGCTTGGAGGCGGCAGAGAGGGAGACAGATTGAGAGAAAGAGAAAGATGGATTGATAGATGGAAGTGAAGAGAAGAAAACTGACTCCCTGTCTTCCTGCATGAATACATCGGCGCAGCCAATTTTTCCTATCAGTGCATTAATTGTGCTGATGTAATAAAAAAATTTCTTGTGTATTAAATTAATCTAAAAAAAATTAGTATTTATTTTATAAAATCAGATTTTTGGAATGGGCCAAAATAGTGTGTGGGCCTAAATGTAGAAAAATTTAATGTGGGCCGAAAATTTTGAGTAAAAGAGAATAAAGAGTTACGTAGATAACGTGGGGTTAAGTAAAACTTCGTTATCAATTATATTTAAAGATTGGTAATAATGTGGAAACGAATGTTAGTCGTTTCGAGCTGTTCCTACGGATGTGTAAAAAGGTTTTACACGTTGACCGTTAACCTTAAAGGTAGTACCCTTTTCAGGGTCAATTAATTCGATAGCTCCGTAGGTGTGAACTTTTGCTATCGTGAATGGTCCAGTCCATCGGGAATTTAATTTTCCTGGGAACAATTTTAATCTAGAGTTAAATAAGAGCACCTGCTGACCTTCTATGAGTTCCTTAGGAATAATTCTTTTGTCGTGCCATTTTTTCGTTTTTTCTTTATACAGCTTGGCATTTTCATAAGAGTTGTTCCTAAGTTCCTCCAATTCACAAATTTGTAAAAATCTTTTATTTCCCGCCTCGTCATAATTCATATTTAATTTTTTTATGGCCCAATAAGCCTTATACTCCAATTCTAAAGGTAAATGACAAGCCTTTCCGTAAACCAATTTATATGGGGACATCCCTATAGGGGTCTTATAGGCAGTCCTATAAGCCCATAGGGCATCATCCAATTTGGATGCCCAATCCTTCCGGTGTGGCTTGACCACTTTAGCAAGGATCCCTTTTATCTCTCTATTAGATAGCTCGGCTAATCCATTGGTCTGCGGGTGATAAGCGGTAGCCACCCGGTGCCTAATGTCATATTTTTCCAAAACGTCGTCTAACATTTTATTTATAAAATGCGTACCCTCATCACTGATTAGGGCACGTGGGGTACCAAATCTTGAAAAAATTTGTTTTTGCAAAAATTTAATTACTGTTTTTGCGTCATTGGAGTGACAAGCCATGGCTTCCACCCATTTAGACACGTAATCTACAGCTACCAAAATATAAGAGCAGTTATTTGAGAGGGGAAATGGTCCCATAAAATCAATGCCCCAAACGTCAAACAGTTCTATTTCTAAAATCCCGTTTAATGGCATTTCATTTTTATGAGAAATGTTTCCACTTCTCTGACATTCATTACAGCTTTTTGCAAAACTGTAAGAGTCTTGGTGTAAAGTAGGCCAGAAAAATCCCGACTGCAAAATTTTTGCAGCTGTCCTACTTCCACTGAAATGACCTCCACAGGGTCCAGAATGGCAATGATGGATAATCTGAGTGGTCTCCTCCTTAGGGACACATCTCCTAATCATCTGATCTGCACAAATTTTAAATAAAAATGGGTCATCCCATAAATATTTCTTTGAATCAAAAATTAATTTTCTTCGTGCATGCTTATTTAGCTCCTTAGGAATAATCCCACAAGCTAAATAATTGACAATATCAGCAAACCATGGCACTGACAATTGCTTTACAACAAAAATCTTTTCATCTGGAAATATTTCACAGATGTCAGTACCAGGTTCCTGATTGTCCTGCTTTTCCAATCTGGACAGGTGATCAGCAACTTGATTATTTATGCCCTTTCTGTCAATAATTTCCAAATCAAATTCTTGTAACAACAAGATCCACCTTATTAGCCTAGGTTTTGCATCCTTTTTAGAAATAAGGTACTTGATGGCAGCATGGTCAGTATGAATTATAACCTTGGTTCCCATTAAGTAAGATCTGAATTTTTCAAAAGCAAAAACCACAGCCAATAATTCTTTCTCAGTGGTAGTATAATTAATTTGAGCATTATTGAGAGTTTTACTGGCATAATAAATAGAATGAAAAATCTTTTCTTTCCTCTGTCCTAATACTGCACCAACTGCCCAATCACTAGCATCACACATAACCTCAAAAGGTTTTGACCAGTCAGGTGTGACTACTACAGGGGCTGTGACCAATGCCTTTTTCAAAATGTTAAAAGCAATTCTACATTCCTCATTAAAATCAAATGCATGGTCCTGTTGTAGTAATAAACAAAGAGGTTTTGAAATTTTGGAAAAATCTTTTATAAATCTTCTGTAAAAACCTGCATGGCCAAGGAAACTTCTGATTCCTTTGACTGTAGTTGGTTCTGGTAATTTTTCAATTACCTCCAACTTTGCTTTATCTACTTCTATGCCTCTTTTGGATATGAGATGCCCTAACACAATGCCCTCTTTAACCATAAAGTGACATTTTTCCCAGTTTAAAACCAAATCCGTTTCTTCACATCTTTTAAGAATCTTTTCCAGATTTTGTAAACAATCATCATATGATGTCCCATATACAGAAAAATCATCCATAAAAACTTCCATGGAGTTTTCTAACATGTCAGAGAAAATAGACATCATACATCTTTGGAAAGTGGCAGGTGCATTGCATAATCCAAAAGGCATTCTCCTAAAGGCAAAAGTACCATAGGGACAGGTAAAGGTAGTCTTTTCTTGGTCATCAGGTGCTATGGCAATTTGATTGTAACCAGAATAACCATCTAAAAAGCAGTAAAATTCCTTACCGGCTAACCTATCTAACATTTGGTCAATGAAGGGTAAAGGAAAGTGGTCCTTCTGAGTGGCTTTGTTGAGTCTTCTGTAATCCATACAGATTCTCCAACCTGTGACTGTCCTGGTGGGTATAAGTTCATTTTTGTCATTTGTGATTACAGTTACCCCACCCTTCTTAGGTACACATTGTACAGGACTGACACATGTACTACTAGCAATAGGATAAATGATACCAGCATCTAACCATTTCAGAATTTCCTTTTTGACAACATCTTTCATTACTGGATTGAGTCTCCTTTGAGGCTCAACAGAGTTGAAATTTTTATCTTCTAAAATGATCTTATGTTGACAAATTGTTGGGCTTATGCCCTTCAAATCAGCAATGGTCCATCCTATGGCCTTGGTATGAAGTTTAAGCATCTGAACTAATTTTGCTTCCTGATCTTCCTCTAAGGAAGATGAAATAATGACAGGCAATTTTCCGGAATCTCCCAAAAAGGCATACTTTAAGTTGGATGGAAGTTGTTTTAGCTCTAAGTCTGGTGCAACTTCTAAAGATGGGACAAGAGTTTTCCTATCCTCATTCTCTAAGACTTCAAATGCAGCAGTTACTAAGGGTATTTCCCCACTCTCATCTTCTGCCTCATCATCAGTGTCTGCATCCCACAAGATTTCTCCTAAAGTCTTTTCCTCACACCAGGTTTCTATTTCACTCAAGGTGGAACACTCTTCTCTCTCATCAGGGTATTTAAGGGAATCTAACACATTAAAAGTCACCCTTTGGTCATGGACTCTCATGGTCAACTCACCCTTCTGGACATCTATCAGTGTTCTTCCTGTTGCTAGAAAAGGTCTTCCTAAGATGATAGGGACTTCTTGATCTACTTCACAATCTAGGATGATAAAGTCTGCAGGAAAAATGAATTTATCTACTTGTACCAAAACATCCTCAATCTTGCCTTTAGGCCAAACTATGGACTTATCAGCTAACTGAATGGATATAGTGGTGGGTCTTGCTTCACCTATTCCTAGGGTTGTAAAGACAGACAAAGGCATAAGGTTAATGCCTGCTCCTAAATCACATAGGGCTCTCCTAATGATCTTACCTCCTATGGAACAGGGAATTGTAAAACTTCCTGGGTCTTTCATCTTAGGTGGAATCTTCTTGGTTAACAGAGCACTACAACCCTCAGTTAGAGCTACAGTCTCATACTCAGTCAGCCTTTTCTTTTTGTTCAAAATATCCTTTAAAAACTTAGTATAATTTGGCATTCTTTCAATTGCCTCCAACAAAGGTATGTTGATATGCAATTGTTTGAAAACATCAAGAAATTGTTTAAATTGGGCTTCCTCTCTCTGATTCCTTAACCTTTGAGGGTATGGAATATAGAGAGGGACTGGAGTAGGAGTGGTAGTCTTTTGAGGTGTAGGTGATGGTGAAGGTGTGACAGAGACAGGCTTCATCACAGTGGTGGATAAAGTGGTGTCTGTCTCCTTGGGAAGTGTGTGGACTAATGGTCTTGGGACTGTCACCAGATTGTGACATATCCTTACTGGTGTATTCCTGAGGTTTCCACACTGTTCTTTGGGATCCTGCAGGTGTTACAGGAGACAAAAGTGGAAAGTCAGGGACAGGTGAGGTAGAATCTGACTCTACTGGAGTAGGTGAGTCAGTGTGTGTTGGAGTGGAAGAAGATGATGCAAGATCCCTTTTAGGACTTCCATCCTTCTTTTCAGACTTATTCAAGTCTTTTCCATTTCTTAAAGTTACAGCTTTAACCTGCTCTTTTCCTGGTCTCTGAGGAATCTCAGTGTCACTAGGTAAAGAGCCGGCCGACCTATTCCTAATTTCTAGAGCCATCTGACCCACTTGGGTCTCAAGGTTTTTGATTGATGCTTGGGTTTGAGAAATAAATCCTTTCATCATGGCTTCTAGTGAAGGTTCAACCTGCTGGTTTTGCCTTGGTGGGTATCTAGGAGAGGTGGTTTGTTGGTGATTTTGTGAGTGGTTGTGTGAAGTGTGTTGGAATCTAGGTGGTTCCTCATCTTGAAAATGTACACGCTTTTGATTTTGAAAATGTGACTGTCCCTGGTTTTGAAAGTTGGACTGTCTGTGTTGTGGAGGATATTGGTTAGTCTGACCTTGTATTCTAGGTAACTGTGGGTTAAGAGAAGGGCTGTTCCATTTTAAATGTGGGTGATCTCTCCATCCAGGATTGTAGGTTGGTGAAAAAGGTCCAGTTTTGTCATTGTTTCCAATGTAATTGACTTTTTCTGGATTTCCAGGACAATTATCAAAAAGATGATTTTCTCCACAATAGGCACATTGGACAGGTAACTCGGATGCCTCAGAAGCATCAATACCAGACACCACTTGCTTCTTGGTAGTGAGATTCTTAAGCATCACTGCCATATCACGTACCTGGGTAGCAAGTGTTGAATAAGTATCATTGACACCAGTTAATTGTAAAGGTTTTGCACGAGAGTCTGCCCAGTGGCCATTGTTACTTGAAATTTTCTCAAGGATATTGTATCCTTCATTATAAGAACTAGCAGTAAAAGCTCCTCCTGCAGTAGCATCAAGCATTTGTCTGGCTGGGTAATTCAAGCCATTATAAAATGTCTCTAGCTGAATGCAGTAGGGAATGCCATGGTGAGGGCATTTTCTCAATAATTCTTTAAATCTTTCCCAGGCTGTGGGAACTGTCTCATCATCTTCTTGTTGGAAAGTGCAGATTTCATTTCTAGACTGAGCATTTCTTAGTGGTGGAAAATATTTTTTCAAAAATATTTCAGCCATCTGGTCCCATGTAAAAATAGAGTTTGGTTTTAAAGAATAGTACCAGGCTCTGGCATGATGACTTAATGAAAAAGGAAAAAATTTTAATTTTAAAGCGTCATCAGAAATTCCTCGAAGTCTAAATAATCCTGCAATTTCCAAGAAAGATCTGAGATGGGCATGTGGGTCTTCCTTTGACAATCCTGCAAATTGACCATTATTCTGTAACATCTGAAACATCACAGTTTTCAGCTCAAAATGCGGGACATTGCATGTTGGATCACGTATTCCTGTTTGCAATTGATGTACAATAGGAATGGCATAATCCATCATACTGTTATCTTTGGAATTTGCCAGACGAAAGATGTGTTGTTCTGCATCTTCAATATGTTGATTATTATTAAGGGGTGGTGGAGGGTTTCGTAAAATTCCATTAACTGGATTTTCTTGCTGAACTTGTGGTCCAGGTTCCTGAATGATAGGTACAGGACCAGCATGTGGTTCTACCACACGTGGTTGGATGTCTTGCAGCCGATTTCTACCATTACCTCCAGGAGGTGGTGGTAGAGGTGGAGGTAGACCATCATTATTGTACCTCCCATCAGGTGGGTTTCCAGGAAATGGCAGTTCTTCTAAAAATGCGTTTTCTTCTTCCATTGCAGACGAAGTAGAAGCTTGCAAATTTCTTTGCTCCCTTTTACGACGTCTAAAAGTTCTTTCGATGTCGGGGTCTAGATTGAAAAATTCCCCACGTGATTTTCTTTGCATAAACTAAAAAAATCTTTTTGTGTTTTCTTTTTTTTTTTTTTTCGAAAATATATAATTATATATAAATTCTTTTTTTTTTCTTTTCTTTTCTCAAAAAGGTGGTAGAAAAATTAACTTTCTAAAACTAAAATTGAAAAATTGCTTTGTTGCTTCCCCGGCAACGGCGCCAAAAACTTGTTCGCCCGATTTCAGGACCCCCTGTTCTTTTATGATTTTAATTATTGGATTAATTATTTGAACGGCAGAGGTGCCAAAAACAGGTGTGCAAAAGAAATAAAACAAGTAACCTTTGGTCCAAGTATAAACCTCCAATTACTGTCGTTTTTCTAAAACAAGTAATAAAAATGGTACAAGTACCAGATATCGATCCCACAGGGAAGCGGTGAAAACAATCTTTCGAGATTCAGTCTTTGTGAAAGTTAACTTCAAATGGGGTTTGGATGAAAAATATTTGGTTGGTTGGTTGATTATGAGCTACTTTAAGAGAACAATTATAAAAAAGGAGCAAGGGGTGTAAAGTCTTTTAGTTGGAATAAAAATAGGTAAATTGGATAATAAGTAGTTTAATAATCTCAATTATGCAGAAATGATATCCAAGTAACTTCTGAAAAGTTATCACATTTTCATATAGCCCAATTACTTATCGATGAGTTTAGATGCAATCTTTAATGAAATGTTAAAATATATTAAAAATCAACACTTACGTAACCTCTGAAAGATTAACACATTTTCATGCATCTGACTCATCGTTAAATAATTAGTTATAATCTTTAATGGGATACTAGATCTGATACCAACTTCAGGAATAGTGCCAATTGTAGCCCCTTAAGAGACTAACACATTTTCATGTCTTTGGATTATTACCAGTTAATTATTAAATACACTCTTTAATGAAATGCTAAAGACGTGAGATAATAGCAACGAGTGTTGTCACCCACTCATATATCCCCAAAATAACATTTTAGTAACTTCTGAAAAGGTACCGCATTTTCGTACATCTAGTTAACTGGTAGAAATCCCAATACAATCTTTAATGAGGCATTAAACTTAAAGTGGTAAAAATTGAAGTTATATAAAATACTTTTTTCTTTACCAAAGATTCATTCCAGTTTAAACCTTACACCCCGAGCTATGAAATTAGCCTATCATGCTTAGGTGTGTTTACGACTATATTTTTTTTCATGTATTTAATTAAACAGAAAGGGATTAGTATGACAGGAGTAATTAATAAGATGCGAAAATTAAAAGCAGTTCATATGGTGCAGTTACTGGAATTGACCAGTTAAAATTTAGAATAGTTTATATAAAGATGCACTGGAAAAGTGACCAGTTAATAATACGGATTCATGAATTGAACACAGTTATATAATAAAGATGGTTAATCTATAACGAGAGCAACATAAGCATTTGTAAGTATATATATATATGACTATGGCTATGTAAATATATATATATATAATTAACACATAGACAAAGAAAAATTGGACCAACACAAGTTTAGATTGTAAATTATACTTAGATTAGGAATCCAAAAGTTACCAAAACACTTGGTCGTGCGTTCGAGATTGATAGAGAGTTTATAGAAACTCGAATGCAACTCACCAAGTGTTTCCACAAAAGATGATTCGGCCTCAACACGAGGAAACCCGAACCAAATAACTAGAGTATCGACGAAAAAGGGAAGAGTGCTATTTCCGGTTTCGGGTAGGAAGTAGGAACCGAGAAACCAAAAACGACGATGGTGGTTGTGAGTTTTTCCTAATTAGGTGATGTAGGAAATCTCTTGTGTTCTTCACATACACAAGCATACATATATATATAGTGTTCATGGGCCTAAAGGGCCAAAAAGTTATCAAAGTGGGAATGGGCTTCGGCCCAAGGAAACCGAGTGGCCCACGGCAGGTCCAAAAAAACGCAGCCATCCCTTCTTCGTGCTTTGATCCAACTTCGAGCTTTTGATACTTTGGTCCGTTAAAAGAGATCTACAAAAACGGCCCATGACACCGATCCTGAAAATATAAAATTACATAAGTTTAAGTGATCTTATGCGAGGAAACTATATGTATGTATAAGAGAATGTATGTAATGCAAATTAGTGCGATTTAAACGAAAAAATATAAAATGAGTGAGAAAAAATGCGTAAAATTTGTTAGTTAGAAGGGTAAAATATTTACCCTCATCACATGTCCAATGTTATAAGACACTAGTGGGTCACACTGCTACACACCCAACTCGAGACCATTTGGATTTATAGTGTGTGGAAATAATTAATCAAGTTTAATTATTGAAAGAGAGAAGGAATAAATAATAAATTGTTTCTTTATTATTTAGATAAAAATGATTATTTATAATTGATAGTTTAATTAATTATAGATAATTATTAAAGAGTTGTTTTTGGTTTGGGATTCTTATAATTATTACCATATTTACCTATATAAATATAGGGTTTAGGTAATTAAAAACATCAAATTTCATTATTACTTTTCCACCAAGAAATCCCAAAACCTATCTCTCTCTCTCTCTCTTTTGGCCGCCGGCCACTGTACACACACACACTCGCCGGATTTTGTTTTTTCCGATCAGTCCAAGGCGGTCTAGCAGCCAGTCTCAAGGTGGTGCAGTAGTGGTGTATCCCTCACTAGCTTCCGGAGCAATTTTGGTATCGTTAAAGGTAAACACGAAAAACCCCCTCGATATTGTATTTGATTAGTTGCGGTTGGATCATTGTCGGGATTTTATTATTGTTATTTTATCCGCTGCGTTATTAGTTTTAATCTCCAAATCCCAACAGTGGTATCAGAGCCACTTCCGTAAACTTTTCAAATCTGTTGTTTGTTAAGTGTTTTTGATAAAAATTGGTTTTTGATTTTATAAAAAAATCTGAATTTTGTTTTTCGTTAAAGTTTGGATTTTTATCGAATTCCCGAAACTCGTGGCAATCGGCGGCGGAACGACGGTGATCGCCGGCCGAACCACCGGGCCGATCACCGAACGAAACCCGGTCAATCAAACCACCGCAAACCACCGAACCACCGAAGCCATGCTTGGCGACGGTGGTGGTGGTCGTTCCGTGATAAACCGCAAACCACCGAACCACCGAAGCCATGATTGGCGACGGTGGTGGTGGTCGTTCCGTGATAAACCGCAAACCACCGAACCACCGAAGCCACGATTGGCGACGGTGGTGGTGGTCGTTCGATGACAACCCAAACCATCGAACCACCAGCCACGATTGGCGATGGTGGTGGTGGTCGTCCCACAGCCGCGAGCCGCACCACCATGGCTGCCTAGCCGATCGGTGGTGGCGGCGGTTTAATTGGAATCACCAACCGCGGCGATGGCGGTGGCGTTTTGGCGTTGTCGTCGTGGTTCACCGGTGGCGGCAGTGGTGTTTTGGTGCCGTTGTCGTCGCCGGTTAAACGACGGTGGTGGTTTCTCGTTTCAGCGGCAAGGCGGCGGCGGTGTTTTTGATTTCACCGTCGTGCGCCGGTTATAACGATCATCGATCGGCCAAACCACGGCAGTGGTGGCCGTTCGCCGCCGCTGTTGTGGTGATTGGGCCGCGATGGTGTTTTGTGTGTGATCGCCGGCCACGGCGGCGTCGTGGTAGTTTGCCGCAGCCGCCGAAGGCTACCGGTGGCGGTGGCGGCACTATGGTGCTGTTATCGTCGCCGGGGCGACGGTGTCGGTGGGGTTATTGGATCATAGCCACGGCAGAAGCCGTGACGATGGTTGTTTGTCCCTCGATCGTCGGTAAGGCGATGGTGGCGGCGCCCACACCGCTGCCGTCGTCGGTGATGGCCGGAATTGGTAATTACCAATGTTTATCAAATCGACGTTTGAACGGGATTGAGATCATCGTTATCAGTTAAAGTAACTTGGGATAATCAACAAATTCGAATCGGATTAAATTTCGAATTAAGATAAGTTTTAATTGATTATTATAAATTTTATTTTTCCGGAAAACTATTAAAACTTTGATTTAATCCAGTTTGGATTATCATGAAAAACCAATTTTATCAAAACCGTTTTGTTTTAGTTTTTAAGCTGTTTTGTTGTCATAGCTAAGCCCATAGACCTATGGTTGTGCTTTAATTCTTTATTGTTTTATAATTATGTTGTTTATGGTAAGGGAGGCCTGCGTGCCATTTTCAACCCTGTTTGTACTTTATTTTTCAAATAGTCTAGATGTTACAACCCAATTATGTAATAATTAGATTAGATAAGGTTCAAAAAGGAATAAAGCTTGAAGACGGAGTTTCATGGAGACACAACCAAAGATGTTGGAGTTAGTGGGAGCACCAAGTTTTCATGCCTTGTGGTTGTTTAGTCACATAGGATTTGGACCGTTAGTTTTTCGTGTTGGCTCACGAAACTGACAATAGATCTGGGCAAAGCTATGACACTGTCTTGTTTTATCTGCGTGGTTTGTTATAGTCACTTTATTTTAGATAAAACAAAATTTTATTTTAAATGAAATCAGATAAAAGAGTTCGATTACAGTCTATTTTTCGAACCAGTCCTTTTAAAATTAAAACTGGTTAAAATCCTTAGGAAAACTTTAGATCAGTTAGTGTGATCCATTTATGGACACCTTTGGCGTAAGGTACGTTGGGGCTCGAAGAGATCAAACCTTGGGCACCCGCGTTCAAACCCCAAGCCGAAGGGGGTGAAAAAACTCTGCGATAATCGTTTGGTACCAACCAGAGTACATCCAGTTCAAAATGGTGCGACCTATTTTTGTTTTTGTTACAATTCACCGGGTGGTACCGGGCCAAAACACACTAGAGGGACTAAATATGCACGGATTAAAATGTTCGATGTCCCGATGATCTAGAAGTCGTATCTTCGATTAAAGATGCGATTGGTATAAGTTGTACCTACCAGAAATAGCATGGATTGACTTGTGTGATCAAACCGCTTGTCAATTCATGTGAAATATGGATTCTAGTCTAATATATTTACTGTTCTAAGGTAATAATTTATTAGAAATATAATCAGATAACTAAATCGGAATTCTAATTTTTCTGTAGATGTCTGCTATTATCTTTTATTCACCTAAGGAATCTCTCCGCCTTATAATGGGGAAATGGAAGCTTACAGGCCAAAATTTTCCAGTCTAGAAAATGCACCTTGACAATGTCTTGGATGCACAGGGTAAGCGATACGTGATAGAGAAACCCATTTCACGACCCAAATGCAATTCTCCTGAAAAGGATTTTGCTAAATACTTTAAATTCATGGCTGACGAATCTGATGTGATGTCAATTCTATCTTTCTCCACCTCACCCGAGTTCACGGCTGATTTGAGAGTTAAGTACTGCCATGAGGTCGTGAAGAATATAGAAAACTAGGTAGGTTTCTATAAGAAAAGTGGGAAGTATCTAATCATGAAAGAGATCTATTCTCTAAAACTGGAAAATGGTCGATCTGTTAAAGATCATCTTCTGGAAATGAGGAAACTCTTTAAAAGTTTGTCACGCATGGGATATAAGATGGTTCAGGAGGAGCTAGTACATCTCATGTGGTTCTCTCTCACGAACGAGATACGTACCACAGTTAGTGCATACATCGGAGAGCCAAAGAGAGACGTAGCAAAGCTTCATGAGGATATTTTGGCCAGTTTGGAGCCGAAACCCGCAGCACCTGCTGAACTCATGGACACAGATTGGATTGACGAGTTGGGAGATCTGAGTTGCCCAGAATGCGGTAGCAATGATATTTGTGCTCACTCGATGGACATCGACCAGCTAGACATCGGTTTACCCGATGCACCAGGTATCTTTATGATAGACTGTTTGATCACTTCTTATGAATCATGGGTACTTGATACAGGCAGTGGTAACCACATTTGTAATCATTTACAGGGATTCAGAAGAAGGGAGACACTGAGGAAAGACCGTTCGAACCTAAGAGTCGGTGAAGGCACGATGCTTGTAGCTGAAGCTGTAGGGTCTTATAGTCTTAGTTTACCCTCCGGTCTAGTGTTGGAACTTGAAAATTGTTACTATGTTCCTAAGATGATCAAAAATGTTATTTCTTTCGATTTACTTGTAGACCAATGTTTTTGTTATAAATATGATTATAAACTTATCTCTTGCTTTAAAAATGATGTCTTTATTTCAATGCAACTCCTTCTAATGGTCTATATGTTTGGTTTCTTATTCAACTTGGTTCGAGCATATGTCCACTTGAGCATCATTATATGGTCGATATCAATAAAATGTCATGAAAAAACATTTTAGCAATAAAATTTCAACCATCCCAAATAGTTGGTTTAAGACAATAATAAATTCTTAAATTTGTCAAAAGAAATACCATTGAAAGAAAAATTAGGAAATTTTGCTTTGAATGCAAAGAATAGGGGAAGGTTTATAAGAGAAACATATCAATTTAAGAGAACGTGAGAAATAATCTCAGCCACTCATCTTCAATTACAGTGGACGTGTTCATGGAAGATAGACACGATTAATGGGAGGGTGGAGATTATTAAGAGGGAGGATCGGTCAAAGCCGTCTTTATTGACCGGATGAGTGGCTGAGATTGTTATCGTGTTCTCTTATGTTTCTAATTTATATATAATAAATTATATATGGGAATTAAGATGTGATTAGAGAGGGTCTTCTGTGACTCCAATTGAGGTCTTATTAGACACAGTTGTTGTCCTCCTCCTTCCCAGATCATCCCCAAATCTTTGTTCACTAGGGTTTATTCACATGTACCTTTGATCCACCATTGTTGTACGATTTCTGATCTTGTAGTAGAAAGAAGACTCAGTCGCATTTCTTCATGAAAATTAGGGTTTTATTTCTTCTGCTTGTCTTCTTTTCTATTTCATTCGTTTTCATCCATGGAGGAGAGGAAGCAAAAACGAACAAGTTTCGTGAGCGTGAGGCCACTGACGATAACTTAGGTTATCCTAACTTGTAAGTCTTTCTTCTTAATTTTGATTAATTTCGCCCTTCTTTTGCATGGATGATTTAATTCTTGTAATTATTCAGCTACTTTGTGTTTTGGATTTTGATTAATTTTGAATTATGATCTTCTCCTAGTAAAAGACCTAGAAGCAATCCTTATTTGGTCAGGTCGCTAGACTTGGATCTTAACTGCTCCAATTTGGTGAAGTGATTGAACTTGAATAATGTAAACAGGGGGATTGCAGTAAGCTGGTCTTAATTGTAACTCATCTGTCAGCTCCTTATTAGGGCTTCTAGTAGGTGACTGTATAGCTTTTCATCATGGTTGCTATCTGGGGGTAGGGGGAAGGGAGGCCAATGCCAAGGTACTTGATTGATAATCTTATATTGACATTTTCTAGTTGGTTATGGAAATGCTAAGTCATAGAAGTTGTTTAAGAGCTACACCTTGATATTGGGTCAAAGGGGTTATTTTTCGTATTTAAATTGGAATGGAGTTGAAAGTTTTTATTTTATTTTATAGATAGTGGTTAACATCATTTAACATGATAAGAGATAAGACAATTTGAATTGCTTTCTTGTTCTAGCTGAGGGAAAATTTGGAACAATTTTGCATATAATACATACTAGTTTTTACATCCAAAGTTAAAATGAACCATATTTTGCTTATGTTTCTTTGGAACCAAGGAAGTTTATCTTTAGATTTTCTGATGCCTTCCTAGTTAGCATACTGTTCAATAAAACGAGACCAACCAAGATGACCGTAAATTCTTCTAACGGATGACAGTAATTGGAATGCCCCCAAAATTCCGTTTCCTAGGAAAACTTAGTTGCAGCCTTTCCTGTTACCAGGTAGGCTGGTAATGTTCTGTCCCTGGATTTTCCGTTTTTGGCTCTTGTCTATTGTCTACATATTACGAGGGTGGGAAGAATGACAGTGTGATAAGGAGTTAACGTAAGTGAACTTTTAAGTGTTCCAATTTTAATGCCCTTGGTAATTATGTCTTACCATTTACATCTTTTACAGTTAGTGCTATAGCTAACATTTTGTTTTCTTTGTGGCAGCGCTGAGGATGAATTATTGAATAAACAATGCCCTCAGAATTTGGAACTAAGATGGCAGACGGAAGTTAGTTCTAGCATATATGCAACACCATTGATTGCTGACATCAACAGGTAAAAGAGAGTTGGAAACCGTCTCCTTGATGTAGAGTATGAACTATATTGTTATACTATTTTTTTGGTATATGTTTCTCCGTTCCATCACTCAAGAACTAAAGGCCAGGCCAGGCCCCACATGCTGCTAAAAAGCCGAAGTTTTAAACCTCGCGGTACCACCGTTTAGGAAAAAGCTGTTTTCATCCGGTCGTCTCTTCATGTAGTATTTCAAGCTATCTTACTCATTCAAGGATATATAGGTTAATTTTGGATAGAAGTTTCAAGGACTTCATGCCTTTTCTATTGTTTTATTTAATTGTTGGAGGGTTGCCATGCTAAAAGTAGGAGTGTTGGTTACCTAGTTTTCTAAATTTCCAGCTTTGATGTTGATTTTCTTTGTGGTTGCTATTCTGAATCTCAGTGATGGCAAGCTTGATGTTGTTGTTCCATCTTTTGTTCACTACCTCGAAGTACTAGAAGGTTCTGATGGAGACAAAATGCCAGGTATGTCATCTGCTAGGGTTAATTGCTTCTTGTTTATTTCTCTACATTGTTTTTGAGGAGTGGTTGGATGATATGGATTTTGGATAGTGTGTTATGGGAATAATTCTAGTCGGTCCATCAAGCCAGTGCAGACATTCATGTTCTGTGTAGGCACTTTTGTGTTCATTTGAAGTGCAATAAGTAGGAAAAAAGAGACTGAACAATTTGAGCAGTGGTGATTTTTTAAGTAGTTACTAGAACAGGTAGGCATATCAAACATAAACAGAC
This sequence comes from Centaurea solstitialis, assembly GCA_030169165.1. Taxonomy (NCBI): domain Eukaryota; kingdom Viridiplantae; phylum Streptophyta; class Magnoliopsida; order Asterales; family Asteraceae; genus Centaurea; species Centaurea solstitialis. Next base: position 61,082,083 of record CM058044.1, on the reverse strand, counting down.
TTCAACTATTAAGATTTGTACTTTTATGAATCCTATGCTCCATGTGGCATGAGAGAGCTATTAACAATCTTGGATAAGGTGTGCATGAAGATAATGTGGATAAAACACATGTTTTCGTTGAAGTAGAAAAGGCTGTGAACAACTATTATGATTACATGATAGTGCTGCAGTGGCATGACGTATAGCCTGCTCCTTAGAGGGCGGTAAGTGTTGATAAAATTAAGTTTCATCTTACAAAGTTTGAGAATATGAGTAGAAGCAGTATGTACTAGGCATAATGAACCCTTGATCTCTGTGAAGCAACCAAACCACTAGATTGTCTCTAATAAATCCCGAATTCCCTACTAAAGCATCACTGGAAATCACCTCATTTGATACACTTATCATAAACTGCAGTCTTTCCACTGTCTTAAACCATAACCACGACAACTAACAGTAATGTCTTCTTAGCTTTACCTTTTACCTCACCACGATTGATCTGGTCAAACATCCATATAGTCGAAAGGAATCATAGTCAAATCATAAATGTTCAAAACTATCATGAAGTCGATCTTAACCCAAGAAGCCCACCCTATGCCCAGTCAACAGAAAACCAACGCCGAGTGTAGGTAAAGCAAAGCAGTTCCATAAAACAATTAGAAAATCATCAGCCTTCAACATTTGATAAAACACAACTAGTAACATAAAAGAAATAGATTGATTTGAGTTCTTACAAAGTCGAAAATGCATGATAAAACTACCTGTCACGCCTGAAGCTTTTTGCTGCAACAAGTTTGTTCTAGCAGAATGTTTGTGACTAAAGCACATTGCTTCAGCAAGACAATTAGATTGCTGCAAAGGGAACTCACAGTTGTAGGCCAATTTTTGTTTGTTGCCATCTTCTTCTTTCTTCTTTTTTTTTTTTGTTGGGGGGGGGGGGGGGGGGATCAAAGTTTTTCATCTGCATCATCTAATTGTGGATGGTGTTGTGCGGGCGTAGTTGATGCTCAATTTGTGCCTTCTCGCCACCATCAAGCATTCTCGCCAAAAAATCCATGATGTTCTAAAGCTCTATAGGGGAGTTGAATTGCCAGATATAGAGTAAAACATTCGTGTCACATAGATTCTCAGATGTTTTAGGTGCATTCTAGATATAATCTAGTGGAACCTATAATGTTCCTAGCTCTAGAAGTTTCTTGATTTTAGATGCTCCTTCTTGCTATCTCATTTCTAATATCTAAGAATCAATCCTATGGATCTAGGAACACTTCTAAGAAATTCTCTTGACAAATCTCTTAGTAATACAGTGAGTGTTCCACCCAAGTCTCATGTAAAAGCACATGAGCTGAGTGAGCATGCAGAAAGCAAACTAGGTTGGCCCTAGCTGGCTAGCCCTAATGGCCATTCTCATGGCACTTATAAAGATTCTAATGTTAGTTTGAGCTCATAACTTCTGTTTATATGATTTTATCAGGATGGCTGCTTTTCATCAGTCTACTGTTCATGCCAGTCCACTCTTATACGATATAGACAAGGATGGTGTGAGAGAAATAGCTTTGGCTACATACAATGGCGAGGTGCTCTTCTTCCGGTACAACCGTTTTATTCGTTTTTTGCAGTGTTTCCTTTCCTTTTTTTCATCTTATTGCAGGCTATGAAAGAACATCCAGATTCAGTGTTGTCTTATTTACACTTCTGCAGCACTTCAGGTTATATAATGTCAGAAAAGTTAGAGGTTCCTAGGCTAAAAGCTAAAAGGGATTGGTATGTGGGGTTGCTTCCAGATCCAGTGGACCACTCACATCCAGATGTTCATGATGAACTACTCATTAAGGAGGCCGTTTTGCATTCCATAACTCGTACGTCATTATGCTTTATAGAAGAATGATGTGAAAATATTTGTTTTCCTGCAATCGAGTAAACTATGCTTTGGCCACTCTGCCACAAAAGTTATTTATTTGGATTTTGGCTTTATTACTCATGTTGTGAGTTGTACCCTAACTTTTTTGCACCAGTTATACTTGTGAAAAAGAGTGAGTTGACTGATTTGTAATTATTCAAAACCAACTGGTCAAGTCGCTTCTTTTGTCGAAAAGTTATGCTGGTGGGCAAAAGGTGGTTGGGAAATAAGGTACACTGATCAAATAAATATTTGGCTGTTACTTGTTAGTAGAGTGGACAAAAGATATTTTAGTCGATATTATTAGGACAAATGGACATTACTTTAAAAGAAGGATATAGTCTTTGCATAGTTGGTTATCTTATGATATGAAAAAAGATGAAGTGAACTTCTTTTGGGGATTCTGTGGATTATTAATTTTTTGTTTGATTTGAACTTCTTTCACATAATATTTGTTAAGATATATCCGTTCTGTAGTATTAGATGAAGGCCACTTATAAGAACTCATTAGTGGTGTAATGGACAATATATTTGTGCATTTACTACCTCATTTGTAGCTCAAGCAAACTTAGCATCAAGTGTAGCAGAGGTAATGCTTTTGTAAATTGCGCAATTAGAATTTGTATTCCAAACCTTCGTATTTTTTTTGAAGTGATTATTATGCTAGCACCCATTCCTCCATTGTATGGTTGAGAATTTTTATTTTTTTTTACATAGGATGGATTTCCCCTTTATCAGCACTGAAGATGGAAAAGTTCATTTCCCTTCTTTTATTTAGTAGTGATTATAGAAAAATAGTTGTTCCTTCTTCTATAAGCACCAGTTATAGAAAAAGTTCGTTTTCCTTTCTATTAGCATTTAGTTATAAATATGGAAACATTTTTTCCTGTTTTCTATAATAAGGATATGGAAGAGGGAAACCTGGAGAGTTTTGAGGGTAATGGTGATTAAATAGTCATGTTTATGTGTCTAAACTTAATGTAGGTCATAAAAACAAAGTAGGAATTAAATCTTTAAAATTCTAAAAATGGGGATAGAAATATTTTGAGATAGTAAGGGTTCTACTAAAGGAATGCACATTTTATAGTTAAGGTTTAGGAAACTAAGTTTTTGCTCAATACTCCGTTATATGCAAAGAGCTGTTCATCACACAATCATGTGACCTCTATTTCGTCATAAGTTGCAGCTGACATGCAATCGAGGCTAACCTAGACGTCTGCTTGAATCAAGTGGCAATTATAAACATAAATTACTTTGATTAACAATGAACTTTTTTAATACTGTTTTTTTTTTAGAAAATTGAATCACAACAGAGATATCTAACGAGCTTACACTTCAATAAATATTTCTTCAGCCCCCGGAGAAGCCAACCATACATCTGATGCAAAGGAGAATAAGGGGAAAGAGAATGAAATACCGCTGAAACCGGAATCGCCAAAGAATACAGTCAATACATCTTTGGAAGAACATGTCAAAAATCCACACAATGAGAGTGCTGTGAGTGCAAATGCATCGGAGAAAGGCAGCAGTGATGCACAAAATAAAACTAGTGCACATATCGAGTTGCCAAAAGATGTACATAATATCTCATCAAATGCTGCACCAGACAATGTACATGGTAGTACACCTAGTGAATCGAAGAGCGGAAGACGACTTCTTGAAGAAAAATCAGAGAATGTTCCACATACCGATACCAATAATCCGAAGGATGTGCCTATTGCAACTGCGGAAAACGATGAAGGTCTGGAGGCTGATGCTGATTCATCTTTTGAGTTATTCCGTGACAATGAGGAGCTGGCGGATGAGTATAACTACGATTACGATGATTATGTTGATGAAACGATGTGGGGGGATGAGGAGTGGACCGAAGCACAACATGAGGCGTCTCAGAACTATGTGCATGTTGATTCACATATTTTGTGTACTCCTGTAAGTCTTATTACATGTCAGGAGTTAGTTACAACTGTGGTTATGTGATGTCGTATGAAATGCAATTCTTTTTTTCTTTTCTTTTTTTCAGGTGATAGCTGACATTGATCAGGATGGGATTATGGAGATGATTGTTGCAGTGTCGTACTTCTTTGACCATGAGTGAGTATCCTCCTATTCCTACTGGTTTGTGCCTAGTCATCGCACTGCGCGCTCTCGGTGTCCTCATGTTCAAACCAAAAATGGTTACATTTGAACCCCTATATATATTATATATATATATAGAGAGAGAGAGAGAGAGAGAGAGAGAGAGAGAGGAAAGTTCAAATGAAAACTCATTTTTCATTGTGAACGTGAGGACCACTAAAATCGTGCCATCGTGGCAATATTCACTCTGAATATCATGCATTATTCAGAGTGAATAAAGGCGCCTAAGTTTTATTCACTCTGAATAGTGCATGATATTTAGAGTGAATATTGCCACGTGGCGCGATTTTAGTGGTCCTCACGTTCACAATGAAAAATGAGTTTTCATTTGAACCTGACCCATATATATGTATTATGCAGAGGAAGTTCAAATGAAAACTCACTTTCATTGTGAATGTGAGGACCACTAAAATCGCACCACGTGGCAATATTCACTTTGAATATCATGCATTATTAAAGTGAATAAAGAGCCTAATTTTTATTCACTTGAATAATGCTGATATTAGAGTGAATATTGCCACGTGGCGCGATTTTAATGGTTCTCACGTTCACAACCAAAATGGAGTTCACATTTGAACCTAACCCTATATATGTATATATGTATATATATAGAAAGGTTCAAATGAGAAGTAGAGAAGTGATCTCCACCACTCATCCGGTCAATAAAGGCGGCTTTGACTGGTTATGGTGGACGCGATCACGGAGGATTGACGCGATTCATGGAGGGTGACCCACTGACCCGGTCAAACCCGCTTTTATTGACCGGATGAGTGGTGAGATCACTTTTCTACTTCACATTTTTTAGCACTTCTCATTTGAACCTAATGCTATATATATGTGTGTGTGTGTGTGTGTGTATCATGTATAGAGGAAAATTCAAATGTGAACTCAATTTTGGTTGTGAACACGAAGACGAATCTCAGCCACTCATCCGGTCAATGAAGACGGCTTTGACCGGGTCCCCTCCTTTAATAATCTCCACCTCCCATGAATCGCGTCAATTCTCCGTGATGGTGTCCACCGTAAGTCCGTAACCGAAGATGTGTGGCTGAGATTCGTCTTCACGTTCACAACCAAAATTGAGTTCGCATTTGAACCTGACCCTACATGTGTGTGTGTATATATATATGTAGAGGAAAGTTCAAATGAAAACTCATTTTTCATTGTGAATGTGAGGACCACTAAAATCCCGACACGTGGCAATATTCACTTTGAATATCATGCATTATTCAGAGTGAATAAAACTTAGACGCCTTTATTCCCTGTGAATAATGCATGATATTCATAGCGAATATTGTCACGTGGCGTGATTTTAGTTGTCCTCACGTTGACAACCAAAATTGAGTTCACATTTGAACCTAACCCTATATATAGATATGTAGTATGTTGTAGGAGCGTTATGACCCAGGTTTATTCAATCTGAGCAGCATCTGCTTGAAAGACGGCATACTATTGTGGCTCTATGGCTCTTTAGTTTGTGTCAAGTTATAGTAATCTTTGATTGGGGTGAAATGGCATAGGAGTAATAAGTTCCAGTGGTTTTGTGGTAAATTGCTGCTTACCATGTCCAATAATTATGAACACCAAGATCCATACCTACATCCACCACCATGTCTTTTGTGTGTGATTCCTTAAGCTGCCTCCAGTTATGAAAACTTAAAACTTGGAGCCAACACAAGTCTACACTAAGAACATGGACTGATAGTGGCAAAATGAAGAGAGAAAAGGTGAAAACTGACCTATTAGATTCCCAAGGCAGGTTTTTAATTAAAGCCACATGTTGATATGGATTAACATTCCTAATTTCCCTTGTATGGTCAATTAAGACTCACCATCCAAGCAAGTAATACTCCAATCTTTAAATTAACATCTGTTTAGCATTTCTCTCTCCCTATTCTGTCATTTATGAAATTTCCCTATGTTAGGAAGACGTCTTGACTGTAGCAATATGCTTTCAAGCTCTAGTTAGAATAGATTATAGGGGTGTACCCATAGGATTAAGGGAATTCACATCCTAGAGACAGGTTAATATTGTGGTAAGTTGGATTACAATTGTATAACTTTTTGTTTAAACTAATTTCAGTTTATAATCTTGACTGAAGACTTCGATTTATGTAAATACAAGTATGCATTGAAGGTTAACATTTTAATACTTTATCATATACACAGCGGTTGATAGTTGTCAACTGCCAAAACAACTTCTATCTTAAGTTTGCACAATCTGAAACAGTGCTCAAACACTAGAATCAATATTTATCTAACATGATTGCAACTATATTGAAAGTATCTATCATGTTAGTATTTTGAGGTGCAGGCCTTTTACCTTGTGGATACTCACTGCTATTTCAGTGAGGCTTAAACTCAAACAACTTAATAATATTCTCAAGCTATTATATGGTAGCACATCTTGGTTCGTTGTTCTTTTTCACCATGGCTATCTTTCTCAGGTACTATGATAATCCAGAGCGTGTGAAGGAGCTTGGTGGTATTGACATTGGAAAATACGTTGGTGGTGGTATTGTCGTTTTTAACCTTGAGACCAAACAAGTTAAGTGGACTGCACAGTTGGATCTAAGTACAGATACCGGGAAGTTTCGTGCCTATATATATTCCTCTCCAACGGTTGTTGATTTGGATGGTGATGGATACCTAGACATCCTTGTTGGAACTTCTTATGGCTTATTCTATGTCCTGGATCATAAAGGTAATAATAGAATTTGAGAATGCTAGTATCTTCGTGTCTGCTACTTTCTTTGTTTGACTTGATTCTCGAAGAAGTACAATATGATTCAGTTATCAAAATTTGATTCCCCTAAATATTTCTTGAGCAATTGAAGTCATAAGTATTTTACATTTTACTGCAGGCAAAGTAAGGGAGAAGTTTCCTCTTGAGATGGCTGAAATTCAGGGGGCCGTAGTCGCTGCTGATATTAACGATGATGGAAAGATTGAATTGGTTACAACTGATAGCCATGGAAATGTTGCTGCATGGACTCCAAATGGTGTGGAAATTTGGGAAGCCCATCTTAAGAGCTTAATCCCTCAGGTACAATGATCTGCCGGTTGTATTGTTTTAGCCTGTTTCATTATGTTACAGTTTTAAGCTGTATGAAAGTGATTACATTGCTTTTCTCATACTCTTTAGGGTGTCAGTGTTGGCGATGTGGACGGAGATGGCCACACTGATGTGGTGGTTCCAACTATATCGGGAAATATCTATGTACTCAGTGGAAAGGATGGGTCGTTTGTACGTCCATACCCGTATAGAACTCATGGCAGAGTCATGAATCAAGTTCTCCTGGTTGATTTGGCTAAGCGCAGGGAAAAGAAGAAAGGACTTACTATCGTGACAACATCGTTTGATGGCTATTTGTATCTCATTGACGGGCCTACATCGTGTGCTGATGTTGTGGATATTGGGGAAACATCGTAAGTCCCTCTTTCTACAAAGCAGGGGTGCTTTTTACGGTTTTACCCTTGTTGAGTTCCTACATCCGATGCTTTATAGGTGTGGGTTAGTGCGGTTTGCATCCCATTGTTGATCATTGATTCTATTGGAGAAATATTTGTTTTCTTTCAAATAATAGCGATGAAGATTCACAAACTATGAATTTGGAAATTAGGGCAACGAATTACAAGTAAAACTTGCATCTTTTGCCTGAAAGAGGGAAGGGCACGTCAAATTCTTTTTTAAAAAAAGAAAATATATGCTTATTTTTTTAATACTTTGCACAAATTGTTCCCCTCCTTAATACCTAACACATAGTATAACCTATTGTTGGACATAGGCTATGTTTGGTAAAGTATAACCTGTTGTTGGACATAGGCTATGTTTGGTAAACTAGCTGATAAGCTAGCTGTTACGATAAGCTAGCTTATGAACAAATTATGTTTGGTAAAAACTAGCTTATGGGTATGTAAAATGACCAAAAGGGGTATATTTGAGATATAATAATAATAGGGTATAATTGGAAAAAGCTACAAAAGGCTCCAAAAAACTACCTCCAAGTAGCTTATCAAAAAGCTAGCTTATAAGATACTTTGGGTTTACCAAAGAATGCCATAGTTTTTTGGTTTGAGAGATTTAGAATGTTTTTCTAAAGTTAAATTTGAGTTTTGCTTTCTATATATGTAATATGTGAAAGATGAAATGCCAAAAGTTTATTCTTTTATTGGCTTGCTCGGACTTGTGTGTGTGTTGTGTGATATTTTGTTTTATAAATGCACCCGCTATTCTTAATTTATTACAACTCTTAGACCCCCCAAATCCATGTATGACAATGCATAACCCTCGAATCATATTTGGTATGTTTTTTGCTTAATTTTCCATATAGTTTAGCTAAAGCAGGTGAATTATTTGATCTACAGTTATAGCATGGTCTTGGCAGACAATGTAGATGGTGGAGATGATCTTGATCTTATTGTGACAACCATGAATGGCAATGTCTTATGTTTTTCGACTCCTGCTCCGTATCATCCTCTCAAGGTAGGATATAAATTATTTTTCGTCTGATAAGCATACATTTATCCATATTTTTTTTTAACAGCAAATCTACTCTACTCCTAAACTACACCTTTTGCCCACAACGGGACTCGAACCCCTGACCAAAGGCCAGGGGGAACACCTTACAAACACCTTAATACCGCTGGGCTACAAGCCCTTTGGTACATTTATCCATATTACTCCCTCTACTTCTCAATTGTTAATGTAATTTTTTATGTGTTTTCAGGCATGGAGGTCGCATAACCAAGGACGAAACAATGTTGCAGCTCGTGTAGACCGTGAAGGGATCTATGTTACACCTTCATCCAGAGCATTCCGTGATGAAGAGGGCAAGAATTTTTGGGTCGAAATAGAGATTGTAGATAAACACAGGGTACCATCTGGCTCTCAAGGCCCTTATAATGTCACGGTACGTATAGTGTTCCCAGACTTTTTTCATTATTAATACGCCATTCAGCGAAAGAATGAATGCTAGTTTGACTATGCTTATATTATTTTTGGAAGTATATAATATTTATGTACGGAAAATTGAACTCGCACACCCTCCACACATTTGGTTAGGTTTGAACCCTTTGGTCTTTTTTACATATTTCATTGGAATGTGTTGGCTTAGGTTTGAACCCCTTGGTCTTTTTTACATATTTCATTAGCTAGTTAGCCTTAATTTAGGCTACATGATTCAGTTTTCCATATTTTGTGGATTTCCTCTTATGGCAAGCATTCAAGCCAAATTATATGGTGCCACCTATAACTTTAAGAAATTGTTGATGGATGGTATTTTGGTTCATAAGATTCCCCTTATTCCATCAAGATAAAGAAATGAAGAATATTGTACACATTTTATTAGTAGATAGAGTTGATTGTTATTTGTTATAATGTAATCGGACGAAGGGAGTTATGTTCTCTTTCTTTACACATTTTATGATGAATTTGTAGAATTAGATCTAGGAGACGTCCCACTTTCTTGGAACGTAGGGGGTATATTGTCCATTTCAGTTTAATTGCAGTATTATAATTTTGTTTGCTCAAATATCCCGTTAAATAGAATATTGATAATGTAAAGAAGATTACGTTTTAAACAGTTGTTAGCTAGCACTGACATCAAAGTGGGGAAGAAGAGAGTTGGGTATTTGTTTGGTAAACACAAAGTAGCTTATAAGGTAGCTTATTTTTTTATGTACATGTGTTTGGATGGCCAAAAAGTAGCTTATAAGCTAGCTTTTTGAAAAGCTACTTGGAGGTAGCTTTTTGTAGCTTTTTCCAATTATACCCTTATTAATATTAATTATTATATCCCAATATACCCTTTTGGTAATTTTACATACCCATAAGCTAGTTTTAGCAGTATCAAGCATATATACACGTGAGGAGCTGTTTGGTTGTTTTTCCATTGAACCCTGTATGGGTTAAGCTGTCTCTATATACATTAAGCTAAATTTCGTTTGTTTCTTGTGCCAATTAAACTGTCTGAAATGATATTAAATGACTGTTGTACACCTTTGTTTGTTTCCTAACGAGCTTTTTGTTTGTTGTGCTGAATAAACTGTCTGAATCTTAGTGTCCTGATACGGTTTTCTGAATGGTTTTTGCAGACATCATTGTTGGTTCCTGGGAATTACCAAGGGGAGAGAACACTCAAGAGGAACCAAGTGTTTGATAAGCCGGGAAAATATAGGATTAAGCTGCCGACAGTAGGAGTAAGGACAACAGGAACAGTGGTAGTGGAGATGACGGACAAGAACAAGTTACACTTTTCTGACGAGTTCTCGTTAACCTTTCATATGCATTACTACAAATTACTAAAATGGCTTCTTGTGCTTCCTATGATGGGTATGTTTGGTCTACTCGTAATCCTTCGTCCACAGGAATCCGTGCCATTGCCTTCATTCTCACGCAACACGGAATTGTGATAGAGATAGAGACAGAGTGAGAGAGGTAACGCAAACAAAGATATATAGACCGAAAGCAATGATGTGGTTTGTTGTTTTTGTGTTTACACTATCTTATAAAATGGGGGTAATGTTGGATGGAGTTTTTGACTTGGAAGAGTATAGATGTGGTTTCAGTTCACTGCTAATGAGAGGGATATACTTTTTCTTTAAAGGAAAATTAGTATTTATTCAGACACTTTGTTTACCGTTCATGGTTTAAAACTTCATTCTCTCTAATCTTTTAAAGCAAACATCTGATCAACCATTGAATTCCCATAATTTTTTATTTAATAAGTAATGTAGCTGGCATTTAGATCTTTATAAGCATACTAAGTTGTTATTATTCGATATAGCCAATATCTTGCAGATTGGTTGGTTTCGGTCAGATAATAAAGAACTTTGTAAGTGGTTACATCTCTTTTTCTGCTTAAGGTGAGCACGAAACCAGGTAAGTTTGTGGAGAATTTCAGTTTCTGCTGCCTTTTGTTGCTGATGATGGAATCTGAATGCATGAAAGATTCTCCAATGTGTCTTTTTAAGCGTTGAGATAACCGAGTGAGTTTGATAGCAGATTGAGTTCGTAAGCCATCTTTCCAATGTTTCTGAACAGTTTAAACGTCTAGCCGCTTTTGTTTTTGTAGACGGTTTTGTTGGCAATAAGGATGGGAGTCAAAAGTAGCAAAGGATTGATACCGTACCAAAAATTCCCGATACCGAAAATGTGGAAAACGTCTAGCCAGCTTTTGTTTTTGTAGACGGTTTTTTAGGCTTTCGGCACCGGTCGGTATTTTTGTAATTAGATGGGACCCGGTTTTGATATTGTTGAATACCGCTTATAGGAAGAACATCGAACCGATTACCGTACCGAAATATATGAATCAGTACGGGATTAGTATGGTACTAATGCGATAACAATTTGATATTGGGATTTAGGACTCGTTCAACCCTATTCAAAAGACCTACAAATCTCTCAGACTCCCACCTGAAATTCTATATTTCTTCTTTTTGAGCATGTTGCATGTTTAGTAGATTGAGGCTTTCTTTGGCGAACACAAACTACCTTATTGGATAGCCATAGCTAGCTTTGAACTTTAAATAGCCTTTCAACAAAATCCTAAAAGCTTTTCTTCCCAATTATGTTGGTCATATTTCCCAATTGGTTTTTCAAACATGTTTTGGTCATTTTCTGCATTTTCCTTTAGATTATCAACTAATTATCATCAAACATGACTAGTTTATTAGTTAGCTAACAATATCAACTTATCAAGCTTATTAGCTAATTTGTCAAACTCAATGGAGGGCTTGGCATGATTTCATCCCAATAGAGACATGGATGTACCATGTACTAAAACTCAACCCACAGAGTGAAAAGAAACCCGTTATCGAGGCTTGTTGAGAAATAAAACGTTGTAGGTATTGCTTTGCGACACTTGTTAATAACCTTAGACGGACCATTTGTTGAGGATGGTATACTTGGCTCAGGTGTTGTTTGACTCCTGAGATCTTTGAAAACTTCCCCGGCAAAATGATTTGTAAAATATTTCACCTGCCATTTTTTGTTGTATAGGAAATGAGTTGGTTAGCGAGGCAATTGACTACCACAAGTCAACGGGCTTGTAGTCCAGCAGAATATATATTTCCTTATATCCAACACTTTGACCGATCATGGGAGTGCTAGCCATATACGCATTGTCCATATTAAATCGTCTGATCATTTGGGGACATATGCGTATTGGTGGACTAATATTCCACAAACTCGATGCGATAACTCAAAAATCGAGTTTTCCAAAGATCTTTCATCTCATATACAGATTTCAAGTAGCTTGTGGTTTCTCTTATTTCATCAAGAGTTCTATTATGTTCATAACATCGACATATAAAGCTACACTGAAAATCTGGAACTTGTTTTTCTAAACAAATACGCAAGGGCACAGTTCATCGTTCTAAGAATGTTTTAGCTTTAATAAAACACACTTTTTGGTTTAAAATTATTTAATTTGGTCAATGTAATTTCATTAATTACTTTTATATATCATTTAATCTAGATCCCCGTAGATTATATATTAACCACTTTAATGAGTTGCATTTTCCAGTTCTTCGGAAACTACTATGCTAAATAATTAGCAGAACGTTTTAACGTTCATCATATGAGAGTAATTCTCGTTGTCAATCTAGGGCGTTGTGAGAAACCTTGCGCCAAATGAAAGTCTTATACATCACGACTTAATTATTCTCATTACGCTTCAAGAAACAAATGATTTATTTATGTCCTACAAGTTTTACACTTGGTGGGTTAGCATTACCAAACCAAAAACCTGTTCATTTGTTAAATATTATAAATAGCCTGGATTGCTTATTTAGGCCAATTTTCTCTTGTTGACATTGTTCAACTGAGTATGGTCCGATATAATCGTGCTTTATCATTTCACAAGCAACGATATATGCATATATATCATCATTGGGTATGATCTGTCCAGCGATTCATATTCATCCGAGATTTTCTTGATCTTTGGAATCAATATTAACTTCGGAGCGTCCTCCAGTAATGATTCATGGACATAGTTTATGATCAGAGATAATCTCATAACAATCGATGATTTAAGGTCAACAATTAAGGTAGCCGATGATTAAGTGAGAGTTTGTGTTTAAAGTTTTAAGCTTATACTTCTTTGGAGTATATGAGAGGATTTAGAAATTTTCATAACAATCGGAGAGAAAATTGGAGAAAACGAGTCAAAACGTCAACAATTAAGCTATGGATTCGTAAAACCAATTTTTTTAAGGAGATCTTTTCTGGAATATTTTTATTGGAAGTTGTAGATTATTTTGCTACGAACGCCTAGGCAAAAACCTCATCGAAAACGGATTACGCTATTTTTAGTTTTAGTGGTCAAAACTGGTACTTAGGTGGGTCAAACCCGACCCAACTCGGTTTTGATCTAGAAAAGTCAAAGTTAAGCCCCATTTTAGGCCATTTTCAGTCTCATAACTTGCACATACAGTGAAGGTGCGATTTACACACACTTAAGCTCAAACACCTTCAATTTTTAGAGAATCAAAGATCAAAGTGATGAATTCTTGATGAAGATGTGAAGATTAGTGAAGGTATACTATTAATGCTAAGTTTAATATTTACAATTAGTGTCAATCAGGGAAATAAGGGTTTGCATGTTTGTAATTAGTGGATGATTTTGTAAGATTATGGTTTTATGTTGGTAAATATCATGTTATCTTGAAGGATTACACAACAATTTAAAGATAATCTCATCATTGTTCTTGTTTTTGAACAAGTATGATGACATTTGGATGAGATAAGCTTAATGCATGTGTAAGATAAGTGTAGAAATCATGATATTATGCTCGGAGTATGATTATACATTAGTTAATTCTTTGATTACATGGTTGATTTGCAAGAAGATGGAAACAAAAAGTGAGTTTTCACTATGAATAAGTTGACTATTTGTTATACGTTCATGGATTTTGATGAAATTGGTAGAAATAGATGAATGAACCATGAATTCTTGTTGATTGTATCTTGATGATGATAAAATTAAGTTAGCATCTGAGTTTGGTTTTGTTTGGAATGGAAATGGATACTTATTTGGACAAAAGTATGATTTTTCGAGTTTGAAAGTCATGTTACAGCATTGTTTTGTAAAAATCGTATAAAATCGTAGAAATATCAGAAAACATGAGGTCAGCAGCATTGGAAGATATGAATCTCTACTTTAATCTGCATGTTGAAGTCAAAGTGTGATTTTGAGTTTAAGTGGGGTAAAACAGAGGTTAAATACAGAGTTGTAACATATAATTTAAGTTAGCTTATGATATGATTAAGTTGATAAAATTTGATTGGTTGTACCAATGCTTAAGAAATTTGATATATGAACTCTAGGGGATAATTTAATCTTGTTTGAGTCCTTTGGAGGGTATCTTATAGTTGGATTGCAAGGTTGGACATTTGTCGTTCGGTTTGATTGTATTTGACATTCGGTCGTAAAGTGAGTTAAATAGCTATTAAAATATTATTGTATTAAGTGTATGTTTATGTACCATCAATATGTATGTGATTTCTATGACTTTCGAGTCGGTTTTTATCAATGTTTTAAAAACCGGTTTTTTAGTCGAACCGGTGTGGTGGCCGGTTCCCGGTTCAACCGGTTTGACCGGTTCGACCGGTTTAACCCGGTTTCAAACTTAGAAGGATTAAATGTGTACATGTATAACATAATAGGGACCAAAAATATAATTACTCTATTTATATATTTCATTAAAAACAAAACCAAAAAACCTTTATACCTTGATAAATATATAAAGAAAACTTTAATAGCTGTCTCCCATCCTTTGACAGCTATCCTTCCTTTATCCTCTCTCACTTTCTATCTTTCTCCCACACACAACAGCTTTGAAGAAATCAGTCAAACGAAAACCACCTTCTGCCGCCTGATAGCCACCGTCGCACTCCTCAACCTCTACCTCCACCTCCACCTCCACCTCCACCGTCGCCGGCCGCTCCTCCATCGCTCCGTCGCACCGTCGCTCCTCAACCTCTACCATCGCCGGCCGCTCCTCCACCTCCATCGTTCGCCGGTTTTCTCCACATCCACCTAACCTCCGAGAAGTTCTCAGAAACACCAACTCCGGCTGCCTCCACCTTCGCTCCGTCGAATGGCCAAACCCTAAGTCTTTTTTTAAACCGGTTTGAGCAGTTTTAACCGGTTCAACCGGGTTTTCTCAAAAAACCGGCCGGTTCCCACCGGGCCTTAAATCGCCATAGAACCGGTCCTAGTTGAACCGGTCTCGACCCCGGTTTCCGGTTCGACCGGTTCGACCGGCCGGGTCAACCCGGGTTTTAAAACACTGGTTTTTATTGATCTTTTGTCTTTGTACGTATTGATCTCTCGATTACGAATTCTTCTGAAATGTCGCTCAGTTTGGATATCCACATATTCCTTGGTATTGTTTATTTGATTTCTTGTGAAACCGGAAGTACGGGATTACTTTGTGTGATCTGTCCCAAAAACGGTGAATATCAACATGCCGCTGAAGGGGAAGGAACCGGTGGAGATATTCTAGTCGTTCTCGTTGTCTGTTGGCTGTACTCGGTGCCTAATGTGAAGAGAGACACGAGTATAGGGACTCGGGCATACCCGGAAGATGAAGGCAGGCTCCCTGCCAGTCCTAAGCATTATATTTTGTGAACCATAGGAGCTCGAGCATACCCAGTGACGATTGGCCCCCTGCTAGTCCTATGTGTTCCATTATTTGGTTATTTCGATATGTTGCTTTAGACCATTTGACTAACGTATGATATTGATCCCTCATTCCCTTGCAAAGAAATTGACCTGGCATCCTCTGATAATTACCTGTAATTTGCTTTTCGAAATAAGCTTGTTATGTCTTGTTGAATTGTTGGATTCCGACACAAGGTCTTTGGTTATAGTATGGAGAATCCTTATTTCGTAAGTGTTACTCTCAATTTATTGCTCATTGATATAACCATTCAATTAGTTGGTTTTTGGTTCCCGTGTATTTGTATAGACTTGATTTCAATAACATTTGTTTAAACTATTTAACTCACTAAGTCATGTGCTTATTCTGTTAATTCACTATTTTTTTCAGGAAAGAAAGAAGATAAAGGCAAGAACCCGATGTAAGTAGTTCGTGATTAGTTCGGGGATCGTTGCCAAGTTTTGGTGTATATACATATATATATAGGTGGGTTCAAATACAAACCACTTTTTGGTTGTGAACGTGAGGACGGCTCAGAGCGCGCCACGTGTCAGTCTGAATTTTCTGCGACTAAGCTTTATTCATAATGAATAACACTATTATTCAGACTGAATAAAGCGTTATTCAGTATGAATAAATCTTAGTTGCAAAAATTCAGACTGACACGCGCGACTTGTGTGCATAAAGCCCGCGACTTAGCCTTATTTATTATGAATATAGCGTTATTCATTATGAATAACACTAAGTCGCGGGCTTAAGTCGCGCGTGTCAGTCTGAATTTTTGCCACGTGTCGTGCTGTCCTCACATTCACAACCAAAAAGTGGTTAGTATTTGAACTTTCTCTCTCTCTCTCTCCCTCTCTCTCTCTATCTCTCTCTTTCTATATATATATATATAATTATGTCTAATATATATTTTGGGTTGTAAATTTATCCGGGTAGTTATTATGTTGTCCCGATTTTTAGTTGGTAAATGTTTTAATTGTAAGCTTTCGTTTTGGATTTGAAAATACTTATTAAAGTATAATTAGCTTTTGGTGATTTACTTAGAAAATGAGATCCTATATGTTTCGTTTTGGGTTTTAAAAAATGCGGTTTTCGTGAAATCGTAACCGAGGTGTTACAATTATTCTTTGGATAATTAATTAGGATATCTCTTATCTTTGTCAGTAATCTTCTGGATTATTCTTTCTTAAGCTTTAAGCAAAGAATTAATTAGGATACCTTCTAATTTTGGGAGATATCTAATGGATTCTTTTCTTGATCCCTAAGTCATGAATCATCATAAATATATGATGATTGCTTTATTATTGATAACCGAGAAGAAACCAAAAACAACATTAAAACCCTAGCTACAGATCTCTCTTCGGTGCCTCGATTAGAGATTGTTCCTTTGTCGGATTATCCCCATAATCTGGATTTCGTGTAACCTGGGCATAGAGTCGAAATATCATATTCGGAAAGTGTACTCATCACGATCCGTCAAGAAGATCCAAGTTACCCACAAACTTCAAGGTCAGATTTCTCTTCCCACTTCCTCAACTGTTTTTTGCCATGGTCTTGAAATTGAAGTTATCCACGGTTGGTGGCTAAAAGTCGTAAGAAAATTTTAAGTATTGGGTTAGCCATGCTTTAACTCAATAATTGTAACCATTATAAAAAAATGTTTAAATATAATATCGAGATTTAGATAAAATTGTGACTAAATGGTTATTAACAAAAAAAAAATTCCGTGACTAAGGGACTGTCTAAAAACTATGGCCATATACACACATATAGCCATGGTTTTAATCTAAACCATTGTTTTATATATATATATATATATATATATATATACTAGATACTTACCCGCGCGCGATGCAGCGCGAAAAATCTTAATATCAAAATCAAAAACTCGATTTAGATATGTTAATTTTGTTAATCTATGTGGTCTTATGTCGCAAATGGAAAGTTAATATGGTGGATTGTATCGTATTTTTAAAAAGGTTGTTGATGGATAATGTGGTTTTCAAATTCAAAACATTGGTGCTTAACATTCAATGACCAACTTACACATTAATACTTTATATACCTATTACTACAATGCAGAAAGATGTAAATTATTAAAAATATTTAAAAAATAGTTGGAGTAAAAATCATATGAATAACATTTCTAATTTTATTTTTTATTTGTCATTTTATTTTATTTTTCTTTGAATTTGACACCGGCATAAACCATACAATTCCAATAGCTCGTGCTGCATTCTTCACAGAAAGCTTTGATGTATGTTGATCCAATAAATAACTTCAAAACCAAAGACAAATTTTCTTATGTAGGGTCAAAAAGGCTTTATATATTATTCTTGGTAATAACTAATAGGGGATAGTTCTCCGAAATGTATGGAACTATCCCCAAAAATCTATTGTGTGTATCCAACTACCAAAAATGCTATTATGTGTATCAAAGTTTATTTTTTTTGCTATTGTGTGTATCAAACTTTTTTTTTAATGTATCAAACTTTATTTTTTTATCTATTGTGTGTATCAGTTTACCAAAATTACAAGTCATTTGTAACACAATAGCAAAAAAAATAAAATTTGATACACACAATAGCATTTTTTGTAGTTGGATACACACAATAGATTTTTTGGGATAGTTCAATACATTTCGGAGAACTATCCCCTAACTAATAAGCAACCAACTTACAACCAATTCATAACCATCAAGTTTCTCTAGAATGAATGAACTCATTTTTTTTCAAGGAAGGACATCAAGTATACTTTTTGGAACATACGCAAAAATCAAAAATCATATAACTGTTAATTAAAACAATTCTACAAGGGGCTAGTTACACATCCATCTTCAACTCGATTCTTGTTATGCGATTCTTTTATGAGGAAAGGTACTAATGAAAAACAAAATCTTGGAAGTTATAAATTAAATATTATAGAATGAATATTTAATAATCTTGAAAAATTGAATAGTCAATCTTGAAATTTGAAATAAAATTATTACCTTTATATAAAATAATTGCATAAAAATATTCAATATTGGGCTCATTTCGAAGGTATTGACGAGACAATTATGATGCTATACTTTGTAAAATAAAAAACGTAATTTTAATATATTTTAATTCATAATATATAATTATTTAGATTATATGATAAGGGTTTAATGTAGAAAATGAAAACTAAAGGACTAAAACAAAATTTAATAACTAACTACAGGGGGGTAAAGTGTAAGTGTGTAAATCAGTTTTGTTGAACAAAATAACTAGGCATGGGAATGGGGTGGGTTTGGGGCGGGAACCCCAATCCCCATCCCCGTCCCCGAGCCCTCATCGTCATCCCCGTCCCCTTCCCCATCCCCACAGGGGAATTTAATCATATCCCCATCCCCGTCCCCAACGGGTAGCGGGGATCCCCACGGGGAAACGGAGATTTTATGTACGTTCATAAATCTATTTTAAATTAAATGTTTTGCGATACCTTACGTGTTTAAATCTCACATATTTCCAATAAAACTAAGAATGTATCGTGTAATAATTTATAGACGTAATCGTATAATAATTTATAAACGTAATATCAAAATAAATTAAACTTAATCCTAAAACAATTTTAATGACGCACGTACCAAAATGTATCAATTAATAGTCAATACCAATCAACTAATATTCATAATTTATCGAAATTGGAACAACCATATACCGATATAATAGAAAGTGAATATATAATTTAAATAAATAATTAATATATATATATATATATACGGGTACGGGTATGAGGCGGGGCGGGGAGTGCTAAACCCGTCCCCGTCCCCATCCCCGGTTTGAGAAAACGGGGATCCCCGTCCCCGTCCCCAATACCCGATTTACCGGGGAATCCCCGTCCCCGACCGGGGCGGGTGGACCGGGTTCCCCGATGGGTCGGGGACAATTCCCATGCCTAAAAATAACTAACATATTGAGTTATTCTCTTTATATAATAGTATAGATATATTAATTATCGATTCCTAATTGTAACAGAGAACGGTGATTAGAGTTACAGTGTTGATTGGTCACTGAGATCTTCAAATGTGAACTCAATTTTGGTTGTGAACATGAGAACGAATCTCAGCCACTCATCCAGTCAATAAAGGCACCTTTGACCGGGTCCCCTCCTTTAATAATCTCCACCCTCCCATGAATCGTGTCAATCCTTCGTGATCGCGTCCACCGTAACCGAAGATGTATGGCTGAGATTCGTCCTCACGTTCACAACCAAAATTGAGCTCACATTTGAACCCGACCCTATATATATATATTTAGAGGGAAGTTCATTTGTAAACCCAAAAAATGGTGTAAACCGTGTAAACTCATGGTTGCATACGTAAATCAATGAAAAATCTTTTTTGAAATTGTTTAATATAATCAAAATGTTTCATATACTAATTTTTTTGATGAAATTGTTTCATATGAAGGTGTTTTTTACGTAGAAATGATAAGGTTTCACAGTACAAAGGAAAAAGCTTGATAGGAATAAAAAACACCGAAATATGAAACAATTTCATCAAAAATTAAAGTTTATGAAACATTTTCATCGAATTAAACAACTCCATAAACCAATTTTCGTGATTTAATCTATGCAATCATGAGTTTACAAGTTTACACCCTTTTTTTGGGTTTACAAATGAACTCCCCCCCCCCCCCCCCCTCTCTCTATATATATATATAGGGAGAGAGAGAGAGAGAGAGAGAGGAATGTTCAAATGTGAACCAATTTTTCATTGTGAACATGAGGACGAATCTCAGCCACTCATCCGATCAATAAACGGGGCTTTGACCCCCCCCCCCCTTAATAATCTCTACCCTCCCATGAATCGCTTCATCCTCCGTGATCACGTCCGTTGTAACCGAAGATGTGTGTCTAAGATTCGTTCTCACGGTTCACAATGAAAAAGTGATTCACATTTGAACTTTCCTCCACCTCTATATATATATAGAGGTTAAATCTTGTAAAAACCATTTTATTAGTGAAAACACGTGAGAACCAACTAAAAAATAAATTTTTTACAATTTATATATATATATATATAGAGAGAGAGAGAGAGGTTAAATCCTGTCAAAACCATTTTATTAGTGAAAAACCCATAAGAACCGACTAAAAAATAAATTCTTTTACGATTTTTTTTCATCAAATGTTAGAATTGATGTATTGTTTCACATATATATATTTTTTTTCATATGGTGACTATTATCCATGAATTCGTTTCATAATATGAACAAAAATGTTGTATATTTTCGATTCATAATATGAATAAAAAATGTATTTTTTGCATGGATGATACTTACATTGTGAAAAAAAAATATATGTGAAACAATAGTTAAAATCATAGTATTTGATAAAAAAAATCATTAAAAATTTTATTTTTTAGTCGGTTTTCACGGATTTTCACTAATAAAATGGTTTTTATTTGATTACACACACACACGCTCTCTCTCTCTCTCTCTCTCTATATATATATATATAGTATTAGGTTCAAACGAGAAGTGCTTAAAAAATGAGAAGTAGAGTAGTAATCTCCACCACTCATCCGGTCAATAAAGGAGGTTTTGACCGGGTCCCCTCCTTTAATAATCTCTACCCTCCCATGAATCGCGTCAATCCCTCGTGATCGCGTCCACCGTAACCGGTGAAAGCCACCTTTATTGACCGGATGAGTGGTGGAGATCACTTCTCTACTTCGTATTTTTTAGCACTTCTCATTTGAACCTTTCATTATAAACGTGATGACCAACAAAATCGCGTCACGTGTCAATCTGAATCGGCGCTTTAGCGTTATTCAGACTGAATAAAGCATGAATATTCAAACTGAATAGTGGCACGATAGTAGTGGTCCTCACGTTCACAATAAAAAATGAGTTCACATTTGAACCTGACCCTAGTATCGTGAACTCATCTTTCATTGTGAACGTGGGGACTACGTACTAAAATCACGCCACGTGGCGTATTGAGTCTTCATGTATTATTCAAAATGAATAACATTGAGTTCAGTGTTATTCAGTTTGAATAATACATGAATATTCAGATTGAATATGCCACACGTTGACAATGAATGATGAGTTCATATTTGAACCTGACAAATTGAAGTCTTCAAATAATTAATTGTGTCTACCATGCATCTAAATCCACGGTAGCATTGCAGAGGAAGACTAGTACTGATATTTTGAATGTACGAAGAAAACGCATGCATACGATATAATTCCAGCGTCATCATAGATCTTCTCGACATTCAGAACAAAACACACACACATGGTGACAATCCACTTTCAACGTCCATCGGCATCATTCCTCCTACCATCTCCAGTCTGATCCCTCCAAGTCCTTATCGTCATCATATCCAAATTGGACCTCTTCATAAGGATCGATACATAACCAATAACGTTAAAGCAAAATACATGAATGATCTATTTCAACGGCTTCAATCCGGGCCAGATGAAATTGTGACTGAATGTATGAACTGGGTGTATGCTAATATAGAAAGCATCAGGGCATATTATGATCGAAATGGTACCGATTTGGATGACTTGTATTTTGATAATCATCACCTTCCACACATAATGGTTTTGGATGCTTGTTACATACTTGAACTCATTTACAAGTGGTCAGAGAATAAGAAAAGTAAGGGCAATCTGTTGGATGTGAAGTATGACTTGGTTGGTCTACATAACCAGATCCCTTTCTTTGTTCTTCAACACATCTTTGAATGCACCCTTTTCAAACTTATTAAACCATCACCAACACCCTCTTTTCTTCCCAACCTCATCCTTGCCTTCCTAAAAGACATCACCCCCTTTGAACCAAATAATCTTGTAATTGCCGATGATGATGATACAAAGGATTATAAACATATCCTTGACCTTGTGTACCAGTGTTACAAGCCTCAAGATGCCTCATCATCAGACCTATTATCACATGTGACAACAATATTCTCGGCTAGAGAGCTGGCAAAGGCTGGGGTGAAGTTTAATCCTAATCAAGGTGACAAAGGAAAAATAGAGATGAAATTCAGATCATCTTGGTGTAATGCGACCTTAACAATGCCACCAATGCGTATAGAAGGATCAACCGCGCACCTTCTTTGCAACCTTGCTGCCTATGAGCGGGCCTTTCCTGAAGTTGGTAATTACATTACATCATATGTTTTTGCTATGAAGATGCTATTGGACACAAAAGAGGACCTTCTCAAGTTACTAGAATCAAATATCTGTAGAAATCCGACAGGTCACCAATATGTCGTTGATTTGATCCATGGATTATGCAAAGACGTAGCACTTACAGACTTCTTATATGCCAAAGAGTGGCATAAAAATGGGTAAGTATTGCAACAGTCGTTTAGGGTGGACGAGGCGTACCTACTTTAGCGGGGCATGGAGTTACATAGCATCAATTTCTGGGTTAATCCTCTTCGTTCTTACAGTCATTCAAACCTACTCTTCTATTCGTACTCTCTAATTAACCCAATACTTGTTATAATATTGGGGTTTGCTTTCTGTATGTTGAGAATCTCTTCTGAATTATATGTCTTTATGAATAAGTCACTTCATGTTGTGTGCATGTTATTAGTTTCAATGTTAGGTTAGGCTCAACTAATGTATTGCATAACTAATCATTCAGCCTATATTAATTGGAATTATAAGATGACATTGAGAAAATTAAAGCATCTATATTTGTTGTTCGTTTTATTGTATGGCTTGTTCCAATATCATCAGAATAAAGGTTTTTTTTGGTCTCGAAAAACAATTTTATATTCATCATTAGTCTAATAATTGGAAGATGCCACCAGAAAAAACAAACCTATGTTAGTTTATTTTTTAATTAATTTGATTGTTGTATTTTATTAAGGGTGTAACTGAGTCGAGCTTTTATCGAGTAACTCGAGTTCGAGCTCAACCCTCTTTTATCGAGCATTGAAGTTCCATTATCAACCTCAACCCTCTTTCTTTAGGATAATTATAAGCTCATGTCAATGATTCCAAAATATTAATTTGATATCATTTCCAATGACGTTGCGTTGGCGCTGAGCTAAATCTGGCTAACAAGTTCATTGAGATATAATATATAGTCAATTGTATTATCTAAAGTACAATAATGCGCCTATTGTACTTATGTACGAAATTCCAGCTCCGAACACCTCTTCGTCATCATCCTTTAGACGGAATAGATATTTTCCTTATATCCAACACTTTGACCGATCATGGGAGTGCTAGCCATATATGCTTTGTCCATATTAAATCGCCTGATCATTTGGGGACATATGCGTATTGGTGGACTAATATTCCACAAACTCGATGCGATAACTCAAAAATCGAGTTTTCCAAAGATCTTTCATCTCATATACAGATTTCAAGTAGCTTGCGGTTTCTCTTATTTCATCAAGAGTTCTATTATGTTCATAACATCGACATATAAAGCTACGCTGAAAATCTGGAAACAAATACGCAAGGGCACAGTTCATCGTTCTAAGAATGTTTTAACTTTAATAAAACACACTTTTTGATTTAAATTATTTAATTTGGTCAATGTAATTTCATTAATTACTTTTATATATCATTTAATCTAGATCCCCATAGATATATATTAACCACATTAATGAGCTGCATTTTCCAGTTCTTCGGAAATTACTATGCTAAATAATTAGCAGGACGTTTTAACGTTCATCATATGAGAGTAATTCTCGTTGTCAATCTAGGGCGTTGTGAGAAACCTTGTGCCAAAGGAAAGTCTTATACATCACGACTTAATTATTCTCATTACGCTTCAAGAACAAATGATTTATTTATGTCCTACAGGTTTTACACTTGGTGGGTTAGCATTACCAAACCAAAAACCTGTTCATTTGTTAAATACTATAAATAGCCTGGATTGCTTATTTAGGCCAATTTTCTCTTGTTGACATTGTTCAACTGAGTATGGTTCGATATAATCGTGTTTTATCATTTCACAAGCAACGATATATGCATATATATCATCATTGGGTATGATCCGTCCAGCGATTCATATTCATCCGAGATTTTCTTGATCTTTGGAATCAATATTAACTTGAGAGCGTCCTCCAGTAATGATTCATGGACATAGTTTATGATCAGAGATAATCTCATAACAATCGATGATTTAAGGTCAACAATTAAGGTAACCGATGATTTAGTGAGAGTTTGTGTTTAAAGTTTTAAGGTTATACTTCTTTGGAGTATATGAGAGGATTTAGAAATTTTCATAACAATCGGATAGAAAATTGGAGAAAACGAGTCAAAACGTCAACAATTAAGCTATGGATTCGTAAAACCAATTTTTAAGGAGATATTTTCTGAAATATTTTTATTGGAAGTTGTAGATTATTTTGTTAGGAACGCCTAGGCAAAAACCTCATCAAAAACGGATTACGCTATTTTTAGTTTTTAGTGGTCAAAACTGGTACTTAGGTGGGTCAAACCCGACCCAACTCGGTTTTGACCTAGAAAAGTCAAAGTTAAGCCCCATTTTAGGCCATTTTCAGTCTCATAACTTGCACATACAGTCAAGGTGCGATTTACACACACTTAAGCTCAAACACCTTCAATTTTTGGAGAATCAAATATCAAAGTGATGAATTCTTGATGAAGATGTGAAGATTAGTGAAGGTATACTCCTAATGCTAAGTTTAATCTTTACAATTAGTGTCAATCAAAGAAATAAGGGTTTGCATGTTTGTAATTAATGGATGATTTTGTAAGATTATGGTTTTATGTTGGTAAATATCATGTTATCTTGAAGGATTACACAACAATTTAAAGATAATCTCATCATTGTTCTTGTTTTTGAACAAGTATGATGGCATTTGGATGAGATAAGCTTAATGCATGTGTAAGATAAGTGTAGAAATCATGATATTATGCTTGGATTATGATTATACATTAGTTAATTCTTTGATTACATGGTTGATTTGCAAGAAGATGGAAACAAAAAGTGAGTTTTCACTATGAATAAGTTGACTATTTGTTATACGTTCATGGATTTTGATGAAATTGGTAGAAATAGATGAATGAACCATATATTCTTGTTGATTGTATCTTAATGATGATAAAATTAAGTTAGCATCTGAGTTTGGTTTGGATTGGAATGGAAATGGATACTTATTTGGACAAAAGTATGATTTTTCGAGTTTGAAAGTCAAGTTACAACATTGTTTTGTAAAAATCGTATAAAATAGTAGAAATATCAGAAAAACATGAGGTCAGCGGCACTCGGAAGATATGAATCTCTACTTTAATCTGAATGTTGAAGTCAAAGTGTGATTTTGAGTTTAAGTGGGGTAAAACAGAGGTTAAATACAGAGTTGCAGCATATAATTTAAGTTAGCTTATGATATGATTAAGTTGATAAATTTTGATTGGTTGTACCAATGCTTAAGAAATTTGATATATGAACTCTAGGGGATAATTTAATCTTGTTTGAGTCCTTTGGAGGGTATCTTATAGTTGGATTGCAAGGTTGGACATTTGTCGTTCGGTTTGATTGTATTTGACATTCGGTCGTAAAGTGAGTTAAATAGCTATTCAAATATTATTGTATTAAGTGTATGTTTATGTACCATCAATTTGTATGTGATTTCTATGACTTTAGAGTCGGTTTTTATTGGTCTTTTGTCTTTGTACGTATTGATCTCTTGATTACGAATTCTTCTAAAATGTCGGTCGGTTTGGATATCCACATATTCCTTGGTATTGTTTCTTTGATTTCTTGTGAAACCGGAAGTACGGGGATTACTTTGTGTGATCTGTCCCAAAAACGGTGAATATCAACATGCCGCTGAAGGGGAAGGAACCAATGAGATATTCTAGTCGTTCTCGTTGTCTATTGGTTGTACTCAGTGCCTAATGTGAAGAGAGACATGAGTATAGGGACTCGGGCATACCCGGAAGATGAAGGCGGGCTCCCTGCCAGTCCTAAGCATTATATTTTGTGAACCATAGGAGCTCGAGCATACCCAGTAACGATGGGCCCCTGCTGGTCCTATGTGTTCCATTGTTTGGTTATTTCGATATGTTGCTTTAGACCATTTGACTAACGTATGATATTGATCCCTCATTCCCTTGCAAAGAAATTGACCTTGTATCCTCTAATAATTACATGTAATGTGCTTTCCGAAATAAGCTTGTTATGTCTTGTTGAATTGTTGGATTCTGACACTTCGTCTTTGGTTATAGTATGGAGAATCCTTATTTCGTAAGTGTTACTCTCAATTTATTGCTTATTGATATAACATTCAATTAGTTGGTTTTTGGTTCCCGTGTATTTGTATAGACTTGATTTCTATAACATTTGTTTAAACTATTTAACTCACTAAGTCATGTGCTTATTCTGTTAACTCACTATTTTTTTCAGGAAAGAAGATAAAGGGAAGAACCCGGTGTAGGTAGTTCATGATTAGTTCGGGGATCGTTGCCAAGTTCTGGTGTATATACAAGTAATGAGTGTGAGTTGTATAAATGTTTAGCTGATGATCGAGAGCGTGAAAAGAGTGAGATTAGAAAGGAGAACGCCAAACTAGAATCTCAAATTTCTGAGATGAAGAGTGCTTTAGTAAATTTGGAGTCTGAAAAAGCTGAATATATGATCAAATATGAAGTTTGTTTTCAAGATAGATCTGAGGCTGATGCCAAGATAAAACAATTGGAGGATCTTAATTATAAAAGAGGTCAGACTCAACAGACACTTAAGCTTTTGACAAATCATCAAAAAGATACTCGATTTTACAATCCAAAAATGGGGCTAGGTTTACCGGTAATTGATGTTTTATAGAAAGCTCCTAAAGGTGTTTATCAGTTTGATAACTTGCATTTGCCAAAATTAAATGAGACCTTTGTGAAATCTGGTAGTTCATTGTCTGATTTTTCGGATAAAGGAAAACAGAAAGTAGATGATGACTCAAGTGCTAGTTTTTCAGATTCAATAACAACAAGAAAGAATAACTTTGATTACATATGTGGTTTTCAATATGATGCTTTAAATCAAAGTTATAGAACAAGAAAACCTGAGTTTTCTCATACTCAGTGTGTTTCTTTGTATTCTCAAGAAGAGAAGTCTATTTCTAATGAATCTGAAT
This sequence comes from Centaurea solstitialis, assembly GCA_030169165.1. Taxonomy (NCBI): domain Eukaryota; kingdom Viridiplantae; phylum Streptophyta; class Magnoliopsida; order Asterales; family Asteraceae; genus Centaurea; species Centaurea solstitialis. The sequence continues at coordinate 61,054,298 of CM058044.1, read as the reverse complement.
CCTTTTCTAACCAAATAGAGAGTGAGTCAAAGACTACTGAATCTGCTCCTAAATCTGATGGAAAGATAAGTGATCATGAACCGGAAGAGTATTGTGAAAATCTTTCTGAATTTATACAAGTTAATACTCTTTCGGAAAATAAAAGTGTTTCTGATTATGAGTTTGATTCTGATTCTGATGAGACCAAACCTTGTTTTGATTCTGATGAAGATGACATCAAAGAGGGTTTTGAGGAAGAAAAGATAAATTTTATTTCCAACCCCATGTTTGAGTCTCAAGATACTCCACATTGTTCTAATCAAGGCAGAAAACCTGAAGTGACTGATTTGATAACATATGCTGTTATTGATAAAAATGGTTATCTTGTGTATAAAAGTTTAGAGAGTATGGTTGAAGGAGATGTCCTTAAATCTGAACTCAAACTACTAGATGTGGAATTTGGTCATGTTTTTGCAAAACCAATGTCTGGTACACAAGTTAAACCAAATGAAGTAAATGTTTCAAGTGATAGTGATATTTCCAAAGATGTGAAATCTTCTTGTACTTTGCCAAAGCCTGAAACTTGTTCAATTAATTTTGAGGCAGGAAGTACTTCTTGTATATCACCTGAAACATCTTCTAAAACTTCATCTGATGTATGTTCAGTTCTGAAGACACCTATTAACTTAAGTTCTTCTGATTCTACAGATTTAAAACGTTTTAACCGACATGGTCTAGGGTGGAAGAAGAAAGCTTCAAAGAAGAAAGAAAAGAGTTTTGCTACAAATGCTAGTTTTGTTAAAAAGTCGTCCTTTTCTGTTGGAAATAGATGTAATAAGCATGTTACTTCTAATAAGTGTCAAAACTCATTTAAGTCAGACTTGTTAGTTCTTGCTATGAATCATTTACATTGTACTCATTATGGTGATAACTCATTCAAGTTCAAAAGAAGAGATCTAGAGGTGTTTCTCATGACAAAACTCATTCTCATTCATTTACTCATCATGCTAAAGTGTATCGTGCTAAAAAGAAAAATATTTCAATATCAAAAGATAAATCTGTTGGTGTGAAATTTGTGTGCAAATGGATTCCTAAAGCTTTATTCAAAGCACAAATTTCAAAATCTGGTATTACTTGTAAAATTTTAGGGTCATATTCTGATTTGTTGAAAATGTATGTGACCCACAAGAAAGGACCCATTTGGATATGGGTACCAAAGATGAACTGACGTGTTTCCACAGGCCAGGAATATGTGGTATGTCGATTCCGGTTGTTCAAGACATATGACTGGCTACAAGGATCTGTTGCACATCTTTGTGGAACGTCCAGGTGGAACTGTTAGTTTTGGAAATAAGACGACAGGTGTCATCAAAGGTTATGGCATACTTACAAACGGTAAAGTATCCATCAAAAAGGTCAACGTTTTTATAATCCCTATGTAGTTGACTTTCCGGTGATAGTGTTGGTCCCAAGTAGGTGACCTTCAAGTAAGGATAGTGTTTGGGATTATAGAAGGGGGGGGGGTTGAATATAATCACACAATTTCTCACTTTTAAATTCTTGTTTTATAAACAATATGAATTTACAGATTGTTGCGGAAATAGAAAAGACAATTAGTCTAAACTAAACAATCTAAGTTCTTTCACTATGCACTAAGTGAGAAGAGAATAAAGAAAGAAGATAGAGGGAATAAGAGAGAAAGGACTTGAGTATTTTAGGATGAAGAAGAAGTATGAAGAACATCTCTTCACGTCCTATTTATACTCCATGCATTAAATGCATGCAGACCTACTATTGTGACGTGTCACAATGTGAGTGGTCTGTTGTACTATTTACTATAAACAAATACTCTTTGCATGATGTACAAAAGAGGATGTTTGTAAACAGTTGCCTTATGGTCTGATAAGTACGGAGGGAACAGTAAAGCAACTGCCCTTATGTACTATTGTGTCAGAAAAGGCGGATAATCCTTTTGTGCATTAGACTAAGACATTGTTCTAATCCTTCAGGATCAGGATACTGATCAGTGACTAGATTCCTGAAACTGAGGAAGTTCAGGGTCACATGTATCCTGATGAATCTTCAGGATGTCATACGATAGTGAACAGACTGCTATCACTGAGTTCCGTCTTCAGATCACGAGCATGCTGTTCCTGTCATCAGCTATTTCTTCGACGTCGCTGATGGTTCTTTGTGTATGATCTTAATGTTTTCAGGAGGAGGTCTTCACTTCAGTGGACAGGATCAGTAGACTGCAGAACAGGCTCGTTAGTCTCCTGATCCTGATCCTGATCTATAAAGTTAAGTTACAGCATAAGTAACATGGAATAACACTGAACAGACTCAGTGATAATTCCTCAAGCTATAACAGAAGTAAAAACCTATTCACTAAGTAAAGATTCAGGATCATTATCATTTCATCAGGTCTTAGGAGAGCTGGATCAACAATCTCCCCCTAAATGATAATGATAAGACAACAGAGTAATTGTCTTAATCTAGAAAAGTTAGAAATAAATCTAAGTCTAGAACTAAACAGTAGGAAATAGAACTCATAAAGGTACATGTCCCATTTACTGTTTTGAGGGATCTTTTTCAGTACTATGATGGAATGAAGTACAATGCACTGAATTGCATTCTCATTAATCTCATTTAAATATTACAAGAGTAAGGAAAATACAAGAGTACATGATAGAAGTACTGAAAGAAAAAATACAAGATATCTAACTATCAGATTCTTCGCTAATGTATTCTGTCTTGACGCAAACAGGAACAGGAGTTTCGCTGAAGGCAAGTCTGTGATCAAGTATAGCTCTGACAGTGCGAATAATCTCTTTGTTGTCTGGATTTTTCTTATCTTGTTGTGCAGTGAAGAGAACTGTCAAAAGATGTTCATAGGGCGCAATGTGTAGCTCACTGAAGCGCTGAAAGCGTAGGATTGAGTTATTGCTAACACAAATGCCATGAACAGGTTCTCTGATTACTTGTCCTTCAGATAGAGAGATTCCAGGAGGGAATGAAAGATCAAGCATCGAGAGGTCCAGAGGTTTAACAACCATTCTGGGAAGACAGGGAGTTGGTCTTCTTGTAGAGGTGCCTGCAGATCTTCGAACAGGCTGCTGAGATAGGACTGAGGAGTGTTGGAGCAGGTCATCAGGTATTTCAGTTGTCCTTCTGATGCGAGCAATAAGTCCTTCAATGACTTCTTCTACTTCAGCCCGATAGTTCTTGTTGGCTTTGGGAAGTAGGGATCTGATTTCGTTCCACTCTGACAAGTTGTAGCGATCTAACTTGTCCAGAGTGTGCTCTACGTCCTTTACTCCAGAGCGTTTGACTGTGATCCAGGTTTTACCAGGATTACCTTTCTTGCCTCTAGATCGGCGAAGATGGATTCCTGAGATGGCAGCACCATGCTTTCGGAGGTGTAAACCGATCTCTGCACCAGTCAAGCTCAGCATTTACTTCTCCAGTCTGTATCTCTGCATTTTTGTTGAAGACTTTCAGAACAGCCTTCTGTGCAAGGATAGGATCTGCACTTATTTCTGCATCTTCATCTACAAAATCCGATGCAAGCCTTCTAGCGGCTTGAGCAGAGAGGAAAGCTTCCTTCTGCTTTTTATTGTGCTCTAGTTGAGCCTGTACAGCCTCGTTGTACTCCTCCTGCGAGAGATAGGCGAACTCGGAGTCACAAGAGGTACGAAGAGGGATTTTTACTCTTGTACTCTCGAGTCGCTCTATCACGGCGTCTAAGCGCCCATCCCTGTCAATGGTAAAGGAAGTGTCAGGGTAATTTTCACCTTTAGATCTAGGAGAGTTTGAGGGAGGTGATCTGGGTGAAGAAGCAGGGGTAGAGAAGTCATCAGAGATGAATTCATCATCTGATGAAAGGCATATGGTTTCAGGGGTGGCTCGGATTTCAGGGGTTCTGGATGAAGAGGCTTCTTGGTTGAAACGGGTTGCAGGACGGGTAGAAATGGTTTCTTGGTTGAGGGGTGTGATCCTGAAGGTCATTCTAGATAATTCAGCCCTGGTCTGTTCATTGGGACTATTCTCCATTAGGCGAATAATGTCACCAGTGACAGAGCCAAAATTGACATCTTGAGTTTCAGGATCGGCTTGGGTATTAGGTTCAGGTTCAGGGTGAAAGGTGAGTTTAGGAGTTGGTTCAGGAGAAGGTAGTTTAGGAGGTTGGTAGATAACCATTTGAAGGTTATTAGGAGGGGAGTCTTCAGGTGAGGAGTCTAGGGTAATGGTTTCAGGGGTAGGTTTGGTTTTAAGAAGAGTAGATATAGGTTGATTATCAGAGGTAGAGGAAGAGGATGGTAGTGGAGACATACCAGAGGCATCAGGGTTCTCCCCTGAGGTTGTGCGAGCCCTGGAATGGGCGCAGAGGCAGCAGGAACCTTCTCGACGAAGATGTCATCGTCTACATCATCATCATCATCTTCATCATCATCATCGTCGTCTTCATTATTCCCCCCGTCTTCAGTGGTTCTCCAGTTTGTGGAGGGGGAATAGGCTGAATGGTCTCGGGGCTGTCTCTCCCCCTCAGCAGGTGCCTGTACCAAGGCAGCTGTTGACACACTCCTTTGGAGGAGAGAGGCCATGTCACTGAGGACTTTGCGCTGGATGAATGATGAGGAGATCAGGGACTGCAATACCTCCCTGTCCGCCGTGGTGAAGGATGGAGGCGGCGTAGGAGCAGAGGTGAGGGCGTTGACAGCAGATGAGAGCCCTGTCACCTGCTCCTAGATGGCGCGAAGAGCGGCTTCCTGAGCATCCAATCTCTGAACCACCGTTGATTGGAAGGTGGTGAGAGAGTTGGTGCTGTTGTTAATCTCTGTGGAGAGCGCAGGGAGAGCCGTTGCCTTCAGGTCATCAATAGATGCCTGAAGGTTGGTGGAGGAGGAGGCAACCTGTGAAACCTTGTCATGGATGTTATCCAGACAAGGAATGGAGAGGGTGACGGTCGTGGGCGGCGGAGTCGCGGCGATGGCGGCGGCAGTGGCACTGGCGGCGGCGGCTTCAGCAGCGACTGCAGCAGCTTTAGCAGCAACAAGCTCCTGTTGTAAGGTCTGGAGTTGTGCTGAGTGCTCAGCCTCCTTCTGCTGGAGGGCAGTGCGGGCCTCATGCAGGTTCCTCTCAGCGGACTGCCTGCGGAGTTCAGCTGTGTTCAGCTGATGCTCGGCATCCGTGAGAATGAAGTCGTTGAAGGGGTCATCCTGATGAAGATGCCCTTCAGAACCTGCTCCTAAAGAACCTGTAGACAGAGTAGCTAAGTGAGCACTAGAAGACTCATTAGCTTTCATAGAAGAAGTAACAGTAATAGATTGCTTAGAAATATTACCTGAGGCTAGGAGGGTATCAGAACGATTACCCCCCTCATTCTCTGAGGGTTCGAGTTGAACCACCTCAGGTTCTTGTGTAGCAGGAGCAGATATAGGAGTATCTGCAGTGGAAGAATGTTTAGACAAAGGGGATGGTTTATTAAAGTACTGGGGCAGGGTAATGTAATATTTCTTACCAGCCGCCTGTTTCTTTTTCTTTTGCGCCTTAGCCTTGGCGCGTTTTGGAGGAGGTGGAGGAGTGGCAGAAGATGGTTGAGGGCGCTTCTGGAGCGCAGAAGTTGTGGTTGCAGCTGGGGAAGTCAGTATGGGGTTAGCTACTGACATAACATGCATAGAAGTAGAAGAATGTGGTTTGGAAGAGATGAGAGAGAACGTACCTGTGGTGGGAGAGGTGGATTGTGCAGCATCCTGATCCTGAACTTGTTCAGGAACGACCAGGACGTCGGAGAGAGGGACGTCGTCAGGATGATAAGCAACCTGGTCCAGGAACCTAGGCCCGAGGGCGTAGTTGTTGGAGTTCCCGACCTTGGGGTAGTTTTCCCCCATATGAAGCTCCAGGATCGCCGAGAAAAACCTGGTGAAGGCAACGTTGACGACCCTGTTCTTGCTTCGAACCTTCTTCACCATGTCATCCCAGATGGAGCGAGCATAGTCGAACTCGCGATTTTTGATCGCAGAGAAGACCATGTGCTGGATGACCGTAGGGAACTGCTCCGTGCTCCCCGTCTTGCCCGATAAGCACAGGCCAAACGTGTTCCATATATAATAGAACGTAGCGTTTAGTCCTGACTTATGGACAGTGGCACCTGTCTTCGGTAGCAGGACGCCTTCCTTGTTCACAGGCCATCTGTAGCCTATGGCGTCCAGGAACTCGACGATCTCGTCAGCGGTGGGGACAGGAGGGAAGCGCTTCTTCTTGGGGAAGTTGAGCACGTTCCTGAGGGTTCCGAAACCAAAGGAAATGATGTTTTCCTTGATTTGGAATTTGATGACCTCTCGCAGGACACCTTTTGCGTTTTTCTCCTGGGCAACAGTGGCAGTGGACCACAGTTGTTGCAGCATTGGCTTGTTCGGCTTTGGGTCGAGAGTGAAAGCCGTCTTCAGCGGGCTGCGTAGCAGGAAGTCTTTTGCAGGAATTAGATATTCCTTGCCTTCAGGGATATCAAACAGACCAACAACGTTGTTCTGTTTGAATTGGACGTCGTGCTGCGGGATGACTATTGGCAAGCTCTCAGTAGCCTGCAGAGGTGTGGCCTCAGATGAGAGCTGGGCGTCCAGAGATGTAGATGTAGTAGCAGCCATCCTGTCAAAAACATAAAAATAACATATATGGATGATTAAGAGTCCAAAATATGCATTTTTCTTCATTTTTCAATGAACACAAAATATGTTCATAAAAATGGTGAAATCCTTTATACTTAGAATAGATTAGATACCAAAATACAAAAGGAATGTGTTTTGGTATTAAAAAGGACTTCTATTTTGATGAAAAGATATCAAAATAGGAGTTTATGATTGTTCTTAAAAGAAATAAGAAATATCATTTTAAACAGTTTTAACAAAAATCTTAGAAGATTTTGGGAAAACTAAGATCAAACGAAGTGATCTTAGGGTTTTTGGAAAAACGTTTATCAAAATAAGTTGTTTTTAGAGAAGAAAGCCAACTTAGATTGTGGAAAGAACAAAGAACATAAGAAAACTTACGTTGATCTTGTTAAAGAAATGGTAAGTGTGTGTTCTTGGTGTTCTTGAGAATGCAGATTCTTGCTTTTTCTTGCTTGAATGCTTAGAGAGAGTTATGTGAGCGTAAAGAGTGAAAAGGATTACGAATGAGGTTTTTATACCTCGTGGTAGGAGAGAGAAAATGGATGAGAGAGAAAAGAGCGGCTAAATTCAAACGTAATGATGAAAAAGAAGCTCTACGCGCGTTCACGCGCCTGACACACGTAGTGGGGAACAGGAAACGTCCCATTACGTGTCAGTGCAGATGAAAGGTTTGTTTTATGTGAAAAACTAAAAAAAACCACCTTTTCAGGGGATGATTCCATTTTGGTGAAAGATATGTTTTATTGGAATCAGAGTACTTATCAGATAAGTACTGTTTTGGGAAAATCCTCTTATCACATTTAATGCGATAAGGTTTCAGTAGCAGAGGGAAGAAATACTTACCTGAGAATCATCAGTATTCGGATATTGAACAAAGATTTTGTAAGTACTGAATAGAGTCATCCTCTGAAGAAGAGTTATTCAGGAGTTGTTAATAAAAGAGGTCCTGAGAATATTTTATAAGGACTTTAACAACTGTTTGTCCTGAGAACTTCTATTCTTCAGGATTTAACATCCCAAGTTCACTGAGGAGCATATTAAAACGCGTCACATCCAGTGGTTTGGTAAAGAGGTCAGCAAGCTGATATTCAGTAGGGACAAAATGGAGTTCAATATCACCATTCATCACATGATCCCTGATGAAGTGATATCTCACTTCAATGTGCTTTGTCTTAGAGTGTAAGACAGGATTGTTAGCAATGGCTATTGCTGAAGTGTTGTCACAGTAGATAGGAATTTTGGAGAGTTGTATGTCATAGTCCTGAAGTTGATTTCTCAGCCACAGGACCTGAGCACAACATATTCCTGCTGCAACATATTCAGCTTCAGCAGTTGATGTGGACACAGAGTTCTGCTTTTTGCTAGTCCAACTCACCAACTTGCCACCTAATAGGTGACAGCCACCAGTAGTGCTTTTCCTGTCGATCTTACATCCTGCAAAGTCACTATCAGAATAAGCTGTTAGATCGAACCCTGAGTCCTTGGAGTACCAAAGACCCATGTTAGGAGTTCCCTTCAGGTATCTGAAGATCCGCTTTACAGCGGTCAGATGGGATTCTTTGGGTTCAGCCTGATAACGAGCACAGAGACATGTAGAATACATGATATCAGGACGACTCGCTGTAAGATACAGCAGTGAGCCAATCATTCCTCTATAGAGAGTCACATCAACAGGTTTCCCTTTGGAATCCTTGTCAAGAGACAGAGGAGGAGCCATTGGAGTCTTCATCGGTGTACAGGATGTGAGATCAAACTTCTTCAGCATCTCATGTACGTATTTACCTTGGTTGATAAAGATTCCCTTTTCAGATTGCTTGATCTGAAGTCCTAAAAAGAATGTTAGTTCGCCCATCATAGACATTTTATATTCAGATTTCATGAGCAACTCAAACTTTTCGCAGAGTTTGGGATTGGTGGATCCAAAGATAATGTCATCGACATATATCTGGACAAGAAGGATATGCTTAGGATATTTCTTTAGAAATAAAGTGCTATCAATCTTTCCACGAACAAAACCTTTAGAGAGAAGAAAGGTTGAGAGGGTATCATACCAGGCACGAGGAGCCTGTTTTAACCCATAGAGAGCCTTGTTTAACTTGTAGACGTGATCAGGGAACTTAGGATCTACAAAGCCAGGAGGCTGAGCCACATAGACTTCTTCATTAAGTTTTCCATTCAGAAAGGCATTTTTAATGTCCATCTGATAAACTTTGAAGTTCATATGAGCTGCAAAAGCTAGGAAGAGTCGAATTGCTTCGAGCCTAGCAACAGGAGCAAAGGTTTCATCGTAATCAATGCCCTCTTCCTGCCTGTATCCCTGAGCCACAAGGCGAGCCTTGTTTCGAATGATTGTACCAATCTCATCAAGTTTATTTCGAAAAATCCACTTGGAACCAATGATTGTACGTTTTCGAGGCCTAGGGACGAGAAGCCAGACATTGTTTCTGATGAATTCTGCTAGCTCTTCCTGCATGGCTGAGACCCAGGCAGGATCACGCAAAGCATCATCTATTTCTTTAGGTTCATTTTCAGAGATAAAATTTACATAAAGACAGACGTTACCAGCCTGACGTCTGGTTTTCACACCAGAGGAAGGGTTTCCAAGAACTTGATCAATGGGATGATCTCTGGTCCATCGGAGAGCAGGTGGTTGATACACCTGTCCTGAAGTAGATGCTTCATTGGATGATGGATCAGGAAGAAGATTGGTAGGAGAGGGTTCACTAACAGTGGTTTGAGAGAAGTCTTCACTGTTAGTGGGTTGATCAGGTTCAGGGGGTGTGATTTGAGAGATAGGGGTGGCATTTATGAGAGGTGGAGTGGTTATATCAGTGGGTGGTATAGGATCTTCTTCAAAACCATCAGGAAGGTCTTGAGGAGATGGATCAGCAATAGGAGGTTCAGGGACTTGAAAGAAAGAGTCAGCCCACTGATTGATTTCAGTATTATCATTTGGGTGAGGAAAGGTAGGACCCGATTCATCAAACTTGACATGAATCGTTTCCTCAATGGTTTGTCTTCGTTTGTTGAACACACGGTAAGTTTTAGAAATGGATGAGTATCCGAGGAAAATTCCATCATCAGATTTGGAATCAAACTTTCCAAGATTATCTTTGTTGTTCAGGATGTAGCAGACACAACCAAAGATATGGAGATGTTCGATTGATGGTTTCCTATTACGAAAGAGTTCGTAAGCGGTTCTTCTGAAACGCTTGACAATCAGAGATCTGTTCTGAGTATAGCAAGCAGTATTTACGGCTTCAGCCCAGAACTGAGTGGCAAGGTTGGCTTCACTCAGCATAGATCTCGCAGCTTCAATCAACGTCCTGTTTCGTCTTTCAGCAACACCATTTTGCTGAGGAGTTCTCACAGAGGAGAAGTTTTGAGAGATACCTTTCTGTTCAAAGAAGGATTCCAGGGTACTGTTTTTGAACTCAGTCCCATGGTCACTTCTTATTGATCGAACAGTAAGGTTGTTGAGTCTTTCCATCTTCCTGACGAACAGGATGATTTCTTCAGGAGCATCACTCTTGGCACGTAAGAAGAAAACCCAAGTATATCTGGAATATTCATCTACGATTACCAGAGTATATTTCTTTCCACCAATGGATTGGACATTAACGGGTCCAAAGAGATCCATGTGGAGAAGTTGTAGAGGAGAGCTGATGGAGGAAATCTGCTTAGACTTGAAGCTAGCCCTGGTCTGTTTTCCTTTCTCACATGCTGAACAAAGAGATTCCTTTGTGTAGCGACAGTCAGGAAGACCAATAACCAGGTTGTTGATGCAAAGTTGATTCAGCGTCTTGAAGTTGAGATGAGAGAGACGCTTGTGCCAGAGCCAATTCATATCAGTGGAAGCACGTGATACGAAACAGAAGTTATCAGTGGAAGTATTCATATTGATGATGTAGATATCTGCATGTCTAACACCATTGAGAATAACTTCCTTTCTCCTGTTCTTGACTTTGCACTTTTTCTTAGAGAAAGAAACTTTGTGATTCTTATCACACAGTTGACTGATGCTCAGAAGATTATGCATCAGGCCTTCAACATAAGCAACTCTTTTGAAAGTAGTTACTCCGTTGGTAAGAGTGCCATACCCTCGGGTTTGGCCTCTACCGTTTCCGCCAAAGGTCACAGCAGGACCTCTTTCTTCACGGTAGTTAGTGAGGACAGATTTAGAACCAGTCATGTGTCGAGAGCATCCACTGTCCAAGTACCAGATGCCCTTATCCTGTAAAATATAGAGTTTAAGTTTTCTTTGGTACCCATAGAACTATGGATCCAGAAGTATCAGTAGGACTGGTTGAATCAGTGTCAGCCTTTACTGAAGTGTCAGTACAGGAGGCTGGAGTCTTGACTGAAGGAACAGTCTTGACAACCTTCTTTCCTTTGACTGATTTCTCAGTCTTAGGAATCTTCTTTACCTTAGCTGATTTTTCAGCTTTGGTAGCATCAGGACACTTACTCGCAATATGGTCATTTAATCCACAGTGATAGCATTTGCGATATTGAAAGCGTTTAGTGTGGTCCAGAAAGTTTTTGAACTTTAGGTGAGCAGGACCTGTACCAAGTATGCCTTTAGCATTGGACATTGGAGGAATTGGTTTCTTCTCCTGAGTCTTTTGCTTCAGGTCAATCTTCAGTCTGGGAGCAGGACTCTGAGAAAGAGACTTAGTTCCAGAGACTGAAGGACCACCACCCAGAACTTTGTTCTTGGGTTTAGGACCCTTGGTCTTTGAAGGTGTTTCAGTTTTGGATTTATCCTTAACTGTATTCTTTTTGCTCTTAGGAGCACCTTTAGGGTGAGTGTTAGAAGAAGAAGAAGGAGTGTTTTCAGAGGTATTAGGAAGAGGAATAGAATAAACAAATTTTCCAAATTTGAGCATGGAACTATCAGACTTAGTTTCTTCTTTCTTGTATCCACGAAAGAATCCAAGACCTCTTTTGCTTTTGTCAGACCTCCCTGAAGCTAATATTTCATCAACTTTTTCAGAGGCGTCACTCCATCCTTTGATGGTGACTTTTTCAGCATTTAATTGAGCAAGGGCCTTTTCTTTGGCAGCAAGAGCCAGTTCTCTTTCAATACAGAGAGTTTTGTTTACAGTGACCTGGTCCTTATAATTTTCTTCCAAAATGGTAAGCTGTTTTATTTTTTCTTGACATTCTTTGAGTTGTCCTCTAAGATCAATATTCATTTTTTCAGCAGAGGTTTTACCATTAAGGGCTTTGTAAAGATCGAGAGTGACCAGGTCCAACTGAGTTAAGCTTTCAAGAGGGATGAGAGGAATAGGTACCTGACTGGAAGAATCAGTCGCAGAGGTGGAAGCTTCAGGAGTTGTGGAAGAAGAAGCTTCAGGATCCTGAGGAGGAATCTCTTCAGGAACCTCTTCTATCTTAGCCATGAGAGCTAAGGTAGGTTCCTCAATAATGGCCATCAGTGCCACTTGAGTATCTTCCTCATCAGACGAGTCATCAGAGGAGACATCATCCCAGTCGCAGTCTTCTGCGATTAAACCTTTGCCTTTACGCTGAGTTTTCATCTTCTTGTACTTTTCTTTCAGGCGCTGGTATTTGGGGTTCTTGGAAGAAGATTTAGCAGAGGAGGGAGCAAACTGACTTTTTCTGTACCTGCAATCATTAGCAAAGTGTCCTTTGCCCTGACAGTTGTAGCAGATAGCAGTAGCCTTGTCAACAGGATCTGACTTAGGCTTGTCAGTAATAGAAAGATGTTTCTTTTTGTGGAAGTTTCCCTTTTTGGCAAACTTTTTGAAAGATCTGGTTAAAAGAGCAAGAGATTCATTGAATTCAGGATCTTCTGACATGTCAGAGTCAGAAGATTCTAATTCAGTAATAGTTACTGAAGAAGAAGTGGCAGCAACAGGAGGAACTGAATCAGAAACCAATGCAACAGATGTGCTTTTGGATTCTTTAGAATCTCTTATGAGATTCTTTTTCAGTTTCTTCTGTTGTTCACGGTTCAGAAGAATACCGTACAACTCACTTAGGGTGAGTGTCTTTATGTCCTTTGACATAGTTAAGCAGGAGGTGTAAATTTCCCAATGTTCAGGAAGAGCTTCCATGAACTTGGTAACCACCTCAGAGTTAGAGTAGGTAGTACCGATGGTCTTCAGATCAATCAGAAGACAGTTGAATCTCTGATGTAGCTGGGAGAGAGTTTCATCTTTCTGATGAATAAAGCTTTCGTACTGTCGAACCAAGAAAATCTTTCTTGATTCCATGAGTACGGCAGTACCTTCATATTGAACACAGAGTGTGTCCCATATCTCCTTAGCAGAGCGAAGGTGACATACAGAGTGGAATACATCGTCAGGGAGTGACATGGCGATGAGAGACCTAGCCTTGGTGTCAATGTTGACCAGGCGTCTGTCTTCATCGTTCCAGTCAGTTACGGGCTTTACCAGCTGTCTTTCAGGAACAGCAGGTTGGCCACCAGCAGCAGGAATGGGGTGGACGGTTTGTGTAGGCACATGTGGTCCGTTTTCCAGAAAGTAAGGAATCTGGGGATCAGAACCAGAGAGGAAAAGTTCCATCCTGGTTTTCCAAAGAGAGAAGTTGTCTTTGTTAAACCGAGGAGGCTTTCCAGCAGAGCCGGTATCAAAGTAGTTATCCTTAGCTTGAAGAGCCATAGAATAAGAAGAGAGAGGATCACAAGATTTTTCTTAAGAAGAAAATGAGAGCTTGTATCTGCTCTGATACCACTTGTTGGTCCCAAGTAGGTGACCTTCAAGTAAGGATAGTGTTTGGGATTATAGAAGGGGGGGGGGTTGAATATAATCACACAATTTCTCACTTTTAAATTCTTGTTTTATAAACAATATGAATTTACAGATTGTTGCGGAAATAGAAAAGACAATTAGTCTAAACTAAACAATCTAAGTTCTTTCACTATGCACTAAGTGAGAAGAGAATAAAGAAAGAAGATAGAGGGAATAAGAGAGAAAGGACTTGAGTATTTTAGGATGAAGAAGAAGTATGGAGAACATCTCTTCACGTCCTATTTATACTCCATGCATTAAATGCATGCAGACCTACTATTGTGACGTGTCACAATGTGAGTGGTCTGTTGTACTATTTACTATAAACAAATACTCTTTGCATGATGTACAAAAGAGGATGTTTGTAAACAGTTGCCTTATGGTCTGATAAGTACGGAGGGAACAGTAAAGTAACTGCCCTTATGTACTATTGTGTCAGAAAAGGCGGATAATCCTTTTGTGCATTAGACTAAGACATTGTTCTAATCCTTCAGGATTAGGATACTGATCAGTGACTAGATTCCTGAAACTGAGGAAGTTCAGGGTCACATGTATCCTGATGAATCTTCAGGATGTCATACGATAGTGAACAGACTGCTATCACTGAGTTCCGTCTTCAGATCACGAGCATGCTGTTCCTGTCATCAGCTATTTCTTCGACGTCGCTGATGGTTCTTTGTGTATGATCTTAATGTCTTCAGGAGGAGGTCTTCACTTCAGTGGACAGGATCAGTAGACTGCAGAACAGGCTCGTTAGTCTCCTGATCCTGATCCTGATCTATAAAGTTAAGTTACAGCATAAGTAACATGGAATAACACTGAACAGACTCAGTGATAATTCCTCAAGCTATAACAGAAGTAAAAACCTATTCACTAAGTAAAGATTCAGGATCATTATCATTTCATCAGGTCTTAGGAGAGCTGGATCAACAGATAGATTCTTCGAAACCAATTTGTTTGTTCTCAAAAGCAACAAAAGCTGAAAGCTGGCTATGGCATAGAAGATTTTCTCATCAGAATTTCTCAGATATTAGCAAACTAGCTAATGGTGGATTGGTGAAAGGACTTCCAAAGTTGACATTTGATAGAGATTCTTTATGTCCGGCTTGTCAAATGGGAAAGATGAAGAGAAGTTCTCACAAGTCAAAGACAGAATCTTCGTGTCAATCACCACTTGAGATGATCCACATGGACTTATGCGGACCGATGAGCATTCAATCCATCAATGGAAAGAAGTACATTCTAGTTATGGTTGATGAATACTCACGGTACACGTGGCTAGAATTTCTGAGAATGAAGTCTGAAGCTCCCGAGTTGATAATAAAGTTTATCAAGAGGATCCAAGTTCTTTTGCATCTTCCAGTTCGAAAGATTAGGAGTGATAATGGCACTGAATTTAAAAATGCTACTTTAGATGCTTATCTAACATCTGTTGGTATTTCTCATAATTTTTCAGGTGCTTATACTCTACAACAAAATGGAGTTGTCGAAAGAAGAAACCGAACCTTAGTTGAAGCGGCACGAACGATGTTAGCTTACTCCGGATTACCTCATACCTTTTGGGCCGAAGCTGTTTCCACTGCTTGTTTTACTCAGAATCGAACCATCATCACTAAGCGCTTCAAGAGAACTCCTTATCATATTATCAATCATAGAGTTCCTAATGTCAAATTCTTTCATGTTTTTGGTTGTAGGTGTTACATTCTAAATAATCGTGACAATCTTGGTAAGTTCGACAAGAAAGCCGACGAGGGATACTTTCTTGGTTATTCGCTAACGTCGAAGACTTTCCGGGTCTACAACAAAAGAACCAAGATGGTTATGGAAACCGTTTATGTGACCTTTGATGAAACCGTGTCACAGACTTCTGAACATAGCAGTTCAGAACTCGGAATGAATCGTCAACCTTCTACTACGACTTCTGATTCTATTTCTACTCCTAATAGTTCAGAACTCGATTTACTGTTTATGGATGCTTTTCTGGATATTTGTGCAGATAATGAAGATCTCATTCTTTCCAGAAATCCAAGAGTTGATATTCAAGATGTCCCAGAATATTCAAGCTTAAATGATTCCGGACCATCGGAGAATATTTGTTCTTCCTCTAACTCTGATCAGATCATACCTGGTCCAAGTGTTGAGCAATCAGAGTTAACCCCCGATAATCAATCAGAGATTCCTGCAATCATTGATGAAAATGATAGTCAGAACAATCTAGATGATATTGCAATTCTTCCTGCTCAATTGAAATGGACAAGAGAACATCCACTCTACAATGTGATTGGTAATGCAAATGATGGTCTTAAAACGCGATCTGCATCTGCAAATTACTGTTTATACAAAAGTTTCTTGAGCGTAATTGAACCAAAGAATGTATCTCAAGCATTAGAAGATTCTGATTGGCTCTTAGCAATGCAAGAAGAGCTTCTACAATTTAAAAGAAACAAAGTGTATCGCTTGGTTCCGAGACCGGAAAATAAATCAATCATTAAAACCAAGTGGATCCTCAGAAATAAGAAAGATGAATCCGGATTGATTGTCAGAAACAAGGCGCGATTGGTTGCTAAAGGTTATTCTCAACAAGAAGGTATTGATTACGATGAGACTTTTGCACCGGTAGCGCAGATCGAGGCAATTCGAATCTTCTGGCCTATGCAGCTCACAAGAACATCAAGGTATTTCAAATGGATGTCAAATCTGCGTTCTTGAATGGAGTCTTGCATGAAGAGGTCTATATAGAGCAACCTGAAGGGTTCGTCGATCCAGATTATCCTGATCATGTATGCATCTTGGACAAAGCATTGTATGGTTTAAAACAAGCTCCAAGAGCATGGTATGACACTCTGACTAATCATCTTTTATCCAAAGGATTCAAACGAGGTACGATCGATACAACTCTTTTTCTGAAGAAAGAAGGTGATGACTTGCTTTTAGTTCAAATTTATGTTGACGACATTATTTTCGGTTCTACTAATCCTGAGTTGTGTACAAAATTTTCTAAAATCATGGAGACAGAGTTTGAAATGAGCATGATGGGTGAATTGAATTTCTTTTAGGAATTTCAAGTCAAACAAAACCCTGATGGCATCTTTATAAATCAGTCAAAATATATTAAAGATATGTTGAAAAAGTTTCAAATGACTGATTGTTTTCCAATTAAAACACCAATGCCAACTGGAAATCTTTTGGGTCCTGATTTAGCCGGTAAATCTGTTGATCAAAAGGTTTACAGAAGCATGATTGGTTCTCTTTTGTACCTCACTGCAACTAGACCGGATATTATGTTCGCCACATGTTTTTGTGCTAGGTTTCAAGCTAATCCTAAAGAGTCTCCCCTTGCGGCAGTCAAAAGGATCTTATGGTATCTCAAAGGCACACCAGAGTTGGACCTTTGGTATCCGAAAGATTCTAGTTTTGAGCTAATATCTTTCACAGATGCAGATTACAGTGGTTGTAAATTGGATAGGAAAAACAATTCTGGATCGTGTTAGTTTTTAGGTGACAAACTTGTTAGTTGGACTTCGAAAAAACAAAATTGCGTCTCCACTTCTACGGCCGAAGCAGAATATGTTGCCGCTGCAAGTTGTTGTTCGCAAGTGCTTTAGATGAAGACACAACTACTAGACTATGGTTACAAGTTGAAGAGAGTCCCTATTTACTGTGATTCGGAAAGCGCCATAGCAATAACGTCAAATCCAGTTCAGCATTCCAAGACCAAGCACATCGATATTCGTTATCATTTTATTAAAGATAATGTGGAGAAAGGTAATATCGAGATGTTCTTTGTTCAAACAGATTACCAACTTGCTGACCTTTTCACTAAACCTTTAGATGAAAAGCGTTTTAACTTTTTGGTTAGCAAGCTTGGCATGCTTACTCCTACTTAAATTTGTTCCGCGTCTTAATTTAAGGGGAAGTTGCTTCATTATTTTGGATTGGATACTATCTGACTAACATCTAAGGATTCATTTTCAATGAATACCAATTTCTACCTTGTTTTGCAGATTATCCATTTGAGGGGGAGTACTTAAAAAGATATCATTTTTAGGGGGAGAGTTCATATAAGCTTTAATGCTTACATATTTGAAAGATGAACAACTTTCAGATATGAAAAATTGTTTTTAAATGTTCAAACTCACTTCTCGATTCTCAAATGATTTTTTCGAATTAGAAGTGTGATTTTACATGTTTTCATATAATGATGAATTGACGGATATTCTCTAACCTGTGTGTTTCCAAAGATTAATACTTGCGTATGATCTTTTCATATATTTTCAAGTATTCATACACACCGGTTTCGCTTCTTTTGTCTTCGTTATTACCACGTCTCTATATGCTCCTATTGTTCGGTGATAATATACTCGCTTGCTATTTCCATGTTGTACTTCATCGTTTCTTTGATCAGATACGTTTTTCAATGCTATATCTATATCTTGTTCATATAGATAACTTTCATTTTTTTTGTGAACCTATCATTTTCAAAACCATATCTCACATCATATAATGAATCAGTTTTCTTAAACAAGTCTATATCATTCATGTTATTCATTGCATATACTTGTTTGAAGAAATTCTTATGCTTCATATTGGCTCATTGATTCAACCGTTGAATCATTGTACTTTCATGTTTAGGAAACTTATTTCATGGGATGTGTGAGCTTAATAAAACTTCTATGGATTACCAGAACCGGAAATCCTACCCAAGAAGTTATCCTTGAGAAATGAGTGAGGGGTCTCCATCAAAGAGTGGGGGAGATAACTCAGGTGGTTGAGTTATTCTCATAGTGATTGAGCGGAAAAATTTAATAAGAGAGATTGGTTAGAAGTGAGGATGATTAAAAGATTTGGAGGGTGTGAGACAGAGTTAAAAGAAAAATAAAACTCTGCACCAACCACTTCTAAGCCGGGCAACCACATAATCTATCGGTTCACATTCTTTGGTGACTGATATTAAACAAGGCAAAGCCCAATGCCGACTCTCGTTTTACCCCACTAGCTACTCATTTCCTTCTTAACAAGAAGATGTTTCATTTTTGCACGGGGATGCAGCACATAGTCTATCAGATTTTCATTTGGAAAATCGATATTGAAATAGAAGGAAGTTGCCCTGCCTTTGAACTTCATTTCTACACATCGAGTCGTGAAATGGTTTCACATTTTGAGCCTTATGAAAGCACATGATGCTTTTTCTTTCATCACAAATACACACAAGGAATTTGTTTCTTTGTCGGAACGTTCATAGGAATACTTTTAGTGTTTGCGATGATTGAACGGAAGCCCTGGGGAGTGATCATTACTAAAGCTCTTTATATAGTGCATTTGTTGTACTGAGTTGCTTTGTGCTTCTCATAGGCATTCCAACTGATTCATTTGTTGTTTCAGGATTTTCCCACTTAAATCTGAATTTGAAAAGATTCAGATTACTTTATGGAATTGACGGTTTTTCTTTGAGTATAAAGGGGGAATTCTGGTGTAACAAGGTGGAGATTGTTATGTGACATGGTTTTTGACATACTTGGTGGTTCTTTCACATGTTATCTCTTCGGGAAGTTGATCTGATCATACATTTCTAGAGTTTTGATGATTATTTCATATTTCATCAAAAAGGGGGAGATGGTTTAGAAATGTAAAGTCGAGAAATGCTTTTTGAAGATATTTTGGGGAGATGGTTCTGACATGTCAAGTCAAGGAGAAGATTACGAGATATGACGAGAGTTGATTGGTTTCGAGGTGATCAATTTCAATGTTTGATGATTATTTGAAGATATCTCGTTCGTTAAAGTTTCTCATTCAAAGTTGGTTAAAGCTTCATGAAGATTTGGATGATTCTTGAAGATTATTACCGAAGCTTATTGTTCAATAAAGCTTATTGTTGATGTTCAAAATGTTGATTGCTTTCTTGAAGACGTTTGCCTAATTCTTTTCGTGATCTCGAATCCAAAGGGGGAGATTGTTAGATGCAAAATCGGATTGTATCCGAGATCACAAGTTGGTGCTCAAAGTGAAGACAAAGGCAAAGTCAAAGTTGTTAAAGAAAGTCAAAGTTTGCTTTTATTGTTTTAGTTTTTAGTTTCATTTGTAATAGTTTTGTTTAGTTTGGGTTTAAAATGTAAATGTTGTAAAGTTGAGGGTGTAAGGGTGTTTGAGTATAAATACCCAAAGTGATGTCATTTGTACTTAGGAGAATGTGTGTGCAAAACGTGTAAAATAGAATGAGTTGTGTAGAGTTAGTTCTTAAGTGTGTGTGTGTTGGTGTAAACACTATGTGTAAACAATTTCATCAAGATCTATGACATACGGTTTCCAATTCATCTCTACTTGATTGTATTGTGTTTAGAACTTGAATCTGGAACTACAATATATATATATATATAATTATGTTAATATATATATTTTGGGTTGTAAATTTATCCGGGTAGTTATTATGTTGTCTCGATTTTTAGTTAGTAAATGTTTTAATTATAAATTTGTAAGCTTTCGTTTTGGATTTGAAAATACTTATTAAAGTATAATTAGCTTTTGGTGGTTTACTTAGAAAATGAGATCCTATATGTTTTGTTTTGGGTTTTAAAAAATGTGGTTTTGGTGAAATCGTAACCGAGGTGTTACAATTATTCTTTGGATAATTAATTGGGATTATCATCTTTGTTTTTTTGATCTTCAGTAATCTTTTGGATTATTCTTTCTTAAGCTTTAAGCAAAGAATTAATTAGG
Source organism: Centaurea solstitialis (assembly GCA_030169165.1). Classification (NCBI taxonomy): domain Eukaryota; kingdom Viridiplantae; phylum Streptophyta; class Magnoliopsida; order Asterales; family Asteraceae; genus Centaurea; species Centaurea solstitialis. The sequence continues at coordinate 61,034,155 of CM058044.1, read as the reverse complement.
ATACCTTCTAATTTTGGAGATATCTAATGGATTCTTTTCTTGATCCCTAAGTCATGAATCATCATAAATATATGATGATTGCTTTATTATTGATAACCAAGAAGAAACCAAAAACAACATTAAAACCCTAGCTACAGATCTCTCTTCGGTTCCTCGATTAGAGATTTTTCCCTTGTCGGATTATCTCCATAGTCTGGATTTCGTGTAACCTGGGCATAGAGTCGAAATGTCAATTTCGGAAAGTGTACTCATCACGATCCGTCAAGAAGATCCAAGTTACCCACAAACTTCAAGGTCAGATTTCTCCTCCCACTTCCTCAACAGTTTTTTGCCATTGTCTTGAAATTGAAGTTATCCACGGTTGGTGGCTAAAAGTCGTAAGAAAATTTTGAGTATTGGTTAACAGCTTACTCAATATTGTAACCATTAAAAAATGTTTAAATATAATATCATGATTTAGGTAAAATTTTGACTAAATGGTTATTAACAAAAAAAAATCCGTGACTAAGGGACGGTCTAAAAACTATGGCCATGGTTTTAATCTAAACCATTGTTTTATATACACATATATATAGATATATATATACATATTAATTATCGATTCCTAATTGCACAGAGAATGGTGATTAGAGTTACAGTATTGATTGGTCAGTGAGATCTTCATCGTTTCAAACTTGAATTAGTTAAAAGGTATGTGATGCTTTCTTTCCTCATTTTCTTTATTTTTAAGTCCCAACTCTGAACTTTCAGTTTGTTTGTATTTTGAACATGTTTAATTATTTGTTAGATGAAATTAATGCTTGGTTAGGAGCTTCTTATGGATCAATGGCGAGTGCTTATGATAGGATTGATCAATTACCTCTTTTTGTTCTTCCAAACATAAAACAGTACAGGACGTTTCACGTATGAAATACACTATATATAAACACTGCATTTTCACTCGTATTGTTTCATATGTGAACAACACATGAAAACTTTTTCTGTATGATTTATTAGACTAATGTGACTTTAACAATGCATTATATGTATATTTGTGTGTGTGTATATATATATAATAGGGTTCGGTTCCAGTGAAAAGTTGATGTTTCCATAAGAAATAATGATCAACAGTTGGATGAGAAATTAATGCACATTAAAATGAAATGCACCGAGACAAGATGCACTGGATCAAAGCCTTTCTAAAGCGCACTGAGTTCCCATCTATTTCTCACAATCCTCCCCATTAACTCAATTTCTCAAACAATCCTTCGCCTATATATATGTGTTTGTGTTTGTGTATATACATGTTTGTGTATTATGAGTTTACACGGAACCGAACCCCTCCCATGAATCGCGCCTAGTCATCCGCCGTGGACTTGACGTGGCGCCTACTCATCCGCCACGTGTCGCGCTCTCGGTTGTCCTCACGTTCACAACCAAAAAGTGGTTCACATTTGAACCCACCCCTATATATATATATATGTATTATCTTTAAATTAATGAAATCTTTAAATTTTGTCTATTATCTTAATCAAAGGTAGTATTGAAGAGGAAGACTGATATTTTGGATGGACGACATAGAAAAGGGTATCACACAGGAAGCTTCCAATTTCATCAAAGATCTTCTTCATGGACAAAAAGAAAGACAAAAAGATCACAATCCACTCTCACCGTCCATAAGCCGCAATATTTATGAACCCATCCGTCGTATGATCCCTAGAGCAGAAGAAGAAGTCAAACTTGGACTTGCTCACGGTTATACACGCATATTCTCTAGCAATGTCAAAGCAAGATATATGTATGATTTATTTCAACGACTTAAATCCCCACCAGAAGAAGTTGGGACTGAATGTGTGAACACGGTACATCCTAAATTAGATAGAATCAAGGCATGTTATGATGATAAGGTTGACGTAGATTTGGACATTTACCCTAGCCCTAAAGTTGGTGCCAGTGCCTTAACGTATTTGATGGTTGTGGATGCTTGTTACATACTTGAACTCATTTACAAGTGGTTAGAGAATAAGAAAAGTATAGGTGATTCGTTAGATGTGAAGTATAATCTGGTTCATCTAGATAACCAGATCCCTTTCTTTGTTCTTCAAGACATCTTTGAATGCACCCTTTTGAAACTTATTGAGCCAACAATGTTAACACCACCCTCTCTTCCAAAGCTTATCCTTGCATTCCTAGAAGACATCATTCCCTTTGAAGCAAACATAGTAATTCCTGATGATGATGATGATCCAAATAAATATAAACATATTCTTGACCTTGTGTACCAGTGTTACAAGCCTCAAGATGCCTCGTCATCGGATCAATTATCCCGTGTGACAACAATGTTCTCGGCTAGAGAACTGGCAAAGGCTGGGGTGAAGTTTAATCCTAATCCGGATCACAAATGGAAATTAGACATGAAATTCACATCATCTTGGGGTAATGCAACTTTAATAATGCCACCAATGCGCATAGAAGAATCAACCGCATGCGTTCTGTGCAACCTTGCTGCCTATGAGCGGGTCTTTCCTGAAGTTGGTAATTACATTACATCATATGTTTTTGCTATGAAGACGCTATTGGACACAGAAGGGGACGTTCTCACGTTAGTAGAATCAAATATCTTTAGAAATCAGACCGGTCACGGATATGTTGTTTTTTTGATCCATAATTTATGGAATGGCGTAGTTCTTAGAGAATTCTTATACGCCAAAGAGTGGCAAAAGATGGGAAAGTATTGCAACAGTGGTTTAGGGTGGACGAGGCGTACCTACTTTAGCGGGGCATGGAGTTACATAGCATCGATTTCCGCATTAATCCTCTTCATTCTTACAGCCATTCAAACCTACTGTTCTATTCGTACCATTTAGCTTAAAACTTGTTATACAGGTTTGCTTTCTGTATGTTTCTTCTTTTAAATATGTCTATGAATAAGTCACTTCATTGTTGTGTGTATTAGTTTCAATGTTATCCTCAACTCATGTATACGTGCATAATTAAATTACTCGTGTATGACTTGTGAATAAATATCTCAGGCTATTAATTGGAATTAAAACATCTATATTTGTTGTTCTTTTTATTTTATGGCTTGTTCCAATTTCATCATAGTAAAGGTCCTTTTATTTTATGGCTTGTTCCAATTTCTTCATAATAAAGTTCTTTAATAATTTGGTCTAAAAAAACAATGTTATGTTCATCTAAGAAGATGCCAACGAGAAAAAAACAAACCTGTTAGTTTATTTAATTTGATTGTTGTATTTTTATCATTTGTTCCAATAGCGTATACTTTATATTCACCTCTTCCTTGTCGAGTAAAATAAATTGAATTCAGTAAAATAAAATTGGGTTTTAAATTATAAAATAGTTCTAACGTTAGAAAAATCCCAGGTCTGAGAAAAATAAAAGAAATCAAGAAAAATTCATAGATATATTTTCAGTTGGGCATGAAATATTCATAGAATTACATTCTTTTGGTTCTTCAAAAAAAGTTCACCACCATCCATCGACACTATAAGTCCCTTGGTAGCGCCTCGAGTTTCCATGCAGACACGCCTGGGATGTGTTATGCCCCCGTACAGGCTTCACGACAGGCTTTCGGCACAGGTTTGGCAACGACCACTCAACCCTTGCTCTCTCCTTTTTTCTCTCTTTTTTTTATTCAGGCTTGTGGGTAGTGATATTCCTATTTTGGGCTTGGTGAGGGCGTGTGGATAAAACTAATGTGTCGCTAATGTAGCGGCTCGAACTTTATGGGCTTGTGGGTTGTGCTACCGAAGGTCCAAACAAGCAATGACTATCACAACTACAAAAAGATCATTTCATACACTAGGTGATACACAAGCAAAATATATTAATAGATTAAGACAATCACATCACATTCATGTAAAACATTAATTTTAAGGTATGAAATAAAATTTTCATATATTTAAGAGATTATTTAACGGTTGCCTACAAATAATGACATGGAAATTACAAAATCTGACATGTGAGGTTTATTTTTTTAATTATTAAGTAGCTTTTATAAATAAAGAAGAATAAAATAAAGGGAAAATTGCCGAAACAGGTAACATATATGTCCAAAAAATTCAATCAAGGAAACGTACATTTTTTTTGCCATAAAAGGATTATGCATTTGATTTTGTCAAAAAAAAAAGGGAACTTATAATTGAAGCTAAAAATCATAAGTGTAAAAAGTAACCGACTCAGAAAGGTTAACAATATGTGTTTCACATAAGTTCCCTCATTTTTTACAAAAGCAAATACATAATCTTTTCATAACCAAAAAAAAAAATATGTTATCTTAATTAGATTTTTTAAATATTTATATTACTTTTTTTCGACAATATTCCCTAAAATAAACATTAAATGTTAGAAGAATAAATTGAAAACATAACGTATATGCAGAGGCAAGATCTTTTGTTTTAATTTGCATATAGTTCCCGCTTCATTCCGGTCCTAAAACACACCATTAATTCACAGTGAAAAACCTCCATTGCTGTACGGCTTCAATCCAAAGCCATGAACAACCCAACCCGCAAGCTCAAGAAGCCACAAACTTCTTCTTCTTCTTCTTCTTCTAAGGTAATTAATCAATCAATATATTCATCATGTTCTAATTCATTTCAAATAACCCTAAAACATTTCATATAATTCATAGTTAGGGCTCTGTTTTCATTCATTCGGTTGTTATTAATTTGTATTCTGCAGTTCGATTTGGAAGAGATCATTGGGTTGACGACCACCAATGCCAACGGATTGGCTTCTAGCTTCTTCGATTCCAAGTTCGTTTATATCGCAGGGTGTGTTGTGGTGCTTTACGACGTCGATTTAGGGACACAATCGCACCTTTTGGTGTCTAATCGTTCGCCCAAACCCTTCACCTGTGTTGCTGTCTCTCTAGATGGAAACTACATTGCAGCTGGAGAGGTCTATTATATTTCTTCTCACTTTTTGCACTATATATTACTTTGTGCATTTGAAGGAAATAATCTCCACTTTGCCTTTTGTAATTAGTACCACCTTTATAGTTGTTAAATTGGGTCTGTTTGCATTTAGGAAATAAAGTTTTTATTGAAATGCTGATAAAAGAAACATATAAATAATGATTCTTTATGTTTGACAGTTAGAGTGTAGTTAATGACTTTTATCTCTTAAATGTAACAATATCAAGTATATTAAAGTTTACAGCTCAAAGTGACATGTTTATCTGCTTTTTTTTGGATTCTGAAAGTTGATTCTAAAATGGAATTCTCATGAAGTTCTTTTGCTAGAGTTAAGTATTTTCAAGTTTTCCGATTACAGTTACATATAGTTTGATCTTTTTGGATTCTAAATGGGATTGCAAGGAGTAGCTAATTCTCTCACTTGTGATCTTACATATTTTGAAAGTATCAACTGCATCAAATCTGAACTGCTAGAAAAGCGGGCTCAGCAATGTAGATCTCTATCTTAGATGTAACAAGCTTGAATTTTTTGTTCTTTTAAAAAGGCTTCAGTTTCTCGATCTTTATGAAAAAAGATTGAGTTTCTTGATGATAGCTTAAGAAATATCAATGCCACCTTTTATCTATTTATCATATTTGGTGCAATATATTCTTGGTTGGAACGACTGAAATCTTTGCATAAATCATTTCGTTGCATAAATAAATATTAGACTATTTCGTTACATAAATAAGTATTAGACTTTTCATAAGCTAGTTGCTTGGGGATCTAGTCCATTAATTTTTTTAGTCTGTTTTCGGTTATCTTCTCGGTGTATCTCATCCTAATGTGCATCCATATGCATCCAACGGTTGATAATCACTTCTTAGGTTTCTCACATTAACCTCGACTTCTCACCAGAACACAACCTCTCTTCTGCATGGCTAAACTTCAAACAAATATACTTGCATCATCAGAAAAGGCTTTACTGACTGAATGCTTACAAGTCTTATATTGCTTTTCATTTATTGGATAAAAGCTTAATGCTGTCTTCTTTTCCTACCTTTGTTTTTATCCTCTTTTACTATATTTTTTTCATCTTGGTCAGTGGTTGCCTAAAAGTGCAACATCTACGTCTGATATTTCCTAGTAGAAGTGTTGGAAGACTTTCTGAAATTATTGACCACTTGTATTTTCTGTACTTGCATCATTCAGTCAGGACATCAACCTGCCATAGTAGTTTGGAGCTCTGCAACTTTGGCTTCTGTTTCAGAACTGAAAGGCCATCAATATGGTGTAGCTTGCATGGCTTTTTCACCAGATGGTTAGTTGAAGCAAGTCAGTTATCTCTCTAGTATCTTTTTAAATATACTCCATTGACAGTCTCGCTTGCGTGAAAGGAATTGACAAACGTTATCCCGGAACATATTATATTCATTTGTTATTTGCATCTTCCTCTATTCCATCTTCTTATATATCCAGGCAAGCATCTAGTATCGGTTGGATTTCCTCAAGACGGGTACCTATGCCTTTGGGATTGGCGAAGTGGGAGACTAGTTAAAAAGCTGAAAGCATGTTCATCTTTTTCGGCTGTGACATCTGTTAGCTTTTCAGTGGATGCAAATTTCATCTTGACTGCTGGAAAGAAGCATTTGAAGATATGGACAGTTGGATTGCCTACAAAATCTCGAGCTAAAACTAACTCATTATCACTAAGTATGCATGGAAAAACTCTTAATCTTGGTCATCACAAAGCTTGTACATTTACTGCTATCACATCATCATTGAAGACTAATGGGAATCTTGCTGATGGCAAGAGTGGTGATCTGGTACTTGTTTATGCACTAACAGATTCAGGTAGATGGTTTTTATTGCTTTTTCATGGATCAAATCTGCTGTTTTAGTTTGTATTTAAATATCAAAAATACTTTTTCCTTTCTGATTTACAGGAGTTTTATGCCTTCTACATGGTGGGTTGACAATTACACGTTCGGTGAATCTAAAGGTAAATTGCATTGCATGTAAATCCATATTCAGGAAACCAAGTATTTTTTTTAAATGGATTAACGAGACAGGATTGCATGATTCTAAATACAACTTAGGGATCTATATAAGGCAAACATACCTTTAAAACAAAAAAAAAAAAAATTTAACCCTAATTTACCATATCTAAGATCTTCAATGGAGTGAAGATGTTAATTATGCCCAATTTGTTACCATATCTTAGTTTGTGTTCTTGCCTAATTCATTTTTCTTTTGTTGTATTGCGAACTTTTGATCTTTGCTTTTATATCTTTCTCATAGCTTGTTGTGTTCCACCTATTTTCTGTATACAACAATTAGGTTGAAAAAGGCTATGCATTATCTGCATCACGAGAGTTCGTTGCTTGTGCATGCAATAATGGAGAGGTAAAGCTGTACACCGTTGGTTCCCTTGAATATGCTGGAAGCTTACATTATAGCGAAGATAAACAAAGCAACAAGACAGCCAATAATACCCAATTCCAGTCGGAAGCCTCTCAAGTGGGAATTCAGCAACCTCCTACCTTTCCAGATGCAATAGCTTGTCAATTCTCTACCTCAGAAAAGCTAGGTAAGCATCATTCTCTAAAATTAGATTTAGGGATATCAAATTCCTTTGTGGTATCCAGCAACGGTCTGGAGGCAGGCTAGTTTCATGATGTTTTACATTTGCCTTATTTTCTATTTGAGCAATTATTCAAGAACATCATTATGTATATATATATATATATGTCTGTGTAGAGGAAAGTTCAAATGTGAACCACTTTTTGGTTGTGAATGTGAGGACAGCCGAGAGCGCGACACGTGGCAAAGACTAGTCAATAAAGGCGGCTTTGAGTGTGGTCCACCCCTTTAATTCAATGCCCTCCCATGAATCGCGCCTAGTCATCCGCCGTGGACTTGACGTGGCGCCTAGTCATCCGCCACGTGTCGCGCTCTCGGTTGTCCTGATGTTCACAACCAAAAAGTGGTTCACATTTGAACCCACCCCTATGTGTGTGTATATATATATATACAGAGAGAGAGAGAGAGAGAGAGAGAGAGAGAGAGAGAGAGGAAAGTTCAAATGTGAACTCATCTTTCATTGTGAACGTGAGGACCAACAAAATCGTGCCACGTGGCAATCTGAATCGGCACCTAAGCTTTATTCAGTAGGAATATCATGCAGACTGAATAAAGCTTTTATTCAGACTGAATAAAACATGAATGTTCAAACTGAGTATTGCCACATGGCGCAATATTAGTGGTCCTCATGTTCACAATGAAAGATGAGTTCACATTTGAACCTGACCCTAAATATATATATACACACACAAAATCAAGTTTTCGAGCAAGGAATCAAGAATCATGTTAAGCCTTCTATCTTGCAGTGGTGGTTTACAGAGATCACAGTCTCTATATTTGGAATATTCATGGAAAATTCCAGGTGATTGTTCAATATTTCATTTATTGATTTCAAAAACCTTGCTTTTTTTTTAATTCTTTTTTAATAGCATATCCTTGTTGCTAATTAAGTACAGTACTGAATTTATATTAGAAACATTTACATTATGACTACTGAGTCCGATAAAAAACTGTTTTGTTGTTTAGGCTACCAAGTGTTGTGTGCTAGTTTCACATAGTGCCTGCATATGGGATGTCCAGAATCTTCCATGTGAAAACATGCACGATCCTTCTCTCGCATGTGTTGCTAGGGGTTGCAATGGTGGAGTTTCCTTTGCAACATGTTCAGCAGATGGTACTATTAGGCTATGGGATCTTGCCTTGCAATCTGAATCACAAGAACCAGCTGGCTCTTCGTGTTTAGGTAAAATCGTAATTTTATGGTTTTTGCTTCAAAGTATCTGAATATGGAGTTGTTGGTTGTTGATTCATCCATTTCTCTCTCTCTCCCTCCCTCCCTCTGCAGTGGGTGCTGGAACTTTTGAACGTGAATCGGTAGTATCAGGTGTTACCAGTCAAGGGTATCGATCTATGGCAGTTAGTTCGGATGGAAAGCACCTTGCTGCTGGTGATTCTGATGGAAACCTGCATATCTTCAACTTAAACACGTCTGACTATACATGCATACAGGTTTTGAGATGATAAAATTTGATTTATTAATGACTGCATGATCGGAATCTTGTCTCCCTGTTTCCTATTATGCTCTTTTTGCACTAATCACACTGATCAACTATGCTTGCAGGATGTTCATAAAGCAGAAATTCTTTCCTTAAATTTCAGCTTGCCGGTCAAGAAGAGAATTAATTCGGCCGAGGAAGTAGAAAGCTACTATTTTCTAGCTTCAGGAGGAAGCGATAGGATGATACAACTTTTTGATGCAAACAGGTTTAACTTTTGTCAATTTTACCCTTGATAGACAATCTTAGAGTTTCATTGTTTGTTAGTTTCATTTAAAATGCATTTTCCCATATCAGGAATTTTGATCTGATAGCAAGTGTTGATGATCATTCAGCGGCTGTGACTGCGGTTAAACTCACTGGAAATGGGCGGAAGATTATCAGTTGTAGTTCTGATAGGTGAGCTTTTATTATGCTATACACCTCAATAGTGTTCAGTTTATTTTACTTGCTATACACCTCTTTTATTTATTTTTTATTTGTTTGTATAAGAATAACATGACTTACCAAAGGAGTGTTAGCCTAGTGGTAAGGCTTGGGCACTACATAGTGGTGAACCCGAGTTCGAGCCCTGGGGACGCATTCTGGAGGTACGGGGCTTCGACCCGGGCTGCATGCTTTAGCAGTCGGGCTTCGGCCCAAAATTGCCGAGGATTAGTCTGGGCCCAATGTGGTCTGGGATACCTCTTCCAAAAAAAAAAGAATAACATGACTTCTGGAAGCTTCGGTTTTCTGCTCTGATACCATGAAAATGTGTAGTAAACGAAAGATAATAGAAGAGAAACTATGGGAGAAGTGTAAATCTCGTATTATTAGTTTTGTAGATAATATATTCTACTTATGATAAGGGGGAGAATACATCATTAACATATAAGTAATATCTGGAAGCTGCTGACATGCGCACATAACTAACAGTATTTAACTTCAGCAAATTGGAAGTCGATTTCTAAATTCTACTAGATTGCCTTCACAAGGATTTAATATGTCTATTGTTTATGAAGGTCTCTAATCATTCGAGATGTTGCTGGGAGGGGTACACAGTATGATATTTCTCATTCACATCAGCAAATTGCATCTGGTGGAACTGTATGTGATTTAGCCATTGATACAACGACAGAGACTGTTGTCACAGTGGGGCAGGCAAGTGCATTTGAATTCCCATTTTAACGGCTTCCATGCCTTGGAGCCATAGATGGAAACTGAGAGCTAATATCATTAGAGTTGAAAACTTGAAATGCATATTAAATGATACAAGATTAACATCGTAGAGATGGGTTTAAATGAGAACCAAAAACTCATTGAGTAAGGGCAACCAACTATTCAGTATGAATAACACTAGTGATTCATAATGAAAAATTGAAAATACATGATATGCATGATAAAAATACATAATGTCATGATAAAAAAGCATTAGATCATAAATAATGAAAACACATGATATTCATCTGATTTTCATGATTATTCAGTGTTATTCATCATGAATGCCAGGGTCTCAATGAATTTGAGGCTCCCAATGGAACCCACCCCTAACATCATATATACTTTGTAAGCTTTTTAATGGTTCACATGAGTGATGTATACAAGAATTGTACCATCCTATACTCCCCCAACAATTATCAAGTTCGACCATTATCTATGAAAATATACAGTGCCAACTGCCAATTTATCCGAATTAGCAGCACCTAAGGCATTAAATTGCTAATCAATATCATGACCAAGTTAAATTGCTACTATAGGATAAGAGTATAAACATATTCAATGTTGCTGCTGGGCAAGTAATCAGATCATTTAAACAGGGTGGAGATTTTGGAGACCCAATAAAAGTAAGTATTCTTCTATGTTCAGCATGGTATCATTATCACTTGACCTGAATCAAAGTTGATCACATTTGCTAACAAATTTGCTCCTCAGGTTGCTCTAGACCCCAGTTGCAGCTACTTGGTGTGTTCTTACTCTGATAGGTCTATTTGCATGTATGATTTTATGAGTGGCGAGATGGTTGCGTGCGGACTGGGGCATGGTGAAGCCATTAACGGAATCATCTTTTTACCTGACTGCAAGCATCTGGTTTCTGTGAGTAAATAAATTATGGTGCTTACATTTTCTGTCATCATCTTTTTCCTATAAAACAGGTAGCCCACATTATGCTACTATACATGACTATTTGGTAGTCGCTTAATGATATAGAAAGTGACTTATTCAGTAAGCTTTTAGGAGGGAGCGTTATGCAGAAAGCCAAGTTTTGTCCAAACATGTCTCTTCCAATTAAAAAACATGCTCATTCCATCTATGAAAACACCCTCCCATACAAAAACTTTTCCGATCTATACAGATTATCCACGCAAACAACTTCATTCATACAGTGTTAATGGAAAACCACAACCAAACAGTCCCTTAGTTCCTCACAGTTATAGATCTGTTTTCACTAACAGTGATGTCCAATAATACTTAAAGCACAAAGAAATAAAGCAACTGGAAGTTAGAAAACCCAAAAATGCAGCTCTCTCTGAATAGAAGTTAAAATAGATCGTTGTTTGTTTTATGCCTTTTGCTTACCATCAACTTCATTGATGTTCTCAGGTAGGTAGTGACGGCTGTATATTTGTTTGGAAAGTGCCTACAGTTTTGACGTCAAGAATGTTGCAAAGGATCAAGGAAAATTCTTGCCCATTGTCCCCAACTACAATCGCTCCGTGCGCAGCTGTGAATCAACTTAAATTTTTTGAAGAAAATTATCTCAGATCGCAACGCACAGATAGAGCTGTGGTTTGTGAAGGAAACTGTCCTCAAGAGACATCAACATTCAAATTTAGTGTATCAAGACTTCCACAGTGGGCTAAATCCAAAGTCACCAGTCCTTTGGTTATCCCCATGGACCCTATATTATCCGAGGTATAGAAACAAGAATATCGGAAGCTTACATATACAAAAAATCAAGACCAAATAGATTAGATGCTTTTCTGTATTTTCTCAGTTTTTTGTTAACCGTGGGTGTCTGGGTCAGTTTGTGCACACCAAGTGTGAGAAGGGCGTGTGAGTTCTTTAGCCGTATATAAATATTATATATTTCAAAGAGAAAAAGTTAGTCTGATGACAAAATCAATGATGGTATCTAAGATAAATCCTGTTCTATTCCCATTCCAAGGGCACCAAATGTCCACTTTATTCATATGGTTCTTAGCCCTTTAATACTTGCATTATTCTTTTGATGCCAGATTGCTGATCGAGAAGACCATTCTCCTTCGAAACCACTTAGTGATGGAAATGCTCCTGTGAGCCTTCAACTACATACGCCATCCAACCACAATACGGAGAGAATTACTCAAGGTAGTTCATGTGGTACGAGTAACAGCAAAGCTACCCAAGGAACTTGCAGGTATTAAATATTAGCTGTAGTATTTAGAAGAGTATCCATTGGTTGTACTACAGTTTAGTTGTAACATCATGGGTTATTATTTAAATCTGCTACAGGAGCTTTGCATTGGACAGACGCTGGTTAACTATTCATACAGTATGCTTAGATCTTTTAAATTCTCCGGATGTTTGCAGCACTAATGAACGAATTGTGCCCTTATCTTCAGATCCATGTAAGTCCAGACTAAAATCCTCCTGTAGTATTGCATGACGAGTAAAATCGAGTTGCTAACTGATTCTATCCTGTTAGATTACACATCTTTCAAAAATATAAACACCTTGCGGCCTGTTTGTAGCAGCTTAATGGGACCGCAGCTTATTCGGGCAGCTATACATGACTGTTTGGTAGTGGTTAATGATATACAAAGTCTTATTCAGATAAGCTTCTAGGGGGGGCGCTTTATGCAGAAAGCCAAGTTTTTTTTCCAAACCTGCCCCTCCCAATTAAAAAAACATGAGCCTTCCATCTATGAAAAATCCCTCCCAAACAAAAACCTTTGCAATCTGTACAGACAGATTAATCCACACAGACATCTTTATCCGTACCAGAATTACTAAGACTCTTAAGGCATTAGTAATAGCATAACACTGATGACTTGATACATGTTAATTCGTTTTATCCTTCTAGGAAAAAAGATATAAGTCCTGACATTGAAATTTTAACTATGGCTTTTAAATTTTAATTTTATATCCGACTCGTATAATCTTTTGTATTATTATATCTTATTCATCAATCAAACTTGTCGAATTCTGTTAGATACAAGGAATCTATCAATTTTCAAGCTGAAAATTGTCACTTGATCTTAAAAGTCAAATATGCCGATAGTCGAGTATCTTGCATATTATCTATGCGGCTATCTACGAGCTAAAGCTCCTTGAATGTTCTCTGAGTTGCAGAACCTCATGTGTCCACAGAAAAGTGTTGTTCATGCATTATATACTCATCTGGTTGAAGGGATTATGTCTCTCCAGCGTCATCCAAGAGTTTATTGTAGTCCGATTGACCACTTTATCTCCTCGACATTGATGACTTTTTTGCAGCACATGCCATGCTTCAGAGGCAACCAACATTGAATCCATGAAATTTGGGCAGGCTGAATGCCTAAATGTTCATACCAGAATGAATGATTCTGGCTATTTGAGCCACGACATTGATCCGCATCAGCTCAATGAAACAAGTGATTCACGGGAAGAATTTACCCATGGAGATTCAGAGCCGTTGCAACTCTCAACATCTGTGAACCAAGTTGCTGATAAATGCATCCTGAATTCTGGCAATAATTCAGCCAACTCCAAGGTTACTAGTCTTTAATCGGAGCTTTCAGTATGTTTCAGATGGAACAAAATAAACCCTTCCCCTAGAAAATTGAACTGAACCCATGAATTATGAACTATTATTAGTCTTATGTCTTATACGTTCTCCAACAAATGAGAATGTAAGGAATCGTTTAGGCCAAAAATCAATAATTAGCATTGGTGCAACTGTTGAATATAATCTCCAAATTTGAAAATTTTCCAACCAGTGCTATTCAACGTCCTTTTAGATGCTACTTCCATCTTTCAACTTAATACGAATACATACAGCTTAGGCACCTGGATTTTCTTTATAAGAACAAAACATTAGTAACAATATCCTGAAGTCATTACGAATTTTCTCGTTAGCAACGGTCAAATTGGTAAGAATAGATGTTTTAATCATGATGATGATCTGATAAATTCATAGATAGTTTCTTCTGCACTCTCAGACGGAAGCACCAAAATCTTCTTCAAGAAAAAGCTATTCTGCACGGTTCACTGTCCGACGGGATCTTCTTCGTGGCCAAAAGCTGCCACTGGACCTGCCCATGAATGATACTTGTGAAGCTATGAAGGTGCAAGAAACCAACCTCACCAATTTAATGAACTTGTCTGTGACTGAACAGGACGATTCAGAAAGGGGAAGTAATAGCAGACAGGTATTAAACAAACATCACTCCCTTCTTCCCACCACCATCAAGGCATCAAATTTGCAATAATATACCAAAGGGCCTTTTGCCCAGGTAACCCAACCTTTCTAGAGGTCAAGGGTTCCAACCTCACAAAAGCTAGAGGCATTTGTGTAACAGTGTGAGTTTCATTTGCCGTATATAGATATTATATATCTCAAAAGCTGCAAATATATTTTCTTTGTGGGTGTTTCACAAAAATTGAAACATTTCCTTTACTGCACGTTTCAAGCTATTACCTACTTGCCTGCTGCTATATCATGGCATTTTGTCTATGCACGAGTTTTGAGATTCACCTATACCGTTATTAGTTAAGTTTGGGTAAAGTGCATCAAAATGTAAAGTTTGTGTTGATTCCTATAAACGTTCAATTCTTCTCAGTTACCTGATATATTGTTTTTAACCTTCGCAGCATCTGTTGGTTTTCATATGACATTTTCGAAGTAATCAAGAAGTGCAATACAATTATACAATTTGACATTCATTTCATTAATAGAAATGGATATCAAATAGGAAAAGTAGAATGCTTGCTGTACTAATTTTGTTGCATTTTGTACATTGTGTTCTTAAGTTTATTCAAGGCATTTGTTAGTCAAAAGCTTTTGTTAAACAATTGTTAATCCTTTCATAAAATGATGAATGACAGGGCACGGTGAGCTCGAACTCAACACTAAACTTGCTAAGCAAGAACCACATTGCCTCTCAAAGTAATTCATGTTCATCCTCAGCTAAGCCAACTGAAGCTGAAACAATGCCGATCAAGGACCAACAAGATTGCGAAATCATAAAACACAAGACATTGGATGCTTGTAAAGAAGCTTTACGAAGTTTAGCAGACTCAAGCAAGACTGCCCTCGAGGTATTTTCTAAACTAAAAGACGCAATGTCAACACATGGGAATCCGGAAGGACCTGAAACCGAGTTTTATGCCGAGGCAGCACAAATGCTTCCATCAATAGCTAAAAATGTGCATGAAATTGCCAAATTTGCAACTTCATGTGGGGATGAGAAAGTGGATATCCCAGGTTTTGAACCATTGTTGGGGAAGTTTGCTGAGAGTTTGTCACAAAGGGTTATTCAATTACTAAAGGAAAACTGCACTAGTCTATAGCTATAGCTTGCTTTCATTTCATACTACAATTCTATATACTCAAATACATATGGGGTAACTTTTTCATAGTTACTTTTCCCTGACAAATATTTCTTTTGGATCTTAGGGAAAATTGCACTCATCAAAAACTAATTGATCTTTGGTAAGATTTTGACAATAGCTCATTGACTATGGTCTTGTTATTTCCAGAGTGAATTACATTTTTTGTCCTTGTGGTTTGGTTGTTAACCGATTGGTCGTGAAAAATTAACAAGTTGGGCCCACAAGTATATTCTCTTAAAGAGGTGGGTCCTAATCATTGTTGCGACTGCCGTTGTGGCGCGTCGTGACACAAGTCTTGTGTCTCACGCCACGTTAAGCCTATGTCACGCCATGCATGGCCTAATATGTGGTTTTTGTAATGCGATATTTGATTTTTCTTTACGTTTTAATGTCTTAAATCTTAATTGCTAGTTTTAAAATATAACTAGTTTAACTTGTTTATTACTATTGACTTGTTGAGTAAGACTACAAAACATATGTTTTTATATATAATATTATGTATTATTTAGAAATTTGCCGCCATAAGTCATGACTTGATAAATGTTGTGGTTTTGCCATGATACCCAAGGCTTGAGACTTGGTTTTACCGTCATGCCATTTTGAGTCTTGGTCCTAATGCAGCCATAAGGTTGGCTCATTAGTTGATTCAAGGACTCCGCCGGTTAAAAAAACTTACAGGCTGTTTGGTTCGCAGAATTGAATGGAATTCAAAGGAATTGGAATGACGAATTCCATTGACCAAATTCCATGTTGTTGTTTGGTTTGCGGAATGAAACCTAAGGAATCCTTTGAATTCCTTCAAATTCCTTGAACTAAGGAATTTGTCATTCCATGCCATAACCCATGGAATTCATTGGAATCATCCCTCCTCCCTCTTGTTTTCTCCATCTATGGCTTTCCTATCTCCATCCATCGTTCTCCCATTCCAAATCCTTTTTCACGATTCGGTTCGGTCTCGGTTATTTTGTTTACTAAATAATTAAATTATATATAATTAGATAATCAAATTATATATATATATATATATATATATCGATTTTTTCCGATCGAGATGGAAATCAAAACCGAACCGTTTTCGGTTCGGTTCGATTCGAATCGGTGTTTTCCCGGCCGAGATGGAAACTAAAACCAAAATTGAACCGATTACGGTTTACGGCTCGACTCGGTTCGGCTTTTCCCGATCGAGATGCAAACCAAAGATGAAATCGAACCGATTTCGGTTTTTGACTCGGTTCGGTTTTCTCAATCGAGATGGAAACCAAAATCGAAATAGAACCGATTTTGGTTTTCGGCCCGGTTCGGTTTTTCCCGGTCGAGATGGAAACCATAACCGATATCGAACCGATTTCGGTTTTCAACTCGGTTCGGTTTTTTCAATCGAGATGGAAACCAAAACCGAAACCGAACCGTTTTCGATGCCGGATTTGTTTTTTTTTTTGTTTTGGATTCGGTTTTTCGGTTTTTGTTTCTCTTTTTTTTCGGTTCGATTCAATTTTGGTTTTTGCTCACCTTATCCTTTACATTCCAATTCCAATTCCAATTCCAATTCCAATTCCATCCAACCAAACACGACCAAAATGTGTGGTCAAATTCCATCAAATTCCAATTCCTTCAAAGTCAAATTCCTTGACGAATTCCAATTCCACCGAATTCCATTCCGCGAACCAAACGCTACCTTAGAGTACAAGGAGAACTTGTTAAAAATGCTATCACATGGAAGTCATGGACCCAACTCGTTATAAGAGAACCACAAAGGTTGTAGCGTAGCGGTTGAGGCTCATGGAATATGGTGGAATATCCCATGTGTTCAGGGTTCAAAGGGATGGCAAAAAAATCCGAATCCGATGGGGATACCCGAAACCCGAAATAAATGGGGCGGGTTTGGGGACGATAAACGGGGACGGGGACGGGGATGGGGAAAACCCGCTTATTTTAAACGGGGATGGGGACGGGGACGGGGGGACCAATCCCCGACCCGATTACCCGATTATATCCCCGAATATTTCCCCGATTATATCCCCGAATATATCCCTAAAATTATTTTTATTTTATTATTATTTAGTAGACAATATATTATATATAGCTAAATGGTTTATGTTTGGTCGTATATATATACTTTAACATTTCAACTGTTAATATTTTGGATGCATTTAAACTATATATATATATATATATAGCTAAATTGTTAACATTTTGGATGCATTTCAACTTTAGGACTTTAATTTTCTTTCGAATATGTTTAGAGAATGGATTCGAAAATTTTATGTAATTTAGTATATTATTTTCCGAGACTTGTGGATTTGTGGTAAAGTTTAAACGATGACGGGGATCCCGCGGTGAAACCCGTTTAACTAACCGTATATACTAAACGGGGATACCCGTTTCCCCGCGGGTTTCCCCGATTACCCGATGGGGATCCCCGTTTAAATCCCCGCGGGTTTTTAAGCGGGGACGGGGATGGTTTTTTTAAACGGGGACGGGGACGGGGGACCAATCCCCGCCCCAAACCCGCCCCGTTGCCATCCCTATCAATTCCAAGTGTCCACAACAATTGTGTTCATTGAGTTTATCAAGGTAGATATCTTATAGCTATAATTTGTTGGGATTCGTTTGGGTATAGCCCATGACACCTTTCCAAAAAGAAATAACTCGTTATAAGAGGCAAACCACAAGGGGTATGTTTCTTTAACTTTTTCAAAATAGGGACATGGTCTTTTAAAAACAAAAACATCTAACCATCCATGTAAGATGTAATTCACTCTGATTTTTATAACTATGGGTGTTTGGCCTTAAATCATGACTGGTGTGCATCTCGACTAATTCTGTAAGGTCTTTAAGATAGTTGGGAAAAAAATCGTGGTAGTTTTGTGTGACCAATGGAAATCAAATTTGAGATCTAACGAGTTCCGTTTTTTCCTATGGGTCTTATCTTCCAAAACTCGACCGAAAAGTTGATGATATTGGATTGATGATTGCATTAAAGTTGTTTTCTAATTATATTTGAAAATAATAGACTAACAATTGCATAAGATACACTGAATATATTTGATCCATGGTTATTTTTACATATAAAGCATTTGTTAGGCCTATCAGCCATGGCAATAGTCAATAGACACAACAAAGGCATTAACCCTTTGAAAATGAGCTTTAACATTCCCAAATGCAACTAACATGTGAGTATGAAAACCCACCTCAAAAGTCAAAAGTTACCATGTTACCAATAATTTTGGATTTTTATATTAGAATTAATTCATATGAATAAGATATCTAATTTCTTTTTCCCAAATAACATAAAGAAAAGCAAAAAGCATTATGATTATCTTTAACTTTTTTACCTTTCAATTCTTTTATAATATATATGGAAAATGTGAGCGATGATTTTGATGCAAATTTTACAATATTAAATTTTGGAGAATCCATTTTAATTTTCTTTTTCAAACTCTAGAACAATCTTTATAAAATTAGATAAAAAATAAACAATATTACTATTTTTCTAAATTATAAACAAAAAACTATAGTCTATCTTTCAATTATATCATCTATTTACAAATTTATAATGATACAAATCTTAACTACATTATAAGTCATGGTCTTTATATAGGACTTGTGGTTTAATTTATAAAATTTAGTTCGTCGTCAATTTGATGTACTTGATCACCAATTTTAGTTGGTGTATATGGCCAAAAGGCATAAGATAAAAGTAACGTTTTACCATTTTACTTCCAAACTCTAAAGTGTATGTCTTTTTGCCAATATAAGGTGAATGAAACAAAAAGGCTAATAAAAATTTCAACTTGTTTGATACAAATGCACTTATTTCCTAATATGAAATCCGTTTCACAACTTCAAATAGTTCTTTTTGGAAATTTCTAGTACAGTTATCAATGTAAGAAAAAACCCTTTAATGAATATCTTATATAATTAGCGTATTTATCAACTTTCAACATAAATTATAATTTAAACTATTAGATAGGGTACTTTAGTTTCAAATACATATCTGTCATATTACTTTTTGAATCATTATGTCTGTCCTTGTTCCGTATACAAGCTTCGTTCTAACGGAAAATGCTAAAATTTCTATATTTGTTTCTTTTAAAGAACACATAAATTACAGTTTTGAAATTCTGATGATTACATTTATATAGTCCGTTGAAACCTCTTTATGGGTTAAAATCACTCTTGTTGCTTTTAGTGTTTTTTAGAAAAAACATACACAAAATAAATAAATGATCTTAACCTATAATTCACCCATGTTAGAAAACATTAGAATAAATAAAAACAGGGTAATTAATAATGAAGAATAATAATAATGATGAAAACATAATAATTTGATATAATTGCAAATGCATTGACAAATTCCTAGTATCTAAGCGTGCGATTTCGATTGTCTTCCATTATTTCATTTTCATCATCATCAATCATCTAATTCTCTTTTCATACAATTCTACCATTTCTTTATGAAAAAGATTATAGTAAAAAATGCTCAAATTCAAACAATCAAATACACTTCACATATGTATGTGGTTTTTAAATAATAAAACGTTATATTATAAACCAAATATTCTAAAATACATTTTGTTAATGAAAAAGTAAGAAAATCTTGTATATTTTAAATCAAGATTCAAGAGTCTCGTAAATTTTTTTATTATGGTATTACAAGATAAATTTTTATCGACTCCTCATACAAAAAAGACATAGTTGACATATACCGACGACAACTTCAAAATTGATAAGCTAATAAAGTGAATTTGAGCATCGTGTAAAGGAAGTTTAGAATGCAATATGGACATGATAAGAAAATAAATATACATAAGTAATTAGTCTTATAATTAAGAATATTGTTAAAAGAATTTAGTATTATTCAGAGTAAATAACACAACATTCAGTATTATTCAGAGTAAATAATACAACATTCTGTGTTATCCAGAGTGAATAATACAACATTATGTGGTATTCAGAGTGAATAATACGGCATTATGTATTATTCAACATTATTCACTATAAATAACACTGAATGTTGTGTTATTCACTCTGAATAATACATGATTATTCAGAGTGAATATGTCACGTGACATGATCTCAGCATCCCTTACGTTTGCAATCAAATTTGAGTTTCCATTTGAACTTTTGTAGATACATATAACATTCTGATGAAGAATTATTTAAAGTAACTTTTATCGTATGATATATATATATATAATATAGTAACTATTAGTATATATTAATTAGTATATGACACAGTAAAACCATAATTGTTGTGTGTGGAGTATTTGTAGGTCAATTTATTTGTTTTTATTACTAGTTACTTGTGCAAGAATATAAGAAAACATCATAAAACCAACAACCTTACCTCTAACACATGGAAGCCCTTTATTTTGTAGAGGTTTGGCCATTAGTTACTTGTATCCAAAAATTTCAAACTCATTGATCTATGTTTGTCGATCATATAATTACGTAGTCGCTCTTGACTAGTTATAGAGATTTATGATTTTCTGTAACTCTCAAATGAATCGATTCAAAAAATACAAATTCTAAAGTTTTTTCCACTCATACAATAGACTTGTACATACTTTTAACGTTTTAAGATCTAGGTTCTGAAACAAACTTTTCAAATATTGGAGGCCTCATTGGTTCATCACGTTGATGGTTTAAGAGCCTAGACAAATTGATTTCATTAGCATTCACATTTGCACCAAATATACCTAAAATTGATGCATAATTGGTGAAAGAAGCAATAACCAATTACAATGTTAGATTGACTTTGACCAACAATTATAGATATACATCTAATTGATTTTCAAAGTTTTATATTAGGTTGATCAATTTAAGTCTTTTATTGTTGATATTGTTGTCATGGACTAGTAAATATTAGGTTGATCAATTTAAGTTCTTTTATTGTTTGATATTGTTGTCATGACTAGTAAAGGTTGTAATATGGCAAATTTAAATTAAAACCATTGATATGGTGGTGGTTTGAAGTTGGAGATGTTGAACCTTAAAATCAGAGAGCTTAATTTTTTGATTTTGTGGTTGATTTTTTTATGTCCGTATGAAAATCATAATAAGATATGTTTATTTAGTGAAAAGAACGAGCCTAAAATGAATTTATATCAAGCATATTTGAGCTACAATTGTAACTATGGTAGTGGTTTTGCAACAATTAGCAATTCAGGTCATGGACCAAGTTATTAGGCATGAAAACCGGGGTAAGTGTGATATGCATGCCACTAAGCTTCGACCCAGGGCCAAATAACATGTTGAGCTCGATGTAAGTCGAAGTCAGGGTGGGACTAAGATAGGGCCAACAAGTATATGTCTGAAGTTTTAATCTTTTAGAAGTAAATCCTCTTAAATTAAAAGCTTGATGTTTATCATAGTTTTTAAACTATAAAAAGGTCATTGGATTTTATAAAATGACATTTTAGACAATGCTTTGCATTTTGTGATATTTTATCACATTGATATTTTAAACTCCAAAACAACCTTCCTACTTAATATAGCTCACGATTAGCGAAACCGATTATTTCATGCGATATATTATTAAAAAAAAGTAAATTACATGATTGGTCCTTGTGGTTTACACAAAATTGAACTGTACGTTCTTATTTTGAAATCATTATAAAAAACGTCTTTGTGGTTTACAAATTTACATTTCTTTGTTTCGTGTATCCTAACACCTTTAGATGATTCTGTTAAAGTGGGTTAACTTTAAAGGTATTTTAGTCTTTTTATTTTATTTTTATTCCATATTAAAAAATTATCTATACTATACTTATAATATGTATATATTATACATATCGAGTACTCCTTCCATACACACATCATCATCATCTTCATGAATCGTCTTCCCTACTCCTTTATCATCTTCATCATCCCCGTCACACTCCGACAAGACGGAGGCAATACTCCAACTCGATCTGCTCCTCTCCTTTCTCGTTCTCTCGATTTGCATCTCTAGTCGTACATGACAATCTCTGAAGATTTCACTTGCTCCCCCATCTTTAAAACCTCGATATGATCCTTCCTTATCAATAAACCTCAAGACCTATTAACCCTTCATCTCCAACAACCACTATTGTTTCCTGGTAAACCCTCATTTCTTTCTCTGGTAAATTAATGAAACCCCCTCCCCACCACCCCGGTTGACCTATTTCTATCTCAGCCTCCCCCATCATTTCTGTCTCTGGAAACCACTGCATCCATTTCTTGTGCTTGTGGATAAAATGGGTTAATGTTGTCAATGGTATGGATTGATGAAGTGGGTCGTGTTGGGTATGTATGGTTCACCGGGGGGAGACCATGCCGAAGACGGGGACAAAAGTAGGCCGAGTAAAGAAACATAAATTGGGGGGGGGGGGGGGGGTTCGAGCTGGAGACGATATAATCCACAATCAAATTTATGTTGCAGAAATTTAAACAAGAAAACCATGAAGACTAGTTGGCATTTTGCATGTGCACATAATCACACACATTGTATAGGGAGATGAAGGTGGGAAATGGGGGTGGGGGAGATGACATGCCTAGCCATGTGGGTAAATTACATATGATAGAGTAAAATACATTCTTAGTCTTGGTGCTTATAAAATAAATACATAAGTTTTTAACTCAAAAATGAAAGTGATAAAAAGAATAAATTAACCCTCTGAGTAAAATGATTTAACATGTGATTTTATGACGTTAAGACAGGGACCCAATGAGCGTGAAAATGTAAACTACATGGACGATTTCCATAATTATTTCAAATAGGGATGTACATCAATTTTATGTAAACCACATGGACTAATCATGTGATTTACTCATTGAAAAATGAAAAATCTTGAAAATTGGAAGAAGTTCAAAATCAGAGCCCTATGCGGTTTGATTTATGCTTGATCCATGCGTGTGGGTCCATCACTATCGTTCCATATGTTGGCCATGAGCTCTGCAACTCTTCGTAGATAAAAAGTGATGCATGTTTAAAGTTTATGTGATTTTCTATATGTTTGTCATTATTCCATTGTTTCATGAATGTCTTTATCAATTGTAAGATTTGTACTAGTTCAATAAAACTACCAATTGGTGATTCAATGAAGGTAAAATTCGTGATAAATCGATTAAAGTTGATATTAAAATCGAATTTTAAAAAACTCTCAAAATATCTTAAGACATACATACATATGCATATAATATGAGTTTTTAGAGCATACAAAATGTTACTTACACATGCAATTGACCAACGCACATGGGCTTAAAATATTTTGTCTTATTTGAGCACATGTAGGTTACATATATGCACGTATGCTCAAAATATTTTCTCCTATATGATGTGACCATCGTTTGCTAGCAAATTATATTATTTGGGGATTATAACTTACCAAAAATACAACAAAAGTTTCTTAAAGATGTTTTTCACCTCATAGAAATATCATTATAAATTTTGTTCAAGCTATTAAATGACATGAGGCGTGGTGTGACGACGAAGTTAAACCTCAAGTCTTACGAGTTACGATGATACCGTAACGTTTTTTTAATACGTGTCCTAAGGAGGCATATATATATATATATATATGAAAGAGAGAGAGAGAGAGAGAAAGGTTCAAATGAGAAGTGCTAAAAAATACGAAGTAGAGTAGTGATCTCCACCACTCATCCGGTCAATAAAGGTGGCTTTGACAGGTTACAGTGGACGTGATCACGGGGGATTGACGCGATTCATGGGAAGGTAGAGATTATTAAAGGAGGGGACCAGTCAAAGTCGCCTTTATTGACCAGATGAGTGGTGGAGATCACTTCTCTACTTCTCATGTTTTTAGCACTTCTCATTTGAACCTAATACTATATATATGTATATATATAGAGGGTTAGGTTCAAATGTGAACTCAATTTTGGTTGTGAATGTGAGGACGAATCTCAGCCACACATCTTCGGTTACGGTGGATGCGATTACGGAGGATTGACGCGACTAATGGGAGGGTGGAGATTATTAAAGGAGGGGACCCGGTTAAAACCGCCTTTATTGACTGGATGAGTGGCTGAGATTCGTCCTCACGTTCACAACCAAAATTAAGTTCACATTTGAACTTTCCTCAAAGTGAGGAAAGTTCAAATGTGAACTCAATTTTGGTTGTGAACGTGAGACGAATCTCAGCCACACATCTTCGGTTATGGTGGACGCGATCACGGAGGATTGAGGCGATTCATGGGAGGGTGGAGATTATTAAAGGAGGGGACCCGATCAAATCCGTCTTTATATATCTATATATATATAGAGAGAGAGAGAGAGGGAGAGCGGAAAGTTCAAATGTGAACTTAATTTTGGTTGTGAGTGTGAAGACCACTAAAATTGCGCCACGTGGCAATATTCACTCTGAATATCATGCATTATTCACTCATTTTTCATTATGAACGTGAAGACCACTAAAATCGCAACACGTGGCAATATTCACTCTAAATATCATGCATTATTCAGAATAATGCATGATATTCAGAGTGAATATTGCCACGTGTTGCGATTTTAGTGGTCTTCACGTTCACAATGAAAAATGAGTTTTCATTTGAACTTTCCTCTATATTTTTTATTCACTCTGAATAATGCATGATATTCAGAGTGAATATTGTCACGTGTTGCGATTTTAGTGGTCTTTACATTCACAATGAAAATTGAGTTTTCATTTGAATTTTTTTCTATATATATATATAGGGGAAGGTTCAAACGAGAAGCATGTCAATTTAAGAGAATGTGATGAGCAATCTCAGCCACTCATCTCACGGTTACAGTGAACGTGATCACGAAGGATTATCGCGATTTATGGGAGAGTAGACATCATTGAAGGGGGGACCAAACGCCCCCTTAGATAACGGAGATTTTTTTTATGAATAAGGAGTATTCATAAATATTGTTTTTGGTATTTTAAGTAATGATCAATATCTCACAATTGACATGTGAGGGTACTAAACAATAAATCCACCGTTTGATTGGATCAATATGATGATTTAAAAGGAACCCTTAATGACAAAAGATACATATAGGACTGATACTAAAAAAGACATAATTTTTGTTGGATAGATACTAATTAATTGTAATATTAATTAAATGACATTTTTTTAAACGGCAGAATATACATACGTCCAACTAACATGCTTCTAAAATCTACTCCTAAATCTACAACAATGTCAATGACAGGACTCGAACCTACAACCACAAGGGAAGATGACACCTTAACACGACTTTAAATGCCGCTAGGTTACAAGCCCGTTGGCAATTAAAGGACATATGAAGTTGTTTGTATAGATGTATTAACATTTTAAGGGAAAAAACATGGTATCCTAAAAGATCTCATCTATCCTTTTAAGATGTTTTATATTTTTAATTAACCCATATGTAAATTCTTGAAGAGAAAATGTTGATATTAATTGATGAGAGATAATCAATAATACATATTGATAAGACATGAAAGAGACATATGAGTGTATTTTTCTCAGTTTGATTGTCTCATATATTTTTACTTTTCATGTGTTGCAACATTCTCCCCGTCCTATATAATTGCTAAAACGCACATGATAGGTGTGACTATACAGAAAAGGAGATTATAGTGGCTCGTTTTCAGACCATGGTACATCATCAAAACTTACCAACCAAAGAGAACAACTGCTTAAAATATGTTAGACTATTACCTTTACCGGTATTAGGACCCGAATTAAAGGCAAGTTATGTTGGACAAAGAACTTAAGGTTCTTCAGTAGCACACACAACTTATATAGCATAAACTTAAGACGGTTGTTTGTTTTCCTTATAGTTTTCGCATATATAAAATAAAAATGTACCTAAAAAAATAAGTTAATTCCAATAGTTAGCCTTATAGAGGCAATTATCGGTATAAAAAAGATACAACAAAACAAATATGACGTTCCAATGAAGTCAATCATTTCTCCTATTTAGGGTGGAACTGATGTACCATTTCTTACATTTCAAGTAGGCACTTGAGGTTTGAAGGCGATTAGTTTCTTGGTGGTAAATTACATAGGTATTACTTCTTCATTCTTTTGATGTAATTCACTTAAGATTGCATAAATACCAAAAAAAATTAGGATTTTACAGTAACATAGCCGTTTTAGATGGTAAGAAACAAACCCACATCCAATACATAGAAACCATTGTTTTGAAATAATCAAACCCCTTAAATATATGTCAAATTGACAACATCCTTAGAGCATCTCCAACAGGTTTGCTATAATAGAAAAATTGATGTTTTTTCCTCCTAAATTGCTCCAACAGGTTTGCTAAAAGGATTGCTAAAATAGAAAAAACTTGGATTTTCTCTAAATTTAGAGAATTCTCTAAATTCTCTAAAATAGGAGAGAGAACGTATTACTTTTTATTTTCCACCAATAGAATAATTTGATTGTTTACTTTTTTTTTAAAAATTCATTGGAATAATAAATGTAAGTATATTTTAATAATATAAGTGATGATAGAATCTCTATAATAGAAAAGCTGTTGGAGATAGAAAAATAAAGTTTTAGAGATTTTGACATTTCATTTGCTATTTTAGTAAAATTATAGCAAACCTGTTGGAGATGCTCTTATGTATGTGAATGAAGTAATGTTGATTTTAGAGAGTATTTGGAGAAAAACAGTGCAAGTAAACAAGAAAAAGAATGAAAAGAAAAAGAAAAGTGGATGTGAATTGAAAAAGACTTGGTAGGCAAATGGGAAGACATGGAAACAAGAAAAAAGCCAATATTCTAAAACTAAAAAATACAAAAACAAAAACAAAAACCCCTTTAAAACAAAGAAAGAAAGCGAAATGAGAGAAACTTGCTTTTGCTTTTTCTTATTCACAGGAATCTTTCAAAATCCTGTTTTTTTCCTCAATAATAATTCACACAAACATTTTCATATTTTTACATTCATTTCTTTTCTATTAATTCTTTACATTGCAAATCTCATCATCTTGGTTCATGCATATTGATCAAAATCTGTAAGCATCAATCCTAAATATATAGAGAGAGTTACATATATGCAATAACGATTCTTGGCTAAGATCCAAAGAGTTAGAAAAAATCTTGTATATTCAGTCTTTAAACTAAAAATTGGAACCAATTTAGCTCTAATATTTCCATCTTAACATTGACTGACCCTGATTGAGTTGGACTTTTTGTTTAAACAAAATGATTATTTTGTTATTTATGATGAAACTAACAATCAACTATCGAGTTTTAAAAGGGAAATTGACTAAACTAGTCATTTTACTTAACAAAATTAGTCTCCTAGCCAATTCTCACTCCATTTTATACAAATATTACTACTTCCCTTATGGACCTAACTAAAAAGAACTTTAAAAAAATGATTATGATACATATCACTTCAAAAATGATTTTTTTTACGGACTCCAAGCCTGTAATTGCATAATCAATAATTTGTTTTTAAGAAAAATCTCAAAAAATTATATTTTGGCCTAGATATAACAAAGTCATTGGTGTAGAATGACAATGAGAGAAATGGCTAAAATACCAATTTTTATAAAACTTTAGCTAGTCGAGTCACTTTTCCCGTTTTAAAAGTAGTCATTACAATGATCGCTGATTAGACCTAATTTGGTAATCGATCGGTCTTTAACTAGCTCGAGAAATAGGGACCATTTTAGGGTCGAATGATTGATCTAGACGTGTATTCAGTCGTCGTTGATGGAGGTAAATTTCAAATCCAATAAAGAACACACCTAGAGAAAATAAAAACAAAAACAAAAACAAAAATAAGAAAACAAAAAAGTTATAATATTCATTTAAAAAGTACAATAAAATAAAATAAAAGTAATTATTATAGAAGTTGAAGGGTAGAAATGTCTTTTGGTTGTTGAATTTAGTAAAAAAGAGTAGTGATTTGGGCATCCTGGAGGCTTCCTTCAGTCAGTGTCCGTTGGTAAGTTTCTCACATTCTTCTTTTTCTCTCTCTCTCACATTAAACAACGTTCTCTTGTTCATTGATTAATGCTAACATGAGCAGAGTGCGCAGTGCACACATTAGCATTCACCGCCGGTTATGAATCCCACAACCGACCAACTACCACCTCCACCGCCGGCGTTGCCATTACAGCCACCGCGATCTTCCTTCAGCTGCGACCGCCATCCCGATGAGAACTTCACCGGCTTCTGTCCTTCCTGCCTCTGCGAACGTCTCCACACTCTAGATCAATCCGCCACCAACGCCGCCGCCGCTGCCTCCTCCTCCTCTCGCCGGAACTCCACCTCCTCCTCCACCGCCACCGCCGCCGCCGCGATTAAATCGATATTCCGAGTGCCGTCCTCCTCCAACACGACATTCGAGGCCTACCGGAACAAATCGACAGTTGCCACAGGTCCGACGAGCAAAGCCTCGTTCTTCCCGGAGCTCCGCCGTACGAAGTCGTTCTCCGCCGCGAAAAACGACGGATTGTTAGGACTCGCCGCCGGCGGTTTCGAGCCTCAGCGGAGGTCGTGCGACGTACGCAACACGCTTTGGTCGCTGTTCTCCATTGACGACGAGAACAAGCCGAGGCTCTCCTCAGCTCAACAGCAAACCCTAGGAAACACCGGCACCGTCCTCGAGACGAACAAAGAAGTCGAAGAAGAAGAAGATCAATTGAACGAAGAAAGTCAAAATACTCGAGTTTCTGAAGAACAAGAGGTGAGAAATGTGAATGATTCTGTTAATAACAACAACATTGTGGAAGAAGTAGCTGAAATTGAAGAAGAAGAAGAGGAACCTGATGCAATTGTGGATGATTTGAAGACGATGAAGGATCACATAGATCTCGATTCGCAGGCTAAGAAGCCATCTCTGTCAAATCTGTGGTCAGCTGCGTCGGTTTTAAGCAAAAAGTGGCAAAAATGGAGGCGAAAGCAGAAGAAGAGCACCGACGACTGCAACGGCGTGCTCTCGTCTTCTACATTGCCGGTACCGAAGGCGAGTTCGCGGAAGTATCGAGAAACTCAGTCGGAAATCGCCGATTACGGATTCGGCCGGAGATCCTGTGATGTTGACCCTAGGTTTTCGCTGGATGCCGGACGGATCTCGTTTGATGACCCGAGGTACTCGTTCGACGAGCCTAGGGCTTCCTGGGACGGATACATGATCGGCCGGACCTTCCCACGGCTTCCTCCCATGGTGGAGGACGTGCCGGTGGTCCAGGTTCAGGTACCGCGTTCCGATATGCAAATCTCGGTCGAACAACCGGCGGCGGCGAACGCGGACGATACCGTCCCCGGTGGATCAATCCAGACCCGAGAGTATTACTCGGATTCTTCCTCCAAGAGGAGGAAGAGCCTGGACCGGTCCAACTCCATTCGAAAAATGGCCGCAGCCGTGGTGGCGGAGATGGACGAAACAAAGGCCACGGCGGTCACTGCCACGGCCACGGCCCCTGTTTCGAACGCGAAAGTGTCGCCTGCGACTATCGATTACAACTACAATCCGGGAGGGTTACGGTTCCCGAGCATTGGGGGCGAGCGAGAATTGGCACGGGATTCGAATTCGAATTCGTTAAGAGACGATTGTTCGGAGACGTTTGAGTTAGGGTTTCGGGAGAATGGGGTGGTGGAGAAGAAGGAAGGTAAGAAAGGGCGGAGATGGCGGTGGAAGCTATGGGGGTTTATCCAGCGGCGTGGAGGCGGGAAGGAGGAAGAGGACGACGGGTTTAGCCGAGTGAATGTGGTGGAGAGATCGTACTCGGAAAGAGAAGGGATTACGGGTAACAGGAGGGTGTTTAGAAGCAATAGCAGTGTGAGTTGGAGGAACAAATTCAATCAAGAAACCAATGGATTTGGGAATGGAAAGAACAGGAGAGCAGGAGGAGATGAGTTTGTTCTTGAACGGAATCGGAGCGCAAGATATTCGCCAAACCACGCGGACAGCGGGCTTCTACGATTCTACTTGACGCCATTGAGAGGTAGTCGAAGAAGCGGAATCGGAATCGGAAATGGGAAAAGTAGGCCAACCAGTAACAATGGCAAGACTCTACTTAAGCCAGGAGAAGGTTGATTCCACTTACTAATCTGTGTTTATTATTATTATCATACATACAATATGTTTTATGTCTTGTTAAATTGGTTGGTTTGATTCCATAACATGCTTTTGTTCTTCATTTGAGTTGATTACATTCAAGTAACTACACTTTTGTACCAATTTTCCTAATCTAGGAATGTCCCAAAAAATGAATTAAATTTTAAGATTCTTGATTGTGAAATTATGCTCTTTTGTATGCAACAAGTGATATGAGGAAGTGTTGTTTTTAACTTGATTTGAACTTTGAAAATGGCAGGAGGATGGAAGGTTAAGCCTTAATTAAGGTGGTGATGGATGAAGGTAATAAACTGAATTTCTAGCATGGAGGTTGATAAGAAAAAAAAGAAAAGAGTTGAGATGAGAAATGTGAATTGGGAAAGGTAAAGTTTTGATCAAAGGGGGATACTTTGTAAAAAGATGGGTTGGGGACACCTTTCTTTCTTTTCTTTCCAAATGTCTGTAACTTTGTATTTGGCAATTTGAGGCATTATTAAAACCAAAGTGAAATTTGTTGTTGTTAAGGAACAATGAATAGGTTGGTTTTTACTGAGGTTGGTGATTTCTTGGTTTGAGGTAAACTTGAATTATATGCAGTAAAATTTGTACTTTTGATGAAGGGTGTTGAGAGAGACACCCCACCCTACTAATACCCTACCCTATATAGCCCTTAAATTACTGCATATTAAATGCTACTTTTTGACTTTTTTTAATTAATGTTCAACTTTTTCTCTAACTTCTATGTTATCTTATTTTAACAATTAATCACATTATAAAACTAATTTTGACCACATTTAAAAACCATTTATTTATTTAGTTTTCTTAAAATAAATATTACATCAAAAATATATAAATTAAAAATCTAATAATAAGTTAATTTTTAAATTTTTTTATAGAAATATAACGATGATTTTTTAACTAGATATAAAAAATTAATGTGTGTATATATATATATATATTCCTATCCAACAATAGAGTGTTCATCAAATAAAAACTATTTTATTAGTGAAAACCCGTGAAAACCAACTAAAATATTTTTTAAGGATTTTTTTAATCAAATACTATGATATTAACTATTGTTACACATATATTTTTTTTCATAATGTAGGTATCATCCATTAAAAAATAAAAATTATATATATATATATATATTATGAATAAAAAATATACAACATTTTTATTCATATTATGAAACAAATTCATGGATGATACTCACCTTATGAATAAAAAAAACATGTGAAACAATATATCAATTCTAACATTTGATAGAAAAAAATTGTTAAAAAAATTATTTTTTACTCGGTTCTCACGGATTTTCACTAATAAAATGGTTTTACAGGATTTAACCTCTCCAACAATATATATATATATATATTAAATATTCAATTTTCTGGGTAGTATACTAGTGTTATTTTTATATCGGGCTTATGAGCTTATTATTTTTATTTTCTATATACATATATATATATAAAACCTATAATTCAGTATCTACAAGTTTTATTCTATTATATACAAGCAAATTATATGCTAAAATACACATTATTGAAATTTATAAAGTTATATAATAAACAATATATTATTTCTTATAAGTAGCAAAACATTTGTCTTTCTAGTTTACTTATTTGAATTTTTTTTATAATAATTATAATACATTAATTTTTATTAGTATTTATTAAAAAAAAGGAAAAAAACAAAAAAATAATAATTATATTAGAGAGAGAGAGGAGCAATTAAATGATTGCTCAAACTTCTAGGTATTTTTTTAAAGATATTATGTAATAAATACTATAGGGTAGGGTGTCTTGTGATCTATAGGGTAGGGTGTATGAATCCATACCCTTTGATGAATTGTCCAACTCTGGATAAAGTTGTGTCTTCAGTCTTTTAATGTTGGGCTCTGAAAGCTGTAGATGTTCCTTCCTTCTTCAGAATTACACATTCCTCTTCCCAATATTACCACTTTTGACCTTCAAAATTATTACTTTTTCTTTAACACCATCTCATCTCCCATGGATTGTCCATTTAAATCTCTTTTTTCAGCAAATCATCATCTGGTTTTTCTTTTTCCCTGCTTAAAATTTTGATTTTGATTTTGATTTTGATTTTGATTTTGATTTTGAGATTTATAATTTATAATTTATTTATATATTTGTTCTTAACACTAAATATATTAGAAGACTTCTACTTACTTTGGGAGTATTTCGGACTTTTTGAACTTTCTTTTCTTCTTTAGTTATCTTTTTTGGTATATTTTTGAACCTTTAATAAAAATATATATTTTTTGCTAAAAATAATGAATACACAAAAAATTATATTTATTATCAAACATTTTATCTGAAAAAATGTTTAAGACATGCATTTTTTTGGTATACTTAAATGGCTTATGAGACTAACCAATTTTGCCTCTTGTTAATAAAGTTATATTTATTTGTTTGATAAAAATGTTCTAAAAATAGCTAATTGTTTGATGCTATAAAATTACAATCATTTGGTTTCTAATGAATAAATATTTCTAATTTTACTCTTTTGTGGAAGGTACTCAACTGACTTGTGATAGAAATTAAACTTACCAAACAAAAGATAATAAAAAAAAACTTACAAAACATTTCTTAATAGAAAACTAATCGTAATTATAAACAATAACAAGACAATATAAATTTTTATCTTATGATTTTTATCAAAAAATATATGGTTTCATTAAACAAAAGACTAAAAATAAAAAGAAGAAACAAAAAAACTACCTAGTAAACCAATAAAAAAGCAAATTGAACTTTACTAATGGACTTGTAAAATATTTAGTTTTAAGAACCAAAACAACAATAATTACAAGCCATATGAACAAAAATCATAATGTCAAAACCATGGGACGAAAATCATAATATATCTAACATCGTAGCTTACTATTTAACAAAATTTTTAAAAATCTTTAACAAAATTATATTTGATTTTAAGAGTTTTCTGTTTCTTAGAATATAGTATTAGTTATACTTATTAAAACATTCTCTTATGTATTTAATAAAGATATTATTTAAAGGAGTTAAAAAGTGATTTAAGTTTAAAATTACAAGTGAAAATCATTTTTAAAGTTGTTTAAATTTAGAAAAATTCATCATTTCTCTCCTATTTTGTATATAAAGAGTATCAAGACAAAACTTGTAAAGTCTTATCTTTGTTTGAAATTTGTTGATAGAGATACTTTAAAAAGAGCCAAAAGAAATATATTATATGCCATATACAAAACACAAAAACGTGTAAGGTTTTTACTTTTTATCTCATACAGATGGATTACCAAAATGATGATTATAAACAATGGCCCTCTCTCATTATTCCATCTTGCATTTTTTTACAAATAATTTTATTAACTTGAATGGTTTGTTTATTTTGGATTCTTATTATTAAGAGTTTGATAAGTTACCTGATAATTGCTTACTAGGTCAATTTATCTTACAGGACGAACATGAAAAGAATCAGAATCTTACCTGGTAGGAACGATAGCATGAACCGAGAGTCTTATTAGGTAAATGAGATCGACAACTTTTACCTGGTAAGAGTTTACCGCGGTAAATCGTTGCGTGCAATAGAGTTTTGAAAAACTAAAATATTATCCGATATAGTTGGTGGTGATGTTCAATTTTACCGGTAAGTGTTTAAGTAAACGGCCCCTTAGTTTTAACTTTTAAGTAATTAATTAAAATACCATATCGCATAAAGTATTATTAGAAATTATACATTAGTATTTCTAGAATGATATTTCTTTTAAGTGTTTTAGGCTATGTCGAAATTAATACCGACAAATTATGACTGTAAGAAATCCACCACATCACTTAGGACCTCAATGATTACGTCAAAACCTTCCTGGTTTAGGATGATATTTAATTATGTATCAGAATTAGTATGATTTTATAATAATCTAACAATATAATAGAAACTAGTTATTTACGGGAGAAAATTGATTTTTTGTTCTTTCTACTAATAAAACTTTTTGAAATCAAATGTATAAAAAAAGAAACATAATTCATATAATTATATTGAATATTTAACAATATAATTAACTGTGTGATTTTAAAATTAAAAAAAGTTGTTTTTTTCTAATATTTGAATCATTTTTTTGAAAAAAAAAATCTATTGAAATATTTCAAATATGTTTACAAGCATGATCATCATTTCTTGTTTAAGTTAATCATAACTTAGAATGTTCAATTAATAAGTTTAAGATTATTGTTCTTTTAACCATAAAATTAGTTACTTTATAAATTTTACTTTGTTAACTGTTGTTAAATAATGACCGACTTTTAAAACAAAATAGTTTCTAAATCTCTTGTTATAGTATATTGAGTAAATTACGGATTTGGTCCCTGTGGTTTGGTACTTTTTATGGAATTGGTCCCCATACTTCATTAATTATGGAATTGGTCCCCATGGTTTGGAGATTGCTTTGGATTTGGTCCCCAATACTGACGTCCGTCAGTATTAGCCGTTAAGCCATCCCCATGTGCTATGCACATGGGGGCAAATAGGTAATTTCATTCTCTCTTATATACGAATAGAAAAAGACATTTTAATTTCATTCTCTCTCTTTTCATTTTTCAATAAAAAATCCATATGAAACCTGATTCGTCTTCCTCAACCCATCTGATTCTCTCTTTTCTTCTTTAGGGAAGAAATTAAACCCTTTTGAAACCCTATCTTATTCCCTAAAAACCCTTTTGAAATCCTATATAAAGTTGCAAAACAAACCCAAGATCTGAGTTGATGGTGGTTCTTCCAGATGGTCTTCAATCGAACTAGAGGAGGCGACGGTGGTGGTAACTCGAACCAGATGAGGAGACAGTGGTGGTCAATTGAACCAGAGGAGGCGGCGGCGGTCTTCAATCGAACCAGATAAGGCGGTGGTGGTGGTGGTGGAGCGAAGGGAAAGGTGGCGGTGGTAGTGGTAGTGGTGGAGCGGTAATGGGTGGTGGTGGAGCGGTAGTGAGTGGTGGAGCCGCAGTGGGTGGCGGTGGTGGAGCCGCAGTGGGTGGTGGTGGTGGTTGTGTAAATATCAACGGCGATCAAGAGAGTAAAGATGGGTTTGAAGATGGTGAGGTTCTTTGAAGGAAATGGGTTTGTTGAAGATGATAATGAGGTTTGAAGGAGGAAAATGAGTTGTTTCATGTTCACTGGAATCAAGGAAGAAAGAGAGAGAAAAATAGAAAAAGACAAAATACTTTAATAAATACTTAAAACATAATTTAAAAAGAAAACAAATACAAAAAGACAAAAATACCCTTAAATTTAACAGAGGAAAGAGACGACGTTTAGTTTAGGGACCAAATCCAAAACAAACTTCAAACCATAGGGACCAAGTCCATAATTATCAAAGTTTAGGGACCAAATCCGTAAAAAGTATCAAACCACAGGGACCAAAACCATAATTTACTCTAGTATATTTCACATATAAATAACAAAATGTTCTTTTTAGATATAAATTCTATATTAATTGATCAGTTGTATAAATCAAGTATCTTAATGCAATATATGGTTTTACATAAGTATTTTAACAGAGTTGTATTAAATATTAATTAACTTTAAAAACTCTTAATTATATAACAAGAGAATCATTTTATATTCTAAAATATTTTTAAAAATTGAGACTTACAATTGTGTACTTACAATTTCTCAAAATTTACATCATTCTATATTGCATATGTATGATATATTTTGGATTATAAATATTAGAAAGAAAAAACTGATGATAATATTAAATAAATAAAAGAAAAGGAGATAATTAGAGTGACCCAAATCCCATAACAAAATGATTAGATAGAGATCTCTCATCTTAAAATCAAAAAGCTTCAAACACAATAATTCTGTGGCAACTGAATAAAGTCAAAAGCTCTCCCAACATGCTTCTGCTCCTCCTCTACCTCTTTTTAACCAAAAGTTTTACATGATTTCAGCATTTCTTTTCTTTTTATCATGTAAAACAGATCCATTCAAATTTAACATTTTTCTTCTTCTTTTTATATATATATATACTTTTTGGTTGTGAACGTGAGCACACCCGAGAGCGCGACACGTGATGGATGATTAGGCGCCACGTCAAGTCCACGGCGGATGACTAGACGCAATTCATGGCGGTTGTCCTCACGTTCACAACCAAAAAGTGATGCACATTTGAACTTTCCTCTCTCTCTATATATATATTATCATTCTTTTATGATTATACTATATTATTTATTAAGAATTTGTAATAAATAAACTTTATTAAATTAAAAAAAAAAACATACTTTTTAAACTTATAATCTTTTAAAAACCAAGTTTATATGCAACTTCTTAGGTGGTGTTTAATTTGCAGAATTTAAAGGATTTCAGATGAATTAGAAATAATCAGTCCGTTTGATCAAGTTTCACTTACTTTGTTTACTTCACATATTGAAATGGATGAAGTCCTTAAAATTACATAAATTAATACATTCGCTATTCATTATAAGTGAAGGAATTGACTTTAATACATTTACATCTAAATTAAGTAACACCGTCAACCTCTGCACCCACCACGATCATGTTGCTACTGTCATTGTCACTATCACGCCCCACCCTGACCCAGGGGCAGACCTAGCCTTTTGGCTACGGAGGCACGTGCCACCGTTTCATTTATCCGTCGTAGTGTAAAATACAAGCCCTAAAAGGTGCCACCGCATTAATTTGTTCTGTGCCATCAATATATATTTGAAACTGCAATTAAAACACAAGTTTTCCTTTGTAGAGTTGGTAAGTTCCTTGTTTTTCATAATTGATGTCTTGTTAGAGTCATTTTTTACTCGAACTTGAGACCTTTCACTTGAAAAGCAATAAACCAACCACTAGACCAATATAGCTTTTGAGAAAAAAATTCTACATACGTTTCTTATAGTCAAGTTGTGCCACCGTTTCCGTTTGAAAATATTTCTAGATCCGCCCCTACCCTGACCCCTCATTACCACATTACTATTGTCATCGTCACAACCGCTACCCACCCCAACCTACTGATAAGTGGGTTTGCAACCCCCCCCCCCCCCCCTACAAAAAATTTTTTTTACTAGAAGT
Organism: Centaurea solstitialis; assembly: GCA_030169165.1. Classification (NCBI taxonomy): domain Eukaryota; kingdom Viridiplantae; phylum Streptophyta; class Magnoliopsida; order Asterales; family Asteraceae; genus Centaurea; species Centaurea solstitialis. The sequence goes on along the minus strand of CM058044.1, from coordinate 60,996,478 downwards.
GTATGGATCAAATCAAGTGTATGGTAATTGCAAGTATCAAATGAAGGAAACTTGGAACTTAGTGTCACTATCACTATATTCACTATTAATTGGATGGTCAAATTGACGATTTGGTTAAGAATAAGTATTCACTAAATTAATAACTCTTAACGAAAGTTGGAACAAAAGTTGGAACTTTATATAAGAAACGAAGGTGGGAGTTGGAATCATAATGGGTTTTACATAGAACATTTGACTTATAACAGTTATCAAATAATTCCTCTCAATCAATACACAATCGAAACTCTAATGTCATATTCTTCATTAATTGGAAGATTTATAAAAGTTACAAAATCACTTGTTCATATGCTTAACAACCAAAAGTAACTCAACCTCGTACATCTAAGGTAGTCGAACATAAGAGAAGACGAATTATAAAACCAAACATTGGCTTATCCACAAAATCTAGAAGTGTAAAAACTCCCTTTTGAATTGCAATACCCACGAATAATCATATGATCTTTATTAATCACACATTCCTTAGTGTTATCCCCACTTCAATCGTCTCCAATCCTCATGAAATGTTTGCCAATACTTGCCCACAATCGTCACTCGAGTGTTGATCGAGTCGATCTCAAGTAGCTCGCGAGTTGTCTCATCTCACTTACAGCCCTAACTGGAAATAACCTCAAATATGATTTCATACATCCTTGCGAGTTTCCCCACTAGTTAACTCGTGGGAATACTAGCCTAAGATTTTAAACTTACGACAAAACTCACGTTGGCCTTTAAACTCGCGGTGCCACTATTTTTGGCTTCCGACTTGTGACCTACTCTTTTAAATCTACCTTTAAGCTGGGATTTCTCTCACTTCGAGTTTTCAATAGCAATGTACTTAATCTCGTCTAAATTTGTCTCTTTGAACACCAAATTCTTTGATTTTCCATTTGATGAATCAATTCCTACAAATACTTCAACAAACTATGAAAATTGCATTTTGTTTACATAGAAAACAAGCATGCATGCATGAAATGTGGTTTAGAATAACACCATAAAAATGGTGTTATTACCTACCTTAACCCTTAACCAACTAATGGCCACTATGCCACTATTGTCGTAGTCATACTTGCCACATCCACCCCCGTCACCTACTTACCCACACCTACTCCTCCATCCACCCGATCGACCAACTACCATGCCACTACTATCGTCTTCATAACTACCACCTCAACCCCCACACTCCACCCTTGCCCACCTAATCCACTGATATGCCACTATTTCTTAACAACTACCCCTTCCTACCCCACCACCACCACCACCACGCCACCTACATGAGCATCATGAGGGGTGGATGGGTGAGAGCGGTCCACCATCCAACACCAATATCCATAGGCCACTATTATTGTTATTACACCTGCCACTCATACCTAACCAAACAAATATGGAGATTCCATTTCTTTTGAGTTTGGAAGAAGATGGCAAGAAGAGGATGGAAAGAAAACGGAGGCGATGAGGGAGGCGGGAGGTTGATGTGGAAGGTGATGTATGGAGGCTGGAGGGAGGCGATGGGGTGATCGGAGACGATGGGTTGCTGGTGGGAGTCTGGGAGGTGTACGGTGTAGGATACATATAATATATAAAAAGTGGAATATGAAATATTAAATATGTTAATATAATATAATATGAAATATTAAAAAAATAAAATTAAAAGAAAAGAAAAGGATAAAAAAATTGAAGAATTTACTAAAAAGACTAAAATACCGTTATGGTTTAAACCATTTAACAAAATTTTAAACGGAGTTAGAAGTCAGGGACCCAAAGCGTATAAAGTGTAAATCACAGATACCAAATCTATAATTATTTTAAAAATGAACCCAGAGTGTTAAAAACACCAAACCATAGGGAACAAATATGTAATTTACTCTATACTCTATATGATAATAGACAAGAATTCTATAAATTTGAAAAGGGTAAATTACATATTTGGTCCATATGGTTTACATTTTATTATACTGTTGGTCCCTATTTTGAAATAACTATGGAAAGATCCTTATACTTTACATTATATTACACTACATTGCACTATTGGTCCTTATTTTGCCAATAGAGTTAGGGACCAATAATGTAATATCGTATAAACCATAGGGATCAACCTTGTAATATAATGTAAACAGGGATCTATTCCATAATTATTTTAAAATAGTAACCAATAATATAATAATGTAAACAGGGATCTATTCTATAATTATTTTAAAATAAAAACCAATAATATAATAAAGGGTAAAATATGATTTAATCCCTAAACTTTGTACTTAAAAATGGTTTAACCCCTAAACTTTTTTGGTGAATGTTTTAATCCCTAAACTTGTTATAATTAATTGTTTTAGCCACTTGACCTGCTATAGCAGGTTAACACACTTTTAAAAATCACTTTAATCCCTAAACTTATTAATAAAATATGATTTAACCCTTAAACTTTTTACTTAAAATGGTTTAACCCCTAAACTTTTATAAATGTTATAACCCTTAAACTTTTTATAATACTTAATTAAATAACTAAAATTATTTAACCTTATTATTTTTTTTATCTTTAATGAACGTTTAACACTTGTTTGAAGCACTTCCAAAACACATGATCTTGAATATCTTTAACTTTCATTTCGTGATTTTCATATCCCTTGATCGGATGTAATCAATAAAATTTAGGGTATGAAACAACAATAGACTAATGATTCAAATTAAATTTAACAAAAAAACTAATCATAAGACGTTTGGTGATTCTGTGTTCGTCATGATGCAAATTTACCTAAAATTTAATGCATAGATTTCACGGCGAACTTCAAATGCGGAACAAATCAAGCACATAATGACAGAAATGAAATCAAATGAAATGTACCAGCGAGTTTAGGAAGAGATTATTGGCGAAAAAGATAAATTTGACCAAGTTGCAAACTATACTAGACTAGAGACGAATGGATGCAGGATTTTTCCAATCGTGAATGGACGATAACGGGTTTAGCCGACAAAATAATTAGGTTTAACAAATTTAAATATTTAATAAAATACTATAAAAAGTTTAAGAATTATAACATTTATAAAAGTTTAGGGGTTAAACCATTTTAAGTAAAAAGTTTAAGGGTTAAATCATATTTTATTTATAAGTTTAGGGATTAAAGTAATTTTTAAAAGTGTGGTAACTTGCTATAGTAGGTCAAGTGGCTAAAACAATTGATTATAACAAGTTTAGGGATTAAAACATTTATTAAAACAAGTTTAGGGATTAAAACATTCACCAAAAAAGTTCAGGGGTTAAACCATTTTTAAATACAAAGTTTAGGGGTTAAATCATATTTTATCCTATAATAAAATACAAACTACATGGACCAAATATGTAATTTATCCATTTGAAAAAAAAAACAATAACAAGTGAAAAGTAAAAGAGCCAAAGGGCAAAATAGCTCAACACCCAATGCCATCAAACATCGATTACCATAAAAAATTGATTTTCTTCATAAAATTGATTTATTTATGTTTAAAGTTATAAACGATTGGTACCGTATTTTGACGAAACGAGGCAATGAAGAAGTTAGGAGGTTGATCTTTTCTCTTTAACCCATATCCAGTAATAGAAACAAGTTTGAAAACTCATATATATCTATACTATTATATAAAAGAAATAACTCAATTTGGTAGTTTTTTTGTTCAACATAATCGTTTTTCAACATTTACACTTAGTAACCTTGTATTTAATCTTTTAGCTTACTTTTAATCCTTCACTTTTCCAATTTTCATTTTAAACCTTTATCACATTAACACAAATAATAGTATAAGAATTAAAATGGAATTAAAAAATACATCTCTTTATTACAAATTATATCATTGTATATGTCTCGTCAATATCTTCGAAATGGGCCCAATATTAAATATTTTTTGATTTAATTATAGTGTTAAATATCACAAATATATATGAAATAATTAGTTTTATGTTCCTCACATACTCATTTTTCATTTTAAACCCATATAAATTAAATTTTTTGATATATTGTTACACTAAAAGTTATATTATTTATAAGTTTAGAAGTTACAATTAATATCCTTATAATTAGTTATTTAGTTTACTACTAATCTCTTAAATTTTCATTTAAACATTTATCATATTAAGATAAATAATCACATGTGAACTAAAATATGTTAAAATATACATTTCTTCTTTTACAAATTAAACCATTGTATTTGTAATCGTCTCACAATAAATATTCAACTTTAAAGTTTAAAGCTCAACAAAATATTCAACTTTAAAGTTGAACGTGTTTTACTTTGTGTTCGAGATCGACTAGATTTATATACTATCCAATTTGTGTTATAAAATGATACATATCGAAAAATTAACATCGAGAGAAAGAAATAGAGCAAAAGGTAAAACATGATTATCGCCTCAGGTTTCAATGTCGAGATTATTCGCGCCGCATCGCGCGCAGGCACACATCTAGTACATATATATATATATATATATATATATTGGTAGTTAGTAATTTTAAAATAATATTATTAAGTGGTAAAGTATATATTTTATTAAAAATTTTAACATGTATTATTTAGAGTAAATAACACAAGGAATAAATAATAAAACATTATATATTATTCAATTATTATTCTCTGAATATCATTGAATGTTGTGTTATTTACACAGAGCAAATATGTCATATGTCGCTATCCTCACGTTCACGATCATATACGAGTTTTCATTTAAAATTTTGTCCATATATATGACAATGATTAGATAAAAAACCAAATTATCGGTAAAAACCTTCAGAACCGGCTAAAAAATAATTTTTACATGATATTTTTTCATCAAAAACTATGATTTTAACTATTGTTTCACTTATATTTTTCCTTATAAGGTGCGTATCATCCATGTGAAAATAAAATTTTGATTCTATGGTGAATCGAAAATATACGAAAATTTGATTCATATGGTGAAACCAATTCATGGAGGATACTCACCATACGAAGAAAAATATATGAAACAATATGTCAAATTCTAACATTTGATGAAAAAATCGTACAAAAAATAATTTATTAGTTCGTTTTCACAGTGCTTGTAATCTATTTTGAATCGTATAAGAGGAAACAATCAAAGTGCTTGTGAATAGTCGTCTTAAAAAAACTAATCACCATCTCGGATAGTTGTCTTGAGAGGCTGAATCGTCGCCTTGGGTAGTGTACTTAATGGGGCCGGTTATACATGGCTCATGAGGGTATACCATACACCTGCTTAGTAAGTTGTACCCTAAGCTTAAAGGGTTGTTTTTAAGACTTTAAGATATCAAGAATTTAAGAGATATGAAAAATCTGCTCTATTAACTGCATATTATAGGTTACAAACCATGCAATTTAAACAAATTATACAAACCAATCATAGCTGTTGATTTAGGAGGTGCTTGGTTCATTTTAGGGAATGAGAATGGGAATGCAGGAGAATGAGAATGGAAATGAGCATTGTATCGATGTTGCTTGGTTAACCCACTATAATCAATGAAACATTGTTTCATATTAAGAAAACATTTTTCTCCACATCGAGAAATACAAAAGATGTTTCATTTAACATTAAAAGATGAAATGACATATGGAAAAACGAACTGAGTGGAAAGAAAATATTCATTCTGTTCAATTTGGTCAGAAATTGAAATTAATGGATCTGCATGAATGATTCCATTATGTAATGTCAGACCAAACAACAGTTTTCATTATCATTCTCATTCTTTACCCTGCAATACTCCCAACCAAGCACCCCCTTACTCTATAAAATATTTGTTTCCATTTTGTTTCCTAATTTAAAATCATAATCATAATGAATTACTATTATTAGCTTCCATATAGATCTTAGTTTAAATAACAACCATGATAATTTTGAATAAATATCAATATTATTTTCTAGTACAAAATTTCTATATAATTTGTAATTGAAACGTTTCCTATATGTATAACCGGATGCAGGCGACTTTGGACACGCCTTAAAGTCACGAGCAAAGTTGCGTGAATCATATGTGATTTTGTATGTGAATCATATGTGATTTTGTACTTAAACAAAGTTTTTTTTTGTTCTCTTAAATAGCTAGCGTTTTCGTTTAAACCTCCTCCCCCTCTCTCTCTCCCCCCCCCCTTCTCTCTATATATATATATAATAATTATGTATATATATATATATACATAATTATTTTTATATGAATCATATATGATTTTATATATGAAACATATATAATTTTGTGCATAAAAAATTTCTTTTTTTAATAGCTTTTCTCTTTTAAACTTTTCCTCCCTTTCTCTATATATAAAATTTGGGGTTTAATATTGGGTCTAAGGTTAACATGTATTATTTGGACCACACATTCTAACAAGTAGCCCGACAACAGACAGCCAAACTGGCCATGGCCCGGCCCGGCCCAGGTCGTTAAACCATTTCTAAAAAGATGACAAATTACACAATCTCAAAATATAAACAGGTAAAAGATTAAAAAATCAATAAAAATGATCAATTTTTTATTTTTATTTTATATAATAGTTATTTAAATTATAAATTAATGTAGATTTTTTAATTATATTTTAACACATTTTGAATTTATAATACATGTATAATAATCAATTTTATATTTTTTCAATTAACATATTATATTATTTAATTTTCTTTACTATCTTGTTTGTATTAATTAACATATTATTATTAGAATTTTATTTTAATTACATCATTAAAGATTTGTTTTAATTATATTATAAAATATTTGTAATTGATATTTACCGAATATGCTTTTTTGATCATTTTAACACTCATAAGTTAGGTTTTGTCAAACATAATTTGTTTATCAGCTAGCTTATAAATCTTCCGTTAGCATATCAACAAATTTGCTAAAACATGGCCTTAAAGATTTCTCCAAAAATGATTTCTTAGACGCTTCAATTTCCAAGGGCTTCGTTCCTCCATTTTAGAGACTTCTACAATCATTGTAATATTAAAATATTTCACTTATCTATTAAAAAATTATTTCTCTCTCTAAGTTCTTTTTTTTAAGGTTGCTTAAATTGGTTATTTTAAATGGTAATCATTTTATGATATTATCTCCATATTTGAAGAAAAATTCTACTCTCTCCAACTTTCTCCAAATCCAAAATTTCTATAAAATATAGAAAAATTTAGCATCTCCAAAAGCAAAGTCTACATTCATCTCCGATTCTATTTTAGAAAACCAACCATTGATTATGGTATTAAATATTTGGTTCTGTTAATAAAATAGTCTTTTTTCAAATATTTATTTTCAAATTTTCGTATTAATGATGCTTTTAATTGTTAACTATTTTTGAGATATTCTCCACATTTTATAGAATTTTCTTTCTCATACTTTTTTCCAAGATAATTTTGGAAAAGTCATTCAAATGTTCAAAATCCTTATTTTTTTACTCAAAAAAATTATTTAAGATGCTATTTGGAAAATGAAATGATTTTTATTATTATTCATTCAAACACAACCTTTAATATTAAATGCTTAGAAGAAAGAATAAATATTTTATAACTAAATATGTATATGTGCGATGCAGCGTAAAACATATTAAGTTATTGAACACTTCAATAAATAATCTTGTTTCGTGTTAGTTTTATTTTTTATCACTCGATTCCTATTTTATGAGTTTATGGGTTTCTAAGTCGCGTATCAGATGTATAAAATTGAAGATCAATTGGTCAAAAAAGAAAAAATATTGGCTCGATGATAGAGTTCCAAATCCACAACAAATTAATTAAATAACAAAAACATCCGATATTAACTCATTTTATTGGTATTGAAAAAACGATTATAATGATATAATAATTTTATTTTCACAAAATCAACTCATTATTTATATCAAATGCAAAAATTAATTAACTTGAACAATTCAAAATTAAATAAGTAAATTATGTTTTTTTAAAATTTACTAAATTAGCGAGATTTATTAAATAATTTTTTAAAAGTTACTAAATAAGTAGGATTTATTACATAAAAGTTCATGTGTCAATAAGATAAGCATAAGTAAACTGAGAATGTAAACTCTGTCCAGATAAACCTAAATGAACTGAAAGTGTAAAACACTTCCAGGTTCATGTTTAGGCTGGAAAATACTGATTCCGGCTCATCAGAAGACGACATATGATAGTCCAGTTACTTATCTATCTATCTATCTATCTATAATAAAAGAGTAACTGGTTTGACACATGTCGCGCTCTGAGTAACTCATTGACACGTGTCGCGCTATGGTGAGCTATTGCCACATCATATGCATATGTGTCATGTGTCATATGTTGACACATGGCACTGATTCAAAATTTAAAATTATTAAAAATTAATCCAAAATTATCTATTAAATATAACAAACTTTATCTCTATCTATTGGTATGAAGTCATCTATATCCCTATCTCTCTCCCTAAATTGATATTTAAATACTAAGCAGATTCAACAAAAACCGTATAAACCTTACCTTTTCCATTTTAATTTTTCAAGTTCCTCCATTACTTATTTTGCTAACGTCTTAGGTAAGTTCGTCAACCATTTTTTGGAAAAACATTCATACATAATTTTTTTTATTATTTGTTTTTGCAATTATTTGAAGAATGGTAAGAAAATTTGTGTCATTGTTTTCTTATGATGAACTAAATCATATGGTTTGATTTTCTCCTGATTTTTTTTTTAGTTTTTTGATCTACATCAGTAAAAGCATAACTAAGTTTTATTCTCCACATTATATAATAATTTATATTTGTATTCATGTAACTAATTGATAAACGTCATCAAATAGAAAATAAATATTTCATTTTAAATATAATGAAGATAATCATTGAGTTTTAATATAATAGTTAATTAATATTTTTATAACAAATTATTGTTAAACGATCCATTATTATATTTCAATCCAAATACACTTTTGTATGTATACCTTTCTCTTTATATGTGAAAGTATATATTAACGTCATTTTAAAGTCAAAGATAGTTTATAGTTTGATCTATAAAATGTATTTGTTATATTTTCATTGTTGATAATTTGATATCAATTGAATTAAATTAAAAATAAATAAAGTTTGTATTTTTTTTAATATAATTAATGTATTTGATAGAAAATAATATTGATGTTAAAAGATCAATAGCACAACAATTCATATTTGTAATATAAGGTTTTTGGTATGACTTAATTTCTTGAAATTATCCCGTGTATTACACGGGATTAAAACTAGTTTATTATATAATATATATATAATATAGAATTGTATAATTAATATTGTAATATATATTTAATATTTATTTATACTATATTATAAAGAATTTTGATAAAATTCTTAAAAACAATTTTAATTTGTAATTTCCTATTTGTTGAGGTATATGACTTGAAGCTTCAATTTTGAATTCTTTTAACTAATTATAGATAAAAATAATCACAACAAGATGAACATCTAATTTTAAATATACAAAAATCTAAAATATAATTAAGAGAGTCATTGAGTTATAACAAAATATAAATCATTGTATTTACAAAAGTTATATTAGTAGATCAAAAATAAATTACTTTATTATTAAACTTAAAAAATTATGAATAATATTTGAATTAAAGAAATTACATTAAAACCCAGAACTTTTAAATAGCTGCATCGATAATATATCAATATATTTTTTCTCAAAAGAAAATATTATTGAATTCTTCAAACCACATAAAATTGATATTATAAGTCATAAAATAAAATAAAATAAAACCTTAAAAACTTAAAATCAAGATTTATCTCGATATATACATTGTGCAATATGTTTCTAGTTTTTTTAAAAGTTGGAATCTATTGAAGAAAAATGTAAATTATTTCTGAAGATTTTGTATTTTACCTATATCCATTATTTTTTAAAATATTTTAAAGATACTTATATATAATCTTTTAGAAGTTAATAATATTAACCATAAATTGATCATACATTGCAAAGACTTATTTATTTTTATAAAGAAAAACTAAATTACCTTAAATGATTCATAATTATACAAACACTTATATTAGTGTTTTCAAAAAATAAATAAATTATACAACTTTTAAAACCATATACCAAGAGAGACATACAAATTAGGGGTGTAAATGAGCCGTGACAACTCGCGAGCTACGCGAGATTGACTCGGTCAAAATTCGACTCGAATAAATTCGGTCAAAATTCGACTCGAATAAATTCGGTCAAAACTCGAATAAAACCTGACTCAAGATACTAACGACTTGACTCGAACTACCTGATACTCGACTCGACTCGGTTTAAGCCAAGACAACTCACGAGCTACTCGAGATCGACTCGGTCAAAACTCGACTCGAGATACTAACGATTCGACTCGAACTACCTGATAGTCGGCTCACTCGGCTCGTTTACACCCTAATACAAATAAACAATACACTCGATATAGAAAATTTAAATTCTGAATTATACAAGAATTAAATGCATTTAAAGCAAAAATAATCGATAAAAGCACATAGCCAGAAATATTTACATAATACATTATAACCACTTACGTCTTTCTCTCCTTCTCTCTTTCTCTCTCTCATTCCCCCGGCGTTCTCCGCCAATCACCGCCGTCACTCCGCTGCCAATAAGCTTTCTCATCCCACTGAATTCAAGAAGGTTAGTTTTTTAAACGATCCAATAATTAAACTTTATGTTTTCTGTCATCCAAACCATAATCATCTTGCTTTCTTATATATATATATATATATCATGTGTGTGTGTGTTAGCCTGCATGTGTATATAATTATATATATGATCCATCGAGTGGTGGATTTCTTGTATATTTGATTAATTTTGTGAGTAGATCTATATGAATCAAAATTTTGTGTTTAGAAAAATATAACGAAATTTTCTCTTGGGTTTGTTAGGTTAATAATGGACCAATAAGAGTTTTTGGATTTCAGAAAAAAGCTGAATTTCTGTTACATTGAAGCTCATGGCTCCATCAATAATCTTCATGTTAATTCTAGTAATTTAAGTGGGATCTTTTTGAAGATTATTTGGTTTTCATCTATATATATATATGAAGTGGTCTTTTTAAGTGCTACACTAGTTCAATGCATGTGTTTTGAATGGTAAAACACGTCTTAATATATTGTTTATATTGATGGATTTGATTTATGCTTTATAATTACCTCATACACTTATACATATTAGTGTTTCTGTTTATTGCTTAGGCCATCCACTGTGGGACATCGGGTAGGTACCGGGTACCTCCTACCCATTGGGTAGTATAGTGAACACCATTGTGGATGGCTTCGGGTAGTCATCAATCAGCTTCCAGAAACCGAAGCAAACAACCCCCCACCCCAATGCTTTAGGAATTGATTTTACTCTTATGTTTTTATTGTGAAAATTAAATGTTTGTGTATTAAATGTCCTTCAACATGTCAACTTAGAGAGTTTGTTTTGTATTATTCTTCTTGATATTTGTTTTTACTCCAAGCTAGAAAGTTGTTTTTAGGTTTCCAAATGCCAACCTAACTCATATTTATTTTGAAGGAAAAAAACCTAACTATCAAATCAAGCTATCTTTTGTATAGCGACTTTATTGGATCAAGATTTTTTTGCTTTATACTCAATTAGGTTATTATAAGTTGTTAGGATCAAGTTAGCAACAAATTGTTAGGATGAAGTTAGAGACTTGTTCTATGGCTAAATTTGGGCAATCTAGAAGTCTCAAAAATTAAATTATCATATTGACATTTACTTTTTCAGTCCCTTTATTTTGTACATCTTAATTGATAGAATATATTGTGTCGTTAATAAATTGTTAGGATGGAGTTAGATGACTTGACAAGTTCTATCGCCTAAATTTGGGCAACCTAAACACTTGAGAATTTAATTGTTATATATATTGACGTTTACTTTTGGATCGAGTTCTATTATCTTGTATATCTTAATCGGTAGAATATACTATGTCGTTAATAAATTGTTAGGATAAGGTTAGACAATTTGATAAGTTATATCAGTTAAACTTGGGGAACCCAGAAGAATTGAATATATTTTCATATTAACATTAACTCTTTCGGTTTTATTATCTTGTACATCTTAACCAATAGAACATACCTTGTCTTTTGATTATTTTGTCTTAACAACTTATAATTATGATGTCACTGTATATGTCGTATAACTGCTTTCTTACATGAACATTTATTAAGACCTTTAACAATAGCTAGTAGTCTTAAAAGTCAGTTTTGTTATAAGTGTATCATGTAATATGTCTTCTTCTCTTGATACTACTAAAGGGGGTGTTTGATTAGAGATATCAAAAAATAATTAATGATCATGTAATATGTGTTCTTTTATCTTTCCTTTAGGTCCTTCAATTCCTCTTAGCTATTTTCTTTTGTCCCAAGTGTTAGGTCGTCTTGTGCATTTTTGGCATAAAGTTGGTAAAGAGGTCCTACCTTTGAGGAGTTCTAAAGTGTACCTATTGTTGAAGTCATGCCTCGGCTAGATTTTGAGTATTATCTTTTATATATGATGGAATTTTCGTCTCTCCACGAAGGCTCCTTCAGAGTGGAAATCTATGAAGATTCTATATGCTCCCAGATAGAATCCGAGCCAAGGTCCACTTTTCTTGAGACTAAACATTTTGGGAATATTCAATGGCTTTCGTTTTTTTTTTTTTTTTTTTTTTGGGGGGGGGGGGGGGGGGGGGGGGGGTGTTGGAGTCTCAAAACGGCTAAACTTAGACCATTAATTGATTTTCAACATATGTTTGAACTTCCCATCTTTCCTAGAAATCTCTAATGGAGAGTAATTTGATCGAGTTTCACATTAGTACTCAACACCTTTATATATGCATATATCGGTAATAACGTATAGCAACAAAAAGTAAACAAATATATTTGATTTCATATGCCATTATATATGTGTATATATTGGTAATAACATATAGCTAGCGACAAAAAGTAAAACAAACATATCTGATTTCATATCCCTTCACTTGATAAATCTAAGAGCAAGTCTTTCCATGAAACATTATTTTCCGTCTTGTTCACTTGATAAACACTTAATTTTGCAAGAAAACGAAGATTCAATGGCTGAAGACATCTACACAAATGATGGAACGGTTGACATCAACAACGAACGTGCTATCAAGAAGAAAACTGGGAACTGGAAAGCTTGCCCGTTCATTCTTAGTACGATATATCTATCCCTAATACAAAATAAATAATCATGTTGTTCATTCGTGATTTCGAGTTTTACTAAGTATATCTTGTTGTATAGGCAATGAATGTTGCGAGAGGTTAGCATACTATGGAATGAGTACCAATTTGGTGAACTATCTCCAAGATCGTCTTAACCAAGGAACCGTACGTGCATCTACCAATGTTACGAATTGGCAAGGAACGTGCTACGTGACACCATTGCTTGGGGCTTTCTTAGCTGATGCATACTTGGGACGATACTGGACGATTGCTGGTTTCTCCATCATTTACTTCTTTGTAAGTTTGTCTTCCTTTTTAAACAAACATATAACTTCTTGTTCTCAATGCGACAAAAGTGGCTTAGTAGAACATCAAATTTATTTAAATGTTCTAACTTCTACATAACTACTTTATAGAACTTAAGTATATTGTAAAAACAAGTAGGCGTCTTGTGTAGAAGTATTACAATTAGTTGATAGAATTCTTTTGAAATAAAGTTTTTATGAAACTGTACATGGTTGGGCTCTAGGTCCAACGTAAGTTGAGCCAGGACAGCAACAAATTAGTGGGCTACCCGTGGATGTCCGATACCACCTGAGAGGTGTGAGTGCTGCGTGGGTGTGTGAGTTTTGTTCCTTTTAGACATTCTTAGTTCGGATTGTCTTCTATTTCCTTCCAAAAACACATGTCATTATGAAAGATTTAATAGGACTTCTTTGTTTCACCGGTGTTCTATAAAATTTTAAGACCTTCAAAAGCATCATACAACTTATGGTAAGACTTTTAAATAGGATACAATTATGTATTGGTATTTATAGTGCTTATATTTGGTAAAAAGGTAGCTTCAATTAACTTATAAGTCGATTATAATCAATTAATTTTGTTTGGACAAATAAGGTAACTTATATAAGTTAGCTTATACATAGTTTTAAAATGTTACTCTCTTAGTTTTGGTGACTTATGACACTATTTATTTTATTTCAATATACGTTGCTACTTCTTACACTACCAACTTTTAAACATGTCTTTTTTTTTTTGTCAATTGACAATCCTAAGCTTTATGAGCTAGTTTTCCAAACATAGGCTATATATGACGTATTAAAAAAATTAGACATGTTTAATGTCCTATAAAACCAATTCTTTTGTAGTGTATATGTAACCAAAAGATTTGGTCCTTTGAAGTTCACATCACAAAACGCCCTCCTAATCCTTGGTGAAATTGTGTAGGGAATGACACTCTTGACACTATCAGCTTCCGTGAAGGGACTAAGGCCGAATTGCGACCCCGGTGGTTGCCACCCTACATCGACACAAACTGCAGTCTTCTTCGTAGCCCTCTACTTGATTGCCTTAGGAACTGGTGGCATCAAACCATGTGTTTCATCTTTTGGGGCCGATCAATTCGATGAAACCGATAAATCCGAGAGAAAAAGGAAGAGTTCATTCTTCAATTGGTTCTATCTTTCCATCAACATAGGTGCCCTTATTGCATCATCGGTTTTGGTCTGGGTTCAAATGAATGTAGGATGGGGATGGGGGTTCGGTATCCCAGCTGTTGCGATGGCTTTGGCGGTGATTTTTTTCTTCTCTGGGAGTCGTTTGTATCGTCTTCAAAAACCATCGGGAAGCCCCATAGTTAGGCTGTGTCAAGTGATAGTTGCTTCGCTGCGAAATTTTAATGTCAAAGTCCCCAAGGATAAGTCGCTTCTTTACGAGACTTCTGATGCCGAAAGTCAGATCGTAGGAAGCCGCAAGCTGGAGCACACTGACAAATTCGGGTACTATTTATCTATCCAAAACATCGTTACAATAAAATCAACTTTATATGATGTTATATACTTTTAAATGTTCTAATAGGCCATTTTATATGGCATAGTTTTATAAAATCTAATGGTGTCATATACAAAAGTATCATAAAGATGTTAGGACGAATTTAGGTACCGTAACAAGTTTTTTACTATATTTTTGAAATAAAATATCATACAATTTTCTTTTTTTTTACAAAAGTATCCTATGAATACAACTTTTTATAGAACACTTTACAAAAAACTTTTTCATATATTCTTGTTTAAAAAGAAAAACTAATATTTCATACTTTTTTTTAGAAGTTATGATAAAAAAAAGTATGTTAGCAAGTTCAAAAAGGCCTTGTAACTTATTGTAACATTTATATATGATACATAAATTTTTTATCCTATATATAAACTTAAGTTGTTATCTATTGTAACACTTAGGGACCGTTACTAAACAATTATCCGGGCAAACGCCATTTAAGTTATATTACCTTAACCAATATAATAAGACAAGGACCGAGAACTCTTACCTGGTAACAACAAAACAACAACCAAGAGTCTTACCGGGTGAAGTGATGGCGACGAGTCTTTCCCAGTTAGTACTTATCGGAAGAATTATTGCATACAATCCCGTTTTAATGGATTAAAACCTTACTTAATAAGATAAATTGGATTTAACCGGTTCAATTGCGCTCATAATCAAAGTTATAGGAATCGGGTTTCAGTAATCGGCCCCTAAAAATTCTATATGACATTCTATAAACATGATTTTATCGTAATTGATCAATTATGCAGGTTTTTTGACAAGGCTGCAGTGGAGACAGATTTCGATAATACCAAAACCTCGACCAGTCGCTGGAAGCTATGCACCGTGACACAAGTCGAAGAACTGAAATCGATCATCCGAATCCTCCCGATTTGGGCATCCGGGATCGTATTCGCAGCCGTCTACAGCCAAATGAGCACCATGTTCGTCCTCCAAGGAAACACCATGGACCAACGCATCGGCCCCAACTTCAAGATCCCGTCCGCTTCCCTCTCCCTCTTCGACACCCTCAGCGTCATCTTCTGGGCCCCGGTCTACGAGCGCCTCATCATCCCGATCGCCCGAAGATACACCCGCCACGAACGCGGCTTCACGCAGCTCCAACGCATGGGCATCGGCCTCTTCATCTCCCTCTTCGCCATGATCGCGGCCGGGACCCTCGAGGTCATCCGGCTCAACTACGTCCGCCGTCACAACCTCTACGAAGCCGAAATGATCCCGATGAGCATCTTCTGGCAGGTTCCTCAATACTTCTTGATCGGGTGCGCCGAGGTGTTTACGTTCATCGGGCAGATCGAGTTTTTCTACGACCAGGCGCCCGACGCAATGCGGAGCTTGTGCTCGGCGCTGTCGTTGACGACGGTGGCTCTAGGGAACTACCTGAGCACGGTGCTGGTGACGGTGGTGGCCAATGTGACCACCAAGAATGGGAAGATCGGGTGGATACCGGATAATTTGAACAGAGGGCATTTGGATTATTTCTACTGGCTTTTGGCGATTTTGAGCTTGGTGAATATGTTGGCTTATGTGGCTATTGCAAACTGGTACACTTACAAGAAGGTTAGAGGGTTTCCGAATCGAGGGTAGTTAAGTCTTTTGTGTGTTTGTAAATGGTGGCAGGATGTTTTTATGGTTTATTGGTTTATGAGTCCATGCGTGCCCAGAGTTATAAATTTATAATTGTTGGTTTTTTAGCAGGGTTTGGATTCATGTTTTTTTTTCCTTTCTGTTTTTTAGTCACCAATTATCGGAACAACTTCATGCTAAAAGTTTCATTGAGATCCAAAATATTTGCATATTTGATGAATAGTCGTTTTCGTCTAAAAATTATTGTTCAGTTTTGATATTTGAAAGTCTTTTTTTTCTACTTTGACCTTAAATATTTTTGTTTGTGTTATATAATACTTGATGAAAAGTATACTAATGAGTATACATTAAAAACAAAACTCATTCATATATTTTGCATCAAATATTATATAGCACAAACAAAAATATTAAAGTCAAAGTCGAAAAATAAAGATTTTCAAAAGTCAAAATTGGACAATAATTATAATGTTTGGTTACCACCGTCACAAGCACTGTGCCCTGTCTGTCTAATTTGCACAAAAAGATATAACTTTAGTCCAAAAAAACACTTTCTCATTTCGAAGTAGAATCCTTAGTTGAGGCCGTGGTGGGAACCAACTATTCATGCAAAAAATTACACATAGACACAACTTAACGTTAGCTTGTGGAGCTTTAAACAACTTCAGATCCACCATCTAAAATAAAAAAGACAAACGATGAAAAGTAAATGAGACAAAGGATTTCGTAATGAGGAAATAGGGTGATTGTTGAGGTCGTTGCTGCACTATAGATATTAATTAGGGACATCGTCCTTAATAATACTGATTGCTACTACAAGATGTGGATGATACTAAAACAAACGTAATTATAGTTGATACAGGGAGATTTCGAGCATCTACTAGGATTTTTATAAACCTTAGGAAACGGAGAAAGCAAAACCGAAAGAATCCCGAAACCATGCATCACAGGCTGAAAAGTCGTGGCTTATGTGATTTATCTCGCAGACGTATTATGAGCTATCCCGCACAGTTTGCGTTTATTTCTTTCTTTTATTATTGGAGATCGAATAATAAGTCAGACAATAAAAAAGAAGAGAAAGCGGGTATCAAGCGGGTTAAGTCGCATGGCACCTGATAGCGGAAAACCGTGCGTGCCACTATGTGGTCACAATTTCACCACAATGAGGATGCAAGTATACACCGACAAAGGGATCGCTATAAGTAATAAAGTGATAGTATACCAAATGTTCGTTTCCACAGGGACTGAGATTTTATAGAAAACTTGAGACTTTCATGAACTTCTAGTGCTTGACGGGTTTTTATGTAAAAATGGGTTTGATGGTGAAAATGCTAAAAATGACGACTTTTGACTTATAAAGAAGAAAGAGGGTGTGGATGTAAGTTTTTACTTTAAAACATAGTATAACACGAGTTTAGAAACTTCACGTTATGGGGATATTTATAAAAACACAAATCTCTCGAAACTACGTTTTTACAAAACATACCGTGAAGTTGCTACGAAGTCGTCGTTACTCCAAATCGTAAGATTACCGGTTTTTATAAGTAGATTAAAATAAATCTTGTTCCACCGAGTATGGGGATTTATACCCAAGTCTCCTTGTGATATAAATCCCGACCGGCTTACTGAACCTTAACAAACCATGCAGAACCCGCATCTCTGTGTGATTATCAAAGGCCCTCTCGAGCTCTTTGTGCATTATCCAAACCGTATTTCGGACCCGCCCATCTCTGGATCTGAGGTCTAACACGACACATCAAAATGGCCGGTTTATCAGTATCGAAATTAAGTATCGGTTCAGATAACTAATCTTAATATTTGGAAATAACGACAACACCCACGTGCCGTCTATGCAGTTTTAAAATAAACTCACACCCACACCCATTAACGGGTTTAGCCTAAAATAAAAGACATAATAAGATTAGATCTAGAAACTAACTTCATAATAATTAAGTACGGAATAAAAAGATACAGTACGAGGAATGAGATAAAGCAGTTAACGGTTATAACTATAAAGCATATAAAGAGTTAGGCTAGAATTAAGCAATAAATAAAAACAGGAAAGGAAAGACTGATAAAACTCCCAAGCTGGAGCATGGGGAGCGAAAAAGAAAGAAAAAAAAAGAAGCTATATCAAACTTCTGGTGTGTCTTCAATTGTGTGGAGGAGGTTTCTTATAAATAAGCACATGACCCATGGATATTATCCATGGGTATTCTTGCCAACCAATAAGAATCCATCCTCATGGCTTCAGCAATCATTCTTTCAATACTTCTTCACATGGGCCAAGTGGGCCTAGTTGCTTTCTTTGCTGCATTTCGTTCCTTCCAGACTCCCAAGAGCCAAGTGAAAACGTTCCCCTCAGTGGTGACACAGAGGGGACTGCTGTGTGATAATTTCTGAATCTCGAACTGCTGGAAAGCTTTTGGACTGCTTTCGGGATTTTGTACTGATTTGCTGAGCTTTGAGGCCGTTATTCATCAAACTTGATCTTTTGTGTTTATTAAAACCTTTTCAAAACATTTTAGTCCAAAGAGAAAGAAAGAAAACAAAGTGGGTATAAAAATATGTATAAAACGAGGTTAATTAACACTAAATAACTCTCAAATTAGAGAGTTATCACACCCCCAAACTTGAGATGTTACTTGGCCTCAAGTGACAAAAAAAAAAAATAAAAACGATAAAAGAAAAGAAAAGAAAAGAAAACTTACAACCGGGCTATTGACGTTTTATCTAACCGAGTGGTGTTTCGTACTCCTCCTTGAATCTTAGAACTCAACGAATAAATCGGCGGGTCTTCTTTTGGGTTACTGTATATGGTTTCGTCATTTTTGTCCCCCCCCCAAACTTGTCTTTTGTCCGAAAAAGTTCTTTGAGATTTTATCTCGTCTTTGGTTCGGGTTCTCGGTCACATTTATTCGGATTGCATAATGGTTTTTTGATTTGTTTGGTTTTAACAACATTATGCTTTTTGATTTATTCCATAAAAACATATATATATATATATACATTTACGAGTCTCCCAATTTTACGAAGACTTTTTTTTTTTTTTTTTTTTTTTTTTTTTTTTTTTTAAATTTATGGTAACGAGGGTGGTGTTTGGAACAAGATAACGTAACGTTCACCCCCAATCTTTGAACCGGACAATGCCCTCATTGGCTAATTTGTGGCTTTTGGGAACAACGGTATGTGTATAGGTTCGGAAACGATGGCCCGCGTCCTTTTTACCTGTTGAGTTCGGAGATTCAAGAATCGTACAAAACCTGAAATTATGCACACGTAGATAAAACCAAAAGATAGTCAATACCCATAACATCCAAAGTCATACAAACACTGAAGCATCCGATATGTACATCCCAAAAAAAAAACGGATTAGTGTTTTGTAAACCCAAAATAAACAAAAGATACCCAAAAGATGACAACAAAAGAGATAATGTTTTTCAAGGTATCAACCAACCCAAAAGTGATCAAGCATCTGAATTTGGCCCAAATTCAGAAATGGGCCCAAAGGCAGGGGACTGTGCTGGATTGCTTGTGCCTGCTTGTGGTGCCACTGTGGTGACCGGATCTGTAGTCTGCATGGTAGTGGCCGGTCCTCTCGGTATGGGCATGCGAACCTGTGGACGTGCCAAATCCTCCGGGAAGCGTATCGGAAGGTGTGCGGCCTCGAATGGATCGTCTCTAAGATGTTGGCGTCGGCGTATCCGAGTCCAATCTCGCACATATCCCAAAAAGTCTCTGTTCGCGTCTCCAAATTTGCCACTCGTGTCGAAAGCTGTTGTTGGTTAGACAAAATCTGTTTTTGAACATTAAGAATTTCGTCTAACCTCGAGTTCGTGTCTAACATGGCATTTGTCAACAACTCGACCCATACTTCGGAACCGTATCCGGCCGATGGATGATACACCGAGGGTCCCGGTCCTCCCGTGGCGGCAGCGGCGAAGGTGGCGGCGGCGGTGGATGCAGCCGCGGTGGTTGTTTTCGCGGCAGCAGCGGCGGCTGCTCCGGCGGCTGTCCCGGCGGCTGTCTCGGCGGCTGCCTCGGCGGCTGCCGGGGCGTTCGTCTGTTGAGGTGGTGGAGCCGCGGAATGTGCTTCGGAGGCCGTGGACGGACGCGTACGTCGGGTGACGGATGTTTGGTTGATAGTTGACTTCTCGATCCTTACTTGATCCGTCGGGTGTGGTAGTGCGCCGGCGGTGGTGAACATTCTTGTGAGCAAACCTGGGAAAACCAAACGAGAACCAAGTCTTTTGGAAACCTCCAAAATGGCGTTACGAGCTATAGCTCCAACGTCGATTGGAAGTTCCTTTAAGATACAATATAATAACGAACAACGGTCATGTGATATGGAATTGTCATGCCCCGTTGGGTTAATGTTATGTTTCAAATATTGAAACCAAAGTGCCGCCTCAAGGTTCAAATCACTCGTGTAAAGGAATTTCCGACTACGATCAAATGTCCACCCACGTCCCGGTATAACTAAAGCCGCTAAGATTTGGTCATCCGTGACCTCGGAGAAACCATGGGTCATTTGGCTATACGAACACACAAAAGGCGGGGAGAGACCGAGGGCGGCATTCAATGCGGCACTCGACCAATCAATTTGTCTTCCCCGAACCTCAATTAAGTTGCTAGGTGACATCCCGACCCTTGCATAAAACTCCCTAAGCATGGTTTCATTATACGTGCAAAATTCGGGTATCATGTTTGTCCAACGATGGGCTTGGAGGTGGTGCGGTATATGTGTGTGGGTTGGAAAAAGTTTATGATCAAAAGGGCGTTCAATTAGCACTTTGTTGTTTGCTAACAACCTAAGCCTTTCCTCAAAGTCAGCCGTGGCTAACCTTGATCGGGAAGCCCTTCGTTTGCGTTGTGGTTGTTCGATCTCCGGATCTTGATCGAGATCATAATCCGGGTCTTCGTCATCGTTTTGTTCAACCATAGGTTCTTTTCCCTCTCTCCGTGAACTTTTTCGCGTCGTTCGGGTCTGCAAAACAGTAGCAGATTGAGTAACTACTGGATTTGCGCCCGTTGAGGCTATCCCCTCTGTGTCACCACTGAGGGGATTTTCATGGGCTGAAAATTGTACCCCACCATGATTCTGCCAACTTCCCAAATCCATGTCCGGAACCGACACCTCCGTGGATGGTCGTTGTCCGTCATCACCAAACAGATTAACATCGGTATCCCAACTCTCTCCTTCCGCATCACCCATGACATTTATATCGATCCCCAAAGGGCCGCTAGGTGACCCGGAAGGAGGTCTCACATGTGTCTCAAGCCTTGGTTCAACAAAATCTGTGTTTTGGACCGATATAGTAGTAACAATCGGGGACGTGAAGGTTAGGACGGCTGAGTTCGTAAGACTTGTCGGTTGAATCAAGATATCCGGTATTTGGAGATGCATACTAGTCTCGCTTCCGACCGCAATGGGAGTGGTCGGAATGACAAAAGTAGTTGTGTTTACCTGATTGAGTGGGCTGAGAATGTCACCAAGCAGACCTGTGTTTTGGTCCGCTGCGAGACCCGCGATGGCGCGAGTATACGATGGATCTTCCGATTGCGTCACCCCCGCCGATGATGATCGTGCTTCTGCTATTCGGGTTGATCTTCGAAGAGTTGGGGCTTCACCGGACTGTGTTTGATTTTTCGGGAGAGTTGACGGTCTCCCCGAACCTAGGGTTACGAGGACTTCGCCGGAGATGGTGGCTACGGCGGTGGCAGATGCGGTGATTTGGGTGGCGGGTTTGAGAGCAGCAGCGGCGCCGCCTTGTGGTGGTGGCTGTGTCGTCGCTGGTGGCGATGTCGTGGCCGCCGGCGACTCCGTTGGTGGGATTCGAACTCGTGACCCTTCTCCGGTGTCACTTTGGTAGGCGGGTGAGAAATCAGGCGAGACAGAGAGGCGTCGTATGGCACCCTTCGTGCGAGCCATGGTGGTCGGAGATGATGCGTGGAAGAGGAGGTGGTCGGCGGTGGGTTTAAGGTGGTTAAAGGGGTGGTCGGCGGTGGGGAGTAGAGAGAAAAAGGGAGATCGTGCAAACAGAGAGTGAAAGATGAAAAGCCCCTTTTTTATTTTTCTTTTTTTTTTATCTTTTTTTTTTTATATCTTTTGCTGAATTGTTATTTTACTACTAATATAATAATTTTTTATTTTTTTCTTTTCCTTGAAATTGATAGCTTTTGTAAAAAAAAAAAAAAACTTTCAGCAAAAGAATTCTACTGACAATTCACAATACACACGGACTTCATTTGAATTACTATTTGGGCTCACTAAAGAATTTTGAAGTCCATATGCATGTACTGCAATCATTTCAACAAAAAATTCTGTCAGTAAAATAAGAGATATGATCTTATCTTTTTATCCTACTCTCTCATATATTTAATTATTTAATTATATATATATATATATATATATATATTTTTATTTTACTGAAACTATTTACAAAGATAAAAACCAAAGGATTTATTTACAAACCTTCTCGTATTTTTCGGGTGTTGCTTTAGATTGCCGTTTTAGGCATTCCCTCGGGGAGAAAATGCTTAACCCGGTGTCCATTCACCCTAAAAATACTCCCATCTTGCGGATTCACAAGATCCACTGTTCCAAACTTTCCAACTTCTGCGATTGTGAACGGGCCTGACCATCGTGATTTTAACTTCCCAGGAAACAACTTCAGTCGTGAGTTAAAGAGAAGAACTTGTTGATTTTTTTCAAAAGTTCGATTGATGATTCTACGATCATGCCAAAATTTAGTTTTTTCTTTGTAAATTTTAGCGTTCTCATAAGCATGAAATCTCAGTTCTTCTAACTCACACAACTGAAGTTTCCTTTTCTCTCCCACTGCATTCTCACTGAAATTCAGTTCTTTTGTTGCCCAAAAAGCTTTATACTCAAGTTCCAACGGTAAGTGACATGCTTTACCAAAAACCAGTCTATATGGTGACATTCCCAACGGTGTTTTGTAAGCAGTTCGGTATGCCCAGAGTGCGTCATCCAACTTAAGAGACCAATCTTTCCTATCGGGTTTGACAACTTTTTCAAGAATCGATTTAATTTCCCGATTTGAAAGTTCGGCAAGACCATTTGTTTGTGGATGGTATGCCGTTGATATCTTATGTCGGATGTTATATTTTTCAAGAACAGTACTTAACATTTTGTTTACAAAATGAGTTCCCTCGTCACTAATTAAAGCGCGAGGTGTTCCAAAACGTGAAAAGATGTTCTTTTGTAAAAAATTAATTACTGTCTTGGCATCGTTTCTTGGACATGCCGAAGCTTCCACCCACTTGGAAACATAGTCAACGGCCACTAAGATAAACTGATTATTGAAAGACATAGGGAATGGTCCCATGAAATCTATGCCCCAAACATCAAAGAGTTCCACTTCCAAAATATTGTTTAACGGCATTTCATTTCGTTGGGACAAATTCCCCGTTCTTTGGCACGCATCACAACTTTTAACAAACTCGAAAGCATCTTTGAAAAGTGTAGGCCAAAAGAATCCACTTTGTAAAACTTTTGCTGCCGTACGTTGGCCACCAAAATGGCCACCATACGGAGAGTCATGACAGGCTCTCAGCAGGTTTTTCATCTCAAAATTCGGGACACACCTTCTCACCATTTGATCTGCTCCAATTTTAAAAAGAGAAGGATCGTCCCAAAAATACTGTTTGCAATCATACAAAAACTTTTTCAACCTTTGTCCATTTAAACCATACGGCTTAAGCCCACTAGCTAGGTAGTTTGCTATATCCGCGTACCATGGAACATTTGATTCAAAGTGGTGTTGAATTGACAAAACATGCTCATCGGGAAAAAATTCTTTTATTGCATGATTACCCCCAGTTGACACTATTCCCTCAATTCTCGACAGGTGGTCGGCTACTTGATTATCAGTTCCTTTTCTATCAATTACCTCTATATTAAACTCTTGCAAAAGCAGGACCCATCTAATAAGTCTTGGTTTTGCATCAGTTTTATTAAAAAGATATTTGATAGCCGAATGATCTGTATGAACAATGACTTTTGTACCTATCAAGTATGAACGGAATCTGTCAAAAGCAAATACTACAGCAAGTAGCTCTTTTTCTGTTGTTGTGTAATTCAACTGAGCATCAATCAGAGTCTTACTTGCGTAGTAAATGGGGTGAAAGATTTTATTGACTTTTTGTCCCAAGACGGCACCTACCGCCCAATCACTGGCATCACACATTACCTCAAAAGGTAAGGCCCAGTTAGGAGCAATGACAATAGGTGCCGTAACAAGTGCTTTTTTCAAAGTCTCAAAAGCTTTTGTACATTCTGAAGTGAAGTCAAAAGGTTGGTCAACATGGAGTAAATTACAGAGCGGTTTTGAAATTTTTGAAAAATCTTTTATGAACCGTCTGTAAAATCCTGCATGTCCCAAAAAGCTTCTAATGCCCTTAACCGTGCTAGGCTCGGGTAATTGCATTATTACTTCTATTTTAGCCTTATCCACTTCCAAACCTCTTTTAGAAACCAAGTGACCTAAAACAATTCCCTCTTGTACCATAAAATGACACTTTTCCCAATTTAGAATCAGATCATGTGTCTCGCAACGTTCCAAACTCTTTTTAAGATTTTCAAGACAATTTTCAAACGATGTGCCAATAACTGAAAAATCATCCATGAAAACTTCCATGGTATCTTCAATCATGTCTGAAAAAATTGACATCATACACCTTTGAAATGTTGCGGGAGCGTTACACAAACCAAATGGCATTCGCCGAAAGGCGAAAGTTCCGAAGGGACAAGTGAAGGTGGTCTTCTCTTGATCTTCGGGTGCAATGTGAATTTGGTTGTAACCAGAATATCCGTCCAAAAAGCAATAAAATTCCTTTCCGGCTAAACGATCTAGCATCTGATCTATGAAGGGCAAAGGGAAATGGTCCTTTTTGGTGGCTAGGTTCAACTGCCTATAGTCCATACAAATTCTCCACCCGGTCACGGTTCTGGTTGAGATAAGTTCATTTTTCTCGTTGGTGATTACCGTGGTACCACCTTTCTTTGGTACACATTGTACCGGGCTTACCCAACCGCTACTAGAAATGGGGTATATAATACCCGCATCTAGCCACTTAAGGATTTCTTTTTTAACGACCTCTTTCATGATGGGATTTAGTCGTCTTTGTGGTTGCACTTTGCCAATGCTATTTTCTTCCAAAATTATCTTGTGTTGACAAAGTGTCGGGCTTATTCCTCTAATGTCTGCTATTGTCCACCCAATGACTTTCTTATGGTTTTGTAACAGTTTAATTAATTTCTCTTCCTGTTCACAACTTAAGTTAGAGGATATAATTACAGGCAATTTATCTTCCTCCATGAGATAAGCATACTTAAGGTGTGATGGTAGAGGTTTCAAGTCTAAATCGGGTGCCTTAACTATGGATGGTGGTTGGACAGATCTTTCACTAAAATCCAACTGTTCAAAAGCAGCTAACACTTCAACCTCTGTGTTTTCAAGTTCTGTGTTTTCAAAATTATCAGCACAGTTCACCTCTGTGGTGAGATTGTCACCACTGAGGGGACAGCTGATTGAGTTTATTTCCAAATCATCACTTGAAGTATAAATGGCAGAACAATCCTCAAAGTTCCCATTATACTTAAGTGTTTTGAACAGGTTGAAGGTTACCTGTTGGTCGTTGACCCTCATGGTTAGCTCGCCTTTCTGAACGTCAATCAAGGCTCTTCCTGTTGCAAGAAATGGTCGTCCTACAATGATGGGACAACTCCTATCGGCTTCAAAGTCTAACACTAAAAAGTCAGCCGGAAAGATAAATTTATCAACTTGGACTAAAATATCCTCAATCTTACCCTTCGGATAAACAATGGATCTATCGGCTAATTGTAAAGTTACGGTCGTTGGCCGAACTTCACCAATTTCCAATTTATTAAAAACCGACAGGGGCATGAGATTCACACTTGCCCCTAAGTCACAAAGAGCATGTCCGACTTCCTTCCCTCCAATGGAACACGGGATGGTGAAACTTCCCGGGTCTTTGAGTTTTGGAGGGATCCTACAAGTGAGAAGCGCACTACATTCTTTTGTTAAAGCCACAGTTTCAAATTCACTCAATCTCCTTTTCTTATTAAGAATGTCTTTCAAAAATTTAACATAATTTGGCATTTGCTCGAGAGCTTCTACCAAAGGTATGTTAATATGGAGCTGTTTAAAGATGTCCAAAAACTTCTTAAACTGAGTATCCATATTTTTGGCTTTCAATCTTTGAGGAAAAGGTAATTCTCTCAGATCCACTACTGGTTGATTTGACTTTTGAACCGTTTGAACTGGAGTTTCAGCAGCATTTGAACTGGGCAAAGCTGCTGTTTTGGGGACAGACTCTGGCTCCTGTGGGGTCTCAACAATTGAAAACAGTCCTGGAAAGTTTTCTCTATCAAA
Source organism: Centaurea solstitialis (assembly GCA_030169165.1). Classification (NCBI taxonomy): domain Eukaryota; kingdom Viridiplantae; phylum Streptophyta; class Magnoliopsida; order Asterales; family Asteraceae; genus Centaurea; species Centaurea solstitialis. Next base: position 60,969,453 of record CM058044.1, on the reverse strand, counting down.
TGCATGCCTTGTTTCAGTGTGACATGGTTGTTCCGTTGACATTATCTCGGGTCCAATTTCAATGATCGTCACTGCCTTAACATGTTCCTTACCCTTAGGGGTTTCTGTGTCACTTGGCAGAGTGCCAGGTGGCCTGTTTCTCAATTCATTTGCAAATTGTCCCAGCTGGGTTTCAAAGCCTCTCAAAGTTGCATTGGTTTGATTTATAAAACCTTTTAGCAAAGATTCAATTGAACCATTGCCATCCGATGCATTTTGAGATCTTTGGTGCATTTGTGAGGATTGCCCACTTTGAAAATTTTGAGGTGCACCTTGATGAAATCCCGGGGGATTTTGTTGGTTTTGAAAATGATTAGCCCCGTGGGGCTGAATTCCTGGATTTTTGTACGAAAGATTCGGATGATTTCTCCAGTTTGAGTTGTATGTTTGTGAAAACGGGCTGTTTTTGGAATAGTTTCCAACAAAATTTACTGATGCTGGGTTGTTCGGACAATTTTCATAAGTATGATTGTTACCGCAAAATACGCACATTTCTTTTTCAGAAGATGTCATAGCTTGTACTTGGTTTGTCTCATTAATATTCAAATTATTTTTCACCAAGTTGGTTAAAGCCAAAATTTGTGCGTTTAATGTGGTGATGGCATCATTCTCATTAAATTCCGATGGTCTTTTAGGTGCCAAAGCGCGTGGGTTTGACCAATCAGTGTTGTTTCTGGCAATCTTTTCCAAAATGTCAACAGTTTCAGTATATGTTTTTGAAAGAAAAGCACCACCCGCTGTTGCATCTAAATTACCCTTTGCAGCAAAAGTAAGACTGTTATAAAACGTTTCCATTTGGATGCAATGGGGAATTCCATGATGAGGACATCTCCTAAGTAGTTCTTTAAATCTCTCCCATGCATCCGAGACTGCCTCATCCTCATACTGTTGAAACATCAAAATTTCATTTCTGAATTTAACATTTCTTGTCGGCGGGTAATATTTTTTTAAAAACTTTTCCGCCAAACTTGTCCAACTGTTGATTGAATGAGGTGGTTGGGAATTTAACCAAACCTTAGCTTGATCCTTTAATGTGTAAGAAAAAAGTGTCAAACGTAAGTGTTCGGTTGTTATCCCGCGAATACGAAAATGATCCGTCATTTCTAAAAAAGATTTTAAATGAGAGTGCGGATCTTCTGATGCCAACCCCGCAAATTGACCCATAGCCGATATCATTTGGAACATTACCGGCTTTGGTTCAAAATGTACGGTTGCATCCACGGGTGGTTTCAAAATACCTGACTGTAATTGTCCAAATTCGGGTAGTGCATAGTCACGTATTCCTCTTTCCTTGTTATCGGCGATGGTTATGGTGGTTTCCTCTTGTGGTGGTGGGTTTCCAGCCATGTTTCGGTTACGACCAGTTCTACCTCGACGACGTCTTTTGACAGTACGTTCTATCTCCGGATCGAGAGGTAAAAGTTCACCGTGTTGTAGCCGTGGCATACAACGTGAAAAGTGCTATTTAACAAAAACAAGCAACTCAGGCTCGAATGAAATATCTCAGAGTTTAAAATTAAAGCCAAGTCCCCGGCAGCGGCGCCAAAAACTTGATAGCGGAAAACCGTGCGTGCCACTATGTGGTCACAATTTCACCACAATGAGGATGCAAGTATACACCGACAAAGGGATCGCTATAAGTAATAAAGTGATAGTATACCAAATGTTCGTTTCCACAGGGACTGAGATTTTATAGAAAACTTGAGACTTTCATGAACTTCTAGTGCTTGACGGGTTTTTATGTAAAAATGGGTTTGATGGTGAAAATGCTAAAAATGACGACTTTTGACTTATAAAGAAGAAAGAGGGTGTGGATGTAAGTTTTTACTTTAAAACATAGTATAACACGAGTTTAGAAACTTCACGTTATGGGGATATTTATAAAAACACAAATCTCTCGAAACTACGTTTTTACAAAACATACCGTGAAGTTGCTACGAAGTCGTCGTTACTCCAAATCGTAAGATTACCGGTTTTTATAAGTAGATTAAAATAAATCTTGTTCCACCGAGTATGGGGATTTATACCCAAGTCTCCTTGTGATATAAATCCCGACCGGCTTACTGAACCTTAACAAACCATGCAGAACCCGCATCTCTGTGTGATTATCAAAGGCCCTCTCGAGCTCTTTGTGCATTATCCAAACCGTATTTCGGACCCGCCCATCTCTGGATCTGAGGTCTAACACGACACATCAAAATGGCCGGTTTATCAGTATCGAAATTAAGTATCGGTTCAGATAACTAATCTTAATATTTGGAAATAACGACAACACCCACGTGCCGTCTATGCAGTTTTAAAATAAACTCACACCCACACCCATTAACGGGTTTAGCCTAAAATAAAAGACATAATAAGATTAGATCTAGAAACTAACTTCATAATAATTAAGTACGGAATAAAAAGATACAGTACGAGGAATGAGATAAAGCAGTTAACGGTTATAACTATAAAGCATATAAAGAGTTAGGCTAGAATTAAGCAATAAATAAAAACAGGAAAGGAAAGACTGATAAAACTCCCAAGCTGGAGCATGGGGAGCGAAAAAGAAAGAAAGAAAAAGAAGCTATATCAAACTTCTGGTGTGTCTTCAATTGTGTGGAGGAGGTTTCTTATAAATAAGCACATGACCCATGGATATTATCCATGGGTATTCTTGCCAACCAATAAGAATCCATCCTCATGGCTTCAGCAATCATTCTTTCAATACTTCTTCACATGGGCCAAGTGGGCCTAGTTGCTTTCTTTGCTGCATTTCGTTCCTTCCAGACTCCCAAGAGCCAAGTGAAAACGTTCCCCTCAGTGGTGACACAGAGGGGACTGCTGTGTGATAATTTCTGAATCTCGAACTGCTGGAAAGCTTTTGGACTGCTTTCGGGATTTTGTACTGATTTGCTGAGCTTTGAGGCCGTTATTCATCAAACTTGATCTTTTGTGTTTATTAAAACCTTTTCAAAACATTTTAGTCCAAAGAGAAAGAAAGAAAACAAAGTGGGTATAAAAATATGTATAAAACGAGGTTAATTAACACTAAATAACTCTCAAATTAGAGAGTTATCAGCACCCGCCTACAACAATGCTCGGTGGTGATCCATGCGATTAACAATCTTACAAAATATGAATCCTACACCAAATCACATCCACGTCTTATGATTGAGATCAACTTCCATTATTATTATTCACTTTTTGGTTATTATATTTTACTTATTTATTTTATTTACTTTCTTAATTTTAGTTAGCTTAGGATTTACTTGAATATTTCTTGTTTCTCAAGTTCTAATTATATTAGGATAGTTTCTTTTCCATAGTTATCGCTTATAGGTTTAGCCTCTAAATAGGTTTATTGTTTATCATTGTAAATCAATAAAATTATTCTCTTTTAGAGTTTTGAAGAGTTTTCTTTTTATTTTTCGAGTTCTACATTGTTAGACTCATTACCCTTTCGGATTCAGACGTTTATCGATCCGTTCCGCAAACCTACGCTGCGTCAATAGTCCTCATAGATACTCTACTGCTAAAAAAACGAAGTCCTCATAGATAATCTATAACATATGACTTGAGAGCTTTAGGTCTTCCTTAAGAGCCCTTGTATATATATATAATCAGGAAATTCTTATGTTCAAATATTAATGACCATCTTCTTCGAATATTTTTGTGTCCTTTAGTAAGTAACTGAGTAATGGTTGTAGTTTTTGTGTTTAATTGTCGTAACGGATGCAATGGTCATGTCTTGAATGTTGATCTTCGATTATGTTAGAAGCATTAGTGAAACATTTCTTTGATCATAAATCTTCAAGAGCTGCTCAAAATGAAAAAATACGTTGAAGATGACCATGTGTTAGTATCAATCATAGATAGATAATGGTGATTAGGATTATATCCAATTGTTGTCATGAATATTAACATCATAAGGGTATCGACGATCGATAACAATAGCTTCATCGAGCAGGATAAACATCATTAGTGTTGATGGTCTTTGTTATCCTTAACCAAGGGTCGAAAATATAGCATCATTCAACGTTGATGGTTCTCTATCGTAGGTACCACTCGATCAAGGATATTATCCTCGTCAGTCGGGCTTACGGATTTTTAATTACCTAAACATACATTATTTGACAAAGTATCCTATAAAAAGATGTTATAACACAATTTAAAAAAAGTGTTCAACAAAATAATTAATATGGAATTTATTAAAAAGGTCGACTACAACAAAGTTGAGTTTACAAGATGCCAAGATTATGGGTTCCAATAGACTGTTTTGTATGATATAAGTTCATAGGACTAAAAGTTAAAGAGTCATATTTAAATGTGTTGCAATAGCTAGGTTAGGGGTTCCTTAACAAGTGTTTAAGAACGGTTTTAATATAAAACGTTGTATCAACTATTTTATATGATAATTTGTGAAAAATGTGTCTTTTAAAAATATGTGTTTTTATAGGATATTTTTCAAAATTGTTCTATAAAATAATTAACATAGTAGTTTTATTTTAAAACTCTCATAAAAAGTTTGTTAAAACACAAAAAAATGTCAAATATACTTATTGCAACATCTTTAGATAGAACATTTCAACACGTTTGACCCGTCGTGTAAACTCAATTTTGTTGTAGTGGTCTTAAAAAACTTGTTACAATGCATAAAAGTGTCCTATAAACCACAAGGCTTGTGGCGTAGCGGTAAGGCCTGTGGGGGATGTGGATGGTATCCCATTCACCTCAGGTTCGAATCCCCTTGTGCGCATCTTGTGGCCAGGCTTAGTCTCAGACGGCCGAATTTTCAATTTCTGTTCTAAATTGCCAAGGATGTAGTCTAGGCAAAGCCTAGATGAACCTTTTCAAAAAAAAAAAAAGTATCCTATAAATTTATAGTAAATTTTTTTAGATAAGTCACTTTATCCTTTGGTCCTATAAATTTAAGTCTTATAAAGCATCATATATGGACAATTAAATACCTTAGGCTTCCTATAAACCTAATTTTAGCTTGTGTAACACGTTCGATCTCTCATCCCAAAAAAGTTTATGTTGAATCCGCGGAACAAAAATAGCTTAAATTAGTGGAACTTTTGTTGTTTCGGTTTCTTTGTTTTGTCAAATAAGTGTCCACACTTGAAAATAAGTGTCTACTTCTTAACTTTATTGTTAAATATGAGTTGGCAGCTCCCTTATCATAAAGGTAGAATTGAATGCTGGCCAATTATTTTATGGTGGAACAACATTAAACACATTGTTTTTAGACTTTTAATGATAACGTTACTAGTTTTTCATCATGGTTTTCAACCGCATGCATCTTAAAATTCTTATGTAGTTTAATTTCAACCACCCGAGTGTGCATGGTTTGTGCTAGCATTTATCAGGTTCGTAAATACTAACACCTTTGCCTATCTACCATCTGACATTATTGTTCCCATTCAAATAAATGGAGTTAATTAACATGTGCATGTGACCCGCCTGCTTACGTATTGTTTTTTAGTGAACGCAGCGAACACACGCACCCACTAAACCTACTCCTAAATCTACACCAACGTCCATGATGAGACTCGAACCCACAACCACAAGGGAGGGGCACCTTATCAAACACCAAATGCTGCTGGGCTACAAGCCCTTTGGCCCTTACATACAGTAAATGATAGATAAATCAAGACTTGGAAGTATTGCAAGTCTTAAAGCTCCGAAATCTTAGTTGAAGTTGAACACCGACGCCCAAAAAACACATTGTGCTACAGGCTGTATTTATGCATAAATTACAAATTTCAGTAAATTGTGTGGGTTCAAATACCTTATATTCCTTTCATTACGGACCGACTACAAAACCACACAATAAGGACGGACCAACCAAGAAGGTAATCTTATTGAGTACCCTCTAATTTTCTTAGTCACATGTACTCTCATACCCTTCAAATTTTGTGTAACAGCTAGCTAGCTACAAGAAATTAAGCTCACACTTGTAATGGAAAATGTGGATGTGGAGCATGGAGGTGCAGATCCAAATTCTTACAATACTCAAGAAACTATTGACAGTATTCTTTGTTGTGTTGAAAATCAGAATGCAACCAAACAAGGCCGTTCATCCATTAAAAAAGTTCATTCATCTTTCCGAAATCTCTGTGCAAGGTCTTTCAACCCACAGGTGGTCTCTATTGGACCTCTTCACAAAAACAATATAAATGTGCAAGCATTTAACGGGAAGAAAGCCACTTATCTTTCTAGTCTATTGAGTCGTTTGGAGACAAAGTCATTACAGGAGCAAATATTAGAAGAATGTGTGAAGAAGGTGGAGGAATCAATAGAAAAAATCAAGAAATGTTATGAAGGGATAAGTGACTACGGCACCGACACCGCATTTGTCAAAATGATGGTCATGGATGCTTGTTTCATACTTGAATTTGCTTACCAGATTAGTAAATCATTTATGGGAAAGATGTCGCAATCACAAGCCATATCTGTTAGTTATGACCTGGTGCTCCTAGAAAACCAGATCCCCTTCTTTGTTCTTGATGACATATTCCAGTGCACTATCTTGCAAATCGATCCACAACAAACTATTATTGAACTCATTGGAAAGCTTCTATCTCGCATCAACCTCTTCGAAGGAGACCTAAGCACCATCCATAATTCCAAAGAACCAGCTCATATTCTTGAACTTCTGCATACATGTTACAAGCCTCACCATAATATTCCATCAACAACTTCAAATTTAGTAATGCACTCAGTCGTTGAATTGGACAGGGCAGGGGTGAGCTTTAGGCCTAACCAAAATACAAAATGGCCAATGGAGATGAAAGTGGAATTACATAAGTTCCCATGGTATTTGGGTAAGCCTACTCTTAGAATGCCGGTGTTGCGTATTCATCATTTCACTGAGTCAGTTCTAAGGAACCTCATTGCATACGAGCAATCCTCCCGAGTCGTTAATTACATTACATCATATGCGATGGCTATGGATATGCTAGTAAATACTCAAGAGGACATTGCCAAGTTGGTACAATCAAAAGTCCTTGTCGCCAACCTGAGTTCAAATGAAGAGGCTGCAAATATGATGAACAACATATGCAAACAAGTTCCCTGGGAACATTTCTTTTATGATGAAGAGTGGAAATTGTTGGATAGCTACTACAATAGTTGGTTGCCAAAAAATTATGCACGCTTCAAACGTACTTATTTCAATAGTCCATGGAAAATTGTTGCTCTATTTGCTGGGATCGTCTTGTTTGTTCTTACCGTGGTTCAGACCATCTTTACCATTAAGTCTGCACACTAGATGTCAGAATCAATATCTTCTTTTCACATTCTTCTATGTTTTTTCTTATCTTTTTGCAATTCACCCATGTTGTTTTTTATGTTGTGCGTGTCATGCACTTAAGTTGTAAGCCATGAAACACCTATATAATAAGGAACAATAGCTTTTTTGCATATAGTGGTTCTAAATTTCTAATTGCTTTTCAATTTGAGTCGGTCATCTGTCGTTAAATCACAATTATCCTTAATTAAGAATCGAACAGCAAACTATAGATATTTAGTACTTATATACTTGCATCTTAGACCTCCATAAACAATACGTGAACGTGGCTACTAAAATAGATTCTTAACAAGAAGCTCAAAATGTCATAATAACATTTACTTTTTCAGTCCATTTATTTTGTACATCTTAATCATAGAATTCATGGGCGGAGCTAGGATTTTAAGTTAGGGGGGGTTAGAAGATGACAAAATGAAAACAAATTAACTTATTGACTTAAGGTGTTCAAGCAAAACATTAAAGTAAGATATGTGATTAGTGGTTGTTGTATTCTAGGAGGAAATTTTAGTGCAATAGCCGATAAGATTGAATGTAGACAAGAAGATAAAAAAGGACATGAATATAATGACTTTTGTTTGTGAAATGTTAGAAGTGAGAGAAAAAAACTATATTAATCGAGCTCAAGATATATTTTTTTTAACGAACTAACCTTATTTTCACAAATTTACAACTATAACATGAATAACATTAATATAAATATCAAAATTGCATCATATGCATGAACGCAAAATATATTTCACAACGCCTTTACAGAAAATGATATCATGAAAATCTAAGATACAAAATTAACAATATAATTTTTTTTTAGATAATATACTTTTTAACTTCATATAGTAATGTTAATTAGTTATTTTGTTTTGGTTTTTAATATGATATTGTTTATTTTAAACTTTTGTGAATATACAGTATTCCGATTAAAAAAATGAAGATTAAAAAGAATTAGAAAAAAATAAAACAAAACAAAAACATTTACTTGTTCCATGGTTTCGAACCCTGGTATTGCTGTTAGTGTAAAAAGAGTTTAACCGCCAAGCTAGCCACATATGATGCTTACATTTCCTAAAATATCTAATATAAGGGTTGGCAGTTAGGGGGGGGCTGAGCACCGACCAGCCCCCCTACTGGCTACGCCTCTGCATAGAATATATTATGTCGTTAATAAATTGTTAGGATGGGTTCGGGTGATGCGTACGGAGACCCTAACCGAGTCGAGTAACTCGCCAAAAGTCAAACTTTGAAGATCGAGTTAGCTCGGATTATGTGGGTAAGGTAGATTTGAGGTTTTCGGATTGAATTCGAGGTTTTTCGGATTAGGTTGAGTTTTGATCACCCCCTAAGTGTGAGACAGACTTGTCCCACTGTTGTTCTACTTAGTTCCAGAAGGGTGCGTTTGGTATCGGAACAGGACAAGACAGGACAGAACAGAACAGGACAGGATAGAACAGAACAGGACAGCTGTTCAGCGTTTGGTAAGACATAACTAAAGTAGACGGGACAGAACAAGAATGGTTAAATGACCAATTTACCCCTACGGGTCCACAACCACCACCACCTGTACACAACTACCAACCACCACTACCGGTCTACAACCACCACCGGTCCACAACCACCTACACCACCATCGGTCCACCACCAGCACCCACAGTCCACCACCAGCACCCCCGGTCCACGAGCACCACCACCGGTCCACAATCACCACCACCAGTCCCTCCGCTAGTCCCTCCGCTGCCCTTTCGACCTCTTCATCACCGTCTTCGTCACCAAAGAATGGCTCAAATTCATCAGATCTGACCGAACCCGACCAAAATCCACTTCGGCACCATCCCTAACGTCATCCCGTCGGAGCTCCATCGTGGATCTCAGATACGATACCTACCTCATGTGGATCTCAGATCTCGGAAAACGGTTGAACATTCCGGTGGCTTCCTTCTCCACGATGTCCGATGGAGGTGGGTCTGGTCAAAGAGAAAGAGAGAGATGAAGGTGGAAGCAGCTGTCCGAGTTGGAAACAGCTCGCCGGAGCTCGAAGCAAGAGGTGGAAGCAGCTCACCGTGGATCTGCCGGAGGTGGAAGGAGGTTGCCGGAACTAGAGGCAGCCGGAGGTGGAAGCAGATCACCGGAGCTGGAGGCCGCCGGAGGCGGAAGCAGATCGCCGGAGGTGGAAGCAGATCGCCGGAGCTGAAGGCCGCCGGAGGTGAAAGCAAATCGCCGGAGCCGGAGGCCGCCGGAGGTGGATCTGGTAACAGAAAGAATGAAGGTGGAAGCTGATGAGGAAGGAAGGAAGAGGGTATATTGGGAATAAAAGGCTTGTTCTAGTTAATCCCACCTATTTTGATGGAACACACTTCCACTTGGGTTCCATCTAGTTCTTGTCTGTTCCACTATAAGTCTTGCCAAACATAGGACAAGAGTTCCTTGTTCTGTTCTGTTCTAGTGAGTCCACCTACCAAACGCACCCGAAGGGTAGGATGGAACATGTTTGTCACACTCTTGTTCTACTTAGTTCTAGTGTGTCCCATACAAATGTTTGCCAAACATAGGACAAATCTATTCTGTTCTACGTATCTAACACACCCTTGTACGTAGAACAAGCTATTGAAGCATTAAAAAAACAAAAAATGATTTTTTTCTATTTTAAGAAGCTGTTGAAGATATTCTGTATCTCTCTATCTATTTATGTTAAAATATTAGAAATTAATAAAAGTTATTATTTAATATGATATTTACCATATTTACCTAAAAATAACTTTTATTAATTACTAATATTTTAAATAAGATTTAACCATCAAAAAATAGGTAAATAATTATTATATTATTTTTTAAATCTAATGCATAAATATATATATGTTTACCATTTACCATTTGTAAAATAAAAGTTGAAATAAAAGGACACACAAAGCTTTACGGAGTTCCCTCCATAATCCCAATTATTTTGAAAAGTGATTCATAATCCCAATGATGCGTTTGTCTCAGAATTGTGTTTTCTAATTCTCAAAAAAACTTCCAATTTCAACTTCCCCAAATCGTTCTACTTCTTCAACCAACCCACAATTAAGCCTCCGTCAATCAAAATCATCCACACAGATGGTCTACAGCTCTTGTTACTAAAGGAATCGGGTATACAAACAAAACCCTAGCCTTATCGTATGATATAATTTGATATTTATGTTGAATATTTATGCTTGGAACCCTAACTATGATTTGGGTATTTTCATTAATGCATATTAATACTTGGGGGCTTTGTTTGCATATAAATAAATGTCTGTGTTTGACATATAGCTCCAATTTTTTATGGGACTTTGTATACATTAAAAGAAAAAGATGTGTTTTGATTTTGAAAGTCAAATGTGCTATAATTGGCATCAGCTAATCTTAGCTGAATTTTAACAATTTTGAAGAAATATTATGTGATAACAAGATAGACTGGGCTATATTGATGTAAACTTCTGTGAGTATCAATCACATACAAAGAGATATTCAAATGGAAAATGCTAAATGTTTTAGGGGCTGTTTTGTTCTGCTGCTTGTGTGTTTCGGGTTTTGAAGTCCCAAGAACATTCTTGAGTGTTCTTGGCGTTCCTCGTAAAAACCCTCGTTGCCTTAGTTAATTCTTAATGACTTAGAATTTTTTTACTCGAAGCTTCTCAAACCGACTCGGTAAAACTTTTTGTCGAGTGTCCTCTTGTTTGGTTTGGTAACTTATTTACCGAGTTAAGTGTTTCTACTTAGAATTTTTTTTCCATGTGTAAGCTATTTTTACCAAGCCTCATGATCCGGTAAAGCCTTTTACCGGATTCTTCTATCTAGTAAAATTGTTTTACCGAATCATATTGATCGATAAATTTCCCTACTTAGATTTTTTTTCTCTCCTAAGTGTTGTCTTGTTTTTTTTTTTACCGATTCTCTACTACTCGGTAAAATTCTTTACCGAGTATGTGCCTTTTGATTAACTCGATATATCCTTTTACCGAGTCATATATGCTTTTAAGTTTCAACTTAGAAAATCACACTGGTTGAGGTTTTTACCGAACAAAACAATCCAGTAAATATTTTTACCAAGTTATACTAACCCGGTAAACCTTTTTATCGAACTGTGTTGTCCAGTAAAAATTCCAAAGACTCGAATTTTTCTCCAAGTGTTGAAGACCTAGAATCTTTTTCAAAGTCTTGGTTGCCTAGACCTCTTTCTAACGTTCAAATTTATCAGGTATGGCTCAACCAAGTAATCGCGATCCTCATCAATCCGACGATGAGCATCCGAATCCTTCAGTTCCCGGCACTGCACCATCACGATCAATCTCTGTGAATGTCGGGGACCCTGATGAACGACTGTTTCCACGTGCCAGATACCTGCCGTACGAGCAAAACAACCACTATCTAGACTTCGACAACATGAGTTGTCAGTACCCCATCTTGCTCGAGATCCTCAAGCATCACCCCCTCAACTTCGCACTCAGTGAGACGGCTACTGTACCCGAAGTGTATCTGCAGCAGTATTGGGACTCACTGACGTTCGTTCCCGGAAGACATGCTGGGGAGTCCTACATCAACGGTTGGGTCGACAACTTTGAGTATCATCTCACCCCAAACCGGTTTCATCGGATCCTCTCTTTTCCCAAGGCAACACTCACCATCATCCATTGCCAAACATTCCCGCTCAAGCCACCTTCGACCATCCTTTGGAAGAAGAGGAGATGATCATGTTTCTACAAGAACTTGGATACAACGACGATCTTCCATCCATCAGCACCTTCAAGCGTGTGAACCTACCTAACTTATGGTACACACTGTTCTCCATTCTGAATAGGTGCCTCTCCTCACGCACAAAAGGGATTGGCCAATGCACAACCCACTTTCAACAAGTCTTCCTCGGATGCGCTATGAACAACCACACAAATTACAGTATCGAGATATGGAACGAGCTCGTCGAAGTGGTCCTCGACAAAAGCAAGCCGAAGAAGGCTCGAAAATTCATCCCTTATCCGCGTTTTCTCTCCATCGTCATTCGATCCATCCTTCGTCACAATACACACATTCCGACAAGGAAGGGAAGTCCGACTGCTCCCAGCTGGCCGATGAAGTCTCTGAGACATCGTGGTCCAAAGTGCGATTTTTTGGAGGTGATGCCCATTCATCCTGACCTGCTTGCCATCGCCGATCAGAGGGTACCGAGAGTGAGAGAGTACCTAGGACTACCACCTCTAGATGCTTCTCCAGAACCAGAGACCTCCACCTCAGAGGCTTCCAGTAGCGAGAGAGGTGAGGGTCCTAAGCACGGTCTATCACCTGGGGGTGAAGACCAAGGGTCTGAGCGAGAGGAGTCGGTGAGCGGAACAGGAGCGGGTAGCATACGAGGGATTGACATGGCTGAAGCCGGTCCATCAAATTATGATGACCATGCTTCCAGCTCGCACCACTCAGATGAAGGGGTAATTCATTTAGACTCATCCGACGAAGACAATGATGAAGAACCGTCTTGTGGTGCCGGAGGTATAAGAGAAGAGGGAGACAGAGTTGAAGATAGACAGCCGATCGAGGGTGGACGGAAGTCGGTGCTAGAACCAACACCGACTCCCCTGCCAGTTCCACCACCGAGGCGATCTGAAGCCGACCTCTCTACCGACGAGCTCCGGGAGCTTCTTATGGCGAAGCTGCTGTCCCGACAAAACCTCAACCAGGACGAGGTTACTCTACTCGGGTACCTACAACGATCATCCTTCCCGAACTTTCCCGTGAACCGTCCCGAGCCGACTACCGCACCTGATCAAGCGGTAATTCAGACCCTCCGGCAGCTCGAAGGGAAATTTGACGAGTTGAAGACCTTTGTGGATGCATCTCTAGGCACACTCGATTCTCAGGTGCGTGCTTTAGAGACCTTGTGTAGGATGGAGGCCGAGCCGAAGAGAAGAAGACACGGCGACCAGGATGACCTTGATCGTCATGAGGGGGAGGCCAGCAAGCGTCCTCGGCTCGATGCTCCGATCATCGGCACACCTTCCGGTGCCGACACTTCCGCCTTCTAATCCGGAAGTCGGTGCTGATACTTCTACCGGTCCCACCTACGATGTTGATCCTTTTTCAGGAGGTCAAGACGTGCCCCATCGGCGGTTGAGAGATTGTCATCTACGTCAACCCGAATGTTCAACCTCTCTCGACCGTCCAAACCGCCACAAAGGAAGAGCTCCAAGAAACATTCAACCTCGATTACCCGTTAGTGCTTACTGGGTGAATTATTTCATACAATACTCGTTTTATGGACTAAAATCTTACCTAATAAAGTAATTTGAATTTTATAGGTAAACGACCCGTAGACATTATACATGAAATTCTATAAGCATGATTTTATGTTAGTATAAAGACTTATAGATAGAATTATGCAGGTTTTTTGACAAGGCTGCAGTGGAGACAGATTTGGATAATTTGAACAAAGGGCATCTTGATTATTTCTACTGGCTTTTGGCTGTTTTGAGCTTATTGAATATGTTGGCTTAGGTGGCCATTGCAAAGTGGTACACTTACAAGAAGGTAATTGGGTTCCCAAATCGAGGGTAGTTAAGTCTTTTGTATGTTTGTATATGGTGACAGTATGTTTTTATGGTTTATTGGTTTATGAGTCCATGCCCAGAGTTATAATTGTTGGTTTTTTTAGCAGGGTTTGGATGTATTTCTGTTTTTTAGTCACCAATTATTGGAACTACTTCATGCTAAAAGTTTCATTGAGATCTAGAACATTGCATATCTTTTGATAAATACTTCTTGGGTCCCAAAATCATTATTCAGTTTTGAGTTTTGAAAGTCCTTTTTTTTTCCGAGTTTAATCTTAAATATTTTTGTTTGTGTTATAGAATACTTGATGAAAATTATATTAATGAATATACATTAAAAGCAAAACTCATTCATATATTATGCGTCAAGTATTATATATAAGCACAAACAAAAGTATTAAAGTCAAAGTCAAAAAAGAAAGACTTTCGAAAGTCAAAACTGGACAATAATTATGATGTTTGATCACCACCATCACCAGTACCGTGCTCCTGTCTGTCTAATTTGCACAAAATGAAAAAATACGTTGAAGATAACCATGTGTTAGTACCAATCATAGATAGATAATAGTGATTAGGATTATATCCGATTGTTGTCATGGATACCAACATCATAAGGGATATCAACGATTAATAACAATGGTTTCGTCGAGGACAAACATCATTAGTCTTTATGGTCTTTGTTATCCTTAACCACGGGTGGAGAATATAGCGTCATTCAACCCCGATGTTAAACCGGTGCTTGCCCAAACCTGCCAGCCCGCCAGAACCCCACCATCCGCTACGCATGGCCTCAAAAGCATCCTATAAAGTAATTAGCTAATAAGACACTTTATTCTGGAAATGTCATAAAAAATTGTTACAACGCCCAATAGTATCCTATAAACTTATTGTAACACTTTTAGATATGACGCTTTTGTATTTGATCCTATAAACTAAAGTCCTATAAAACAATCTACTAAAACATTTTTTTGTTATTATTTTAGGCGTGTTATAAACTTAATTTTGTTGTAATGCTATGGCTAATCTTAACTTATATTTTCTATCAATGTTCGTGGTCGTGCAAGATACACTGCTGCATGCACAATAATTTCGTTATAGTAAAAAGAAAGAATCTAGAATGAAGTAACATGGTATTAATCAATAATTAACCATAATAATGACAAAAACTTATCTTTGTGGCTTAGAAAGTCTAGGTGCAAGCGAGGACCTCCACAAAAAATGGATCCAAATGTAATTAAATTCTTTAATCAGCCCATAAATGCCATGCATCTCAAGACAAAACATATCTTAAGAAGAGAGGGTTGTCATGTTTATTAAAATATAAGATATTTTTAACATAAAATGAGGTAGTATACCATTAATTTTTTACTTCATTATATGACAAGATAACCCATTCCACTTGTTTATCTTTAGGAACTCATTCTAGCTAGCTATATCATCGTATCAAATTACCGATTAATAGTGTGAGCGGAATATCATGAGCCCAGTGGCCAGTGGTAAGGTAACATCCTTTGTTGGGAGGGAGGGGGGGGGGGGTTGTATGTGGATGTCGGATTACCGGGTTCAAACCCTGTGAAGAGCATGTGGCGATTTCGAGATCATGGACTTGCCACATAGTGCTGGGTCGTGGTCAACAGAGATTAGTTGGGTGTCCTTGGATCCCGGATACCCTGGGAACGTGTGTGTGTTTATCTGCCGTTTAGAAAGGAAAAAAAATAGTGTGAGCAGAAAAATTCATGTTGTATTTTGAGATATGCACATGAAACAATCCTAACCGTCTTTTACACTTGTACTAGTGATTAAAAAGTCCAGAGAACACCCTAAAAAAGTCCATTCCAAAAGAAAGCTAGCTAGCACGTACGTCTTTCATATTAGATCGCGGTTGTTAAGACTGGGTGACTGACCCCGTCACCAACCTGCAAGGCCAAGAACTTGAAGAACGATTTCTACTTGGGATGATTCGTTCGGAAATGAGATCTATTAATTACATAAGCATTATATATAAAAGAACATATAAGAGGTGTTTACACATTATTATTTTCTGATAATATATATGCATTGCATAGTAGTTAATTAATAAGGAGTATACAATAATGATCATATACACTTCAATTAATTACTTAAATGTAAGAAGAATTTGTCTTTAAAAATATGTCGGTAAACTTAAACATTTACTTTGTAGGAAACTTCCTCCAAAAGCAGGTCTTTCTGAAACTGGTGTAATGACAATGAAGCTGCTACTTATTAAATATTGGTGGCATCTCTTTATTAAATGTGTTTTATGCTGGATCTCAGCCCTTACAACAAATAGGAATGTACTTATTACCATGTTTTTGAGGATGTAGCTATTCCTTCACAACATGAAAGTTCTAGAAAGAAAATTTGGCTGAGGCGATTCATGGAGGGTGATTGGTCAAAGCCGTCATCTTTGACTAGTCAACTATGATCTCAATAGTTGATGGACGTGATTTACGGAGGGTGATTGGTCAAAGCCGCCTTTATTAATTGACCGGATGAGTGGTGGAGATCAGTTCTCTACTTCGTATTTTTTTAGCACTTCTCATTTGAACCTAATACTATATATATATATATATATGTGTGTGTGTGTGTGTGTGTGGGTGTGTGTTTGTGTGTATTTAAGTTGCTATTACGAGGAACTTGCCCATCTACCATCCGACATAACTGTTCCACTTAAATCAATGCATGGACTTAACACATGTGACCCCCCTTACAATGATATAGAAAGACTTTGACTTGCAAGTCTTCTCCAAAAATCTTATTTAAAATGCAACCCCCTTTAGACTGCAAGTCATCACCTCCCAATAGCTTACATATAAATGCATTAATCCATCTAGATATATAAAACCATACAATACAGATGGACCAACCAAGAAGGAAGTAGAAATCTTGACTTTCACTAACAAAGCTAACCCACTAGTCCTATATGTGTTAGGTGGTTATCTTTTTGTCAATACCCTTTCCTTTACTTGCTTATAAATTAATATATTCTCTTTTACCCTCTAGAACTTATTTAACAGCTAAAGAAAGTAGGCTAACACTTGTAATGGGAAATGTGGGTGTGGATGTGGATTTGGATGTGGAGCATGGAGTTCCAGATGCAAATTATGTCATTCAAGAAACTGTTAAAAGTATTCTTGAATGTGTAAAAGAACAGTTTCATACCAACCAACTTCCACCATCCATTTACATGGTTCATAGTTCTCTCCGAAATCTCTGCCCAAAGTCTTTCAACCCGCGGGTGGTCTCTATCGGACCTCTACACAGAGACGATGAAAACGTGAAAGCATTCGAAGGGCAAAAAGTCACTTATCTGCTTCGTCTATTGCGTCATTTAAACTCCCCACCAGAGGACACACTGAAGGCATGTGCGAAGAAAGTGAAGGACTCGATAGATGAAATCCGGGCTTGTTACGCTGGGATAAAGCCCTATGGCGACGTTGAATTCGCCAAAATGATGGTCATGGATGCTTGTTTCATACTCGAATTCATCCACCATAACTTGAAATCCGATGAATCGATCTCAAGAAAGATGTTGCTTGCGCAATCTGTAATTTATGATCTCGTGTTGCTAGAAAATCAAATCCCTTTCTTTGTTCTTGATGCCATATTTCAGTGCACTTTCTTGGAACTCTATCCAGATTCCACTCTTATTGAATTCATCCACCCACTTCTAACTTTAGTTAACCTCTTTGAAACAAAGCTAAGAATCCACAAGATTAGCACAGGTGCCCACTTTGATCACATTCTTGGCCTTTTGCATGAATGTTACCTCCCTCTATGTAACATTTTATCAAATTTCTCGAGTTCCACAGTCCACTCGGCTGTAGAACTGGATAGAGCAGGAGTGAACTTTAAGCCTAACCGAGATGCTAAATCGCCAATGGCGATTGATGTAAACTTACACAACTTCCCATGCTTTCCGTGGCCTGGGTTTAAGCCAACTCTACGAATGCCAGTACTACGCGTTGGTCATTTCACTGAGTTAGTTTTAAGGAACCTGATGGCATATGAGATGTGCCATCGAGGTTGTAATTACATCACGTCATATGCCATTTCCATGGATATGCTAGTCGATACTCACGAGGACATTGCTAAATTGGTAGAAAAGAAAGTGCTCGTGAACAATATGGGCTCAAACGAAGCGGCAGCAGATATGATTAACAGCATTTGCAAAGAAGTCGTGCGGGTAAATTTTGGTTGCGATGAAGAGTGGAAAGAATTGGACAACTACTGCAAGGGTTACTGGCCGAAGAATATGGTGTGGTTGAAGCGTACTTATTTCAGTAGTCCATGGAATATCGTTGCTCTAGTTGCGGGAATGGTGTTGTTTTTTCTCACCGTGGTTCAGACCTTCTTTACCATTAAGCCTGCAGGAAACACAGACTAGATTAATTTATACTCTAAGTTTTATGGTCTTCGTAGTTTACATTGTTTTATCTTTTGTATGTTGTGCATTAGGCCCTTCTATGAAATGAATAAACAATTTGGGAACTATTTATCTTTTCTGCGGTTTCAAAAAAAAAAATGATGAACCATATCCATATCATGTCTATCAAAGGGTATTTATGCAAGTGGTTACCATCCACAATGGGCCGGCAAAGGGGAGCGGCAAGGCTTCGGTGCCGATTGGCAAAGCCGTCAACACCATCGTGGTTGATTGGTAAGGAGTGAAATCGGCAAGGCTATGCCGACTCCTTACATTAGACTACCCCACCCCACCCTCTCTCTCCTTTCACTCTATCTCTTCTTTCTCTCTCTTTTTTTTTTATTAATTATTTAAATTGGTATGAGAGTCAAGACCACTGTGGTTGAATTGGTAAGGATTGACATGATGTTGGTAAGATAGTGGAAAGTTGATGTAACACTAATATGACAACTAGTACCATTGGCAAAAGTCAAGACCATTCTGGCAAAAGTCAAGACCATTCTGGATGGTTACAAAGAATGATCATAGTAACTATCTATATATATATATATATAATTATATATACAGAAGTGCGTGCAAAATATTTTATCAGGAAATTAATTATGAAAGAAATAATATTGCATAAAAGGCATAGTTACAAATTATAAAATTGGATAAAAATAAAATTAGTCCCAATTTCAATGGTTTATTTTGTATTCCATCATTATTGACCACTAAAAATAGTAAAAATTTAAGTTTTGGTATGTCATTATGGCGTATAGCCTCTTAATTTTCTAGCATAAAACAAATCACGTTGACATCTTTTTTATGCAGGGGCGGACCTACCCTTACGAGAGGGGGGTCCCGTGCACCCGCTCAATTAGTTACCATAAAGAGGAAAAAAAATAAGCGTTTTAAAGGTGCACCCGCTTAATTTTCAGAGTGCTATTAAATAATTTTAAAATTCAAGTTAAAACAAAAGCATGTAGTTGGTGCATTGGTAAATTGGAAGGTTGCTTCATTTTTTGTGGATTGGACGTGGGTTCGAATCCCACTTTTTGTTATGTTCTTTTAGGGTTTTTAAATTTCAAAATCTCAATTTAAATATCATACTAGATTATACCTGCGTGCGCGCAAAGTTTTTCAAATCTAAAATTGAAAAAAAATCAATAAACGTCTTTTAGTGAATTCATGATCCTGTATTTTTAATATGATAAAGGTATAAAATGAAGACGTAAGAAAATATATAACATATTGCTTTTTATATATTCTTAATATTTATCAAAAAGATAAATAAAAAAAACATTTAAGAGCATCCACAGTGGTGGAACCTCTAAGAACCTCACTTGCCATATTTTTCTCTGCCACATCATTGCCACCTCAACAAAGTAAGAACCTCCTTAAAACTCTACAGTGGAGGTTCTAATAAAAACCCACTTTCCTTTTCTTATTTATCAATTATTATATAAATTTAATATATTCATATATATTAAAATTTTCAAATATAATTTATTATTTTTCACTTTTACATTAATATTAAATTTTCAATCTATATGTTTTATTAACATATATGAAAAACAATTAAAACGCAAATATAATTTTATTGAAAACAGGTACACCATTACAGAAATTTTAATCTTTAAAAAGTATGAGTAAATACTTTATAATATAGATCACTCGTAATCTCGATTCGACCAAATATTTTTAACCAGGTCGGAGCAGAGTTGATGATGAACTTCATTTGAGCGTTTTCAAAATTCATTTGAAGATATTCAAGGAATTCATGGGTGGAACGTTGAAATATTTGTGTCGAGTTCTCTAATTTTGATTTACAAGTAGAAAAATATTTAAAAATAATCTAAACATAACGAAATAATGAAATAATTAAAAATGAAACTTCTTAAAAACAACTTAAAATTTGCAAAAAATTTTATAAGAAACAAAAAAACAATTTTTTTATAATAATTTTTTTATTTAATTTAATATATATGTTTTATTGCATAATATATATGTTGTATAGATTTATTAAAAGCAAAATAGTTAAGAAATACAAAAAATAATAAATAAAATAATAACAGAAAAGGAAAGTATTACAAGAACCCGGGTTCTTGTTCAAGCACCTGGGTTCCAATAAGAACCTGTGACTGGACAAGAACCTCTGTCCCACAGTGGAGGTTCCTGTAAAAACCTCAAGAAGAACCTGGTGAAGAACCTCCATTGTGGATGCTCTAATATTGGGTTCATTTCAAAGGTATTGACAAAACGATTATAATGATATAAATTGTAAAAAAAACATATCGTTTAATACATTTTAGTTTATAATATACAATCATTTATATTATATGATAATGGTGTAAAATAAAAATTGAAAAAGTTAGGGATTAGAAGTAAAATAAATAGCTAATTATATGTGTAGTAACTAAAAAGTAGGAGATTAAAAGTAAAATAATTAACTAAAAATTATACATGCTTAAATGAACCGAAAGTGAAAAATGCGTCCAGGTTCAAGTTTAGGCGGGAAAATAAAATTTTCGGCTCACGAGAGCGCGACACGTGGCAGCTCAGTTACTCTTTTATTATATATAGATTAGTTAACTTCTTAAATAACATTAAATGCTTTATCACTAACTTTTTTTTATCTTGTAATTCTAATTTGATCTTTTTTATTTTGGTATATTATCTTTTTTATCACTAACTTTGTTTTATGTTACTGTTAGATTGTAATTCTAATTTAATTTTAGCCATTGATTTAATAATCAAATACTAGAAGTTGGAATATTTTTTAAAGTCAACCAAAATAAAATAAATTTGTAGTGATGATTGGTGAACTCAGCTAAAAACACGTTGGATATATAGCTGTATAGAACATAATCTTGTGTTTACTCAAATGGTGAAGGTCGATTCAATTTGTAAAAGTTATTACTCCTGAAATTGATATAATTAATGTTCATTGACGTCAAACCGCATCAATTTTTCACTCCAATAACACTCACTGTTTTACGTGTTTTTGGTCTAACTTAAAGGTGCACCCGCTCAAGAAAATTTCTGGGTCCGCCATTGTTTTTATGGTCCATTTTTTACATCATGATGGAATATATTAAAGCCTTTAATCTAAGGTAGCATGTGTAACGACTTCCTAACAAGTAGATTCGCTTCTGGAAAGCTAACTCTAAGGCGGCAAAAGATATTAGTCAGTTTGTTATGGATGGATACTTACACCATATCTAGACTATCATCGCCTCAGACTCTAAATTGTAGGAGGTTGGATGTTGAGACTAGAGGGAAACTCGTTGAATAGAGATTGTATAGTAGTAGGGCTTTGGTGAAAATGTCATATTCGTATCAAGCTGCATAGTTATCCAAGGGCGACATTCTCCTGAACAAAGTGAAAATTCTTTTAAGCATGCTTAATGCACGATGTTGAACCAGTTCTAAAGAGAGAGACGACACCACCATTGCTACAAAAGACAAGGGTAGCTTTAGTGATTTGGCATTGTTGGTCAAGAAGTAGATTCTGAAGCTACCAATCTATAGGAGCCCACTATATTCAGCTTGAACACTAGAGTGAGATAGGATGGGTTGTCGTTTGGAAGACCCGAAGATGAGAATGTCCTAAGAAACACCTAATATATTGATGTTAAACATTGGGTATCCTGGAAGCCTCCCTAAACCACATTGTTGTATGGCATGACACTGTACAAAGATTATAGGTAAAGGTACATCTTAAAACCAATGTAACCCTGTATGTGCCATAATCTGTGTTTGAGAGCATGTAAATTATACTCTACTGGGTCGTGAATATAGACGCAAAGCTGTTGGATGAAATAGGTGATGTTAAATCAAGTAATAGCTATTGTTATGTATTAGTTATATCATATAATTATTAAGGCTACTAATGACTAAATTTGTTTTAATCTCTTAACAGTAATACTCTCATTGACTTCGACTTTACTAATGACCAAATTTGTTTCATTCGAACCCATATTGAAACTAGCATTTGCTGCCACAGAAGGGGGGAATTAACGAAAGCAGCTACGATGTTACTCCAACCAAGCACTTTTATATAGGGCTGACAATTCAGATCAGGTTCAGGTAAAATGGGTCGTGTTACTTTCAGGTCGGCCATTTTCGTGTTATTTTCGTGTCGACCCATTTTTGACCCAAATCTATTTCGTGTCTGGTTCGGTTCATGTCACTTCCATAGTTCCATTCGTGTTCGGTTCGGGTCGTGTTTCATGTCGACCCATTTTGCTACTGGGGTAAAAACCGGGTCAAGTTTCGTGTCGACCCAAATCCATTTTGTTTGAACGAACTTTCTTTTACCAACAAACAACAATTCCACTTTTTTAGAAATTAGAATAAGTCAATGAGATAAGTGATAAATCCAAAAATTCAATTCCCACCATTTTTCTTTCAAATTGGAAATGAAAACAAACTGAAAATTTCAATTGCCACCACTTTACTCAAATAAATTATATTAATAATTAAAATAAAGATTTAGTAATTTGATTTAAAAATTTAGAAATTTGATTTAATATTTATTTTAATAATTAATTATTTATTTATTTAAATATTTCGGGTTAATCGGGTCATTTTCAGGTAATCAGGTTTTACCTGAACCCGACCCATTTTTTTCGTGTCATGTTCGTGTCGACCCATTTTATATCCATTTTAATTTCGAATCAGGTTCGTGTCGACCCGTTTCGGGTTCGGTTCAGGTCGGGTTTCGGGTTCGTGTCTCAGATTGCCAGCCCTACTTTTATATACAATGGGATCTTTTTTGCAATAAAAATTCTATGCGGACCAAAAGTGTGAAAAAATCAAACCACATGGACCAAAATTACAATTTACTGAAATAGAAAAGAATAGCTTCTTGGCAAGGAGAGAACATTGCTTTGGAACAATGTGTGTCCAAGTCAATATGGTCTTTCTTTTATGATTTATAGTCATATGATTGATATGATATATACACATTTTCCAAAATGACTTCAATGTTTCCCTGTAAGCACAGACCAAGAAGAAGAAGAAGAAGAATGTAAGTCCTTGCTCCCCAATCCAGGTTCCCTCTCTTTCTTCTTCAACTTTTTGGATCTCAATTTGCCCAATTTTTTGTCACTATTATACTCATGATTCCTCAAATAATTTACAGTTAGTTTGGAATTTCTAGATCAGAGGAACCTGTTAAGGTTCAAATTCAACATAGGAATGGCTTCCTTTGTTAGGATTTCAGGTAATCTATCAAAATTATTGTTCGATTGATATATGATTCTCTTATATATGTAGAAAATAGACGTTTGATTATATGTATTTCGTTTCCTTTTTTGCTCTGCTCTTTGTTTGGTATCTGATGCTTGCTTTAAATTGAAGCTTACCTGACTTCACTGCATTGCTTTTCCCTCTCTGTTAATGAAAGTATGAGCTAAACAATTGTGGAATTGAAGATTTAAAACGGTTATTTTATTTGTAAATATCATAAATTGGAACATTTTTGTGGCTTAAATCATGGATTCCCCTTGCACATTCAAAAAATATTTTTTTGCATATAGGTTAATGCTGACGTCTAATAAGCTAGCTGATAGATGATAAGCTAGCTTTTGACTAATAAGCTAGCTAATAGTTGATAAACTAAATTAATTAGGGTATATATGGCAAAAAGTAGCTTATGAAAATGTAAAATGACCAAAAAGGATATCTTGGGTATAATAATTAATACTAACAAGGGTATAATTAGAAAAAGTTACAAAAAAGCTCATGAATGCTACTCCAACTAGCGTTTCAATAGGCTAGATTATGGTCCATCCAAACATGTACTAGCTTATAATAAGTAGCTTATTAGCTTATTTTGCCAAACACAGCCTAAATACATTTTGAAATATGATACTTGACCGTCAGAACAGTAGTATTTCACACAATCACCTTATTTTTCGGTCATTAATTGATAAATTCATTCAAATTGCAGCACTGGTATGGGCAGATTTGTTAGCTGCATTTGCAATGTATGTGATGGTTAACTACTTAACAAATGTGTGGAATCTAAACACTACACATGCTGCTGGTATCATAAACATTTGGAACGGATTGACCCCTGGTTTAGCCATCGTCTTTGCCTTCTTAGTTGATGCCTTCATGGGCGACTACTACATGCTCGTGCTCTCTAGCATCGCGTACAGTATCGTAAGTGTTTTAACTTATGTTTATATGATAATCATGGTTCTAAATAACTCGTCATGGTGCAATATGATGTCAAGGTTCGGGATTGCCCGGCCATGTTAACCCCTATGGCTCCACTCTAACGCTTGGCTTACATGTAATGCTTATGGCGCATACTGCACGTGATGGCACGTTGTAATGCATTAATTTTGTAAGGCTTGTGGTTACTTTTGTATATAACTTGCTGAATAAATGATAAACTATGTGCATGACTTAAGACGTAAATAAACGTAAAAGGAAACATTCAAACTAAAACCTTCTTTAAAAATTGAAGAAAGTAGTGAGTGGAGATTTAAGAGATTTAATCTTGATTTTGCAATCTTGATATCATTTCTATAATCTCTATATAGTCTTTAACAATAGTTATTCTTTGTTTTTTAGTTTAATTTTTTTACATGGATTTAATTTGTTCTATGGTATTATTCAAAACACTAACATATACAAGTACGAGAGAGTGTGTGTGTGCCGCCTTTAAGGCACGCCTTAAAACTCGTGGCCTTGCCATAACTCATAGTAAGGCTTGACTCGCGCCATGCCGTCAAGCCTCACGTCATTTACAAACATTTCTCCCGTCCTAGACCTATTTTGTTTGGGACTTTCTGGATTCGTTTTGTTTGGTTTGATTTTTTCTAAAAGGCCATAAAACAAAATAATGCAGGGATTAGGATTCTTGTCCCTGTCAACGCCACCCGTAATTGGCCCATGTAGTGACTACAAGGAGCAATGTGTTGGGCACACACAAAAAATCTTGTTTTACATATCCTTAGCATTGATAGCAGTTGGGATGGCTGGTCATTTAGTCTCATTACCCCCTTTTTTGGAACTACAAACCAAAAGTGAAGATGAAGAGGAAGCTAAAGATGGATCTAAGATATTTTGGCAATTACCGGGTCTTTTAATGGTGGGTGCTGTACTAATAGCTGGAGGTATTGCTCTTCCATATATAAAGCCATGGTCCATCCGGTTTGGGATTCCGGCTATATGTACCTTGGTAGCTACGTTTTGGTTCTTGACAGGATCTCCGGGGTACAAACGTACTAAGCCAACGGGAAGCCCGTTAACAACCACCCTAAGAGTTTTTGTAGCCACTGCTCGTAAGATTTCTCAACCACTTCCCGATCCTAAAGAGTTCTACAATGACGATAATGCCCGTTCTACCAGCACCCTCAGGTTTATTTTTAATCTTTATCTGAAATAATGGATTCGTTTGGTTTGGTTTTTTCAAAACAGAAAACTGAAACGAATATGGGTTTTTTTCCTGCAAATTTATTACGAAACGCAGGTGCTTAGACAAGGCTGCCGTTATACTCCCGCAACAACCGAAGTCGAAAAACTGGACGCTTTGTAGCGTGCGTGAAGTAGAAGACACCAAGATTGGCATCCGTATGGTCCCAATGTGGCTAACCTTTGTTGTGATCGGAACCGTGCTTTCTGTAGGAACCACTTACTTCCTCGAGCAAGCTAATCACATGGATCGTAAACTTGGAAGCATAAAGGTCCCGATTCCAATATTCCTTTTGTTCTCTTATTTCTCAAGTTCAATGTCGGGGTACTTCTATTCCATGTTGCCGTCCTGTTTGCCAAAAAAGTATGCTCCGCCAGTTGGGATCGCCACGGCTATGGTCTTCTCCGTTCTATGTTGCATTACTTCTGCAAAAGTGGAAACTAGAAGACTACATGTGATTAGCAATCATGGTTTGTTAGACAAACCCGACGAGAAAATCCCGATGAGTATATTTTGGTTGCTTCCGCAATTTATGCTTCTCGGAGCTGTGGAAGGGATTGCTATTGCATCAATCACGGGTTTCTTTAAGCACCAAGTTCCTAAATCTATGCACAAGTATTTGACGTTTTTCACAAAGGGTGTGTTAGGATTAGGAACCATGGCTAGTGTTCTATCGGTCTATGTTGTGGGGAAGGTGAGCGAGAGAAACCATAATTCGAACTGGTTTCAGCCGACGTTAAATAAGAGCCGGTTGGATCGATATTATTGGACGTTGTCTGGGATAAGTGCCGTTAATCTTGTGATCTATGTTATTGTTGCGAGTTTCTACAAGTATAAGGAATCATGGGGTGATGACGATGGTCCTGTAGTAGAAGGCGGGTCAATTAGTGAAGGTTTGAGGACAACGCTAAGTGTTGTTGTTGAGGTTTATTATTTCGTGGGTCCCAAAAGTTAACAGTTAGGAAAACCTCGAGTGGCTTAGAGGGAATTCTACCGGTGACCCATGGTAGCAAAAACAAGGTCTGACCAGTTGAGCTATCCGATGTAACTGTTTTTCTCTGAGTTTGTGAGTTATTGTTTGTGTGTATAGATTATTTTGGGTTATTTTTTCAGAGTTGGAGCTCTTTGTACAATTGATTTTGGCCATTGTTGGTGTCTAGTTTAGGTGGAGGTAATTGCTTTATTTATTGTACATGACATTTTTTTAAATAAGTGTGTTAATGGGCTGCATATGCCATATATAGTGTTGTTTAACCATGACCAGTTGATTGTGATTGATCAAGTTGAATAATTGGGCCTCTATATAACTTTAAAGGAATTCCTAGATATGAAATCCCTGGTATTCATTGAAATCCCATAGATTTAGGATTTTGAAATTTCATAGGCTTGGTTGGTATTTTATAGAATTTATATATAATAATGATTTAAAATATATTATAAGTACTTTTTTAATAATTAATTAATAAATAATAATTTAATATTTTATAGTTATTTATAATTTCTTTATCAATTTAATTAATAATGGAACTCAATTCCATTCCAAATCCAATTAAACCGACACATCTAAGATTTTAAATTCTTCACGAAATCCAAAGTCCTCAAAACATTTCATCAAACAAAAGGCCCCTAGGGGTTCAAACCTCATAAAATATGAGGAGCGTGCCTGAATAATATTTGTCTACAAAATTGATATATAAATCAAGCATCATGATCATTTGGTGTGGCCGTGTGGGAGATCGTTTTTACGCTCGTAGCAAACGTATTGGATGGCCTCCTCGCTAAATTTAGAAGCAATAGCCAGATAGGTTTAGATGCTTATATTTTTAATGTTTTGTTTATAATTATTTTTAGGCAATAGATGTCGAATATGTAAACTTGTTGTAATATATTACCTCTAGCAGTAATCAATGGAAAGTAATATAATCAGTTTATAACAATTTTAATCAAACTGAACCTTGATTTATATGTATGTACTTGCCATTACAATTATTGCGTTTATTTATTTAATTCATTGTATGTATTATACTCACATAATATAATCGTACGGATAATTGTTTGTCTTCGTGACAAGTGTATGTATAATAGCGACCGAATTTGGGAAATAAAATATCCAGATATAGAGTATATAAGAAAACAATGGATTGTTATATTCACTATTGTTATACCATTGTCATGATAATCGCGACACTCTTCTTCAATTTAATGCTACCCGCTCCCGATGGTACCCATACACAAACAACAAACTTTTGTCATCATTGTTATTTCATGAATATGGCACCCGTTGGAGGATTTGATAGAATATGTAGTAAATAATTGACATATAATTAACCTTATACACATCTTCTTTGGTTCCACTTTTTCCCTCAATTATTTTATTCTCTCTCCCCCTCTCTCCTATGTTATAACATTGTTAAATTTTTATTTTTTTTTTTTGAAAAGTAAACATTTTGACAAACACTATTCCAAGCTATTACAACTAATTACACGTTCATTGGCAAATGATTGTTAATCTTTGTGACCATGAAGTTACACTTACAATGATTGATCACTTGTCAGGATAATTGATATAAAACAAAAATTTAAATATAATATTTTTGAGAACAAAAAAATCAATCTTAACCAATCTTTTTGGGATATGTGTGGAAAGTGGACCTAGAAATTTGAACTCATACAAAATAGTTGGCATAATATAATTTAAATCAAATTAACTATAATTCATTTGATCTAGAAATTTTGGTGTTTTTGTTTTCTAAGACATCCGCATCACTATAAAACCAAACGTGCTTTTTTAAAAGTATTACATTAGCTTTTCAATAATCTTTTACATTAAATATAGATAACTATAAACCTTCTTTATAAATTGGTTCTCATTAACTATTTTTTAAGTTATATTTACAAAGATACTAAATATGGTTTGTTAATAAATAAATAATTGATTAATTCCAATTAAATTAATTATAAAATATACAACATAATGAAATTTTACTTTTTGTTTTATTTTTATATTTTATTTAAAAGATTAATTAAAATTATTATAAAATATATAATTATAAAATAAAAGTTATGTTTATTTATATAAATTAAAATAGAATGAGGAAGGGTCCAAATTATTGTTTGCAAGGTCTTTTATTATTAGAAAGGTTTACAAGTAATTTTCTACATGTAACATTGCCACCTCAATTGAAATAAGGTTTTGAAATAACTTTGAAATGCTCTAATTTCTAGAATCATAGATAAAATATAGAAGTAAATTAAAAATAATTATAAAAACAATTCAATTATCTTTATTAATCGTTTTTCATTATAAAAAGATGTTAAACATATTTTAAAATATTATTAGAGATAAATTTAGTAAATTATACCTGAATATCAACTATCCAATGAGATTACTAATTCAATGTTTGTGGGACTACAATTCAATATGGATTGTCTATTAAACCAAACACAGATGAAATGAAGTTTATTTCCAAATCACACAAACAATATGGTTACTCCTAAGGTGGTGTTTTACTCAAGATTCAACATAATTTAATGAATTTGAATGTCAAACTCTATTGACCAAATTCTATTGTGTGTAGTTCATTCATTGTATTGTAAAAACAGTTCCAATTCTACATACTACACGAAATTAATTATTTGGGGTTAGTAAAATTTCAATGCCTTCCAATCTTTGAGAAAGACAATTTTGCCCTTAACCTATTCCATCTTACTAGGGAGGTCATGACATTACCACCGCCGTTTGTGATCAACCATGTCGCCTCTGCTCGCACCTGCCACCATCACCACCACCATTGTCACCAAACCACAATTACACCACCCTTATCAATGCCACCTCCTTTGGTGTCATTGGGATCGTTATCCCATCGTTGCTACCACCATTGTCATTGCCACCACATCACTGTAGCCTTCCCATGGCCATAACCATCAATCACAACCACCACCATCAATTAATACTATTATTGATTTATTATTATATTATTTTAAATTTAATCAATAATATAGAAAAATGTCATAAAAAGGGTTGAACCCTTCTCTACTGAAATGTAATATGTTTACCATCTCTCTACATCTTTATTTTTGTTTCATTTTAACCAAAACGGTGGCACACATAACAACCGTAAGTTTTCTTTCCAAAACATGTCATACAATTAGAGAGAGGAGAGAGATAGAGAGAAGAGATAGTTTTGTATAATCTAAGTACTCTATTTCTTTTCTTAATTAACTAAACCAAACTAAATACGTCTAGCATAGCTTATCGTAAGTAGCGTCTTCAAGGTAGGATGTACGCTCTTTTTTCTTTTCTTGGCGAATACCACACACTTTATTTGCAAAAGGTGTCTTGTAGCTAAATCCAGAATTTAAACTTTAACACATCAATTAGTGCGTGTTCAAATGTTATCACCATTTGTTATGGATTATGCCCAATTTCTTACAACAAAAGGGTTTGCATCTTCAAATATAGAAATCCCATAAATTTATGGTCACCAAAAAGAAGTGAAAAGAAAAGGGATGGGAAAGGACTATAAATATCAAAGGTCATATGGTGGGTAGGGTAATGAATTAGCCTTATCCTAGGGTACATATCTGAGTAGGTCAATATGGTTATGGGTCCTACAAATTTCATAACACATGGAAAAAAGACCCACAAAGGTCCCTTTCACCATGACCAACTAAAATGTGGTGTAAATCTAATTGGTCCACCAACCATGCCCAATTGTCACATCTAAAATCCCATCATATAAAGATTATTTTGGTTCTTTTCTAATTAGATATGGTCTGAAATCAGATTACTAAACATTAGTAATAAATATTATAGTGGTTTATTTAATGCAATTACATTGTTTGGTTATTTGATTTATTTATC
The DNA here is from genome assembly GCA_030169165.1 of Centaurea solstitialis. NCBI lineage: Eukaryota > Viridiplantae > Streptophyta > Magnoliopsida > Asterales > Asteraceae > Centaurea > Centaurea solstitialis. Next base: position 60,938,850 of record CM058044.1, on the reverse strand, counting down.
CTAAAATGTAACAATTTAATTGTGAAAAGTTGGGTTTTTTGCCAAAAATGTTTGACTTGGTTTTCTTTTAGCACTCTTTATTTCCTTTAGATGGTATGGGTTTGGTAAGTGGGCATGTATAAATGTGATACTACGTGATGAACAGAAAGCTATTATGAACCCTCCATGACCAACAAAGCATGTACCATTTTCAATTATAAGATGTGTTGTAATGTTGCTTTCTGTATAAAGAAAACTAAATAATTATTTCCACTTATCACATTAAAAGTAACTTATTTGCCTTCACTTACAAGATTCGATAGTTTAAAATGAAACAATTGAAATAGAGATGTAGAGAATTTGAATTTGCATCAAAGTTTAAGTGAATCCTCTTTTAGCTTGGTCTAGCGGGTCATATTTGGTTACCAGTTATCATGCAAATCCCAGATCAATTAGATTCTAAATTGGGATCTATTGAAGTCTGTAACTTGGGTCTAAAGATCTAATCTTAATTCCAGTTGAAATTTAACGATTCATTTTCTTGTCCAATCCACCTAAAACTTCGGCTTGTTTTTCTTCTTTTTCTAATCAATTTGGTCCCTTTTAACAACCCATCATATATCAAGGTCAAGTAGTAACATGTTCTGACGCTAAAATGAAATTGGCATCTTTGTTTATAGAACCAACCAACTGTATATCATATGTCAAAATGTTATGATAAGTTGTTAGAACGAAGTTGGATAATCTAACAAGTTTAGTCTTAATCAAATTTCTAAAATTGTATTAGATTATATTACGACAAGATCCAAGGAGTAAATTGTCTTATTATATTTTTATTTTTTTATATGTCAGTTCTTAAAAACTTTCTAATGAAAACATCTTAAAATTCAAGTTTTATTATAATATAACATTTTTTTTTTCATTTTGTACAATAGTTTTCGTATATTATATCTCTAATAATGGCATATTGTTTAAGACAAGGAAGACCATTTTCAAATGCTACTCTTAATGGCCTAGCTTTTAAGCGAGGATCTAATTCTATTGAAATATATATAATTTGATTTATCATAGATTGATCATGATATTATAAAAGACCAACCTTTTGAACGATTTAGACCTTTAATTTGGCCATATATTGGTGAAAAGGAATATATAAGTGAATAGATCGATAACATGTGGAACATCTAAAATATTCTACAATAATAATATTATATATTCAAATCATACTAATCAACATAAATAGACTAACAAATATAAAATATAAGCTTGAAGTTTTGTTCAACAAAACATGTGCATTTAATCGGTTTGAAACTATATATTCTTTTGAAACAATGACATTTAAAATCCTTATAACTTGTATTTTGTTTTTAAGTAACCAATACATACAATTAATTCATATAATACATAAAATATACAAAACGCCTTCATTCTAACATTTTGACATAAAAACAACGTTATGCCAGTAAATAGAGGTGAGCAAAGGCAGATTGTCAGGATCAATTAACAAGAACAGAAAACTAAATCAAAGTAGTTTGCGGAATAACACTTTGAATGAATGAATTAACAATGAATTGCAAAACAGATTGTGTATTAATCACAAGTTTAATGATTACAACCAAAGCCCCAATCTGATTTGAACAGGCTCAAACCAGACGTACAATACTTCTCTATTGTAGGGATTCAAGAACAATCTTGAGGCTTCTAATTCTAAACAAAAACTTATGAACTCGTATTAAACATCTAAGACCTATCAGCTATTTATACAAGTTACAGGATTATAATAAGGAAAGTAAATCTAAACAAGATAATCTCTATAAACTCTCCAAGATAATCGTATCTTGTCCATATCTTCCAATCTGCACAATCCTTTCCTTATAGCAATTCTCCAGCAGTGGTAACACAAAAGCAGTAGTATTCTTCAATCAGCAGTGGTAACTTTGTGTTAGCAGTGGTAACTTGAACAATGTTGCTGAGCAGTGGTAACTCACATACTAGCAATGGTAACATAAAATTAAGCCTTCAGCTGAAATCCTCCAAAGCTAGCAGTGGTAATCTTCAACAGCTTTCTCAGCAGTGGTATCTCTGACCCAACAATCTCCCCCTAACTTAACTTCTCAAACATGAGGAGCTAAGTTCTTGAGTCTGATCTTCAAATAAGTCTTTATCTTCTTCATCAGCAACCTTGCAGATTTAGTAGGCTCTCCATGTGTAGTCAACTTAGCATTGACCATGCCTTGCAGTCTTTGTACATCAAACACATCAGTATCACACTCCTCCAAGTAATACTCCTTATCATCATCATTGATACTCAGACTGTACACCCTGCATTTTTCATACCATCTCCATTCCCTTACTGCTTCACAACTTTTACTCCTTACTTCTAAAAGTCTGAAAGGTTCAAACAACCAATACAAACATTCCAGTGCAGCTTTCATCTTTTCAGTCTTCTCAGAGTTTGCACTTTCATCCACAGCTACATCAATCACCTTGCATCTCACATCATACATCTCCTTTAGATGATCTCTTGTACAAGCTTCTAAAATCTTTACCCAATCAGAATCACTGAGTTCAGAACCATCATCCATCCTTATAACATACTTCAAGTCTTTATCAACACCCCATCCTATAACTTTCTTAGGCCTTTGCTCAATCATCTTTACATCAAAATACCTCTCATTCACTTCTAGTAATTGCTCCTTCAACTTTTCCACCAACTCCTTATCAAGATCATGTTGGGAACCAAGGGCATAAACATGCGCAGCGGATAACAAAAACTGATTCCCAATCGAGGATCCAATCCTAACCTTAACAGATACAATTAAAGTGGGTTTGATGGTTTACCTTTTGATGAATAAACTTCCAGAATGCTTGCAGGGGATACACCGCTACTGACACTTCTCGAGGAACGGTTGCTAGACCACCACCAAGGATTATTCCGCAAACGAAAATTTCGGCTCTCGTTTCGAGGCTATGATCGCCGGCGGTGGAAGAGAGAAAAAGAGAGAGAGATTGATTTGAGAATTATCAATTCAGTTATTTTCAATCAAACCTTATGCCTTTATTTATATTAACTAATAAGGCAGTGTTTGATGCCATATGGAATACCTTTATAATTATCAACCTGATAATTAAATATAATTTCCATAATTATCTCTTTATTAATTAATTCAACTGATTAATTAATTTATAAATAATTCAACTAATTATTTATTTCTTTCTTTCTCCTTTTATAATTAATAAACGATTAATTATTTCTCTCAACCAAGTAATCCAAACGTCCTCTTATTTAGTGTGCAGCGGTGTGACCTACTAGTGTCCTATAACATTGGATACGGTAACCTTGTTACTGTCTCGCACATAATCCTAACAGACTCCCACTTGTGCTAGACATGTAACTGTACTGTTACCATTAGCCTAAGGAGGTCCCTAGCCAGACACTTAGGTTAACCAGGTTATAAGATCTCTTACATCTAGAGATACAATTCACATTTGAATTTGTACACAGGTTCATTCCTTTTGCACACGATATTTCTAAAGTGATTTAAGACATGGAGTGGAGGATTCATTTCTTAAAATCAAGTATTTCTTGACTCTGATTTCGATTGCCTGCAGTAGCGGAAAATAACCTCTGTTATTCTATCCGAGCGTGGCCACGCGTTTTCTGCCAATCTTAATCGTCAAGGGGCCCGGAAATATCTCTCTTTTGAAAGAGGTGCAAATCCCTTCTTGACTACTTGCATTTGGATCCACGGCTTCCGCTGCATCTAGTCACGTCCCGTATGGCCACCCAGTTACGGTGCAGCGTTAGTACGTGCTAAGAGTACAGTGGTCCTCGTGTTCCCAAACCAAGTATCTCAGGTCTAAGGACAACCTATCAAGTCAGTGCCTATGACTAAGGCTCCATGAAGCAGACTTGATTACTGGTCACTTCCAATACCCAAACACTCTGATGAGTATCTATAAATACTTGGTCACATCACTTGTGCTTTTATTCTCTACTTTGAACAAATCATCAAGTATTTATAATAGCGTCAAACTCCTTATTGAAATTCCCATTTCAATAAGTGGCTATGGAAATTTAGATTTCTTACAAGACTTTGTAGAATCATGGATACGTTAAATATGCAAAAAAATAGTTAATTTAGAACAATCATGAAATTAAAACCTCCATTTATTTCCAACACACTGTGAAATAAAAATTTTACATGATTACATTGTTTCTAAATTGGACTATAGTCATAATTAATAAACTAAGAACTAGCTACTGGCTTCCAGGTACTGCATCCGAATGGAATTCGCATGTGCCTCATGCTTTACCCTCGCTAGTGGCTTTGTCAGCGGATCTGCGACATTGTCTTCTGTTGGAATCTTGCATATTCTCACATCTCCTCTTCCAATGATCTCTCAGATGAGGTGATACTTTCTGAGCACGTGTCTCGACTTGTGATGCTCTCTAGGTTCCTTTGCTTGCGCCACGGCTCCTGAGTTATCACAGAATATATCTATCGGTCTCGAGATACTGGCAACCACTCTGAGATCCGATAGAAAATTCCTTAGCCAGACAGCTTCCTTTGCCGCATCACATGCTGCAATGTACTCTGCTTCTGTAGTTGAGTCTGCAATTGTGTCCTGCTTCGAGCTCTTCCATGAGATCGCACCTCCGTTTAGGGTAAAGACATACCCTGACTGTGACCTGAAGTCATCTATGTCGGTCTGGAAACTGGCGTCAGAGTATCCTGTGACACTAATTTCATCCTCAGAACCTCCAAAGACCAAGAACATTTCTTTCGTTCTTCTCAGATATTTAAGAATGTTCTTGACAGCCACCCAATGGGGTTCACCCGGATTCTGTTGGTATCTGCTCGTAACACTTACTGAGTAAGCAACATCGGGCCTAGTACATAGCATGGCATACATAATCGATCCAATTGCAGAAGCATATGGGACCGATTTCATCTTGTCCTGATCTTCACTAGAAACAGGACACTGTGTTTTACTCAACACTATGCCATGTTGCATTGGAATGAATCCTTTCTTGGATTCATCCATCCTGAATCTCTTCAGTACTTTGTCAATGTATGTACTCTGACTAAGTCCGATAAGCCGCTTAGATCTGTTTCTGTAGATCTTTATACCTAGTATATAAGCGGCTTCTCCAAGGTCTTTCATCTGGAAACATTTACTTAACCATTCCTTAACACTCTGTAAAGTTGGTACATCGTTTCCTATGAGTAGTATGTCATCTACATACAAGACCAGGAAGGTTACTATGCTCCCACTGAACTTAGTGTAAACACATGGCTCGAACTCACTTTTAGCGAAGCCAAACTCTTTGATTCGCTCATCAAAGTGTAAGTTCCAGCTTCGAGATGCTTGCTTCAATCCATAAATAGATTTTAGCAGCTTACACACCTTATTAGGATTCTTAGGATCTTCAAACCCCTCTGGTTGTTCCATATAGACGTCTTCTGTTAACTTTCCATTTAGAAAGGCTGTCTTGACGTCCATTTGCCAAATCTCGTAATTAAAGTACGCTGAGATGGCCATAAGAATCCTAATTGATTTCAACATTGCCACCGGTGAAAAGGTTTCATCATAGTCAATCCCATGAGTTTGCGTGAATCCTTTTGCAACCAGTCTGGCTTTGAAGGTGTGTACGTTCCCATCCATGTCGGTTTTCTTCTTGAAAACCCATTTGCGTCCAACAGCCTTACAGTGTTGTGGCAAATCAGTCAACTCCCAAACTTGGTTGTCGTACATGGATTGCATCTCGGCCTTCATGGCTTCCTGCCATTGTTCAGACTCACTGCCTGACACAGCTTCTCCATAGGATGTTGGTTCATTTAAGTCTCCGCTATCTTGAGAGACTAAGAACCCAAGGTACCTATCTGGTTCTTGTCTTACCCTGCTGGATCTGCGAAGGTCCTGTGTTTGCACTTCCTCAACCGGCTCTGATTGAGGTTCAACATTGTTATGTTGAATTTCTGGCTCAACAACTGGTGTAGTGCTTTCTTCGTCTACTATCTGTAGATCTACATCCTTTCTGGTGTTCTCTAAACTGAGAAACTTTTCTTCCAGAAATTTTCCATTTCGAGCAACAAACACTTTGTTCTCTTCAGGGTTGTAGAAATAATATCCCACGGTGGTCTTGGGATATCCAACGAAGAAACACTTGTCGGATTTGGGTTTGAGTTTTTCTGAGGTAGGTCGTTTGACGTAAACCTCACAACCCCAAATTTTCAGAAAAGATATGTTGGGTTTCTTACCCTTCCATAGCTCGTATGGAGTCTTTTCTACCGACTTTGTTGGCGCTCTGTTCAGTATGTGTGCTGCTGTTTCGAGCGCATGTCCCCAGAATGATATTGGCAGCGTAGAATGACACATCATCGTTCGTACCATGTCAAGTAAAGTACGATTTCTCCTTTCTGATACACCGTTCATCTGAGGTGTATACGGAGGTGTAAGTTGGGATACAATCCCACACTCCATTAGATGATTGTCAAACTCATCACTGAGATATTCGCCACCACGATCTGACCGTAAGAACTTGATCCTCTTGTCAAGTAGATTCTGTACTTCATTCTGATATTCCTTGAATTTCTCAAAGGTTTCAGATTTATGTCTCATCAAGTAGACATAACCATACCTACTGAAGTCGTCAGTGAAGGTAATGAAGTACCGGTATCCTCCTCTTGCTACATGACTGAAAGGTCCACATACATCTGTGTGGATTATTTCAAGCAAGTCAGTAGCCCTTTCATTCTCACTGTTGAAAGGTTGCTTTGTCATTTTACCAGATAAACAAGATTCGCAATTATCAAAAGGTTTGTAGTCGAAATTGCCAAGAAAACCTCCTTTTAGGAGTAGTTCAACGCGTTTCTTGTTTATATGGCCCAAACGACAATGCCAGAGGTAAGTCTGATCCTCAATATCCTTGGATCTCTTACTTATATGATAGATTTCACTATTGTTGTCTTTAAGATTTACAGTGTATAGACCATCTACGGGTGTAGCTTTAAAATAGAAAATATTATCTTTAAAAACTGAAATCATTTTATAAGAATATTTATAATAAAAGCCTTGGTCTACCAACAAATCAAAAGACAATACATTCTTAATCATATTTGGAATATAATAACAATTATCCAGTTCCAAAACTAGACCCGAGGGTAAACTAAGACTATAAGATCCCACGGCTTCAGCAATCAACGGAGTGCCTTCGCCAACTCGTAGGTTCGAACGGTCCTTCCTCAGAGTCTTTCTTCTAGTGAATCCCTGTAAATGATTACAAATGTGGTTACCACTGCCTGTATCAATTACCCATGATTCATAAGAAGTGATTAAGCAATCTATCATAAAGATACCTGGAGCATCGGGTAAACCGATATCCATCTGGTCGATGTTCATCGAGTGCTCGCAAATATCCTCGCTGCCGCATTCTGGGCAACTCAGATCTCCCAGCTCATCAATTATATCAGTGTCCATGAGATTCGCATGTTCGGGTACTGGCTCTAGACTGGCCAGGATATCTTCATGAACTTTATCCACGTCGTTCTTTGGTTCCTTCATGTAGGCACTAGCTGTGTCCTGAACTTCCTTTGTGAGGGAGAACCACATGAGATACACTAACTCCTCCTGAGTCATCTTGTACCCCAGACGTGATAAACACTTAAAAAGCCTTCTCATATCAATAAGATGGTTTTTAACTGACTGACCCTTCTGTAGCTTCAGGGAGAGAATCTCTTGCATGATCAAAAGCTTGCCCGTGTGCTTGTAGAAACCTAACTGGTTTTCTACATTCCTTACGACCTCGTGACAGAATTTCACTCTTAAGTCTCCCGTGAACTCGGGTGACATAGAGAAAACTAGAATGGACATTACATCCGACTCATCTGCCATGAATCTGAAATATTCAGCAAATTCCTCTTCTGGGGCATTGCTTTTGGGTCGTGACATGGGCTTATTGATCACATAAAGCTTACCCTGGGCACTCAAAACATTCTGTAAGTGCAACTTCAAAACTGGAAAGTTCTGGCCCGTAAGCTTCCACTTGCCCGTAATAAGGCGAAGTGATTCCTCAGGTGAATAAAACGGAATGCTAATTGAAGACATCTACAGAAGATATAAATTCCACTTTAGTTTATAATTATATAATTCTAATAAGTTATTACCCTTAAAATAAATTTATTAGACTAGAATCCATATTTCACATGTGTCGGGAAGCATGTGATCATGTCAAACCGACTCATGCGATCTATGGTAGGTAACACTATACCAATCGTATTCCTATCTGAAAATACGACTTCTAGATCGTCGGGACATCGGATATTAATAATCCGTGCATATTTAGTCCCTCTAGTGCATTTTGGCCTGGTACCACCCAGTGAATAAATAATTACCAAAATAGATTGCACCACCCGGGACCTGGACAAACTCTGGCCGGTACCACCCGGAGATAATTCGCAGAGTTTTATCACCTTCCAGTTTCGGTTTGAACACGGGCGTTCATAGTGTGTGCACTTACAACGCCCTATGTACCTTACACCGGAAGTGCCCCTAAAGTGGGTTGCACTTACTAATCTATGATTTTAACAAGGGTCTAAATTGCCAGTTTCTTTTTCCAAAAATTTTGAAAAACTGGATCCAAACACTAACTGTATTTGTATCCTTACAATTTCTAAACAATCCGTTCAAAAAGGGCAATTTTATATTTAATAATTACGTAAATTAAACAACCATGCAATTTAAATATAAACAGCACAGTCATAGCTTAAACCCTTAAACTAATGTTGTTTTTGTGAGCCAACACAAAACAACGGTCTCAATCCCTAAGTGACAAAAGTCTTCAACTTCTGGCACTCCCACTGGCTCCGAGATCCATGGTCGTCGTCCTTGTCTCCGTCTCGATGTAATTAAAATAATTATTACAAATGGGTTTAAATGGCACGCAGGCCTCCCAACTAGTCTAATAAAACATTAAAATTACAAAAGGGTTGTAAATGGCTCGCAGGCCTCCCAACTATTCTAAAACGGATAAATAAACACAACCACAGGTCTAAAAGGGTTCAGCTATGACTTATCATAATTAAATAAATTAAAATATAACTGTATTTTAACCGGATAATTATAAAAAACATAAATTAATTTAAAACAAATTAATTAAACTAATCCTGAATCGTTTTAAAACTTATCTGATAAAAACGATTCTTAATTCGAAAAAACATCCGGAAACGGATTTCAAACTGATACCCGTTAACGATAATAATGAAACTAAAAACGTCATCGAATTACCACCGATCCACCGAAACTCGGTCGTCGATCGACGGTTTTTAACGCCGGCGATGATGATGACCCGATCGCCACCACCGCCGCCCGGACTACCACCGCAATCGCCGCCGGCAGCGGCGACTTCGATAGCCACCACCGCCGCAGCAACCACCGCCGTCACCTAAATCAACCGGCGACGGCAGCAGCTAAGGAGCCACCACCGCCGTCCACCGTAATAACAATCATCGGCGACAGCAGCGGCTGGAAAGCCACCACCGCCGCCGCAATCGACACCATCGCCACCATAGTCCACCGGCGACAGCAGTGGACTTGACCACCACTGCCGCCGCGATCTCCGCGACGAGAGCGCCGCCACCACCGCAACTGGTGGTGCGACCGGTTCCGATTCGACAGGCAGGCGGCGATCGCCGCTGCCCCCAAATCCCTCCGATCGATCGCCACCGCCTAGGTAGTCGATCACGGCTACCTTTCGCCGATCATCGACTTGGGTTCGATCGACACCACCGCCACCACAATCGGTGGTGCGGTGGTGGTTCTTCGTTCGCGGTTTACTACGGCCGACGCCACAACCACCAAGCGGGTGGTGTGGCCGGCGACTACCATGACAGCCGGTACCGCAGCCACCAATCGGGTGGTGCGGCCGATAGAGAATCGACGGCGATCGGCCTGGAGGTCCGGCCGGCTAACTGCCGCCGTTCCGCCGCCGATCGTCGCTTCGTTAGGTTTACAAAAAATCAGATTTTTTTTTTAACAAATTAATGATTTTATAAAACCTAATTCACTAACAAACATCTTAAACCTGATCTGTTAGGTTTAGGAAGTGGCTCTGATACCACTGTTGAAAACCAAGGGCATAAACATGCGCAGCGGATAACAAAAACTGATTCCCAATCGAGGATCCAATCCTAACCTTAACAGATACAATTAAAGTGGGTTTGATGGTTTACCTTTTGATGAATAAACTTCCAGAATGCTTGCAGGGGATACACCGCTACTGACACTTCTCGAGGAACGGTTGCTAGACCACCACCAAGGATTATTCCGCAAACGAAAATTTCGGCTCTCGTTTCGAGGCTATGATCGCCGGTGGTGGAAGAGAGAAAAAGAGAGAGAGATTGATTTGAGAATTATCAATTCAGTTATTTTCAATCAAACCTTATGCCTTTATTTATATTAACTAATAAGGCAGTGTTTGATGCCATATGGAATACCTTTATAATTATCAACCTGATAATTAAATATAATTTCCATAATTATCTCTTTATTAATTAATTCAACTGATTAATTAATTTATAAATAATTCAACTAATTATTTATTTCTTTCTTTCTCCTTTTATAATTAATAAACGATTAATTATTTCTCTCAACCAAGTAATCCAAACGTCCTCTTATTTAGTGTGCAGCGGTGTGACCTACTAGTGTCCTATAACATTGGATACGGTAACCTTGTTACTGTCTCGCACATAATCCTAACAGATCAGATAGCTCTCCCTTTTTCTCCTTTACCTCCAACATGCTATTGATCATGATGGGTTCAAAATCATACCTCTTATCAACTAGGAAATAGCTCATTCTGCCCTTCTCAAAAGTAACTGAGAACACCCTATTATCATAGGTGCTCCATAAAACAACTTTCCCTTCACCAACACTGTCATCCATGTCTCTTTTGCTGTTCTTCTTCAATTCAACCTTTGTCTTTAAGAAAGCAAACATAATCTTTAGATCCTCAATTAGCAGTCTGGCTTCCTCAAAGTCTTCAACCTCCTTAGTGCATCCAATCTCATACATTCTTTTGAGATCAGCCCTGGACAGCTTTATGAAGATTCCAAGTATGCTTGCAAAGATTTCAAACTGACCATTACCTCTAAATACTTTGAATGCATCAACATCCATATGTTCAAAGTATATCCACATGGTAATGTCTGAGGTTTCTTCAATCTCCTTGGCCTTCTTTCCCTTCTTGGCTATAGACTTCTTTCTTTTTGGTTTAGGTGGTTGCACCTCTAACCCTTTTTCAGCCATTTCAGCTTCCTGTTCAACTTCAGCTTCCTTCTCAACCTCCTTTTCTTCTTCATCAGCCTCAACCTCCTTCTCAACCTCTTTTTCATTCAAATTCTCTTCAGCACCAGCAGCAGTAGTATCAGCATTACCTTCAGCAGTGGTAATCTGATCTGTTACTTGATCTCTCTTCCTCTTTCTTTGTACCAGAGGCACATCCTCTGTTTCCACTTGTTGTTACTCCATGGCTTTTAAGTGCATCACCTCCCTAGTGGCATTGTATTGACTCTCTATTTTCTCCAAATCCCACTTAGCAAAATACTGGACAGGCTTTGAAAGAGCACCAGCCAAGTATCTCACCATAATTCTTCTTTTCTCTGTAACAGCTTTTGGAGTAGATTTCTTTGTAGTCTTCTTGATTGTCTTTTTCTTCACAATCACTGGTTCTTCTTGATCTAATTGCTCTTGCAATTTCTCAGCTGCCACCCTGTCATGTTTAGCTATTGCAGCCAACTCTTCCTTTCTTTTCTTCTCATCTTCCTCTTGAAGTTTTTGAATCAAAGCATCAGAGAGAATTTCTTCAGTCACAGGGTCTACCACTGGCTTAAACCCCATATCCTCATCATCATCAGATTCAGACTCAGCTTCTTCTACTATCTGTTTGCCTTTATCTCTTGGATCAATCACCTCAGTCTTCTTCTTTACAGCTACAGGCTCACTAATGACAACTCCTTTGGCCTTAGGAATAACCTTAGGAAGTTTCAAAAGTAGTTGTGCTATAGTAACTTCATCCTCATTCACCTCCAGGTCAGCCTCTAAGACAATTTCTTTCTCAGCCTCCCCCTTATCTCCAGCTTCCTTCTCAAACACAGGCTCATTCACAACATCAGCTTCTTCATTTGGCATCTTCTTCTTCTTCTTCTTTAACTCCCCCTTGATCTTGGATCTCCTCTCCCCCTTTGTGAATGAGACCAAGGTGGAGTATCTTCTCTGAAGAGTAGAAATCTTCATTTGCATACAGGCCATTTGAGCACCTTGAGCCTGGATCTTCTTGGATTGTTTGAGAATGTGAGCATCATGAGCCTTAATCAAATTGTGCTGAGCAGTAACCAATTCTTCCAAAGTTTCCAATCTGCCCTCATGTGATTCATGCTTTTGATCATGCTTTTGAAAGTTTGCATCATGAGCCTTCAAATCATCAGCAATAACCTTAAAGTCTGCCATCAAATCCTGATAGTTATATCTGCCCTCACTAGGTTTAGAAGTGTTTACCTCCCTTACTGGATCTTTGGGCTTTTTGACAGAAGTCTTCAGCCTAGCTGAAGCACTAGCTGCCCCCATGGTTTCTTGGCACCTGGGACCTCCTGAAGATTGCTCAACTGGAGTTGTCGTGGTGGGGGTCTTAACTATGTTCAAACTATCCTGATGCACACCTTGGGCAACATCAGTAGTCTGAGCCTCACCAACCACATGCCCATCCTTCTCCTTAGAGGGCACCTTCTTTATACTTGAGTGGGGCAGCACTCCAGGGGTATCCCTTTGGAAAATATCAGAAGGAGAGTGCTCCAACTGAGGGCTTATAGGCTCATTAGGTTTAGAACCAGAGGAGGAAGGAGCTCCCCTGTTCTTTCTTATGTATCTTTTAAGTGAGGGGGTGGGGGTTGATTCAAGGGACTGAGGAATAGTGTGAGTGGAAGGTGTGGGTAGGTCATCAGTAGGAATGCTTGATTGTGAGGGCTGCAAGCCTGATGCCTCACCTTGTGGGTGGTTCACTCTCATCATTGTAGAGAACAATGGAGTGAATTGGTCATTAGAGCCTTGTGCAGGTCTCTGCATATTGGAAAACACTTTATGACCAAGAGCAGAGCTCTTATAAGTGTCACCAGTCAGTGGTACAGCCGTCAATTCCTTGGTTATAACTTCTTGTACAAACCTTGGGAACATATAAAAAGATTTGACTTTGGTATTGTTGATGTTCTCAAGGTTGTAAACAAGATCATCAAAAATCATTTGGGAAAAATTAAAAACCTGATTAGTGGCTAAGCAGACCAAGGCAGATGCCATAGTACTACTAAACTCACTAAAACTTGTTGTTTTCTTTGAAAAGCAATGTAACAAGGTATGCACAAAGAATCTCCACTGAGGGCAAATTTTACCCTTAAGATATTTTAAAGACGTTTGGGAGCCTGCATACCCCATTCTCAGAAACGATTCCATTATGGTAAAGGGTGTGAGCATATTGATACCTGTTTCATCATTCAATTTCAGATGAAGTCTGATCTTGGCAGGGGTGAGAGTGAGTGAATGACCACAGATTGTAGTTTGAATGGATTTCACCCCTTCAGTTTCTGCAATAACGGCATTTGCCCAAAAATCTTGCATGTGTTGTATATAGATCACTGGGTTGATTGTTGCGGCATAAGCGATTTGTGTTGATTCCAAGAAATCAACAATGTCTCCAAAACCTTCAGAATGAGTGTCTTTGATGAGATAGGCGATTTTGTTGTGATCCTTAACAAAACACAGAGATTCCATTGTCGATCAATGAGAAAACCCTAGAACAGATGTACGAATGAGTAAGCAAAGTAAACGAAGATTGATTGGAAAGAACTCTGGGTGAGAAAATCGTCAGAATCGCAAACGTTTTTAGATCAAAAGTGCAAGAGAGCCGTTTGTGAAAAAGGCGGTCAGATTAGGATTTTTATACCCATAGGATGAGTAGTGGTAATTAGCACAAGCAGTGATAACGAACACACTCAGTGGTAATAGTTAAAAGCAGTGGTAATTAACATGAGCAATGGTATTCGTTAAGAAAAAGTTAAGCGCAGTGGTAACTGGTAAGCAGTGGTAATTCGCAAGTGAAGAAGTCAAAAGCAGTGGTAACAAAAGCAAGCGGTGGTAATGTGCACGTGTCCAGTTAAAAGCAGTGGTAACTAGCACGAGCAGTGGTAAAAAGCAAACTTTTGTAACCAGCGGTAGTAACTCAAAAGCAGTGGTAAAAAGCGAATATTTTAACACTAAGTACAACCAGCGGTGGTAATGACTTATCAGTGGTAATGAACAGCAAGCAGAGGTAACTAATAACTAACAGTGGTAATCATGCGATAGTGCTAGCGGTGGTAATGGGCGATAGTGCTAGTAGGGGTAATGGGCGATAGTGCTAGCAGGGGTAATGGCACTTACACTAGTTGACCAAATTGCTGACCCAAACCGTTACCTGCACCATATACAAACTTGTTAGGTGACCCCTAAGTAATGAAGGAAACAAATAAAGCAAAGAAGAAAGACAAAAATATACAGAGATGGTACAAGGGATAATGTAACAAGAAGAAATTTATTCAGAGTTCATCATTCCAACACCTGTAACCAAAAATGTAAACCTGCCTACATCAAAGGCTTTTGTAAACAGGTATGCATATTGATCATCAGTGTGGACTTTCAAAACTTGAATCAACTTCTTTTCATTACAGTCTCTGATAAAATGGTACTTAATCTCCATATGTTTGGTCTTGGAGTGTTTGACAGGATTGTTAACAATGCTAATAGCACTACATAGATCTGCACTAGAAGTATATCAGTCTTTGTTCTCTTGATGAACAAGGTCTTATCAATTACACCTCTCTCAAATTTGTTCTCCAACAGATAGGAGGACAAGGTATCATACCAAGCCCTAGGTGCTTGATGAAGACCATACAGTGTTTTCCTCAACTTGTACACTTTATCGGGGTATTTAGGATCCTCAAACCCTGATGATTCACTCACAGATGCTTTTGAAGATAAACAATTTAAGGATGATAAAGAAGAAGCATCTTCAATGTCCAAACAGTAAACATTATCTTTCCTAGGAGTCCTAAGCATTACCTGACTCTCATCTATTTTAAAACCAGGAGCAAGTATGAGACATTCAGTATCAGTGAAAAATACACCAAACTTCTTGTCACACACTTGTGAGACACTCAGCAGATTGTATCTCAACTGCTCCACATAGTATACATCATCAAAGGTCATCTTACCTTTTGATACCTTACCTTTTCCGCTTATCTTACCTCCAGTTGGATTATCCCCAAAGGCAACATGTCCACCCTCAAACTTTTTAAAGTCTTCAAGTAGGGACATGATACCTGTCCTATGCCTAGAGCAACCACTATCCACATGCCAAAGACTGCTCCTTCTTCCTTGGTTGCTCTGCACATAAAGTGAAATAGTTAGTGTCTTGAGGGAACCCAAGCCAATATGGTCTTGGGTTCACCCTTTTCATTAACATAGTTATACTCTGCTAATCTGTTAAGCTTTAGCAGGTAATCTTTACTTGGGATCTCATGACTGGAATATTTGGTAATAATGGGCTTTCTCAATGAAGATCCTTCAGTGGTAACAGTGTGTGAGTTACCACTGCTGTTATTGCTAGCAATAGTGTTAACCTCTACACTGTTGTGACTGTTACCACTGCTATCAGAAGTAACACTGGTATTACCACTGCTTGTAGAAGCTGTAGTATTACTTAGTGAGGCTTTTGGTACCCATTTAGTAACCAACCTAACAGACTTCTTTTCAACCTTTT
This sequence comes from Centaurea solstitialis, assembly GCA_030169165.1. Lineage (NCBI taxonomy): Eukaryota > Viridiplantae > Streptophyta > Magnoliopsida > Asterales > Asteraceae > Centaurea > Centaurea solstitialis. Next base: position 60,923,024 of record CM058044.1, on the reverse strand, counting down.
TCTTTTGAACTTTTCTTTTAGGTTGACTATGCCTGTTTGGATGGGGAATGATAACACCAAAATTATACATGTTTTGGTTGAGCTTAATTGTATGACTTTAACCCCATTTATCACCCATTTCTGATCATTTCACTCACCAAATGAGCTTATTATTGTTTATGAAGGATTTGGAGGCCGTGGAACGGAAAAGTACGAAAAAAGGCGAGAAAACGTGAAAAATGCACAAGTCCAATACAGTAGCTATCTGGCGTTCGCGAAGTTCACAATCTGTCAAAGCAGATTCGACAAAGATGAAGACCAGGTTTGACCTAAGTGTCTGGCGTCGCCAAACCAGCAGTCTGGCGATCGCCAGATGACCCCTGGACGTTTTCTTTTAAATACCAGCCTCCTCCTTCAGTTCAAAGCAGGATTTTCGGTACGGGTTATGAGGCAGAAACAAGAGTGAGAGTCCGAGTGGTGCCGATACGCTGCGGGAGTCGATCTTCGATCATCCGTCGTTGTATTGTCGGTATCATGTCGATGTCTATTATTGCTTCTGTTTTCGTTATGCTTAGTGAGTAGTTTTTAATAGTGGTACTTGTCATGGTCGATGAACCATTGTGGATGATAATTTTGTGATTAATTATTATTGGTTTGTTTTGATTAATTGAATGTGTGTTATGGTTCTTTTTTGATTTATATTGTTTGGTGATTTGAATTCATTTGGTTGGGTGTATTTGTTGGACCAAAACAGATAGACTCCGAGAGGATAAACAACCTACCTTAGCCTGACCTTGGACCAAGAGAGTTGTGTTAAGGGGTTACCTGGACCAAGAGTGACCAGATAGTAGAAAAGCCATGCAATATTAATTAGGACTGGTAAACCGACACTAGATTGTGGACCAAACGATTTAGTATTGGGATTAGGAGGACCGTATCCTAGTCAATAACCATAGTCATCGCATGTTAGGGTGTCTTAGACTTAAATTCCTACAATAATCAAAACAACCAAACCTTTGGCCTATTTAAATCCTTCACTTGCGGATTCACTATACCATGATAAGTGCTACTGTTTTTCCTTCATATAATCTTTAATCAGTCTTTTAATTGTTTCCTTAGTTCGTAGTTAATTTAGTATCTTTTTAATTGTTAAAACCTTTTTCATAAACCCCCCCCCCCCAAAGCTTTAGGTTGATCAAACTGATCTAGACTTTAATCTACGATAACTTGACCGTTCCCAGTGGTAGATACAATACCTGGACTTTCCTACACTATATTACTCACGATCAGGTACGCTTGCATGTATATGTGGTAAGACAGTGGCTAGGCATTAGAGGTTAAAACTTGTTACGCTTTTTATGTATGATAATTACCGCACCAAGTTTTTGGCGCCGTTGCCGGGGAACGGTAGTTGTTAGATTTTAGTCTTAGTTAGTTTTGTTAATCGATCCTTGTGAGGGATTCTTTTTCTTGCAAGTTTTTCGCTTTTTAGTTTAATTAGTTATTTTTATTATTTTTATCTTATCTCTTTGTTTCCCGCAAGTAACCCGTAACCGTTTGTTGTGGTTTCAGTCACGGCAAACTTGTTAGAGCCATTTGAGGAGCCGGAGAGAGAGTTCAGAAAAAGAAACAAAAAGAAGTCAAAAGCCGACAAAGTTCGCCCGAGAACTTTGATTTTTGAGATGGGAGACGAGGCACCGATGTGGACCGCCAGGAGAGCCGCTCCAACTGTACCCACCAATCCGATCACGAAGATGGGCCTAAACAAAGAAATCCCGGGGAAGCTCCTTCACATGATCAAGGACCTTACCTTCGACGGGAAAAACGATAGCAATCCTATTATTCATATAGAGAACTTCGTGGATATTTGTAATCTGTTCAAAACGGAGGAAGGCCGAGATGATGTGATTCGTCTCCGAGTCTTTCCTCTCACGCTTACCGGAGAAGCTAGAGCTTGGTTACGCTCGTTGGAGCCAAGTTCGATCACTACTTGGGAAGGACTTCGTTCAAAATTCCTTTCCCGATATTTTCCACCGTCTAAGATCGACAAGTTAAGAGCCGATATCCGATCCTTCCAACAAGATGACAGGGAGACCATATCCGAAGCATGGGAACGTTTCAAACACCTTCTAAATTCGTGCCCGAGTCACGGATTGAATAAGAGTGAACAAGTCCAAACTTTCTATAGTGGACTTGCTTGTTCTTCACGCGCTACATTGGATTCATCTGCCGGAGGTATCTTTATGTACAAAACGCCCACGGAAGGTTACAAGCTCCTCAAACACATGCTCATACACAACATAGATTGGAGGACGGACAAGCGTTTGCAAATCCCAAGGATGGCCGGAAAGATCTCAACCGACTTTGATCCATCCGATGAACTAGCCGCTATGAAAAACCAACAGGTAAAGTTTAAACGCAAAATCGAAGAACTAATTAAATCTGTTCATGTTTTGCAGGTTGGATGCGAGGATTGCAATGAACCACACTTGACTAAGGATTGCCCGAACCGACCAATGATGACACCCGAGGAGGTGAATTATCTTAACCGAGGCGATTACCAAGGGAGGTGGAACAACAATCGTAATTTCATCCCTAGACCTCCTGGTTTCTTTGCACCAAATCAACAGAACCAAAGACCGGATGGAGAGCCACGTGTTTCTATCGAAGATCGGATTGTCCAATTCATGGATATGCAAAAGAAGCTAAACGATGAGGTAAGTTCATACTTACGTAACCACCAAAGTACTATCCAGAATTTGGAATTGCAGGTTGGACGTGTTTCGCAAATGCTAAGTGAAAGGACTCAAGGGGAGTTACCAACGCAAACACAAGTCAACCCGAAGGTGGAGAATGTGAAGCCGATGCTCATGATGACCGTAGAACCATCAAAGAAGAAGTGGACGGACATCTACACAAAGAAGTATGTGGAGAGCGATAGCGGTAGTGAGCCCGATTATGCTACGGATTATGACTCGGAAGGGTTCACCATTTCGTTCGAGCATCTAGGACTTAAAGGACCCGTTACTTCAAGTGATGATGAGGAGGAAGATGGAAAACAAGGCGGATACGCGGAGTTCATGATTCCAAAGAAAGAGGATAAAGGCAAGGAGAAAGAGAAGGAAAAAGCACCGGAGGATGATCTCATTTGCATTGCACCTATCAAGCATGATCCAGGGAGTTACAACTTACCTATTTCTTGTCATAAATTTAAAGGTCATGCTTTGGTAGATTCAGGTGCCGCACTTAACATGATGCCTGTTGGTTATTGCAGGAAAATGGGAGTTAAAAAGATCGTACCAACGGACTATCAATACCGAGGCGTGAACGGTTACATGACAAAGCCGTTAGGAATAGCGGAAGGAGTCCCAATTCGCATTGGCAACTTTGTTTATTATACGGACTTCGTTATAGCTAATCTTCCACAGAACACGGAGATCCCGATAATCCTCGGGAGATCTTTCTTGCACACCACTCAAGTGAATACCGATATGCGAAACCAAGTCACCAGCTTGGGATATGGAGAAAATCGGATTTACTTTGATCCTAACGGAGAGCCAGTCAGACACCTCGATGAACCATATGAAGATCCTTCTCTGGCCTACGAGAAGAGCATGAACCGCCCGTTACTCCCTCATGAACGTGAAAAGAAGACGGAGGATTATCCGAACCCAATACGCCAAAAGGAGTAAACAACCAATGGGTCGGGTCCCTCCAAGAAGGAGTTCAGGAAGAAAAGAGGCTCGTCATCCCGACGTGCCAAGAAATGAGCTGAAAAAGGGGTCGAGCCCTAGACCCATCCAAAAATGAAGCGCTTCTCGGGAGGCAACCCGAGCTTTTTCTTTTTTCTTTCGTTTTTATGATTTTCGTGTGTGTTTTTGTTAATCTTTTTGTTTGTTATTGCTTAGATAACCATACGGAGGAGATAAGAACCAAAATCAAGCAAATCCGAAGTGCAATGGAATTTTTCAGAAGTGGGAAACAGAAGGCACTTCGCGATCGCCAGATTCCAAGTCTGGCGACGCGAAGTTGGTAAGTCATAGTAACAGGTAAAAATTTCGAATCTCGCGACGCGAGGCTAAAGAAAATTAGGGTATATTTCAGAAACCGCTTGTTTGGCGACGCGAAACCCTGGGTTTGGCGACGCGAAAACAGTGCAGACGGGTTTTTAACCCTCTTTTCTCACTTTTTCAAAAGAACACAACCCTAATTTCTCTTAGGCGCCGCGAAATCCTCTCACGTCCTTGCGAAATCCGACCTCCTTGAGCTTCAATTTCATCGTTCACCATGAACAAGGTACGTTTCCTAACTTTAATTTCATAAGAATAGCTTGATTTGGGATAATTGGATCTTATTTTGGGCATCAATGGTGTGTTTATGCTTATATGGATTTGACATTGTTCTTGATACACCATTGATTGTTTAGAGCTTATTGAATGATGCATGCACTATGTTTTGATTGAAATTTCATTCTAGCATGCTTGTTGATCGTTTAATCTAGTGAATATGCTTTGATGATAAGTGTGGGGATTTTGACAACATCAAAATCCCCCATTCTTGTTTAGCTAGATTATTTTGCAATTGAGATTGGACTAAAAGTTCAAGTGTGGGGATGTTCCACATCCCCTTTGTTTTGATTTTTCATATATGAATTTGATACTTGAATTTGTTAGTCGTGGAAGTTTGTCTCGTTGAGTTTTTGATGTGAATAAACCTTGTCTTGCGTTTATTAATCGAAATCTTCTAAGACAATGGTATTTGGATTTTGTAGAGACAAAGGACCCGATCGTCAACTTCCACCACAACCAATTTCTGTGCACCGGATGGGAGTCACGTGTTCACCTATTTCATGAATGACCCAACGTTGAATGCCCCGAAACGGGAGGAGTACCGGGATACCGTTAACCGACTTATTGCCCGTCAAGTGCTAATTCCGAGGAGAGTTGACTGGGACCTTCTTCGATCGATGAGTGTCGAAAACAACATCAAGGCGATACTCGAGAAGCACGCCTACGACGAGGACCGAGTATTATATTTGCCATGCATGGGAGCGAGTCTTTGACATTGCCGAGACCCTCTATCGCGACCTTATCGTTGAGTTCGTGGCCACATTCCGTTTCGACGCAATCAAGGCCCTTGAGGAGTTTCATCAGTCATGCATGACGTTCCGACTCGGTGGGGTTTGGAGATTGCTTTCCTTGGTCGAATTTGCCGTTGCTTTGGGGATATATACCCAAGATGAGGTTGATGCGCCCGGATTCGTGGAGTACATGTGGGCGACTTCGAAAAGGCCGGATGGTTTTGATCCTCAATTGGCTTGGGCGGTTCTTGGTGAAGGTGACTATGGTGGTAATCTAAAGGTGAAAGGTTTTCTTGCTTCTTCGGATCGACTTCTACACCGCATGCTTATTCAAGCGGTGAATGCTCGTTCTTCAAGTGAGGAGAAAGTTTCGGTTTATGATCTATGGCTTCTTGAGCAGCTCACCACGGATGACAAATATCCGAATGCTCCGTATCTCATCGCCGTTCAACTTGCCAAAGGCAGTGGTTATCGAGAGGGTAGTCGCATAGTTGGTGGCCAGTACGTGATACTCTTGGCCAAGCACTTCGGTATCCTTACCGAGGGTGCCATTGCCTCGATGACGAACCTTGGGGAGATGGGATTGATTGACATGGACCAACTCCGTGGCATGGGTGTAGCAAGGGTTGAGCATATGATCGGAAGGGATTACAATGCATGGATCCATAATCCTCAAGCTTATGGGACGAGTAGTCAACCGAGAAGTCAAGCAAGGAGCACGCATGAGACCGGTGGAACGAGTGGGACGAGTGCGGGAGAGCAACCGGCGGAATGGACAGCATATTCGGGTTACCAAGACTTGAGTAACCGACTCTCGGAGATGTCACTTTCTTATGGCCGTCATCATCAACATGTGGAGTACAACACCGTGGAGGCTCTTCACCAAGCCAACTGGCAAAGTGGAGTGATGAACCAAATGGCTTCCCACTTCGGTATTCAACCGAATACCGCGTATGCTCCATCACCTTTTTGGCCATACTCCGCGGATGCTCCGCACGGTTACCCAACTTACGAGGATTGGCAAAACCAACCTCGTAGCCCTTATTGATCTCTCTCTTTTAACTCCCTTATTCGATATGGTTGTTTGAGACAATTTTATTTTTGTGGTTGTGTTTGGTTTGTTTGAACAATTTTTATTTCTGTTGGTTTGTTTAGGACCTTAAGTAGTTATTAATAGTTTGGTTTGGTTTATTTTTGTTAGTTCGTTTTTACTTTTTCTTTTTCTTTTTGTTGGTAGATACAGCGACCTATGATCTTGAATCGAGCACGATTTTTGGACCACTCTCTCAGATCAGAACAGATTTCGTCACATAACCCGGGAAGTTCTCTTTTTTCCCAATTACTCCTTAATTGTTTTAATTGTTGCATTGAGGACACTGCAAATTTTAAGTGTGGGGAGGGGGTTATGTAGACTTATCTGTTTAAATGGGTTAACTTTTTGCTTATGGGTTGTCGTTTTTCAAATTTTTGAAAGCTTTGAGATTTGACCCCAAATTTTTTCGAAATCTGAGATTGTTTTTGAGACTGAGTTGCTTGCGTAGGAGAACACTGAATAGGATTAGTTGAGTAAAAGGATGCCTTGGAATACTGATTACCATGAGTACCTCACCCAATTCCTTTGAGAGTTTGAGCCTTAATTGTTATATCTAATTAATTCGTGAGGAATACCGACTTTGACCCAAGGTAGAACTTGTCATTTGAATGCTTGTCGAGACCACATAAGAGAAGTTTTTATCACCATTGCACTGATAGAGGCCTTCATTTCTAACCCTTTTAGCCTTCGTCAGATAACCTCATCATAAGGTTATTTGATTTGCCTAGCCTTTGATTGAAAAGTACTCATCATTAGTACTTCATCCCTTGTAACCATTTTGAAGCCTTAGCCTTTTCATTTCTTTACCCACTATACACTTTATCCTTTAGCCTAATTTTTATCTATCTTTTGGTCGTGACTTAAATTTGATTCTTGAGATGTTTTGATCCAGTTTTTCATATCTGACAGTTTTTATGGGATTGAGATTAAAAAGAGCCCAAAAGCAACATAGTTGCTGCTCTGAATAAAAAGAGAGAAAAGAAAATATTTGAGACTCAGAAAAGAAAAGAAATATCAAAAGAGTCGAGAATACAAAAAGAAAAGAATGAGAGCTAAAAAGATTGAAAAAGAATTTGTGCCCCAAATAAGCCATAGGCTTAGGCCAATTCTAAAAGAAAAAGAGAAAATGCTCATCCCAAGAGTTCATTGTTTGAAAGTCAGATTGCTTCGCTGTTTGGATCATTACTGATTAAGTTTTCAAGTTTTAGTTGCAAAACCCTTAGTCACTTATATATCCTTTATCCTACCCTTAACCCTTAGCCTAATGTTACAACCCTAAAGTCCTCTTGACGGTTGACAACTTCTCAGTGGTGGAGATTTGATTTGGTGACAAGCTTATGCATGCGGGAATTAGTCGAGTATTGGTGTGATCACTTACATATATACTTTTACCCCCGAGAGATACACTTTATATAATTATTCATACTTTGTGAGGGTAAAAGGTTGATCTTGGTATCCGATTGCTTGATGAGTCTTGTTTGTGTGTTCGATTATGTAAGTATGCTTTGTTTTCTTGGATGATCTTGGGTGGAGATAATTTTGGAGTTATCTTTCTTATCTTTCAGTCTTTTGATTAAGGACAATCAAAGCTTAAGTGTGGGGATTTTGATAACACCAAAATTATACATGTTTTGGTTGAGCTTAATTGTATGACTTTACCCCATTTCTCACCCATTTCTGATCATTTCACTCACCAAATGAGCTTATTATTGTTTATGAAGGATTTGGAGGCCGTGGAACGGAAAAGTACGAAAAAATGCGAGAAAACGTGAAAAATGCACAAGTCCAATACAGTAGCTATCTGGCGTTCGCGAAGTTCACAATCTGGCGACGCCAGATTCGACAAAGATGAAGACCAGGTTTGACCTAAGTGTCTGGCGTCGCCAAACCAGCAGTCTGGCGATCGCCAGATGACCCCTGGACGTTTTCTTTTAAATACCAGCCTCCTCCTTCAGTTCAAAGCAGGATTTTCGGTACGGGTTACGAGGCAGAAACAAGAGTGAGAGTCCGAGTGGTGCCGATACGCTGCGGGAGTCGATCTTCGATCATCCGTCGTTGTATTGTCGGTATCATGTCGATGTCTATTATTGCTTCTGTTTTCGTTATGCTTAGTGAGTAGTTTTTAATAGTGGTACTTGTCATGGTCGATGAACCATTGTGGATGATAATTTTGTGATTAATTATTATTGGTTTGTTTTGATTAATTGAATGTGTGTTATGGTTCTTTTTTGATTTATATTGTTTGGTGATTTGAATTCATTTGGTTGGGTGTATTTGTTGGACCAAAACAGATAGACTCCGAGAGGATAAACAACCTACCTTAGCCTGACCTTGGACCAAGAGAGTTGTGTTAAGGGGTTACTTGGACCAAGAGTGACCAGATAGTAGAAAAGCCATGCAATATTAATTAGGACTGGTAAACCGACACTAGATTGTGGACCAAACGATTTAGTATTGGGATTAGGAGGACCGTATCCTAGTCAATAACCATAGTCATCGCATGTTAGGGTGTCTTAGACTTAAATTCCTACAATAATCAAAACAACCAAACCTTTGGCCTATTTAAATCCTTCACTTGCGGATTCACTATACCATGATAAGTGCTACTTATTTTCCTTCATATAATCTTTAATCAGTCTTTTAATTGTTTCCTTAGTTCGTAGTTAATTTAGTATCTTTTTAATTGTTAAAACCTTTTTCATAAACCCCCCCCCCCCAAAGCTTTAGGTTGATCAAACTGATCTAGACTTTAATCTACGATAACTTGACCGTTCCCAGTGGTAGATACAATACCTGGACTTTCCTACACTATATTACTCACGATCAGGTACGCTTGCATGTATATGTGGTAAGACAGTGGCTAGGCATTAGAGGTTAAAACTTGTTACGCTTTTTATGTATGATAATTACCGCACCAAGGAACAACTCTTTTGTGAGTAGGATCAAATCTTCTAGCTGAGGCTTTCCAATCCAGTTGCCTGATAATTTTTGAAAACTGTTTCTTTGGTTAACTGGATTGAAGTAGCAGTCTTTAGCTAGATGATTGATCTTACAACAGATAAAGCATGGTTTTGGTCTGTTTATCTTTGCTTAGATCAACACCATGACATTGTGCCCATTGATTGTTCTAGTTCCTTTTATTCCCTCTTGGATGATTTTTGTTTTGAGACTGTGAGAAAGTACCAGGATCAACTACAGTCCTTTGAGTATAGTGATCCTTCCTATTCTCTTGTCTAGTTGTCTCAATCTTATTCCCTTTATCCTTCTTTGAGGAAATCACTCCTTTTCCCTTGTCTTTCCTAGAGGTCTCTACTTGTTTGCTAGGAACAAATGACATACCACCCTTCTCATTAGTGAGAATGTGGTTGTCTTCAGGAATGGTCTCAGTTGAGCTTTTCTCATCAGATTCCTCCTCAGTGTCCACTGGATCTACTCTATCTAATCCTGCTTTCAGTTCTTCTCTGTCCATCCTATCAAGCAGATCAGTAGTAGGAGGAATATAATTCTGGTTATAGGGTGGAGGGGTATTGTTGTATCCTATTCCCCTCTTCAAGTCATCAGTAACTTGAGCTTTTATGATGGACTCTAAAGCCTTAGAGGATTTTGAAAATTTTTCTAGGTCTTCTTTAGCTTTAGTCAAATCTTTCTTAGTACACTCCAACTCTTCCCTAACCTTGGATAGCTTTCTTTCATATTCTTTCTTTTCCCACTTTCAGTAGTTATGATCATATTCAAACTGAAGTTCATTGGCTTTATAGGCCTTTATTTGATACTCCAGATTGTCAATGATCTTAACATACTCTCTCCTTTCTCTTTCCATCTTCTTAATACTATCACTCATGGACTGATTGTGATCCATGTACTTTTTCACAGTTTCTAAACAAGAATCAGAACAAAGTTTGGAAGATACCTCTGTTGGGATTTCAGATTCTTTGATCTCAGCCATGAGTGCTTGATTTTGAACTGCTTCCTCTGCATGATCACTCCAATCAAACCCTTGTCCCTCTTGTGAAACTAGTGCTTGGGATGAACTAGGGTTGTTTCCTCTGTTGTTGAATCTGGAGGCTTGTGAAGAACCACCTCCAGAGTTTTGATGATTTGTGGATCCTCCCTTGCATTCTCTTGCAAAGTGCCCTGGTTCATTGCACTTATAACACCTCACCTTTGATTTGTCAAATCCAGCTCTGTCACCTCTTTTGACATCAAAGTTGTTCCTTCCAGTTCTTCTGATGAACCTCTTCATTCTCAGGGTAAGCATAGCCATCTGCCATTTGATATCCATCTCTTCAAGATCATCTGCATTGATTTGTTCCAAATCATCATTAATCAGTGATGATTTGACATGGCTTGCTAGGAATGCTTCCAGAACAGTATCATCATTGGTTTCCTGAGATAAACAAGAGTTCTTATTAGGGACAGTTTCATTAGCAGCAGTATTATTATAAGAAACAGGGGTATTAGTGAAAGTAGTAGTATTGAAAGAGCTAGGGTTTTCAGAAGAAAGAAGAGCAGCATTGTGAGAGTATCCAATAGGCTTCTTCCTTGTCTCCACTTCAGCTTCAAAGATCCTGAGATCATTGTAGAGATCTTCAAGCTCTTTGTCTTCAAGATCATCCCCTTGTCTGAATGAGACAGTGTAAATAGTCCATTCCTCTCCAAGAGATCTGAGGAATTTTCTATTCACATCATCTTTGTCCATCTTCACATCCACAGTTGCAAGTTCTCCAATCAGCTTGTTGAATCTATCAAAGGTTTGTGTCATAGATTCATTCTTCAGAGATGTGAAGTTCTCATATTGCTGCTTCAGAATGGCCTTCTGGTTCCTCTTTGTGCTCTTGGTTCCAGAGAACCTCTTCTCTAAAGCAGTCCAAAGAGCTTTAGCATCTGTGCAACTACTGAATTGATGTTGGTATTCATTGGGAATAGCCAACAACAGAGTACTTAAAGCCTTCATCTCTGTTTGCCTTCTTTTTCTGTCTGCATCAGATCTGGGAGGGGTCTTGCTCCACCTTCAGCAGCTTCTTCATCAGTACCAGGTCCGTTTTCAACAACCTCCCACATTCCATAGTCTGTGAGAAGCATGTATTGACGTATCCTAATTTTCCACATGTCAAATTCATTGGGTTTGAGCATGGGGACTTTTGAGACCAAAACAGTTTCCTGAGTATCCATTGTTAATTGGTTTTCTGAATTAAACTAGCTCTGATACCACTTGTCAGGATCAATTAACACGAACAGAAAACTAAATCAAAGTAGTTTGCGGAATAACACTTTGAATGTATGAATTAACAATGAATTGCAAAACAGATTGTGTATTAATCACAAGTTTAATGATTACAACCAAAGCCCCAATCTGATTTGAACAGGCTCAAACCAGACGTACAATACTTCTCTATTGTAGGGATTCAAGAACAATCTTGAGGCTTCTAATTCTAAACAAAAACTTATGAACTCGTATTAAACATCTAAGACCTATCAGCTATTTATACAAGTTACATGATTATAATAAGGAAAGTAAATCTAAACAAGATAATCTCTATAAACTCTCCAAGATAATCGTATCTTGTCCATATCTTCCAATTGCACAATCCTTTCCTTATAGCAATTCTCCAGCAGTGGTAACACAAAAGCAGTAGTATTCTTCAATCAGCAGTGGTAACTTTGTGTTAGCAGTGGTAACTTGAACAATGTTGCTGAGCAGTGGTAACTCACATACTAGCAATGGTAACATAAAATTAAGCCTTCAGCTGAAATCCTCCAAAGCTAGCAGTGGTAATCTTCAATAGCTTTCTCAGCAGTGGTATCTCAGACCCAACACAGATATTCAGCCAAAATTCATGGAACTAGAACCGACGATTCCTAGGATGAAGAAAACCGGAACCGGTTGCACTGGTTCTTTATATTTGAAAAACGATCCCCCTAAACTGCCAATTCCGGTCCCAAAACCGAATACCCGGTGTTTAATATTTTTAAGATTTTTTATCGTTTTATGCTATAAAAAATAGTTATTAGTTATTATATAGTTCTAACGTAACGATACAAATACTACAAACAATGAAAATTTGTCCGATAAACTAAAAACTTATAATTATATAATTAGAAACATTTTTTGAAATGAAAAGAAAAAAAAAACACAACTTGATATATCAAATATGATATAAAAAGTATTGAAAAAAGAGAATAAATAACCTGAGTGAAGAAAGTGGTCATAAGTGTATTTGTGTAAGTGTGTAACCGTAAAAAATAAACAATAGTTTTTAATTTTTGTTCAATTAACCATAATAAACATATAAAATTATTTTTATTAAAATATATCGGATACCCGACGCTTAGCGGTTCCAAAACAATGAGAATTGGAACCGGTCCCGATCGGTTCCGTATTTTAGGAACCAGAACCGGAACCAATCACTTCGGTTCCGCTTCTAGAGCCGACGGAAATTATGGGGTTTGGGCGTTTACAAATTGCAATTCGAAAACGTTTTTAAGAAGCACTAACAATACTACCATGCCTTAGCTAGACGATTGAACCTTGAACCTAGGTTTTTAATTAAAGCCCAATTAAACTTAAACTAATAATAATAGATGAAAACTTGATTCGCTTGAAGCTGCCTTATGCGACATGCTCTACATGCTTGGGACCGACCTTGATTTTCATAATGAATATCTCCCCTTGAGTTGTATGCATGCACCAAATGAGTCTATATATTTAACGCTGATGATTGACCCAATACTGTTTCTATATGTAGAGATCACTTACAACCAAACACCTCAATTTCTAGTTACATACCCCTTATTTTTGAATTTGGTTCGTTAGTATATTTTTTTCCTGGTATAGATTGAAAACTTGTAAAGTAGTCTGATATATGTTAATTCTGATTCAAACATTTTTAGAAACTTTTAAAGTTTTATTAGTTGATTTCTATAATTCTATGGATTTCAAAGCTTTTTTGTCGATTTTGAGAGACTTTATCGTTTTTGGTTAATTTCAAGAGTTTTATTTTAAATTGGATGATGGGGTCGAAAGGCTAAGAAATTGTATTTACCTAAGCAAATTCCTTGTTTTTATAATTGTAACGGGCCTCATCCCCCCCCCCCCCCCCCCCCCAAAATTAGTTTTAAAGTGGATCTCATTACCATTACTGACAGTTGAAATTTTTCGGCAATTACCAATTGATCGAATTTTACCAACGAATCCATCAGTGATCTGTTATCATCCATGATTTTTGTTCCGACAAACTCCATCAACGGATTATCATGGATTTGGCTTTCACCAACTAATTTTTCTGTTAATGATAGTCCTTTATTTTGTAGTGTATCTAAGGTTAGTGACCTGTTGATTATATCAGCATCCATGATTTTTGTTTCGAGAAACTTCATCGATGGATTATCGATGGATTTGGCTTTCACCAAGTGATTTTTCCTGCAGATGATAGTCCTTTATTTTGTAGTGTATCTAAGGTGGAAGAACAAATACATTTCATAAATATCATAAATACGTTCAGGCTTTAGGGACGAGCATTGAGGACTGTTTCCCAGATCGAACTGGTACCAAACCAATACCATGTATTCGGTTCGGTTTTCAGGTTCGAATAATCCTCAAAACCGTTATTCGATTCATTTTAAAATTTTCGTTCTTAAGTGGTCCTAGTATTGATTTACCTGTCCTGAAACCGTAACCGAGATGATACTGAACTGATACATACGATTCAGTTATCATTAATTACCACCTTCAGTCCAAAAATTTCAATGCCAACTGGTGCGGTCCATGGCCTATGACTTTTGTTTAGACAAACTTCATCGTGGACTACCAACGGATCCGGCTTTCACTGACAGATTTTTCCGTCGATGATAGTCCTTTTTTTGTAGTGTATCTAAGGTGGAAGAACAAAAATATTTCATGCAAAAACATTATAAAAGAGAACGCCAACTATTTACGAGAATGCGATGAGCTTGGCTCATTTATAAAATCACACATGATTTTATACTAACCGAAAAAAATGGGATGTAGACGACTTTGGACGCGACTTAATGTCGCGTGAATCATATGTGATTTTTTACATTAATCATATGTGGTTTTGTACATCGAAAAAGCTTCTCGCGTTCTCATAAATAGTTAGTGTTCTCGTGTGAACCCGTCTATATATATATATATAGAGAGAGAGAGAGAGAGGGAAGGGAGGTTCATACGAAAAATATAACTTTTTAAGAAAACATGAGGAGCAATCTCAACCACTCCTCTGTCAACAAAAGCGGCTTTGACCGGTCTCCCCCTTTAATAATCTCTACCCTCCCATGAATCGCATCAATCCTCCATGATCATGTCCACCGTAACCGCGAGTTAAGTGGCTGAGATTGCTCCTCATTTTTTCTTAAATTGACATGTTTCTTGTTTGAACCTTCCCATATTATATATATAGGTTGTTTCAAATACAAACCATATGACCCTTATGTCAAGGAAACAATTTAGATATTTATAAAAGATGATCATATGTCAATTAGATATTTATTTAATATGATGAAACTCGTTTGTTTAATCTAATAAATAATCAAGAGATTTATAAAACAAAATATTTATTGGGCTAAATGAATGATTAAAATTATTTTGTAACATACATTATCGATGTATAAAATGAATTGTATAAACAATATGCATGAATACCTAACATCGTACTTTTTCAATGTATCCCATTTTCATAAAAATCATTAAACTCACATGTCTTGCCTTGTCATCAAATATAGCCATGTTAGTCATCTTGATTATCATATAGTATCCAATAAGTAAACAGTTAATAACAATTTAATGCCTAGTTATGCCTAAGTCGACAAGTTATCATAGAGCATATATAGGTTCATAATGTATAAAAAGTATTATTTTAGGTCGAGCAAAGTCACGTAAATCATATATGATTTTATACGTGAAGGATTAGGTTCAAATGTAAACTCAATTTTGCTTGTGAACGTGAGAACCACTAAAATCGCTTCACGTGGCAATATTCACTTTGAATATCATGTATTATTCAGCGTGAATAAAGTTTAGGCGCCTTTATTCGCTCTGAATAATGCATGATATTCAAAGTGAATATTGTCACGTGACGCGATTTTAGTAGTCCTCACGTTCACAATGAAAAATGAGTTCTCATTTGACTTTCCTCTATACGTAACTTGTGTATAATTTTATACATCGATAAATTTTTTTTATTTCTTAAGTAGTTAGTTTTCTACTATTCTTGTTGTATGAATTCACCCCTAAATAAATATATATACCCAAAAATAAGTATAATAATTAACCTATGCTTGTTACGATAACTATAAGATGAGTAGGGTGTTGATTTTTATTAGTTTTGTTTGGTGGAAGGCTAGAATTTAAGATATTATAAACATACACTTAGTGATATGTTTGAATCATTTACAATGTGAAACTTTTTATTTGTATAGATTTTATTTTACAAACACATAAACAATGTGCACTTTATAAAACAAATATATATTAATTAATCCTAAATTCAAGTCATAGATAAAAGAAAACTTATGTAGGATAGTACATGAATTGGTTCTCTGAGTTCTCCTAATTATATAGGTTATGGTTCTAAATAACTTGTTTTGGTGCGTTATGGCGCTGATGCTTGGGTGTTTCGTCATATTAATGCATGTGGCTTCATTCTAAGGCCGGGCTAACATTATAACACCTTATGACATGTTATGGCACGTTATGGTGTACATGTGTTACAACACATTGTTTTGTAATGTGTGAAGTTTTTGTACCATTTTAATATATAACTTGAGGAATAAATGATGATTATGTGTGAAAATAAAAGCTTTAATACGAATAAAAAAGAAACTTCAAAGGTAAAACACATAGTAGGTAAGTTGTTTACTCATATTCTCATGCATAAAGGTTGAACATCAATTCCTTAAAGATTGAAAAGTAACAAGTAAATACTCAGGAGATTAATCTTGATTATGCACTTTTGCTACTAATTTGTTATAATCTTTATATATTTGATAACAATGGTGGTTTTTTTCCGGATTGTAACGTATATAAATTATAATTGTTTTGTAATGTTGTTCAACGAACTAATACATATTAAGGTGTGTATACATGTACAGGGACGTGTTTAAATGAGAAATTAAATATTTTTTTTAAAAGACGAAAATTGTGATATCATATATGATATACAAGTTTAATCATATATGATTAAATATGTGTTACATTGACGATACAATATCGCACAATCATATGTGATATCACACTTTTCGCCTTCTCGCAAAATGTTAATTTCTCACATGATCCTTCCTCTACATATATACACATATAGGATTGGGTTTGGGTGAGAAGTATTATATTTGGTGTAAGCGATAAAAAATGGATGCACATTAGGATGAGATGCACTAAGATGCGTTAGATCAATTATCTTCTAAAACGCAATTCATGAGAAGACATGAGATTAAAAGAGATCAATCGTTCAGATCAACTCCACACGTTTCTTATTGTTAACTCAACTTCGCACACGATCCTTCACCCAGTATATATATGACTCTCTCTCTCTCTCTCTCTCTCTCTCTATATATATATATATATATATATATTAGGTTCAAATAAGAAGTGCTAAAAAATGAGAATTAGATAAGTGATCTCCACCACTCATCCGGTCAATAAATGCGTCTTTGACCGGGTCACCCTCCTTTAATCGTCTCCACCCTCCATGAATCACGTCATCTTCCGTGATCGCGTCCACCGTAATTGGTCAAAGCCGCCTTTATTGACCGGATGAGTGGTGAATATCACTTCTCCACTTCTCATTTTTTAGCATTTCTCATTTCAACCTCTCTATCTCTCTCTCTTCTCTTTATATATATATAATATATATATATATAGAGGGGTGAGTTCATACGAAAATGCTAACTTTTAAGAATTTTCTTATGTGCAAAATCATATATGATTTACATACAAAATCACATATGATTCACCAACAAAATCATATATGATTACCGACTTACGTGACTTGCCCGCGACTTTAATTCGCTTGGCAAGTTGCCCGCTTCCATTTTTTTCTTTCAGTATAAATTCATATATGATTTTGTACATGAAAAAAGATTTTCATAAAAAAGTTTTCTTAAAAAGTCAGCGTTTTCGTTTGAACCCCTTTGAGCGCTTTCTCCCTCCCTCTCTCTCTCTCTCTCTCTCTCTATATATATATATATATATATATATATGATAATAATGAATGTTGCACTATTCATTCTAAATAATATATGACTAGTTAATGGCCCGTGTAATACACGGACGATTTAAACATATTGTTTTAGTTTCCAATCAGAATTAACATTTGCATTATAAAGTTTACAAATAATTCACCACAAATCAAACGTAATATCCAATTAATAATATAAATATGACTTAGTTGATAAAAGAAACATTAATGATTTAGTTTAATCATAGTCATTTAGGAAATTATATATATAACATTTAAATTAAACTTTTTTCAATCGTTTATTTAAAGCTTTTTTTTTTTGAAATTGAGTAAGTAGAAAATAATTATTTAGTTAAAATAATTCTAATTAATCAACGATTTAAATGAAAAAAAAGAAACTACCCTTACTTTATTATTAAATATTTTAGTTATCTAATAGTTGTTAAAATATCTAAAATTGAAAATTTATAATTCTTTTTGTCGAAAGACTCGGATTTCGTGAATGATTTTAAATAAAATAAATTTTCATTATTTATAAATAATCTATAAAAATTGTTAGATTAAAAATAGGAATCTTTAAGTTTCAAAAATATCAAAAATAGAATTCTAATAAAATGTAAACAAGTTAATTCATATCTATTTTTAATATTTAATAATACAAATAAACTAAAAAAAATAAATATTTAATATTATACTCATTTTGAAGGTATCGTCGAGACGATTATAATGGTGTAAATTATAGAAAAAAGAAACAAAAAACTTAAATGGTTTTAATTCATATATATTATTTACGTTAATATGATAAGGATGCAAGGTGAAAATTGAAAAACTAAGTGGTAAAAAATAATTTAATCAAATAATTCTAAGGATACAAAATGTAAATTATAAAAGGAAAATTAATAAATTAATGAGAATTTTTAGGTAAGTGAATTTTGGAAAATAGTTTTTCCATATTTGTAGTTACAAAAAAATGAATTTATAGCTATTAATATGGTATTAAAAAAATACGTATACATGATGACATCATCAATTGTTGTATTTTAATTAATTGGCCAATGAAATGGCTCAATTTCGTATTGATGATGTCAGCCAAAACTCTCTTTTAATATATATATATAGATTATTCATGATGAATATATCACATGATATGCTCTCGATTGTCTTGACATTCGAAATAAAAAATAAATTTTCATTTAAATCTGACCGTGTTGAAATTTTATCTCTTTTTACGTCACACACTCTCATTATTTAGAATATTGGTTGTAAAGTACAAGTTTAGCTCTTATTATGTATGTATGTATGTATGTGTGTGTGTTTTATATATGAATAGGAATGATGATGCATAGATAAATTAATGGGAAGTGCATAGGATTCGAGGTGAAGCATGTTATTTACATAATTGGAGGAGTCCTTGATAACATGATAATGAGGACTTTAATACGAATAAGAATTATTAAATTTGAATATAAATGATTAACGATCCGTTATGATTTTGTAGTATTATATAGATGTAGCATGTGTTAGAGGTTAATTATTAATCAAACGTAATTAACGTAATTTCTTAATAAAAAGAGTCAATGGTTAATTAATAATTTCCACATGTACAAAAATACCATTTCAAGTCCATGTGAATTCATTTATTTTTCTGAACTTAGGTTTTAGAACTAGTTGATTAACAAATCACAACCAAAAACTAGATAGTGAAAAATTTAAAACTATCATAATTTATTTAGCTTAGGTTTTTAGAAATTTATTTAAATCTAATATCATATAATATATAGCACAAACCACTAATATATTTCATCATGTTAATATTAGTAGTAACAAAATAAAGTTTTCCAATTGTTCATGTTTATTGGAATCTTTTTGCATTCTAATTGGTGTTTGTCATATAATTACAAATTTTTTGCATCTAGCGGCATGACTTTCGATATATTATCATGACCAAAATATGTCACGTCATCTATTTTTGCCACTTGTGTTTATTCAACTTTTGCTAAAAAAAAAGTTGAAAATTCGATCTACTGTGTCATTTCTTCGAATATATTTACTAATGATGAGTGTTACAATTATCACATGACTACTTTGTGGTACATATGCCTCTATAGGGCTTATGAACAACCATTTGATGATGTTGTTACACCACGAAATGAATTGTTGAGAATGCTATAAAATTGTATAATTAAAAAGTGAAAAATAAATATTATAAGAATTTCAATTTTTAACACGATCAAATATATAATAAGTAAAGTCAAAGAAAGAAGCGTAGTATGAAATAAAAATCCATTTTATAAATATATTAATTGGTGTTTATGTTATTTTTTTTAATAAATAATATTTGCTCATACTTTGGTAAATTTTAATTAGGAAGTGCATTAAAAAAGAATAATACTTGGTTTTTTACGAAAGGAAAATGTATCATTATTTGGTCATTTTGAAAAAAATGTATATTAAATACATAACCAAGACGAAGCGAGAAATAAATAAATATGTTGCTTGACTTAGGGAAATCAACCGAGATTTTTTTTTTTTTTTCAATAAACTCAAAAAAGCTAATGGCAATTGACCAATTTTTTTTTACTAAAAACCGTCATCTATTTTATTTGTTCACGCTGACTAATATATGTTGATTAATAGGGAAGCATCATAATTGAAGCATCATGAAAAATCTTAGTGTAGGAAATTCACGCCAAGTCAATTATGTTTCCCATGCCAACACCAACTCCAATATGTTCCCAACTCAATTATATATAATCAATTATCTTCTTTTAAAATTTCTATTGCACCATCTATGGTTCTATACGGTAATTGCTAATGTCAAAGTTGGTCCATAACTGATGTAAGCATCTTCTAGGGGTGACCATGGAACCGTAAGAACCGGCCATAACTGGAACCGGGAGTGAGATCGGAACCGACACCGATATAGTCCAACCGGTCCAGTTTTCGGTCCTTCAAATACCATATTTCCGGTTCCGGTTCCAAACCGGGTTCGGGCCCATTTTTTCGGGTAATTAACCGAGACCGGCGCCCCGAAGGTTTAATTAACCGGTTCGGGCTGGTTCGTCCCAATAAGTGTATCATAATTTTTTATGTTAGAATATAGAAAGATTAAATTTTATGTTATCTTCAATAGTTACTTTATTTTAGTAATTCTAACATTAATTATATTACTAAAATATACAAAATATCTAATAAATTACTGTTCATGAGGTTCTCTCTTATTGGTGGAAAAAATATAATGTTTTTTCTTTCTCCTCTACAAAGTTATAAATATTTCTCTAAATTTGAAGGTTTTTATAATTTCTCTCATCTTTTTTCTATTTTAGCATACAATATAGTATGTAATTTGATATAGCTGTTGAAGATGCTCTAAACAAGTAGTTAGTTGATAAAAAAATTATCTTTATAAGTTATATGAAAAAATATGAAATGACTAAGAAGTACATCTTCATAAGTTATCAATTACAACATTCAATAATATAATTAAAACAAATTCATATGTATCCTTCAATTTTGATTCATCTATCATTATATATAGAAAACATTAAGAAGTTGAAAATTTCATGTTTTAAGATGACCCCGTAGCTAGTCAATACTTTCATATATGGAGTATGTAATTTGGTATTTGTTATGCTCAAATAAGCAACTATTTAAACAATTGATATTTCGAAAATCAAGTGATAATCGTTCTCATCCCAAAATGTTTTTAAGATGCTTTGGCATCTAAAATATTTTTAGATGATGTCTACGTGTGAGTTGTAACTCTTCTAGGTATCCAAGTGTAGTTGGATATCACTTTGTTAAATGGTACAATGTATGCTTATATGTGAAAAGGAATTTCATAAATTCTCCATGCTTGATCAAACATTCTAAGTTTATTATATGTTATATCTTGTGCATTCGTTATCCGTTTGTATACTTGTTTAGAAAGACAAAATCATATGTGCATATGGAGGTTGAGCAATGAGAGTTTTACGTATGTGTTTATTATTTGTGTGACCAAAAAGTTAACATATAGTTACACTTCTAAAAATTAGGTGTAACTATATGTCATGAATTTGGCCATGGTTTTTGATATTTAATAACATACTTTTAACAAAATCTATATTGCCCTAGTAGTTGGTCCGTTCTTTATCAAAGATGAAATCTCAAGTTCGAGTCTTGGCTACATTAAAACAAATACACATGATTATAGAGCAATCATCAGCTACATTAATAACAAATTATGTGGCTATAGATAGTTTATTGTCATGTTTTTCTTTATATTGTGTGACCAAAAGATAACTAAAGGCCACGTTTAATGTGAGTTTGTGTGGCGATAAGTACTTTATGGCCACAATTATAGGTAAAATGCTCTAATACCATAAAAATTGGATAGGCCTATAGCTACGGTTTTTAAACTATGGCTATGGTTTTTCATTTGATATGGTGACACATTTTAAATGATCAATAGCGTATCAATGGTCATGGGAGAATAGGCTACGGTTTGATTAAAATGAAAAATTGTGGCTAAAGGCCTATTGCCACGGATGTGAGTTTTTATACTAGTGACTTTTCTTATAAAGTGAATGTTAATAGTTATAACATCGCAAAGTCTAATTAGTTGATCGCAATGGAACATGTCAAGAGAACCATTTGGGGAACCAACCGTGATTGACATTCGAAGCAATCAGAACCTCAATTAAACTCACAGGAGTGATTAAAACAACGAAAGTACATGAAACTGAAGTGATCAAGTTGAGCAATGTTCACCAAAAACACTTCAAACTCTTACTGCTTTACCAAACTGAAGCCAACTTTCACCTCTTTTATACGAGTTCCCTTCCATGGTACTTTCCTTCTACTCTTCTAGACCTACTCACTATATATACTTAATCACATGGAAGATATTGGTTAGGTCGATCAAGAGCCAAAGTTGCGAGTTACTTCTCTCGGTCGTTTAACGCCTTTCCAATTTTAGAGCTTTTCCCCATGCAAATAAAACTTCCCCTACATTATGTATAAGATCCCTAAACATATACAATGTTTCTTATTTCTCTTCAATCCAGACTTACTTACAAAGGTTATTACAAATATGTGCCACCAAATGTTTAAAGATATATTCCAAGCTAAGATGGAGTCGTCAACCGAATTTTGCATGATATCAAGTGATATATAAATTTAAATCTCCATTTGTATGAATTGGTTTAAAATGTGTTTTTAAATTTAATCTCGAAAGAGTTTTGTAAAACTTGTTTTCTTAAAATAAGTATGAAATTTATAAAATATGTTTTTATAAAATGACGACATTCTTGTCAAAATTCTTTACTCTTCTTGGATGAGATTTTACAAAACAAATTAAAGATCTTTTTTAATATAAATCATGGAAACATAAAATATTCGACATATTCAATCTTCATGAGTATGTTTAAAACCACATCTATTATAATTTGACATTGCCCGAAAGTGAGAAAGTAACATTTAATAATTAAAATGAATAGTTGTCAAATAATGCGGACATTCACTTGGTCAATGTGGACGTCCACTATAAAGTATTACTGACATGACAGTACTTTCAACAGTCAAAATCAAAGTTTTTATGAAAAATGACAATGTGGACATCAAGCTAGTGCAAAATGTAAACGTTCACTTAAACCCACAAATTCAAAATTGATATTTAAAGCTAAGTTTTTTCTTCAATTTTCAATACAACTATTTGGAACAGTTTTAGTCTAAAAAATCAAGATCACTCTACCAATAGTTTTGTGAATATGTTATTTGTGGTTAATTGTTTGTGAAATTCGGATTGTGGAACTTGGTATATTGATAACTATATTGATACTAATTCTTCCTCTTTTATGTTTGTTATGTTCATTTTTCAATCCTAGCAACCTCCTAAGGTTGCACTTACAATACCCTAGCATGAAAAACAATAAGCATTAATTAGCTTAATTAACAAATATTTCACATGAAACACGGTGAAATTAACTTAGTTGGAAACATAACATTTATTAACATATCAAGTTAAGGTGGCTTCCAATATAGCCAAATTATCTAGCAATCCCTCCTTTAGAAAAACGTTGAGTTCTTCATGTCCATGGATCGATATGTGTGTGTGCAAGATCAAAGAGTTTTTATGTGAATTAACTACAAGGCTTTTGGCATACGGTTAAGTATTGTAGGGATGTGGTTAGTAATACATCTATCCAGGCTTCGAATCTGGGCATTAACAAATTTGTGGTCACGAGAATTTTCTCAGGACTGCATGTCTAGCAGTCAAGCATTGTCAAAATTAATATAGGCCACGATATAAGATACTCTTAAAAAAAGTTCTTATGTGAATCATTGGTAAAAGAAAATAAGGGTTCATAATGCATCTTCGTATTGAATAATTAGTAAAAAGGTAGGTAACTAAAAGCATATTTACATATGCATATGCAAATGTATTTTTTCGGGTTTACCGATGATTTACATAAGAAACTTTGACTTGTACATCCTCAAATTTCGTATTTTGTATTTGAAGTTTCCATAATATATTATATGAAAGAGGTTCAAACCAGAACGATAATTTTTTGAGAAAACACAAAACCTTTTTTTATATACAAAATCATATATGATTCACTACTAACTAGACATAGACGATTTTTGCAATTTAACTTGTAGGTAAGTGTCGTGAATCATATATGAGTTTTACGTGATTTTTTATACATGGATTTTTTATGTGAATCATATATGATTTTTTACATAAAAACAATTTTCGTGTTTTCTTGAAAAATTAGTGTTTTCGAATGAACCCACCTCTTATTATATATATATATATATATAGATTAGGTTCAAATGAGAAGTGCTAAATAAATGAGGTAGAGAAATGATCATAGCCTTCTATTTTGTGGAATACGAAAGAGTCTTTTGGTAATTATTCGCATAATTCATATATGAACCATTCCAATTATTCACATATGAATCATTGTAGTGTGAAGATTCATATATGAACATTCATATATGAATAACTAGTTAATGGCCCGTGTAATACACGTGTTATTTAAATATATTATTTTAATTTTTAATAAGAATAGACATTTGCATTATAAAGTTCACAAACACTAACTATATGAGTACTAAATGTAATTTATAAAATTGAAAATGAAATTTGAATAGATAATATTTCTATAGATGGTTAAAAATATAAAGTTTAAAGTTAGAATGTAATAAAATCCAAACAAATTAATTTATATCTATTTTTAATATTTAATAATATGATTAAATTAAAAAAATACTCAATATTATACTCATTTTGAAGGTATTGTTAAGACGTTTACAATGATGTAATTTATTAAAAAAAACAAAAGTTTTTTTATATAGTTTAGTTAATATATATTATTTATGTTAATATAATAAGGATGCAAAGTGAAAAATGAAAAACTAAGGGATAATTTTTTTTTATCAAATAATTATAAGGATAGAAAATGTAAATTATAATTTTGAAAGTAATAAATAAAGAAAAGGAATATAGATGATGACATCATCAAATTATGAGTTTTTTTTTCAATTGACCAATAAAATAGCTTATTTTTTATTTGATAATTTCAGCCAAAACCTTCTTTTAATATATCTATAGATTGGAATGATTCATATATGAATTATGCGAATAATTACCAAAATACATTTCCATATTCCACAAAACTTATGGTACTCCTTTAATAATTTGTTGCACCACTTAATTTAATAACCATTGATCAAATAAATAGAAAGCTATGATCATTTTAATTCTCTACTTCATAGTTTTTATCACTTCTCATTTGAACCTCCCTCTATATATACATATATATATATATATATATAGCTTGAGTTGCCCTCTGTTTTTACAAATTTAATAATTCGTTGGAACAACGCATGTAAAATGTATTGTTCGTACATTGTTGTTTATATATGAAACTTTCAGGACTATTTTTTCCAAACGAAAAAAGAAAATTCATTGAATATTTCATATATGAAACTAAATTAATTATATAAACATTGCCATTCACATGTATTGTGTTGATGCGTAAAACAACAGGAAGAAATTGATTTATAAGTTAGTACTATTTAATTATTGGGTTGGAAATGACTACATGCCAAATATGAGTAATGCATAATTTAAAAATTATTGTTTATTGAGACCATGTGGAAACTAGTAGTTAACTTTGACTTAAGAACACACCATAGAAACTTAAATATTTTTACATAAACATTTGAGTAATAGGTTGAAACCTCAATCTTTTATACAGAATCCAACTTTTAGAAAACACATGTGAGAAGATATTTAGAGCTAACCTAGTAGAAGGATACAAGCCCATCTCTCATAGAATTTAAACTTGAATCTGTAATTTATTTCAACAAAGTCATTCCATCTTTTACTAATAAAAATATATATACATATATATATATATATATATCATTTATCAGGGAGATGAACAGTAAACTTAACAAAAATACGACTTTAGCCCCTGTAATTTGATATTTAACGTTTTTCATCCTTAACTTTTAAAAACTGTTTTTTTTATCAATTGTAGTTTTATTTTTATTCCATTTTCATCCCTTCATCCAACTTTGTTAAATCAAACGGTTAACTCATCCAAAAAATATTTTCATTTCATTTTCATCCTTCCATTTTTATATTTTTTATTCTCAATTTACATAGTTCACATTTTGCTACTTTTTTACTTTTCTTTTATTATTTTATTAAAATATTTTGTTTTATTAGTTAATTATAAACTACTATAACTTTAATAAAAAAAGATGATCAAATAAGTTCATTAAACTATCGATAAGTACATGATATTAAAGCTCTGGGTTAAAATCTCTTTTAAAATTAATTTTATTTATTTATTGTTTTATTAATTTTTTTTATTTTAAATAACCATAGACATATAAAACTCCCTCCCCCCACACACATTATGCACATACTATCTACATATTATCATATACCTCCTTTTGATTGTAAGTACATAGTTAAATACCCAACACAATGCATGAACACTAACCTTTTGTATGACAACATACACACAAAGTTTATGTTTCATTTATATGATAAAAATATATCACACTTTATAACCCGACGCTAAGCCCGGGCTCTTAATAACTAGTTTAATTACATTCTCGAGAAACAAACATTAAAATTGAAGTTGTATCTATTTATTTATTTATTTGTCTACGTACTATTATCATTAGAAGTACAATACAACTAGATAATTTTTTAATTCTAACATATCATTTTTTATTTTTAAGAAATATGATAAATTAATCTGCAGAAAAATTAAATTATGAATACAATTAATTTATCAAACATTTTATTTTCATATATATTGCAATTATTTTATTTATATGGTCCAAGTTGGAGTCGTTGCATGTGAACAACTAACTCCCCAAAATCCAAACTCCAAAAGGTGGATTACGCACACACGTGCACTTGATTATTTCACACACAACATTTTTAAATTCTCCCCATCAGATTCGTGTGGCTGTTATTTTTCAATCGAAGGTTTACGTTCAGATGCCTTATGAGATTTACTCGATCTATAGAAAATAATTAATATCAAAATCATTAGTTAACAAATATAAATATAGAGGAAGGTTCAGGCAAGAAGCATATCAATTTGAGAGAACGTGAAGAGCAATCTTAGCCATTCATTTTCAGGTACAGTGGACATGATCACGGAGGATTGACGCGATTCATGGGAAGATAGAGATTATTAAAGGAAGGACTGGTCAAAGCCGCCTTTATTGACCGGATGAGTGGTTGAGATTCTTTTCACGTTCTCTTAACAATTTATTTTTCTCATTTAAACATTTCTCTGTAAATATATTTATAAAATTCAAAAGCAATGTGAAATAATAGCCAAGTTTGGTTGTTAAATTCAAAGTTTTATAATCAAAAGAATGTCATCCCATTAACATAAGTATGAATCCAATCAATGAAGATTATTTTGAAATTTAAGTCAAACTTAGAGAAAGTACCATTTGAAGTAGCAATTAGATAACCTTTTTTATGTGTGGTATTCATGATATTCTTCTTCTTTTTGAAATTTATAATTACTTTTTATTAATTAGTAATAAAGCTATAAAGTTATTATTTCATTCTTTAAGAAAGAATATCTATTCTTTTTTTTTTAATTAAAGCAAGCTTTTGGATCCATCTTTCAACGTGTAATGGTGTATATTAGTGTATAGATATATATATTTTTCGTTAGTTTCTTTTCTTAGGCCATCCACAGCCATACCACCCATACCACCTGCATAGGCTGCCACCTCAGCGCCACATCAGCTTTACCACTACCTTACCATTACCATACCATTCACCCACACCCGTACCACTCATACCACCTATATATATTTAATACTAAAATATTACTTTATATATATATATACATTGTATGTATATATGTGTGTGTGTTGAGATTTTTTGTTGAACGGTGAATCCATACCGATCTCCTCCATACCGTTAGCCATACCATCCATCCTCTTTGGTGTTACCGCCGGTACCATAGCGGTACCGGCACCATACCGCTATGGCCGCGGATGGCCTTATCAAGAAAAAAAAAGCAAAATCGCATTTAAAGAAGATACTCTCATACGATAATTATTTTGTAAAATCAAATTTCAAAATACAATTTAGGGGGTGCTTGGTTGGGGGTATTGCAGGGTAAGGAATGGGAATGATAATGAAAACTGCTGCTTGGTCTGATATTATATAATGGAATCATTCCTGCATATCCATTAATTTCCATTCCTGAGCAAATTGGGGGGAATGAAAGTTTTCTTTGTACTCAGTTTTTTTTCCATATGTCATTCCATCTTTTGATGTTAAATGGAATATCTATCGTATTTTCAAAGTGGAGGAAACAATTTTTTTAACATGAAACAATTTTTCATTGATTATAGTGGGTTAACCAAGCAGCATCAATACAATGCCCATTTTCATTCCCATTCTCCTGCATTTCCATTTTCATTCCCATTCCCATTCCCTAAAATGAACCAAGCACCCCCTTAGTGTTCTATAATATAATTTGAAATTCATTTATTAAAATTATTTTGACATATTTTTAGAAAGTAGTAAAAAATGTTTTATAGAATGCATGTTAATTTTTAAATATACTTTTTAAACTACAGAATTATGAGCTTGTATCTATAAATTATATCTATACTATATATAAAGAGAATTCACTTAACTGTTTTCAAGAAACTGATTTCAAGATTACTCTTTCCAAAGCCTAATGTACAACCTCTATAAGCATGACTGAAATCAGTTGTTTCTCCTCCACTACCACTCCCTTCCGTTTCCTTCTCCATGTTCACCATGAAATCCTCCACCTTTTTATACTTTTACTCTCAGAAAATCCGAAGTTTCCCTCGCTCTGTGTTCGAAACGCTAGCTTTTGATCATCAAATCAATTAGCAAATCATCTGATTCACTGCTATTTCATCATGATTCCATTGGCGCAAAGATTCTTAACTGAAATTCGGCTGTTGTTTGGGAGCTTGAACGAATCCAATTTCAACTCTGTTCAACGCGAACTTTCTCTCTGGTATACTATGGATTTTCTTTTCTTACAAGCTTAAAAGATGAAATTTTCTCCATGTCTTTTTGTTTTCTCCCGATCGATCTACTCCTAAGTTAAAACCCTAATTGATTTCCATTATCTTCTCCATGATCATTAATAAATTTCTTTCATTTTTAAGTTTTCCAGATTGATTTCCATTATCTTCTTCAGAAGTCCTTCCAACAATCAAAAGATCTTTGCCTTTCATACTAAGGTAATATGTATGTTACCTCTATGAATGAATAATGTTTCTTTAGTTTTTCGTACTAAACCCAGGTTTTCTAGGGCGAGTGCTTTCGATAAAGATCTAATTTGAAAAAGAATTATTCTCTGCTGACTGTTATGATGATCTGATCTTTTCACTTTTACTTCACAAATTTATTTCAAGTAATACTTGATTATTTTACCCATCAATTGACTTGGGTTTGTTTCCAATTATGTTATGTTTCTATCAATTTCCTTAAATTCATCGAAAATTAATAATTTGTTCTTCAAGCTTTAGCTCATAGTTTTGGCGGCAAAAAGAGAAAATTAGAACAACAAGAAGAAGATGTTGGGTGAACTCATCACCAAGTGCCTTGTGTAAGTTCAATTTTCACTTGATTTGATTTGGGGAAAACTGTTGCTTGAATTATTGAATTATTTATGGAATTGGAGTTAATTTGACTCCAAATAAATTGTTTAATTACTCCAAGTTTGGTTATGGCTGCAGATTGATTCTTGCATATGCATATCCGGCTTTTGAGTGCTTTAAAACCATTGAGAAACATGGTGTTGAAAATGGTGAATTAAGATTTTTGGTGTCAATTTGAATCCTTCTAACGGCTTGGGAAGTGCAAACAGCATGCACCCTCTCAAACACAAAGTTTCTCCTCAGGTTAAAAACAAATCTATGCTTATAATATATTTAGTGAACTTTTATAAATATAGTTGTTAATAAATATTAATTATGATCTTAAGGGCTAAGGCTGTACTTTTTTGGATTTAATTGGTAACGTAGCATCTATACAGTTGATGACGGTGGTGAAGACTCTTACTAAATTACGTGTGAATAATTCTTGTTTTAGTTGATTCTTTATTCTATTGATATCATCTATCTGCGGTTTTCGTACTTCCAATTTAATTGATTCATTAATTTGATAGGATTTTTGAACTGTATTCATGCTTATATGAAGAAGAAAGAGACCTGATATCTTCACAACAACAATGAAGTCTGATATGCCTCTTGATTATGCTGCATTCCAGCTTTCACCTAATTGCTCAAGGTTAGTTTTTGTTATTTAGAATGAATCCAAATGTTACACCCCCATTTTGCCCACTATTTAAGATGCAAACTATCTTTGATTGATTGGCCTATTTTAGTCTTATGGCTCTAAAGGCCTGTCTGCTAGCATCTTAATGAGCTTAATGAGGCTCGTACCTTATTCAGTCAGCTATAGATGATTCTTTGGTAGTGGCTTAATGATATAGAAAAGTAGCTTATTGAGTAAGCTTCTACGGGGGAGCTTTATGTAGAAAGCCAAGTCTCTTTTTCCAAACCTACACCTCCCAATTGAAAAAGACATTCTTTACATCTATGAGAAAACCTTTCCGATTTATATACACAGATAAAGAACTTAATGGAAAACCATCCAAACAACTCCTAACTTTTCTCATTCTATTTATGTATGTAGATGTGAACTATTTGTTTCAAGTGGTGGAAACACAGAGAATCTTACATCGGGGCTGCTGAAGCCATTTGTGAGTCATTTGAAGGTTGCAGAGGAACAAGTTGCATTCGCCTTGCAATCTATAAGGTTCGAAGTGGATACACATAAAGGGAACACTAGAGAGGTAATGTACCTTAAAAAAATCAACCCTTTTTATTGGGTTGTAAAGCCTTTGCATTCAATTACTTCTATTTCAGGTTTGTGCGTTTTGTGAGTATGCCGGAGGTTTTAGAACTTGTGATCACCTTGGATGCTGAGATGTCTCAGCTGCCCGCAAAAATATTCGCAGGTATGTGGTTTTGGACCATGTAATCTTTCATATGATATGTTAATATATATTCAAAAGTTTAACCTAATTATAAGTTCTTTGAAACAATTGCAGGGATCATCAGACCAGCTTTCACGTAACCCACCATCCATCTTTCTTAATTTTTCAAAAACATACAGATATGTTAGTTTGAATGCAATAAAGTTCGTTATCTTATACATACAAATAATGTTCTTCACTGCATCTATTGTTCTTTCATATGTTAAATGCTTATGTTTATTAATCATTCATCTCTATATGAACTCTACGACACAACAGTATTCTTTAGTGGACCCAACTAAATGAAACGTTAATTTATACATAAAAAACTCATAATATGTTGTGATGTGAATTGAACATAAGGAATCGTTCATTCTATCTTTATCATAGAAGATTGAAGGCTTGGAATATGGTATCTCGTGAAACAACATTTTTTTTAGGATTTAGTGCAACTTTTTAGGTCCTTAATGTAAAACCATAAGCTTTTTTGGTGAAACCGTAGACACTAAAACTTCAGAGCTTGACATTTATTTTTGAGATAAACCGATTGAATATTATGCTTTCTGTTAATTTTTCATACTTGGGGCTAAATGATATTATGATATTTATGTCTATTAGGGTTATTTTGTTTGGATTTGGGGATAACTCTTCAGGATTAGTTTGTTTAGATTGGGGGCTAACACTTTAGGCCTAATTTGTTTAGATTGAGGGCTACGATAAAGTATTCTGAGGTTTAGAAGGTAAACATGAGGTCGATGCTGGAGAAAGGATGTTATACACTTTTCCCAGGGGTTTCATTTTGCCAACATTAGGAAACCTAGGTTGGACTTGACTTAGAATGCAAAACGATCATATCTGTTCAGGATAGAAATAATTATTAATTAAATAGTAATATTCTTAAATTTGTTTCAATAGCAGGAATTGTTGATCCTAATGGTAAGTGTGTCAAATATGATATGGTGATAGTATGGCCATATGTTCTTTTTTTATTGTAAAGTGCTTATACTCCTCTTCTTTCCGGCAATCATATAATCGACGTAATTACAAAGGTTTGATGAATTTTCATTTAAATATAGATATAATTATAATTATAATTATTTAATATTTCTTCTTTGATTGTTTAATTTGAAATTTCAATTCTGGATCGGAGAAATCATGGTAAATTGTTTATATTTTCTTTATCTTTTTACGCAAATATGAAATCAGGCATTGCAGATTGTCTCTTACGATTTTGTGATTTCTGGTGTAGAATGACTTTCTTTCCATACACATATACATTTAAATGATTCGGGGGGATGCTTGTAAGGACATATCGATGCTACTGGTAGGCCCTCTCTCCAGCTTTGGATTAACAAGTAACAAGTAAATGAAATTCTACTACTTTATATAAAAGGAAGAGACAGAGGAAGATGTTGCAAATTGTGTATCAGAAGTAGATGATTTATATGATGGAAGAATAGATATAGTCAAGAAGTACCCATGCAAGGGGAGGTAATGGTTTCTTAACTCATAAAGTTATAAAAACTGAAGTCATAAAATGACATAATAAAAACAATTCATTTGGTTTTCTTCATTGTTTATATATTCTGTTCAAGCCTGGATCAATTTAGAAGGATGCCTAGAGTAATTTGGTGGCTGCTATATCTGGTTCATGTTTGGCCATGGTATGAACTTATGAAGTTTTCTTGCAATCCTTCTTGTCAGACACCACTCTGGTGATTTTGCAAAACCTTTTAATAAATGTAGGTAATTCCAGATCTCTTCTGTGACTACTTTTAAAATTTATGTACTTCAATCTGAAGGTTGAATTATTTTTTAGTTCCAAATAATAGTATTTACAACCGGGTTTCACTTGATATCATCTCCGTAATCTCTTTTTTGTCTTTTTGCCTTAATTTCATTTCAAACTGTTCTTCTGTAGCTTAAGTTCTTTTGCGAAATATGTTATTGGAATTATTTGGTGAGGTTTCATCTTTAGGATGGTAAATAAACTTAATGTATAATCTTCCTTCCATCCAAATCAAGAGTGTTTCCTCAAGCCATGTGAGTATCCAATTAATTATATTTGGTATACTACTTATCGTTCTTGTCTGTTGTTTATCTAAGCCTTTCTAAGTCGGCCTTCGAATCCTCTGGACATGGGAC
Source organism: Centaurea solstitialis (assembly GCA_030169165.1). Lineage (NCBI taxonomy): Eukaryota > Viridiplantae > Streptophyta > Magnoliopsida > Asterales > Asteraceae > Centaurea > Centaurea solstitialis. Next base: position 60,889,961 of record CM058044.1, on the reverse strand, counting down.
CATCCAAATAGATGTCACGCATTGTGTCTAATACCATAATATGTTTATACTATTCTTTCTTTCATTTAATTTTTTTTCATGGTATAAAACTATGACCGAGTCTTATTTACTACCATATTCGAGCTTTGTAATCATCACATTTTAGATGTTCATATAATGAATTAAACAAAGAGATTGAGTTTATGTGGTTTGATGGTAATGCAGAATTGCAGACATGTGTGGTGTGGGTAGTATTTTGCAAACAAAATGCTTGGTTTCGTGTGTACCATTTTTCAAATGGACATCGATATGAGGGCGGTTGGTATGAAGGAAGACCATGAACAATTGCGTTGGAGAACATGAGATATCATAGAATTCCAACCACCTGAATTAAAACATCTAGATATTAAAAAACCTTCAAGGCATCTATCGGTTGTTTTGCATAGCATAAGCACAACAACACTTGACTCCTACAGATAGGGGTGTTCATTTTCGGATATCCGAAAATTTCGGATACTGAAATTTACTATCCGAATCCGAATCCGAAATTCCGGATATCCGAAATTCCGGATATCCGAAATTTCGGATTCGGATACCGGATAATCCGAAAATTCCGAAATACTGGATAAAAATGTCATTTTTAGCTAAAAAAAACCCAAAAAAATACATCATTCTTGTACATAATAATCGTCCACATGTTTCCAATCATCCACAAGCTAATACGACATCAAATACTTAGTTTACATGTTTTAAATAATAATACGAAAGTTTAAAGTAACATAAGAACATAAAATAATATATAGACTAATATATATCTATTATTAATAAAATGCATATGAGACTTTGAGTAGGGTTTTAATTTTTTAATATATATCTATTATTAATAAAATAATATATAAAATAATATATGTTATAAAAATCGGATATTTCGGATATCCGAATATTCGAAATTTTCCGAAAACACTATCCGAATCCGAAAATCCAGATATCCGATTTTCGGATATCCGAAAATCCAGATATCCGAATTTTCGGATCGGAAGTTTTCGGGTATTCGGATGTCGGATCGGATTCGGATTTTTTTGAACACCCCCGTCTACAGATCTGGTATATGAATCATTTCCATGTTGAAAGTTAGTTAAGCATATTCAATTTTTCATATGTTTGGCTATTGTTTATTAACTAGAAAATTATGTATACTTATTGGTTCTGTAATCATGTTTGGATAATTCTATTGCCTTTTGTATATGAACGAACGTCTCGATTTGATTGTTGTTGGAGCGACAAAGATGGTGACTTGTTGATGAATTTAGTGATTATTGATATAGGTTTTGACCTTAGGAAATTTGTTTGTAGAATTTGAAATGAAATTGGTTTCCGTTCTTTATAGAAATAGGTTTTGACCTTAGGAAATTGTTTATTGATTGATTATTATAAAACAAATATTTTTTTTAATATTTTAAAACGTCAACAAACAAATTATATCCAAATTATGCCATCAGGGGTTATAGCCTGGTGGTAAGGAGTTTTCCCTATGAAGGGGAGGTCTAAAGTTCGAGCCTCTCTAGAGGGCTTCTTTCTTGGAGCTTCTTGAGGGTATATATCCCTTTGGGCCCGTGGGGTTATTATCCCTGGGGTAGGTGAAACAACCCTACCGAATTAATTAGGGGGGGTGTAGTGGAGTGGGTTTGAACTCGGGGCCCGGATAAGATCAACCGTGTTCAAACCCTGTACCTCTACCACTAAGGCGAAGCTGGTAAAAAAAATTATATCTGAATTATCCCACGAGAGATTTAAGTCCGATGTGGTTTCATTGAAATCTCAAGATTTTGATTCTGAACTCAATGGGGGATTTGTAATTAAATCCAATTGCAAAGACCAAATGTGTGCGAAACAATTTCAAGAGCAAGGTACACAAAATGTACATCCAAGAATTACGAAAACAATCAATTTTAGTTTTTGAATTAGAAGTCAAGTTTACGTGCATTTTATCTTGAAGTGAGATATTATTACGTCTCGTATATCTAAACTGATGCTAATCAAGTTAAAAACTTGGTAAAACTCTTTGTAAGTAGTTTATTAATATAGTATTTTATGTTTTTAGGACTTGTTACAAGTATACAAGGTTTGTTCAGTTTAGTTGACTTTATTTCTATAATGCATAGTTTCCATTTTCAATTGATCGATGGGTTGCATATTGATCAAGATCCTTTTGGGTTATTGTATTATAGATTCGGCTTGCAATAAACTGATTTGATGAAATGTAGCATCATCGATATTGGTATTAATTTAGAAATAATGTAATGGACGAATATGTGGCAATACTAGAATATAGATGTCGTCTTATAAAAACGTTTAGAAGAATATAACATTATTCACACTTAATTATATTTGTGTTGACCTTTTGATTTCAGCTTTGAGATCCTTCGCGCTGCATCGCGCATGTAGATATATGTAATGTGTATAGTTGCATCTGCATTCCATTGGGTTTAAATATTGTATGGTTTATATTTATGTTGCATAGTGATACTTTGAAACCCACGAATATTGGATTTGTTTTATCATTTGGTTTATCATTGTTCTTCTTGGGTTTAAAGTTCTTTACCTTTGATAATGCATTTGGGATACACTAATAACCCAGATACCACTTGGCTAAACACATGTTTTTCCAATAAGAAGTGTGTTTCCCGCAGCATCGCGCGGGTATATCGGCTAGTTTCTTAAAAGTGCCAATTGAATGAAAGTTTTTTTTTTATTTGCAGGGTGGGCTATTTACATCCTTTCAATTACCAATCATACCCCAAAAAAAAGTGAATTGCTCTCGCATCCATCAACATCAATTTCCTCTTTTTACATTCTTAATGCAACCCACCCCTTGTTAAAAAGGGTGCAAATAACAATCCCTTTTTTTGCTAGTATTTGTTTACAAACACATTTGATCGAGGGAAAAATAATAATTAACATATCACAATATTAAATACGAATAAGAACTACAACAAAGTCTTCAACCACAACAGCAGTGACGTACTAGTAAAAGGCTTAGGGGATATGGTGGAATATCCCATTAACCCAGGTTCGATTCCAAACTTCAAGTTTCAATATTTTATGGCTAGGCTTAATCTCAGACAACTGTTTCTTAATTTCAAAATTGCTAAGAATGTAGTCTAGACAAAGGCTAATCAACTTTAAAAAAAAACTTTGTATTCCTTTGCTTCTTTTTAAAACTATTAATGGATATAATTAATTAAGTTAATTAAATCATTAGTTTTAAATCCATTTTTTTTATCATTTTGTTGCAAATAAGTTGTTTGAAAATACGAAACAAAACTCTCTTTATATGGATGGTCAGTTTTGGGCAAGTGTTAAATTCTACATCACCCTTTTTAAAACAGTTAGTATTTGACGTATGAGATAATAACATAATATCATAAGATTGTTTAATAATCAAATAAATATAATAGCAGATATTAACATGTCAAACTTGAAAGAAAAGATATAGAGGCTAATCAATATCAACATTTTATTAATTAATTATTAACTATGAAAAATAATTGCAAAACATTTTTATTAATTAATTATTAACTATGAAAAATAATTGCAAACCTTCATAAAATAAAGTTATTATGGCATATCTAATAGTTTTGCTATAAAAAGAGTTTTTATTTGTTAAAATACTCCATCAGCTTTGCTATCATATTTCTTAAAATAAAAAGTTTAGAGAAATTCTCTAAAATCTCTAGATAAGAAGAGAGAAACATTATTTTAATATCATCCACCAATAACTTAATTATTGTTTAAAAGTTTTTAAAAAATTATTAAAATAATAAATGTAGTGTATATAAGACCAAACACGAAAGCGTCTTATCCAAAACTGTTACAAATATTTTATAAAATGCTATGGGCATCGTAACATGTTTATTAGAACATTTTTCAAATAAACTGTTATACTAAGGAGTATTTTATAGGACATCATTTTTAAAAAGGCGTCATATAAACACTAGTTTTTGTAATAATATGGGCTTATAGGACATTACTAAAACCATAATATGAAACTAGCTAAACGATAATTTATTTTGAAAATTTACTAAAAAACTTATTACGACACTCAAAAACATCTTATGAACTTACTACAACATTTTTAGATAAGATGTTTTTTTGTTTGGTCCTATAAACTCAGATCTTGTAACACACTCATTTTTGTTAACGGCAAACAAACACACGCACACGTTCTCAGTGCATCTAGGATCCAGGGGAACGTGACTAATCTCCATCAACCACGACTCAGCCCAACTAAGGGTACCACTATGTGGCAAACCCATGGTCCGGATATCGTCACATGCTCTCCACAAGGTTCGAACCAGGTAGTCAGAGATACTATCCACTGAACCCTCCCCCCCCCCCCCCCCCCTCAAGGATGTCACCTTACCATTGGACTAGACATGTTTTGTTTCTACGCACTCAATTAAGATGCTTATTTATTTTAAACGTTCTATAAACTCAATTATCTTCTCATGTCATCTCCTATAAACCCAAATTTAGACTCAAACATCTAAAACTATAAAATGGACATTGTGGTTTGCAAAAAAAAAACGTTTAAATTTGGTCCATTCTTCTAACTACCATTATAAAATCTATTAAATGAGTGGCATCTTAGACTTTTTCCATAAAGAGGTACACACATGGTTTGCATTTAATCACGTTGGCTAAACTTAATTATATTCCATCGTACCTCAAGGGACCAACTCCCTTGCCAACCTCCACTGGACTCTTATCTGCTAGCACGGTTGGTAGAGGGGTCACCCTCGTAGAAGTCCTAGGTTCAAATCCCGGCAGAGGCGTTTCTAATCTAAGTAAGATGTATACTAACAATTAACTAAAGTTGCCGTTCAAAAGAAAAGTTGAGAAAACAGATCATGTTTGATCTAGATCACTCTCAAGTCTCATGTTGCTCGATCTATTGTATAATATTCGCCACATTAGACGACTAAATTTATACCCAAGAAACACCAACAACTCATCTATGCCACATCTTGTTCCTCAACCCACATCTTAGATTTCCTAGTGACATCCTCCCTCAAATCTTAAAACCGAACACTACCACTATGAGTGGTAGCTAAAGCAGCTGAAGTGAAACTTGTGCCATTAAAGAGGTTGTAATCTTGTTGTAGTAATCTTATTTTATTTTTCTTTTATTAATCCATCTTTCCCTCTATATATTTTAAATTCTTCGATTGGGGATGTAGAAAAAAACTTAGAAAGATTAATTGCAGGATGTGATGGTATCCCATTCACCCAGGTTCGAATCCCTTCATGCACATCTTGTGGTCAGACTTAGTCTCAGACGGCTGAATTTTCTTTCAGTTTCAAATTGCCAAGGATGTAGTCTAGACGAAGCCTAGATGAACCATATCCAAAAAAGAATTTTTTATGTTTTGAAAAATGAGAGTAAATTGAAAAAAGAAATATCTAAAATATCTTCATTTAAAAGGAGATGAACCAAATACAGATGTTATTGCAAATAATGATGAATACTGAATACTTATGTTTTCAAAAATATAGGAATGAAAAACGTTATGGGCTTAAAACAAAAGTTAAATAAATTTACTATGTTTAATAACATAAAATAAAGCAACGTTATCGTATATAACCCCCGTTATGCTTAAAATAAACGTTAAATTAAATTTTACTATATAAACGTTAAATAAATTTTTATGTTTAAAAAGGAAAACAAGTCTCACACATTACAACTTCTTTTTGTCTTTGAAATCAATAATCATTTATAAGTATATAATAATCTACTTTTTACTTTTATGATATCGATTGATTTTTGAATGAACAATACTTGGAACATGCGATAAGAGACCCCATAATGATCAGGGAATAGCTTTTGAAGATCCTCGTTGCCCCCAACTTTGACTTATTATCGTATATAAAAATAAAAGTATTTTTAATAGAAATGACATCTGTTAAATTATGTCTAATGAACATTAATTATTCATAAGTTAGTTAATAATTGATATATTAACTGATACAATAATTATTTTTGGTAAAAAAACTAGTTAGTAAACTAGTCCTCATAAAATAAATAAAAATAACATGCTAATACAAAAACAATATCCATATCAATATTTACACCTTTTTTCATAGCCCTTAAGACAATGAATTAAGTTTTTAATCCCTATGAAGACGCAATAAATAGAGCACAACCAAAGACAATCACCACCCAAGGACAAGGAGAGAGGTGAACTACAAAGTAGAAAAAGAAGGGGGCCAAGGAGAAACAAAAAAAAAAGTCCTAAAACAAAACCACATGATACACAAGAACACAAAACAAATAAAGCCATCAACACATAAATATAATGAAAGATGATTTCTTTAATCTATTTTAGTTAATATATTTTTAGTGAAGCCAAAAGTGAAGACGTCGGGTACGGAGATTTGTTGTTCCCGCAATTTTTAACCACGTTCCATGCTTCCTCCTCTTCAAACGGTCTCTCTAGAAATGGACGTTTCCTCCGTCGTTAATCTTTTTACTTTTTTATTGATAAAGCTTGGAGCCTAACCACGGCTAGCTAAAGTCTGAATAAACTTCTTAACCATTGATCTTTATACCTCTTATTGGGTTCCTTTTTTCTCTATGCTTTATAGCCACATGAACAAGTTTCGAATTCTTGTCGCCCTCGATGGTACGCTTCACCTTTGCCTTTTGTATTTCCATCCAATGATTTTTTTTCCTTCAAGTTCAAGCCATTTTTTTCACGCTTCCAACCACTCCTCTTGCTCTTCACACCGATTTGAATGCACTACCAATTCCATTTGATTAAAATCTTTTTTCGCACAATTAATTTCTTGTTCCAAGTAGCCAAACTTCACCTACTTCACCCCTTAATCGCCGCCTATATATTTTTCATTTAATCTCTAATCTTTGATCCTGTTAAATCTTAAATCCTATGAACCAATTCTTCCAGCCCATGAAACAAAAATTTTGAATGGCCATCATAACATAATCCGTGCAGTCTTCCCCTAATACTATACGTACATGATCAGACCATACTCTCTCTAGAGCCTTTGCTCCTAAATTTCTCCACATAGAACCAAAGTCATTCGAAACAAGAAAGCGTCGAGCTTACTGGATTTTAGCCTATCGTCACTTATTCTTGTAAACCTCATACCTAATAAAGGGATTTCTGATAGCCACTTTTTCGATGAAACCATCAAAATCCTCCAATCCGTACTGATTCGGAATCGTGTTAAATCTTTCCTCTTCCCCTCGAACTTCATTGAAATATCCAAAATTGCACTAGTTCCCTCTTCCTTGGACACAATGTTCCCATTCACCCAGGTTTCTTTTCTCTCAATGATTGAGTTTGGGCCTCATTATGAACATTCTATGACTGCTCCAAAGTGTATTTACTGTTGAATTTATTCTTGTCCCAAATAGTTAGAATTCCACCTAACTTACCCGTTGACCCAACATATACGAAATCTACATCATCTTTCCCCACATATTACAAAACAAAGTATTTCCCACCCTTTCTTTTATTGTTTCTTTAACCCGAAAACATTTGGCTTTTCTATTTTATTCAAATCCCAGACCCAATTCTTTTAGTTAATGACACAGACCTCTTATGTTTAATGATATAACTTTCATATTGCTTCGAAATGAATCTTTTTATAATATTGAAGTATTTTTGTACGATAATGTAGTTAACTTGTATCTAATGAACTTTTAAAAGCTTGAGTGGAGCCAAGTAACGAACAATCTTAACCATAGTCAAACTTAAGTTATGTACATATGTGAAGTTTGGTTCATTTGCATCCTGAAAGATGTGTATTTTGGTCATCTGTTTGTGAATGAATCAACCGGGCACAAAGACAATATATGCTATAAGTCACGAAAAACACCATTAAAAGGCGGTATTAAAGCTACACGTTAAACCAATCGAGATTCTCCTAGTAGCTGGCTAAATAACATACTCAAACTAACATATGTTTTCTCATCAGTTAATTGAACTACGATTTACCATCAAAGTGTCTAATAATTTAGTACCTAGTTTGAATTCAATTTGTGGAGTTATTAGAACCTGATAATTAAATAAGAACGTTTTCTATATCATTTGTTATTGTGTTCTATTAGAACAACCATACCCCGCATGGTTGAGCCCACAAATATCTTGAAATCCTAGCTTTGTCCCTACAGGCTGACATCGACATATCTTTCAACTCATATGAGGTACCTTTGCACGCTTCATGGTTCTTGAATTCCTAGCTTAATTTGTCCATATAGGCTAACGTCAACATATCTTATTGAATTCTCCGCCATTTCTAAAGTAATTAATACGTAGATAATTTATCTTTGATTAGTCTCGAACTTGATAAATCGCCTATACATAATTGTAAGACAAAGAAAGAACAAACTATTTATATTCCTATGAATTTATTAAAGTAAGACGATGAATTTAATCACACATCAACTTCTACTTGATCGATCTACCTCTATTTGATCGAAAATACACCATAAAATAACATATGTTGTATTTATAATTCAGAACAAAGTTGCTTAAATGGGTCATTTAAACACTTCAATTAAGGGGGTTAATTAGGCAAACAATTAAGGATATGATGACTTGTTATGGTTAAAGCAGCAGAGATTAAATTAATGGATAATGGAAAATGAATAAATAACTATTAATTTAATTTATAGTTAAATTAAGATTGAAGAAAAAGCATGCGAACATATACAATGGAAGAGCATCCTCGTGCATGGTGAGCCGGCGAGGAAGTGGGGTCAGCTTTGATGGTCCGCGTGCTACGTTTGGTTGCATTGATGGTTCGCGTGGCGTGGCTGCCCACCGGCTCCACTTTTATATGGCTCACGGCTCGCTTACATTTCTTATTACTTATTATTTACTAATGTAATAGGGATTTTTAAATTATAAAAAGATTATGTAAGTCGTATCAAATCTTAATATATTCAATTAAAATAATAATATTAATCTGAGTAAAAAAAATGAACACCTTGACAAAATATAGACTTGATTGTTAACATTAAATAACGTTTTTGCTTTTCAAAATATCTGAAAATGATTTTGCTAACTAGCAAATCGTATTTATTTAGTGATCTATGACTTGGTGGATAGTGGCAATCGTCTCGTGCGTGTTTGAGTTAACAGGTTGGTGGGTCAGAAAGCATCAATCTTGACATGACCCGCCTTTTAACTAATCGTATTAAAATCTTTCCTAACCTGTGACGGGTCTTGTCGCAGGTTGGCAAGAAACGGGTTGACGAGTTATAAACAGGTTGGCGGGTCATAAACGGGTTGATAGATCGAAAATCATGAACGCAAAGTTTAAAAACACAACCAAATTACCAAAGTTCAAAAGCAAATTCTCAAAATTGAAAATCGAAAATCAAAATACTCAAAATTTTATCCACATTATATGAAACATATTAAAAAATAATTAAAAGATAAACGGATTCTCGAATCAACCCGGCAACACGACCCAAACACAACCCAAGAAGTAAACGGGTTGACAGGTCAAAAATGAGAAACTTCAACCCATGCTGGTTTATCTTTATGTCATGTCACGTCGGATTAACGGGTTATGTTGGAAATTGCCATCTTCATTGGTGGCTAAATTTGATAAATAGTTATTAAAGATTAAAACAGCTAGATGGTTTGAAGTTAATAATTTTATAGATTTAACCAGAAAATTTAAGATATCTAAGTTGAAAAACTATCTTGATGATTTTTATAAAAAAAAATATCATTCTAGTAGTGATTATGAAAATTTCATATTCTATAACAATTATTAAAAGTTAAATGTGTTTGTTCAAGATAACCAAGTTGAAAATGAAATCAAAATACTATACATATTTAACTTTAACTTAAGAGACTAGTTTTCAATAAAGACGAATAGTGTTAGTCCAAAGTTCGATTTTAATGTGGACCCAGATTTTTAATAACTACGTTAACCAACATTTTTTAAACCAAACCACGTATATACAACATTTGTAACTTACTCTTTCTAAATTACCAATCACTATCTAAAAAGATTAGGTAAAGAAGCATCTTGTCATTTCCTATTAAATCACATTATCATTATCTATTTAAAATTTAAAGTTTTATTGTATTTCATGATCTTATTAGTTGATTAGTTATGTATAGTTTTTGATTGTCCCCCCCAAAAAAATTATGTTAAAATGATTTAGTTTATAAAAAAATAACTTTGTTGCAAAGGGGAACTAAAATATCAAAAGTAAGGCGGTATTTGTTTATCTCTTAACAATTTCATTAAGAAGTGATTTCTATTTGACAAAAAAATAGACAGTCTCTTAATGGTTCCAAAATCCTTTTATGATTAAGTATCATTTTTTGAACGGCAAAAGATTGAGCAAGGAAGGGAGCTTCGGCATGGCCATCACCCCCCTCCAAGCCAACCGGAAACTTTATTAAAACACTAGCGAGAAGCTAGAGAAACAACAAACGTCAAGCAAACAACAACGAAAACAAGAAACAGACCAACTAAGGACCCTTATGGATCGCCGCCAAAGGGTTTACAGCCCAGGTGTGAAGGTCTAGTCTAAAATTACGACTCCTATTAGCAATCCAAAAGCCGGACAAATTTTGTATTTTCGCGAACGGGTCCTCCGACTTTAGATTTTCAACCTCTGAATCTGCGGCATGCATAATCCTATTCCTCCAAGCCCATATATACCATAGGGTAACCGCACACGTTGCTCTAAAAATCGAGATAGATAGAGAACTTCCATTTGGTACATTTAAACCTGCTTGAAGGAAGTCTAATGATTTAGGTCTTGGAGTCACCATCCCCCACCAACTCCAAACTTTTCTCCAAACGGCCTCAATTCGTGGACAGAGGAAGAAACAATGGTGCAAGTCCTCCCCCGTTAAACCGCAAAAACCACAAGAAGTTGAAGCCAAAGGAATACCTTTATTAGCCAGGGGGATTTTTAGAGGCAAACCACCATTAAATAATCTCCATATGAAAACGTTGAGTTTTATAGGGATAGAAGACATCCAGGGTGTTTTGCAACAAATTGCGCCAGCCTGAAGCGTAAAGAATCTTTGGATTAAAAAGGACATTTTACTAACCGAGAAGGAGCTTTTATTATCCCATCTCCAAATCCATCTGTCAGGTCCCGTAGTTCTGAAATCCGCCTTCAAAAGAACCTCCAACATCTCGTTAAAATCCGCAAGGGATCGTCCTCTTAGATCTGAGCGCCAAGCCCAGTTCCCTTTCCAAGACCCATTTAGAAACATCCATCGCTCATTAAAGAGAGCAGAATGGTTTGTATCCATCGCATACAACCTAGGAAAAAGTCGGCTCAGACTAGTACCCAAACCTGCAAAAGAGTCAAGCCAAAAACGAGCATGAGAACCGTTAGCCACAGATTTTTGGAACGAGGAGGTCAGGTCCAACTCGTAATCTTTCAGCGAGATGCAGCTAGCAGTGATGGTACTCCATAACCCCTTCCCAGTCGATCGAGATGATGGAATAAAACCTCCCATTTCTCCGTGAAATTCTACAATTACATCCTTCCACAGGCTGTCTTTTTCTGAAATGAACCTCCAGTACCATTTAGAGAGCAAAGCTAAGTTTTTGGCTTTTAAGCTTGTCACTCCAAGGCCGCCATCATCTTTGCTTGCCGTTACCTTGTTCCAGGAAATCAAAGACAACTTGCGAACGCCATCCTTAAAACCCCAAAGGAATCTCCTCCGGATACCCTCTAGAGAATTCAACACACTATTGATGTCTCTTAATCATTTAGAGTCCTCATTTCATACTTAACAATTATCAAACCAACATATTTCATTTTGCACCATATTATAAGAGCCTCTTAATTATTCTGACCACTTAATCATTCAGCATCAAACCATTCAGCAACTGCCAAACAGCCCCTAAGCCTGGATTATAGCATTAATCCAAAATATCATTTACAACTTATGTTTACTTTTATGCTTTGATGACAAAGTTTAATTATCATGCTTTATTTATCTCACGGTAGAGAAATTATATAATATGGAACATGACATGCATATATATATATATATATATATATATAGAGAGAGAGAGAGAGAGAGATAAAGATAGCTTCAAATGAAATTTCAAATCTAATAGCAAACCTAAATACATTCGAAAACACAATGGGTATCCTATTATGTCTAAATAATACAAGATTATTAATATTCCATTATTCATGGTGAATAATATAACATTCAGATCGAATAATATAATATGCAAAATTATTTCGACTGAATGTTGTATTATTATTCTCGAATAATGCATATATTCAGTCTGAATACTCCTATATTATTCAGATTGAACATGCCACGTGACACACTCTCAGTTGTCCTCACATTTATAATTAATTAAAATTTAACCTTCATATCTCTTTATTTATATATTAATATTAGTGTTGAACCCAGACATATAACACGGAAAATTGAATTCATAATAATGAAAATTGATCGACATTGTACACAAGAATTTGATCATACCTCAAAGACAAAGATTTTTAAATCAGATTTAATTGTGAGGTTTTTACTCAAACAAGTTGTAGAAACTAATTTTTGAAGAGTATGATTGAAGTTTAAATTTTGACCTTTGGTAATAAATTTGGGAAAAGTCAAACAAGGGTACATGTTGCATCTGAAATTCCGAATGGATGCATGTTTGACTTTGTTAACAGATAAATATCTTAAACTATATAAATTTTCCTTTAAAATCAATATCATGTAAGATTTTTTTTTTAAATGTACCTATAGTTTCGATTTTCTAATCTTTGAACTCGTTCAATGACATCTTTTCTAAAAATGAATAAAAGATGTGAAATAATATATGAAAATCATGCAAAAACAAAACAACTTCCCGTGTATGATGGTAAACAATCACACGACTCTAATTCATTCATTGGTAGGTAAATATTAAAGATAGTTGTCTAAATGACTTACATTTTCTCTATTTTAAGATAACACGTTTTAAAAAAGGATGCCTATAGAAAAACTATATAAACACTGAATGGGTAAAGCCAGGATTTCCGTTTACGGTCTTCCTTTTGTTTCAAATTTTTATGCCCCCAGGTCACCGATCACTTTTTGAGTATGGGAATCTCTATATGTGGAAGATCTCAATACATAATGCATGGATATTTGGAACCCTTTTAAATCCGATATAATGGAAATAGTGGATGACGGTTGACAAATGTTAAAACCCGGATTGGGGAGTTTCACAACAAAGTTGAAAAGTAGATGAAACAATCAAGAAACTTTATTATGGAAAATCTGGTTACAACTAAAATTAGAACAACTTAAACAATGGAGAAGATCTAAACCTGCTAGAAAAGAAAACAAATAATATTGAAAAGATAAACTAAAATTAATAAATGAAGTTGATATTTATCGCAATCCTTATCCTCATTTTCAGACTCTAATCGTCCGTGCGGCCTTCAACGCTGGTTAAGGCGCTCCACTTCTCGCACCGGCTTCTGCTACCTTTGATCTCCAGTGTTGGGAGTGAGCATCACCGGGGTTAAAGTCACATTGAGACTCGTGGGGATCTCTTTGTTTCTCTAGGGCCCTATCAATGTGTTCTTCCAACTTGGCAACAATTCTCTCTTTGTCATTCTTCTCCTAGGCTGGCAATGGATAAGGGTACACTTGTTACCCGTTATGTTTCGACTCGTTGGATAAGGGTATGGATAAATAAAAAATTATCCATTTATCCACTTACCCATTACCCGTCTACCCGAAATTTTAGTAGGTAGGATATGGATAAATTATTTTTCGTTATCCATTACCCGTTATAATATTTATATATATATATGTATAATTATATAAACTTTAATATTCCAATAATTATATGATTTTATTATTAATATTTTCCATAATGTTGTCGTATATTAATTTGTACTTTATTTGATTTTTTTATGAAGTAAAACGGTTTAAATGTCAAAAAATTAAATACACGAAAAATGTTGTCTTATAATTTTTATATTACTTTTAAAATCTTATAATATAATTATGTTTATGGTAATATTTAAATGTTTAGTAGAACAAATTAGATATATAGTTATTTATGAACTTATATTTTATTATATGTTTGAGATATTATTTGTTGAGAAAATAAAAATTTTGTTTTACCATTACCTGTTTCGTTACCTGCTATTTTTAATGGGTAGGGTAGGATATGGATAAGAGTTTTTTGAGATGGATAATTAAATCGTTTCGTTACCCGTTATTTTAAATGGATTAGATAACGGAATAACCCTTACCTACCAACGACACAACAAATCTAACAATTAGGCAAATTGATTCTTATGCTCTTGTTTTGATCGAGAGTAAATCAAAGTATCATCTATGAAGATGATTGAAAACATGTAACATCCCGCCTTGCCTCGACAACAATATTGTCCGCTTTTTCGTTGGATTTACCCATCCCGGTACTACTCCACCCTAGCACGCTTAACCTCAGAGTTCCCAGAACCTGACGTGCTTGTGGCCCCAAAACGCGTTGTTATTAGGAAGGCCAAGATATTACTTATAACACTCAGTATCACTTCTGTCCACGGTCGATATGGGATATGCCTATGGTGTTACAAAACATGTTCAAATATGGGTGGCATACTCTGTTAATCAAATTCATGGATGCTACAAGGGCATTAGTCAACCCAAATGGCACCACTAAAACCTCGTAGTGTCCCGATCCTATTCGAAAACTCATTTTTTGTACATCTTATCTCACCTTGAGTTGATGGCAAATTGACTGCAAATTGATCTTTTTTAAGGCATAACGACATCGAACCAACGAACGACTACCACAAACACAAACACACACGCATGTAGCCTCCTTAGCGGTATTGGGCATCCATGGGCAACCCACTAATCTGTCACAATCCCTAGAGCCCAACCACAATTTTGATGGCGGCTGGGGGAGCCCAATCTATGTCATTGGTACTCCTCATTTCTCAATTAACTCCCTTTGGAATCGAACCCGGGTAGATTAGGTTCCCATCCACAGCTCCCAGGATGTTACCTCCCTTAGGAAGACTAACTGAGCTAGTCATGATTTGTGACAGCAAATCGATCTTTGAAAACTAGTTCACCTCTTTTGATCAAATAGGTCATCTCTTATAGAAAGCAAAACTTGTTTTGATCATGACTTTATAAGACCACGATAGTCGATACACATTTACATCTCATAGTTATTCATGACAAAAGGACCATATATGCTCCCCAAGGTGAGGTATTGGGAGCACGAATCCTTTGTCCAATGATTCTTGAAGTTATTTCACCATCTCTTTTCATTTTGAATGGTGCTAATCGATATGGGTGCAAGCGTTTAGAGCAACTTCGGGTACCGAATCAATTCAAAATTCAATTTGATGGTTCGGGGTAAAACCATCAGATCGTCATGGAATACTTCTTGATACTCGCTCACAATCAGAAGTTCTTCTGTTCCCTTTCTCTTTCTAGGCGTTTATCATAAACACGCCATATAGTTTTGACATCCTTTCTTAGAAGACTGTAGCTTCTATCATGAAGAAAAGATTAGTATTTTTTGTCGTGTCGATTTCCAAAAGTCACTCCGGTCCCCTTTTTTGGTAGGCATGAATCAGCTTCTTGCTACACACAACATTGGAACTATTATTTGCCAACCACTCCAACATATTCTTCGATTAACATAAGATATAATTGTAAAAAACATGCATATGTCTCAATGGTACAAACCTAAAACACATCCTTAAAAGCACAAGATTATTAGTGGCAGTCTCTACTTCTAAAACATGATCCGACCACTTTGTTTTCAAAGGCAAGCATTTAATAGAAGTAGACGACACAAAACAACGACTTGCTCCCAATTCTTTTAAATCCTTATATACTGTTATCTAACTTATCAACAAATTTTTATAAAAAAGTGACTGGGTTGGGTTCGCTATGAGAAGTCGAGGTTTACATGAGATACATGAGAAATGATTATTAACCGGTTGATGAAAGTGGATAACACTTTAGGATGAAATATAAACTGTTCAAATCCACTTCTCACATTAAACTCAAGTTTTCACACAATCGTTTTTTTTAACGGCAAACAAACACATACACGCATGTTCCTGGGTATTTGGAATCTAAGGACACCCGACTAATCCTTCCGACCACGACCCAACCTAAGTAAGGATACCACTATGTACTATTAACATATAATTCATTTACGTAATTACCTTATTGGTTAACAAATTTTCATATTAATTAGTTGTTAAACATGGTCTAAAACTTTAATAATTAGAATTTCACAATACAAATATTTTAAATATCATTTATTTACTTTTAATTTATCTTATACAAAGCTATTAATACACAATCTTTTTATAGTCCAGGACAATAAGGGTAGAAAATCGTTTATTAATTAATTCTCAATTTAGTGTTATTTATGAACCAATAACCAATAAATTTGAAATGCGATCCTTAAAAATCTATTTGATTTTCATTTAATTAAAAACAATTAACGATTCTATTAAATAAAACCCCAAACCTTAATTAGAAAAAAAATGTATCTGAATTTCATTTAATTAAAAATAATTAACGATTCTATCAAATAAAAACGCCAAACCTTAATTACAAAGAAAATTTATCTGAATTTCATTTAATTAAAAATAGTTAATAATTCTGTTAAGGTTATCTTCGACAAACTAGTTGATAAGCTAGCTTGTAACTGATAAGGTAGCAGATGGCTAATAAAATAACTGATGAATACGTTGTGTTTGACAAAAACTAGCTGATAAGATAGCTTATCACGATAAAATGACAAAAAAATCCATGTTTAAAAGGTGATAGTGTAAAGTTTAGCAGATGTATATTTGAAATAAAAAAAATAATAAGTTTTATAAATCATCAACACGCATAAGTATAGTTTTTCAAAAGACTATCTTATAAGTTAATTGATGGTCCATTGTTAAGTGACTTTATAACTTTAGTTCATTTATACCAAGTAATGCCTAAATAAAACCAAACCTTAATAATTAATATGAAAAAAAATCTATTTGATTTTCATATAATTAAAAATAATTAATGATTCTACAATATTAAATAAAACTAAACTTTAATTATGAAGAATATAATTTAAAAAAAAAAAAAAAGAAGAAAGCGGAAAGTTGGTTTTCTATATATACACACACGCATAAATACAACCAAAAGGTCCCTGCTTTTCTCTTGAGAATTTATGGTTACTTAATTAAAACCTCTGATAGAAAGAGAGTGTCTGCCGCCGTTAGCCACTCCTTTTCAGGCCTCACTCGCCGCCTTTCTCCGCCATCTCTCCCTGCAAACAAAGCATTTAAGTCTTTTCTTCTGCTTCTATCATTTCCCTTTAGCGGCCGCTTTTGCAATTATTTCTCTACTACTGCCCCAAATACATACATACATAATTTATTGCATATTATATACATACATACATACAACACTTTCTTGTATCTATCTATCTATCTATATATAAATAAGTGAAGTTTCATTTCGTTTGTTGGAAAAACTTGATTTGCATCTTCTTCTTCGATCTGGGTATTATTTTCGCCAATCGAGGTACGAAGGAACCGAATTTTTTTTTGTTTTTGTTTGTTTGGTTGGATCTGGATTTTGTGTTTTGTTATTTTTATTAAATTACGTTAATGTCACACAAGTTGGACAGACAGATCTACCTCGAAAAGATGTTGGGTGAAAGGCAAGCAGAGGAATCGATAGTTCCATCGTCGTCTTTCAATGAGAATGAAAATGGAGGAAGGTCACGGAAGGAAGCGGAAGCGGAATCCGAGGATCAACCTGGGTTTAATGTCATGGATATGCTCTGGCATGGAGGTTCTGCTTGGGATGCTTGGTTCAGTTGTTCTTCAAATCAAGTAAACCAAAAAATAACAATTATATATATCATATTTGTTTCGGATTGAATAGGGGAAGGAATTGAATTGATGTGTTTATTTATTTATGTAGGTGGCACAAGTGTTGTTAACACTACCATACTCTTTTTCTCAATTGGGAATGACATCAGGGATTGTTCTTCAGATTTTCTATGGTCTTCTGGGCAGCTGGACTGCTTATCTTATAAGTGTCCTTTATGTTGAGTATAGAAGCAGGAAAGAGAAAGAAAATGTTAATTTCAAGAACCATGTTATACAGGTATACATATATTTACATATATGCTGATTTGATTTAAACCAAACTATAAATTTGTACAAAAAGACTTAATAAACTTTTGTTGAAATTGTTAGTGGTTTGAAGTTCTTGATGGATTGTTGGGGCCTTACTGGAAAGCAATTGGATTAGCCTTCAACTGCACTTTTCTTCTCTTTGGCTCTGTCATACAACTTATAGCTTGTGCAAGGTATTTATTTATTTATTTGTTATCTCTATGTTTTACCTTTGAAGAGATTAAATATGTTACATATTCTTTGATGTGTATATTGACAAAGATTTAATTTTATGCATTCAGCAACATATACTACATAAATGATCATTTGGACAAGAGGACATGGACATATATATTTGGAGCATGTTGTGCAACCACTGTCTTCATTCCTTCATTCCACAACTACAGAATTTGGTCATTTCTCGGCCTTGGCATGACCACCTACACTGCTTGGTACATGGCCATTGCAGCTTTAGTTCATGGCCAGGTACATAATTTTTTTTAACAACAATCAAACACACACACACGTTCCAAGGTATCCGGCTCACAAGGGCACCTGACTAATCCCTGTCGACCACGATCCAGCCCAATTAAGGGTACCACTATGTGGCAGACCCATGATCTGGATATCGCCACGTGCTTTATACGAACTTTCCATGTAATGACAAATCAATGAATAATGTTTGATCTCCAATGCATGATGTACAACTCCTCATTGCACCTTTCTTCAAGAATTTCTTTCTTGCTGTAAAAGTGAGTGACGAAATTCCTGAATCCAGATCGACGTACAACTTTTAATACCTGGGGTACAAGTTTTTTTGACGGTGGATTCAAGAGACTTGGTTCTTGTGAAAATATTCTCTGTAATACTCTTTCTGTTTTTGGAAAGAACAATACAGTAATTCCCTTTCTAGTTTACCAAGTCTCCAGATCCAACATTATTGTACAAATTAAAAATGCAAGATGTACAAGTCCTTGAAGCACACACTGTAATAGAATAGTTGGGCTTATTTGGAAAGAAATTACTTGGGTTATTCTTTTAAGATGTAATTAATTTAATTAAGATGGCTTATTTGTTAATAGGTTGATGGGGTTCAACACACTGGTCCCAATAAGCTGGTGTTGTATTTCACCGGAGCCACCAATATCTTGTACACCTTCGGTGGACATGCTGTCACTGTGTAAGCTTTCCTTTTTCCCTTTTTAATACATAAACTTACAAATTATGCTTTTTATATATTTTTTATTATATGTAATTTTGATAATTTTATCTTTGTCAATTTGTTATGGTATGAAATAATAATCAATTTTATTAGCCGGTCTCTTAAACATGGCCATAATTCTAATAATTTCTTTTACACTTTTTAATCCTTAAATAAATGGAATTTTTTTGGAATAATATGAAAATATTTTAAATATTTATTTCTCTAATAACTTGGCATTATTCGATCTGATAGCAAATAATGAAGTGATTTATTTATAATTAAAATGGGTGTGAAAGTAACTTTCCTTCTTCTATTCGTTGCTTTTGCCAGGGTGTTTTTGGACCCAAAAAGACTTTACTATGGATATATTGATTTCTTTTTAATTAAAAGTAGAATTAATAAAATCAAATTAGTCTGATGTTATTAATTAATTTACAGGGAAATTATGCATGCTATGTGGAAACCCCAAAAATTCAAGTATATTTACCTATATGCCACTCTTTATGTTTTCACATTAACCCTTCCGTCGTCCACCGCCGTCTATTGGGCCTTCGGCGATGAGCTTCTTAACCACTCCAATGCCTTCTCCCTCCTTCCAAAGACCCGATGGCGTGATGCCGCTGTTATCCTCATGCTCATTCATCAGGTATAGTTACTATCTGCCATCTTTTGGAAAGTAATCTGATGTGATTCTGCGTATATATTGTGACACTGACATTTTGAGGGGCTTTTTTTGGACAGTTTATTACTTTTGGATTTGCATGCACCCCGTTGTATTTCGTGTGGGAAAAGGTGATCGGGATGCATGACACGAAGAGCATTTGCTTACGGGCATTGGCACGACTTCCTGTGGTCGTACCCATTTGGTTCTTGGCTATCATCTTCCCCTTTTTCGGACCTATCAATTCTGCAGTTGGGGCTCTTTTGGTCAGCTTCACCGTTTACATCATTCCGGCTCTTGCCCATATGCTCACCTACCGAAAAGCCTCTGCCCGTCAGGTAAATTTGGCATAAAATCTCCATTTTCTCCGTATTGAAGAATTTGTTAATAGCAAAAATTAAAAATCGTCATTCTCCATTTTGGAAAAAAACCATTTAAGATGTCTCGTTATTAGATATTAATTGTAATAATGTTCAATTGCTTTCAGAATGCGGCAGAGAAGCCTCCTCGATTCCTACCGGGCTGGACGGCCATGTTTGTGATCAACACGTTTGTGGTTGTTTGGGTTCTCGTGGTTGGGTTTGGGTTCGGTGGATGGGCCAGCATGACCAACTTTGTACGACAAGTTGATACCTTTGGTTTGTTTGCCAAATGCTACCAGTGCAAGCCGGCGGTGCCACCGCCAGCGACACATTGAGTTGACTCGAAACCTAACACGATGGATCAAGTCGGGTTAATAGCATTTGGATCTCTTTGTCTCTCCATATTTTTGTATTATAGATGGGGAACATAAATTATTTTCCCCTACATGTGATGTTTTTTCTATGGGTTGTCTTTTACTTGATTTTAATGAATTTAAATGTAGATTTGAAATAGGGTGATGAATTGTGATGATTGACGTATTGGCTTAATTAAATACTACTACTACATTTTAATTTATTCCCCTTTTGTTGGATGGTTGTCTCAATTATTATTTTGGCATGGTCCTCTAAGGTATTTTTTTCTTCATTAAGAAAACAAATTAAATTGTAATAAATGAATGATTAGGTGATTTTATGGTATGTTGTTAAATAAATTCTTCTTGCTCCAAACCAAACACAATGGATGTGGAAGAAAAGGGTAAAAATCCGAGGCCCTAGTTATTTAGCCATAGGGTCAACATGCATTGATTAATTTTTTTCTATATCAATATTTTATAAGAGTTCTTTTGGAAATACCTTATTATGTCTATATGTTATCAGTGTAAATAAGAGTCCTTAGACCATCATGAGCTATACAACTCAAATTACTCACTCAAATTTATCCAATAATATCAGGGTCAAATCATTTTCCACTATTTATCCAAAATTACTCCAAACATGTGTTATACACAACTCAATATTACCTGCGTTTTTTATTTTATTTAATTAATATCTGTTTAAGACAGAGAAAGAAAAAAGAGAGAGAGAAAAAAAAGAGATAGAGAGAAAGAAGAACAAGGGTGAGGGGGTTTGTTGATCGGATGGAGAAGCCGAAGCCCTACCCGTGACATCTACCCCATGACATCGTAAAGGTGTTCCCAAGCCTACCCGAAGAACCCAAAGGCATTCCGAAGCTTTTGGGATGACCGTAACTCATGGTCTTGTAATTGTTAATTCTTTTTAGGGATTTTACTTTTATTTATATTTACTTTAAAAAAATTATAAAGACGTGATAAAACATTGGCAAGCAAAGAAATTGCGGAAAGAGCTTACTTAACACATAAAAAGGGTTTTTTTAGCGTATTTAACCAACTTTAGATTAAATTTAATTTAGAAATAATATTGTTTGAGAATAAAAATGGTATAAAAAAGGGATGATGGGGGGAGACCAAGTTAATAAATGCGATATGGGGGTTGAATTGATATAGATATATATGAAGGAATGGGGCATGGACCCACAATAACTACTTCACATGGCTGCGTCACGTGACCTTCTCTCATTTAATAGAAATGAAATCAAACAACAACGCACATGATGCACGTGACCGTTCATTGTTGAACATGGCCATCTCAATTTGATGCGGAGCATGTCAAGGAACAATATGTAAATAAATGCAAATGGGCTGCACAAAATATGGCCCAATACAAACTAAATATAAACCATTTATTTTTATAAAACTGTGGGCCCAAGGCCCTTTCATTATGCACAGAAAAAGGTTTGTTATGGCCCAGATAAAAATCCAGATAAGGGATTTTGATTATATGGATTTTCCTTAAAACATTACTTATTTTCTTTGCGATTTCCGCTTTTTATTATTTTCAGTTACAACAATGAAGTTTTGTGAAATTAGCTATATTTATGATCTTCATGCCTCTTATTTACTAGTGTTCTAAAAAGGTGACCATGACACACCATGGTAGAAAGGCTAGTTTTTGACTCTATGGTCCAAGGCTTTGAATCGGTTTGCATTCTTGTTTAGGGAAGGGATACATTTCGCGTGTAGTATGTTTTGAAGTAGCATGACTTGTGTGAGTTTGTGTATCAGTTGGAGGTTGTTTTGCATCCATGTGGTGGTGATCTCTTGGCTATATATCTAAATGTGGAAAGGTATGATTTGTTGGATTATCATTATTGTCGAACTCTAACATATATCTTCATTGAAATTCCAATTGCACTTGTCCAGACCAAATTGCATTGGACTCGATTTCATCCTATGTCTCATCGCATTGGAGCAATGTTGAAAATTATCTATACTATACATTTATCAGGCGCCCCGACCCACAAGCTTCGACCGACCCGCTCCGACCCGCGACCCGCTCCGACCCGGCTGCTCCTCTCTCACCTTTTTGCCCAAACCCGGCTGTGACCCGGTCAAGACCCGCGCCAGGATCCGCGCCTCCATCCCATACCCATTGTCAATTTTACATCTTTGGCCCCTGAATCTATAAGCTTTATTCACTTTATACCTTCTACTTTCAATATTTCATTTTACGTTTTAGCCATATATCGTGTATTCGCCAAAATACGTTAAAAAAATAAGTTCCGATTTTAACAAATTATGCCATTAAATCCGTATCGTCGATACGATCGAAATGAGCCTAATATTGAATATTTTTTGACGTAGTTTTTTATTATATGCTATATATACGTTCCAACCAATCCGAAATTTATACCATTTTCAAGTTTACATATTAGCCCCCTAAATTAAACTTATAAGGTTTATTCGTTTTATACCTTTTACTTCTCAATATTTCATTTTACATTTTTGTCATATATCATGGATTGGCAGAAAGACGTTAAAAGAATAGGTTTTAATTTTAACAAATTACGACATTATGTTCGTATCGTCGATACGATCGAAATGAGCCTAATATTGAATATTTTTTTATGTAGCTATTTTATTATATACTATATATAAGCTCTAACTGACCCGAATACTATACCCATTTTCAAATTCACATATTAGTGCCCTAAACTTATAATATTTATTCACTTTATACCCACTTTTCTATATTTCATTTTACGTTTTACTCATATATCGTCTATTGGTTCCATATGTTAAAAAAATACGTTTTTATTTTTAACAAATTACGCCATTATAATCGTATCGTCGGTACGATCTAAAATTTGTTAAAAAAACACGTTTTAATGTTGACGAAGTACGCCATTATAATCGCATCGTCGATAAGATCGAAATGAGCCTAATATTAAATATTTTTTTTATGTATTTATTTTATTATATACGATATATACGCTCTAACCGACCCGAACCCTATACCCACCTTTAAACTTACATATCAGCCCCCTAAACTTATAATATTTATCGACGTTATATCTTTTAGTTTTCTAAATACGTTAAAAAACACGCTTTAATTTTAACAAGTTACGCCATTATATTCGTATCGTCGCTACGATCGAAATGAACCTAATATTGAATATTTTTTTATGTAGTTATTTTATTATATACTATATATACGCTTCAACCGATCCGAATCCTATACCCATTTTCAAATCTACATATTATCCCCCTAAATTTATAATCTTTATTGACTTTATACCTTACTTTTCTATATTTCATTTTACGTTTTACTCATATATCGTCTATTGGTTGGAACATATTAAAAAAATACGTTTTAATTTTAACAAATTACACTATTATAACCGTATCGTCGGTACGATCTAAAATATGTTAAAAAGACGTTTTAATGTTGACGAAGTACGCATTATAATCTTATGGTCGATAAGATCGAAATGAGTCTAACATTGATATTTTTTTCATGTATTTATTTTATTATATACGATATATACGATCCAACCGACCCGAATCCTATAGACCTATACCCACTTTTAAAGTTACATATTAGCCCCATAAACTTATAATATTTATTCACTTTATATCTTTTAGTTTCTATATTTTATTCTACGTTTTAGTCATATATAGCATATTGACTAAAATATGTTAAAGTGTCGGTAGCTACTTTTCATGAACCTGGTGCAAAGCCCGGGCTTACCAACTAGTTGTGATACAAAACATGGGAATATAAAATAGAAAATTTGAAGTTTCTAACATGCCCTAAACGCACCTATATTCATGCATGAGCGTGTGTTTGTAACTTCGCAAACAAAAATCTTTGGGTGTTCTAATGCAGTCACACTTTATTAAGTATGTCAGATGTAGTCTTACTTCTTAAGATAGAAACTTTTGGTTCCTTTAGGCACGATTGCAACTTGCATCCTAGTCGTGCGCAATGATAAAGATGAGTTTTGCAACTTCTATAATTCAAATCAAATTGGAATTCCAACTAAGGAATAGTATAAATAAACCTTTTGAATTCCATCATTATAGAAAAGAAAATTGAGACCCTAAAAACCCTAGTTTGAGTTTAGAAACATTACGAGAGATCATACACAATTAGTGTTAGCATTGTAAATTTCTTTCGGTTTTTGCGCGTTCTTCATCAATAAAAGTTCCTCGATCCTCTTGTGGACGTACATCACCATACCATTGGTGGACCCATGTAAATATCCATGTTTTATTTGTTTTCAAAGTTCATTGGTTGATAGATATTGTGCTTTCTATCCTACTTTGTTATCCGCATTTGTTTTGGGTTAACATCCCACATTTGACTGTCACTAAATAATGTTCATTACTTTATTTTTTTCCGAGGAGCTTTATGGTGTTCAAAACCCCAACAAGTGGTATCAAAGCTTCAGTTTTTGATTATTGGCATTTCGGTGGAACATATTCAAGCACACTTGAAGCAACATGTTGGCTATCTGTCAAAGAAGACAAAACTCTAGCTAGTCTTTATCAAGAACTTCTTCTACCTATATAAAAAGTCTTAATGCAGCGTCCAAAACCACATTTCAGATTTAGAGGTGGAATGGGGACATTGACATTGGAAAGTGGCAGTGGAAGATGAAGAGGGAACTTTAAAGAAATCGGGTGCATCATATTGTCTATGAAAGTAGACAAACTGACCCATGATATATAAGCGAAAAAGTTGGAATGACGGGATCTCACGATATTGCAACTATCAATAGGTGAGAAGGTGATTTCAGAGATAAGCTTGGAGACAACCACATGAGGTAATTGGAACAAGCTAAAAGAGATCTACCTAAGAAACTTTCTTTCTAATCATCTCATCCTACTCAAAACCTTTTTCACCTATAAGAGGAAGGAAGGTACACCAATCAAGTCACATCTCAACTGTTGGGACATCGCTTTGAAGATGTCATCCCCGATCCCTATAATAACTTGTACTTAGAATATTTTTGGTTCCTTAAATTAACTTAGTCATACTTGAAATGTTCGGCAACATCAAAGACTAGCTAAAACCAACAAGATGCCAACTCTCAGATTCAGACCGAAGAAGGGATCCAAACTCACCTGAGCTACCTAAAGATTCAAGAAGATAGATATCGGCAGATTCCTCCATCGATTTTAAAGTGAAAATCGATGGACTAATCCTACCAATTTTTTTTCTTATAAAGTGTCTTCTTGTCATCTTGCGATTGGTTGACTTTGATGAAGATTCCCCAAATTCCGCCGTGTCAGAAAAAGAATGCCTATCTTCTAGATCTTCTTGAGTATTGTTCATATCAACGTCTGACAAGTCATTTAGAGTACAAATTGGAGGCGTAGTAGGAACGGGAAGTTCACTCTATGGCAGACTTAAAAGACCAATCCATGTGTAACAAGTGTCCTATGCATTTAATGCATGTGGGAGTATAAATAGATGAAAATCCCCCCATTTTCAAGAATTATGGCCTGTTTGCAAAATCCGCCCAAAATTCTTCTAGTATCTTCTTGCTTTTATGCATGCTTTGTGTCATATTGAAGATCGTTCAACTCTTTCTTTCGGCAACATTGGTTTGTTTGGGAAGGGGGGGTCTTGGAACAATCAAAGGTTGACAAATTCCATTTTCTTCGCAGAACTCCTAAAATTCCTTTGAAGTGAACACTCCTACTCGATCAAATATCGTTGCCAAAAACAATTTTATAATCCAACTGATTAGTGATGATAATTTTGTGAAAATGTTCATAACATAATAACTTTTTAAGTAAAACTTGAAAACATTGGTTGTGTTAAATTTAGGAAGGTTGACAAAGATTCTTTAAAATTTTTAGCCACAGGTTCATGACATCAACCTTTCTTCCCTTTTTTATTTGTTAGATAACGGCACCTGGTCTTGGTCTTTGGATCAAAGTGGGCTTTTCACCGTTGCTTCTTTTCGTCACTTTTTGGATTCTAACCTCCTCCATAATGACCTTGGTTTTAAAACTTATTGGAGTAGGTTAATTCCCTGGAAAATCGGTTTGCATGGGTGGAAACACTACACCAAAAACCACCTAGGCAACAAATGAAAAATGTTGCGTAAGAGTGGTTAATATGTTGCCTAAGCCTTAGGCAACATACCTATGTTGCCTAAGCAATGTTGTCTTATCAATGTCGCATAAGAATATAGGCAACATAGTCAAATGTCATATGTTGCTTAAGTTGACTTCTTAGGCAACACATAAATGGTTATGTTGCATATGTACCAAAACATATGTTGCACCATACAAATTCTAAGGCAACATTCATTCATGCATTTGTTGCCTAAAGTATAAGTTTAGACAACATACCCTATTTGCATATGTTGTCATACACACAATTAAGTCAACTTAATCCATTTAGATATGTTGCCTTTAAACTCTAATTTAAGTAATATAATATTTCCCTTAAACAACGTTGATATTGTTTGAAATCACCAACGAATACTGTAGGTAATCCGGAAAATTGGTGGGGGAGATAACAATTGATAATAGACATTTTACTAAAGAAAGAATTGAAAACTGCTATTCATTTTATTTCAATTTTCGTATATATATACAAGATACATATGAAATAAATTACACCAATTATGACTATGGTAAAAAAATAATAATAGAAAGCAAGAAAAGAACTCTTAAAAACTACTAAACTTTGCAGACTGATGACATCCACTTTATCCATCTCCATTCTACTTTAGATCTGAAAATCATCAAAATAATAAAGAAAATAAATTACCAAAATATATCAACTTTATCCATCTCCATCTACTTTAGAGCTAAAAATCATCAAAATAATGAAGCAAATAAATAAAGTCTTGAAATTGAAGCTTAAATTACCACCAACGATGATAGAAAACTACTAGACTTTGCATCATGTTGAAAGACTTAGATCGGAATTGACATAAGGAACAGCAACCTTCATGGCAATAGTTGACACTTTCCCTGAAAACACAAACCTGTAACGTTCACAATACATGAGTTCTTTTCAAGAAAAACAATGGAAACAATAATGAAGGCATACAATACTGTAAGACAAGGCAAGAGAGAGACAAGAAGAAGAAGAAGAAGAAGAAGCAATGGGCGGCTAAGAGAAATGTCTTCATCTGATTTAGGGTTTTACATTAAAACATTCACTTTATTTGGGCCTTGGGACCTTGGGAGGGAAATTAGAAGGGTTAGGAGGGAAATCTAAATTTTGGGGGTTTAAAATCGAAATTTTGGAGGTAAACTGAAATTTGAGGTTAAAAAATAAATATAAACGTAAAATATGTAAATTTTATTTTAAATAATAGTTTTTATATATATAGATAGATATACTACGTTGTAATAATAATAAATATTTTTTTGTTTTTTTTTAAATATGGATATATTGCTTTAAAATATTAAAATAACAAAATATTTCTAAATATTAAAATGGATATATCGACTTAGGATCAGGTGAAACCAATCTGTTACCGTGAAACCGCGTGAGACCAATACCTAACATCTGAAACTTCACAAAAAAACACCGTGAATCTAGATAAAACTCGAATACGCAGACCTAAAAATCACTTTCGATGCAAAAAAATATCGAAAACAAGCTGAAAAACGAAACATTCACAACTCAAGTTCTATGAAGGTTACATATATATAAGGCGAACCTTCACAAAAAAAATGATGTGAAGGTTTCGTTTTTTAACCTTTTTTGGAAAAAAAATTTCAATAGTTTTTTTAGTATGTTTTAATGATGAATGTTCAATTTTTTTTACCTTCACAAATGTTTTGATGTGAAATTTCAAGTAAAATATGTTGGTCTCACCGGTCTCACGAAAAAAAACTTGGTTCCACCAGAACTTAACTCTGGATATATCACTTTAAAATATTAAAATGGATATATAACTTTAAAATAACAAAATTTTAGAATTTATAATAAATTGTTTTATTAAAAATTTAATTGTAATATACATATATGTATGATCAATGTATAAAATATTTCTAAATCTGTTTTTACGAGTTTGTAATATTTTTGTTGTGTTGGCCGATTTGAGGCATTTGAACAATCCAACCTAATCTATTGTCTGACAAAATGTCTACCAAATCTAATCGAACAAAAATGACTACCTAACCTAACTTGAAACTGTTATCCAATTAGCAACCATAAGCGAACAAGAACAACTATAGCGTATTAAGAACACTATAGCCTATTAAGAACCATTGTATCGTATAAAGAACGACTAAAGCCTATTAAGAACACTATAGTCTATTAAGAACCACTGTATCGTATAAGGAACCACTAAAGCCTATTAAGAACACTATAGCCTATTAAGAACCACTGTATCGTATAAAGAACGACTATAGCGTATTAAGAACCATTGTATCGTATAAAGAACCACTAAAGCCTATTAAAGATCATTAAAGCCTATTAAGAACCACTATAACCTATTAAGGATCATTAAAGCCTATTAAGAACGACTATAGCCTATTAAGAACCACTAAAACCCACTAAGAACCGTTATAAACCAACATGACCTTTCATGACTTATCAAGGTCCAATAACACCAATGGTGACTTGTTATGCATTTGTATGTATGTGTCTATTGCATGTATGCATGTGGTGTGTATTATGTTCTTTAAGATCAAAAGACACATTGTAGCATATTAAGAACCACTAAATCCTATTAAGAATCACTAAAGCCTATAAAGAACCATTATGGCCTATTAAGAACCACTGAAGCCTATTAAGAACCATTATAATCTAACAAGATTTGATCTTTCATGGCTTATCAAGGCCCAATAACACCAATGGTGATCTATTACGTATTTGTGTACATATATGTAATGCAGATGGGCATGTGATGTGTATTGGGCTTTATAAGACTATTAAGAACCACTATAGCTTCTTAAGAACCAATAAAACCTATTCAGAATCACTATTGCCCAACAAAACCTGTTAGAACCTATTAAGGTTTAATAATACCCATGGTGACCTATTACATGTTTGTACATAGGTATGTACTAGATATATGCATGTGGTGTATATTGGGGGCTCGATAAGACCACTAAGACCCATTATAACCTATTAAGAACCACCACGGCTTATTAAAAACCATTATAACCCAAGAAAACACTCTATCAGATAGTAAGGCCCAAAAATATCAGTCATTGCATATTATGTATTTATATGCATGTATGTAACTTTGAAGCGACAGAGAAGTCAACCTTTGCATCTACTAAACTATCTTCGATAATCCTTGTCTGAAAGAAGAGAAGATTCGTTTTTGCCTGTGAACTGCATTGCAATCTATCAAACCACTAATGCTTATTATTTGTTACGTATTTGAATCCACGTTTGTACTAAATGTATCCATGCAATGTGTATTAGACTTGATAAAATTACATGTATAATTTTTCAAAAACTACAACTATCTATATTTGTTAATAATTTTGACCTTAGGCAACATAGAAACTAGAAAAATATGTTGCATAAGAAAGATCTTATGCAACCAAATAAATGGATTATATGTTGCCTAAGTTAACTTTAATCGGTTTTTAATAAAAGTGTAAGAGGTCAACATTCAGCTAAGGCAACATAGGCTAACATGTTGCTTAAGATAGTTTAAGGCAACAAACAATCATTTATATGTTGCCTAAGGTCACGCTTACGCAACCTAGTACCATACGTTGCTTAAGAGAAAACTTAGGCAACATATATTAGCCTTTGTTGCTTAAGCTTATCTTAAGCAACATAGACAATTAACATTTGTTGTCTAAGACAACATTTGGTGTAGTGAAAGTTCAACATAGAAGGCTTGCTACTTTTGAAAATTTATTGAAAGGGGCATTATTTCCGACCGAAAATATTGTCCTTTCTGTGATTTATACCCGGAGACAGAAGCCCATATTTTCTCTCATTGCTTCAATGCAAAAAGTTTAATTCTAGAGATTGCAAAATAGTGGAACTTCCCCCCTATGGGAAATATGTTTGAGTCAATTTTCATATGGGGTGAAGCAAATAATGTCAAGGGTGATAAGCTTCATATTTTCAAGGCAACCATTCTCACATATTTTTGGCAAATCTGGAAGACAAGGAACGAGATGGTTCATGTTAAAAAGAGTCGATTGAGATAATATTTTCGCTAATCCAAGGTTTAACGTTCTTCTGGATTAAATCTAGAAAGAAGTTTATTCATAGTCTGGATTGGTCTAGTTGGCTCTGTTTGCCTTCTTTTTCTCCCTTTTAATGTTTCTGTTGTGCTAACACCTTGCTAGTTTGTTCTAATAAAATATGTTGTCGTTCAAAAAAAAAAAGATTATTTAATTTTTAGTTTACACACGTAAACTTCATCTAACATGCTAAAAATAGGGAAGCTGTTAAAGTTGGATCCTATCAATTATATCAATAAAAGTATCTTTTGGTTTGGTTTAAGAAAACTTGATTGTTTGAATTAATCTAAGGTCTTTTGTAGGATTGGATAGAATTTAGAATTTTATTTTAGGGGAAAGTCTAAAAAAACCCAACGAACTATTCCATTTTGAATGGTTAAATCACTAAACAATTTTTTTGAATAAAAAAACCATTAAACTTTCTCATTTTGATTGATTATGTCACTAAACTATTACTTTTAATGAAAAAACCATTGAACTTTTTCAATTTGAATGATTAAGTCCCTAAATATTTTTTCCAACAAAATAAATCATTGAATTTAAAAAAAAAATCTACTTATATTTGTTTAACCTAAGCTAACATGGTTATATTTTAGCTTTAAAACTTTCATAGTCAGTTACATTTAATTTTTTTATTTTTATTTAAAGGGGGTAAGTTACCAATTTTTGAAAGTTTAATGGTTTATTCATAGAAAAGAAATTGTTGGAGAACTTAATCATTCAAAATGAAAAAGTTTAATGGTTTTTTCATTCAAAAGAATGTTTTAATGATTTAATAATCATTGAAAATGAGAAAGTTTAATGGTTTTTTTTGTTCAAAAAAATTGTTTAAGGACTTAACCATTCAAAATTGAATAGTTTGTTGGGTTTTTTTTGAACTTTTTCTTTTATTTTATTTCAATCAAATGTTTGGGTTTGGAAAGTCGTTTAAATTTGAAATTCTAGAATGTTATTGAAATCTTACAAACATGAGATTTAGAAACCTCGCATGAAGGTTGTTGATATTTTACAGGATTTATAGTAATTCTATAATAATATTTTAAAATATGTAAAAAAACATCTTTTTTACAATAATCATTCTAATACACATTAATTAAAACTTTTATTAATAATTTTTTTATTATTTTTATAAAATAATTAAAATGCTATTTAATTTTATTACAAATCCTACTAACCAAACATAACAATGATTCTCCACAATTCCACATCCAAATCTTTAAAATTCAAATATTTTCATGAAATCCAAATTACGCAAAAATTCTATCAAACCAAATGTCCTCTAAAAACAAAGTACGATCCCCGATAACAATATATACCCTCTTAACTTAAATTTCTAGCTCGATCAGCCAATGCTAGGTTTAGTATCTGATGTTACTCATTAGAAATGTGACACACATGAAATCAAAAGCAAAAATGTGGATATATTGTTAATAGAAACTTGGTGTACCACATATCAAAGTTGCAGAATCAAAATATATAATTAAGACTAAGTAAGGTCAAAATATATGCAACAAAAATCAACTCATTCATGCACATAGATTGAATTACCAAAAAGGACGTTGGTTGGGCTTTCCTTGTATAACAACTTTCTCCATGCAGTATCCTTGATCCTTACATAAACCAACCAAGTATAGAGTTGCACACATTTTCCAGTTCTTTCTTCTTCTCCATTATCACATCCATATCTGCAAGCTTATTTATCTCAACCCACTGCATTGCCTCCTCAACCACCTCATCCATCTTCTTCAAATCTTCCAAACTTACCCTTTTCCTGATGTTGGCATCTTTTGATTTTGTTTTCATTCCATAAACGTAATCCTCCAGTGCAATATAAGCCTCCACCTTCTTTTTGAACTCTTGATCCTCATATTTGTATCTCTCGGCATCTTCCAACATCTTCTCAATTTCTTCCTTGCTAAGTCTTCCCTTATCATTTGTGATCGTAATGCCATTGTGCTCACCGGTTATCGGTTCCTTGGCAGACACTTCTAGAATTCCATTGGCATCAATGCTGAAACGAACTTTTGCTTTTGTAACACCCCTAGGGGCAAGAGGAGGTTGGTAAGTCTAAATTCACCTAGAAAAAAGTTGTGTTTTGCTCGACTTCTCTCACCTTGATAAACCTTAAACCGCATGCGAGATTGGTTGTCAGCAACGGTATAACACTCCTGCTCTCTCATAACAGGTATGGGTGTGTTTCTAGGGATCACAACACTCATTAATTTACCCTGAGAGTGCAGACCAAGTGAAAGAGGAGTGACATCCAATAACGTCAAATCTTTAACTATTTGATTACCATGACCACTTATGTTTGCAGCCAAAACTGCTGCACCATAAGCAACAGCCTCATCAGGATTGATCTTCTTGCAAAGGTCCTTGCCATCAAAGAAATCCTGCAACATTTGTTGGACCTTTGGAATCCGTGTTGACCCACCAATGAGAACCACCTCATCCACCATATTCTTCTCCCATTTGGCATCATCCAAACACCTCGACACATTTTCCATGCACTTGTTAAAAAAATCCATATTTAGCTCCTCAAATTTTGCCCTAGTTATTTTTGATGAAAAATCAATCCCTTCATACAAGCTGTCAATATCTATAGACGTCTGAGTAGTTGACGAGAGAATCCTCTTTGCTCTCTCGGAAGCAGCCCTCAACCTCCCCATTGCTTTCCCATTCATACTAATATCTTTCTTATGTTTCCTATTGAATTCAACCACAAAGTATTCCACCATTTGATTATCAAAATCCTCACCACCCAAATGAGTGTCACCTCCAACAGCCTTAACCTCAAAGGTCCCATTTTTTATGGTTAGAAGAGAGACGTCAAAGGTACCACCACCCAAATCAAAGATAAGCACATTCACATTATCAATGAAGCTAGCCTTTTGGTATAGTCCATAAGCAATTGCAGCCGCTGTAGGTTCACTTACCAAACGCATAACATCCAGACCAGCAACAGTAGCTGCATCCTTTGTTGCTTGACGTTGTGAATAATCAAAATAAGCAGGAACCGTGATCACTGCAGCTTTCACATCGGTATTAAGGTATGCATTAGCCACCTCTTTCATCTTGGAAAGAACCATTGAAGATATCTCTTCAGCAGAAAACAGCTTCTCGACCCCCTTGTATATGACTTCAATCATAGGCTTTCCCCTTTTCCCTTCAGTAACTTTGAAAGGCCAAACTTTCATGTCACCCTGCACCGTTGCATCACCGTAGCTCCTTCCAATCAGTCGCTTAGCATCTGCAAGATTCAAATCAACATCATTCAAGTTGACTTTAGATACAATTAAAAGGATATTAATTAAATTCAATATTGAAGATAAATTAAGCTTGAAATGCCAACAGACCATAAAAATCAAACCCAACCTGCAAGAACCGACACAAACCCACTACAGAAGATGACCATATATATTTCTTTATATTAACCGATTGCCCTTCACCACCACTAGAATAGAATTGGGTTTGTAGGACAACAATAATGTCAAAACCACCTTAACAGACTAGTTTATATGCTTTAAATTATAAAGTCAAACAATAAGGAGATCTATTTATCGATGTTATAATAAGTTTATATAACGTTTTTAAACACTATAACTCGTTTTTAAGGAAACTTTTAATGTAAAAACATCAAAATAGCAAGTGTACATAAGACAATATCAGAGAAATGTCTTATAAAATCAACTTTACTATATTAAGTGTCTTAACAAAATAACCTTTGTATAAACTTAATTTTGTTGTAAATTGTAATAACTAACCTAGCAACCGAACCAAACAAAATGGCCACTTCCTGTTGTTTCGATGCAACCCAGCTTGTAAAAAGTGCGATAAAGATTGGAATATTGTAAATTAAGAGTTAACTATAGAGTCGCAAACCGACAGATGTTTTATTACTCGATCCAAAATATTTCATGTATTTCTAAATGATTTATACTTGACCATCTCAACTGAAATGTATTTGTGTTTCATACAGCAATTAAACAAAAAAATATATGTTTTTTTTTGAGAAGAGGTATCCCAGACCACATTTGGCCCAGACTAATCCTCGGCAATTTTGGGCCGAAACCCGACTGCTAAAGCATTCAGCCCGGAGTCGAAGCCCCCGTACCTCCAGAATGCGTCCCCCAAGGCTCGAACTCAGGTTCACCACTATGTAGTGCCCAAGACTTACCACTAGACGATAAATATATATATATATATATATATATATGTTTTAGACGATAAAGAAACAATTTTACACACCAGAAACTCTAGCTACATTTAGAAAGAATATTATACCGAAAACCGTGTTGGTAGGATTCAGTGCGACTTGGTTTTTGGCTGCATCGCCGATCAAACGCTCTTCATCAGTGAAAGCTACACAAGAAGGCGTCGTTCTGTTTCCTTGTTCATTGGCGATGATCTCGACTCGTTCGTGTTGCCAAACAGCTACGCATGAGTATGTCGTACCAAGGTCGATTCCGATCGCCGGTGCATCACGCCTTCCAGCCATATATATGATCGATGGAGAGTAATTTCACCAGAAAAACTAACTGTTGTAATGTTAATCCCCAGAAATAAGCTGCGAAACATACGTTAAAACTACTGCATGAAGTTAAGATGAGGTCTACAACGAAGTGTTTGCAATTAATATGCTAATATTCATTAAAAGAAACCGTTCAAATTCTCGGACGATTGAGACTCTCAAGAATTGATTAGGCTTTGTGTTGCGTGGGAAAAGTTCAATTTCAAATCACAAGATTTCAAATTTCAATTCTATAGAAGTACCTATATCGATCTATATTTAGGGGTGAGCATTGGACCCGAACCGGCCCGAACCCGGTTTGGAACCGGAACCGGAAACGGCCGATTCTTAGGACCGAAAACCGGACTGTATAGATAATACCGGTTCCGGTTTCGGTCCCGGTTTTCCGGTCAAAAACCCGGTTGGAACCGTGTAAATAAATTATATAGTGTGATAATTTCTTGATGAATGAAAAAACATATTATATTATCTCATATTATTATTTTACTTGTTAAATGTACAACTAACCGACAACAATGAAATATAAAAC
This sequence comes from Centaurea solstitialis, assembly GCA_030169165.1. Classification (NCBI taxonomy): domain Eukaryota; kingdom Viridiplantae; phylum Streptophyta; class Magnoliopsida; order Asterales; family Asteraceae; genus Centaurea; species Centaurea solstitialis. Next base: position 60,853,943 of record CM058044.1, on the reverse strand, counting down.
ATATATAATATATATGTAAGACATTTACACGAGAACAATAACTATTTATATAGTTATTATCGTGATGGTCAATGGTTTTTTATGGCCGTTTTTTGATGGATTTTTTAATGGTCAATGTTTTTTAAATGTCTCTTGTCGGACTTATTGAATATTATAGTTAGAATTAGATTTTTTTTATTATAATGAGTATATTAAATGTCTCGTAAACATCCGGTCCGATCCCGGTTTTTTACCGGCATATTTGGCATCGAACTCGGTTTGGAACCGGAAATGGCCGATTTTTAGGACCGAAAACCGGACCGCATAGGTAATACCGGTTCCGGTTCGGGCCGGTTTTTCGGGCCTAATGCTCACCCCTACTATATTATAAAGCAATTAGAGAAACTTAAAACATATTTCAATGCATAAATTAAGTACTATATATTTTTTAATGCATCTAAGGCTATGTTTGGTAAACTAGCTGATAAGCTAGCTGGTGACTGATAAGCTAGCTTATGAACAAATTATGTTTGATAAAAGCTAGCTTATAAGTATGTAAAATGACCAAAAAGGACATCTTTAATAAATAATCAATTACAACTATTTTATAATATAATTAAGTTTTTTGTTTGATTTTGAGAGATTTTTTTTCCCCAATTTTTGGAGATCTTTTTCGATTTTTGGTTGACTTCGATGAACTTTTATGATTTTTTTTGTTGAATCGAGAGAATTTTTCGGGTTTTTGGTTGATTTCGCAAGAATTTTTAGGGTTTTTTGGTTGGTTTCAAGAATTCTTTTTTTGGTTTTTAGGTGCACCTCTAAGAATTTTCGAAAACGATATAGTAGCAAACGATACGGTTGCATCTTCACAAAACTAAAGTTTTTTACTCTTTGTCAGAGAAATAATATAGTGACACGTGCCACCGTGAACCCCATCTGCCTTCCGTCCATGTCTTAAGAGTCGGTAGGACTTGGACTCTTCACTTACTTGAGCATCTGCCACACTCAAGTATTTTACAAATGGTTTAATGCCACTCCATGCGTCTTCTATAGTTATGTCTTTGACTAATAAGATAAGTAAGTGATCGATTGAGTACATATATAAAAACTCTAGTTTACTGATTTAGGCCAGAAAATCTTGAAGATGCCTGCAAATTACTTAACATGTGTACTTTGACTGTGCAATTTTTGCTCTCTGCTATGGTGCACATGCTGTAGCCATTCTCTTAATTCCTTTCTCTATACAAAACTTGTTAAACTCATCTAAGGTTAAAATATCTACCACAATTTGTTCTTAAGCATTTAATAGCAAGACATGTTTCTTTCTCCACATGGATTTTAAATAAATCTTAAAAATGAAAAAGCATCAGATAGAAAATAAACCCAAGTTGTTTTAGTACAATCCTCAATAAAACATATTAAAATGTTCCTTGCATTACATCCCTCCTCATAATTCACCTTCAATGCTTTCTCCACTGATACAAGAATATATGTTCATTATACTGATAGCAAACACAGTATGGAATTAAGCAAATCTGGAAATTGACTTTATTTTATTGAAGCTTCAAACTGGCTTCTATAGAGCCTTACAAAAACTACTGTATTAAAGGAAGAAAAATATAGAAAACTTGAACATATAGAGAAATAACAACTTCCTAAACAATAGGACAAGGAAGACTTATTCAAACTTTGACAACTTAAAAAAACTAGAAAATGGGGAATGTATAACAACAGGAAACTAATCCACCTCCAACAGTTTCAGCCACATTATTTACTTCAGTCTTGCATATCTCAACTCAAACATATTAAACAGAACATATGGTCTGGATTAATGTGAGGATGAAGATGACCATAGCAACAATTACTGTCAATGTTTTCCAGGTGGTAGTTCTATAAAGGTTTCTTAGAAAAATCAATAGGGTAGGCCAACAACGTTTGCGGTAGGTTTCAAAGTCCTTCACTTGACTGGAGTAATGGAAATGACCAAGGACGACACCGTTGCAAATATTGTTGAAGATGGTTGTGACTTCTTCACAGGAACCCAGATGATGTTGGAGGACTTTTGATCTCACTAGCAATGAAACATCATCTTTAGTTTCAATGAGCTTGTCCATGAGAAATGCAAATGATGTAACATAATGTTCAGTTTGTGGGAGGCAACACTGCTCATAGGCGATGAGATTCCTCAGGTACGACACAGTGAAGTATTTGATGCACAAAACTGGAATTCTGAAACTGGCGTCTCTAACAAGATCTGGGGTACCCAGCCAGCCAAAAAGTGTCCCTTCCCAAACAGAAAAAAACGTGGGAAAAAGTGGTGATTTTTTAAATTTCACTTCGAGTGGAAGACTTTTCTTCTTATTTTTCTTGAATATGACTCCTGCTTCGGCGATTTCAGTGGCAGAAAACGAGATGGTTGGAATTTCACCCGAGCTTTTATTGCTGGGACTGTAGAAGCTTTGAAGAAGCCCAAGGATATGAAAGTGTTTTACTTCTTCATGTTCTGGTTCTTCATGTTCTTCATGTTCTGGTTCTTCATGTTGTTCATGTTCTGGTTCTTCATGTTGTTCATGTTCTGGTTCATCATGTTCTGCTTCTTCTTCATCCACTAGGGGATTGTGTAAGATATCCATATCCTTGAAGAAATTCAAGACAAGCTCAATTAATGAAAGACATGGGTCGATCTTTTTCAGAGTGAGATTGAACAATACTTTAAGGATAGGAAAAGGTATTTGATTCTCTAGTAGCAGCAAGTCAGATTTAACTTCTTGTAACAAAAGCTTGTTAAAAAAAATTGAACCTCTTTCTGGATTTTCGCTTAAGGCTTCATATAGAAGTTCAAGTATGAAACAACCATCAATAACCATCATTTTAGCAAACTCGTAATTTCCATAGTTCTTGAAACTTGGTGCATAGCAAGCTCTTGCATTTGTAAGCTCTTCACGTTTCTTCATTGCTTCTACACATTCTTGAGTCATTATCTCTTCTACAGATTCTTGAGTCATTCCCTCTATATCCTTATCTGGGAGGAAATGTGGGACAATTCGACGAAATAGTTGATGCATGTAAGTCACCTTCTGTGTGTCCATTGCTCTTAGACGTGGGTCCTTTTTGTGAAGAGGACCAATTGAGAAGATTTTAGGTGTATAAGCAGTTGGATGGAGATGTCGAAGTGTATGAGGTACCCTACAAATTGTATGAGGTACCATACAAATTGATACATCGGACGGCTTGGAATTATTCTGTCTTGGTGGTTCATCTTCTAACCACTTCATGCGAAGCTTTGCTTTGAGTGTATCTTTAACTGTTGCCATAGCAAGGATTCAGCAACTTGTGTGTAATTTCTGAATGCAGACTCCCGTCAGATCTATATACAGGACAAGTCACCAAAAAAACTAGTTAGACATCAATCGTTTGTAAGAAAGAATAACAAAAATTATCAAGGCTTAAGTTTGGGAAAAACCTCTGAAATGCAAGAAGCACGTTCAATATTAAATCAAAAACACCCTTTAAACAAAAATGACAATAAAACACTAGCTAACTGTCGGTTTGTAGTTTAGTATTCGATGCATGTACTCTTTAAATAGAATTACATATATGCACTGAATATAAGGATTCAATGCTGATTTAATTGGAGTAGGGTACGCTAAATTACTATGTACACCCAAGACATTAATCATTGGTGGTACCCTTTGGCTTTTAATATATAATCAGGGCCGTTCCTAGAGTTTCGGATGCCCTGTGTGAAAATGCAAAATTATGCCCCTATGTCTATCTTTTGAGCAAATGAAATGACGAACGATACGATTTTTTAAAGGGTTTGGAACCTAGCCAAGCTACGTGGTTCATCCTACGTCGATTTTTATTAACTAAACAAAGAGTAGAAAATGGAGCATAAGAACCAAAACCCCAAATTACAATATATAAATCTAAGTCACCTAAAATAAAAGAATAAAAAACAAGAAAAACTATAATTAGTTTTAACTAAAATGGTAAACAATTATATTAAAAATGTCATGACTAATAAAAACAGTAAGGCCACAGAAATAGATTAAAAAACAGAGTGCAATGGTGGAAAAAACAACAAATGACTACATCCAAAATTCCTAAGCATAGACTACAAAACAATTTTATTGATGTTGTGATGCAAATATGCAATCTGTCAATTTCTCAAATCCTTTAATTGATGCAAAAGCAAATAACATAGATAAAATAATGAAGAATTGTTAGGACCAAATTGTCCTAATTAGTGAAAGTTTTATAAAGTAAGCTTTGAGTAGGTTTAATTAGTGTTTAACTAGTTAGTTTAGCTATTGGGCTTGGGCTTGGGCTTTTATATTTAGGCCCCATATATAAAGGGGTTAGGGTTGAGAGAAAGGTGGAGAAGGCATTTCCAATGAGAGTCTAGCAAAGTGAGTTGGTGTGTGTGTTCTTGTAATGCTCTTGAGATCTCATAATAAACACAAGAACTTTTCTTCTCATCTTTTTGATTTCTCTATCATTCCTCTTCTTGTTTGATTATTTGGGACCAACATATATATATATATATATATATAGAGAGAGAGAGAGAGAGAGGGGAAAGTTCAAATGTGAACCACTTTTTGGTTGTGAACGTGGGAACAGCCGAGAGTGCGACATGTGACGGAGACTAGTCAATAAAGGCAGCTTTGAGTGTGGTCCCCCCTTTATTAATTCAATGCCCTCCCATGAATCGCGGCTTAGTCATCCGCCGTGTACCTGATGTGGCCCCTAGTCATCTGCCACGTGTCGCGCTTTCGGCTGTACTCACTTTCACAACCAAAAAGTGGTTTACATTTGAACCCACCCCTATATAGAGGAATAATCAAATGAAACCATTTTATTAGTGAAAACTTGAGGACTATTCATATGGTGAATATGAATATTTGAATATTCCTACAATTTTTTTACCAAATGACGATCATATGCTTTATACCCATTTTCAGATCAAATGCTTAGATTGGTTCTCAAGTTTTCACTAATTATTTGGTTTTCTCTATAAGACATCTATATATATATTATAAATGGATTTTTAGGGAAAAAAATTGGTCATATTTTTGGATTTTGTATGGAGTGTTTATGCAATAGGCTTACAATTTTATTAAAAAACGATCAGCAAACCGTTGGTAGTACGTATTAGCCTTCGGTACCGTAAATAGTTGAAAAGTCGTCAGTAGTTGGAACCATTGGAAAGCCATCAAATAAATATTGTCAATAAACCGTCGTTAGCTTTTACAGATCAACGGTCGTTTCTTGTAAAAGAAAACGTCGATAAAGGCTGCTTTTGCCGGTTACCGACTGTCACTGTCATCGGTAATACCCTTAAATTTAGTAACGTATATACGGCAAAAAAAAAACTCATACGTTATTCGCCTTTTGGTGAATTTTCAGCATTTGACCTTTAAAAAGATTGGTATATCGGATACTACTAGGCCACTATTGGTGATTGTTCGAATCTTCATATATGGGGAAGTTAAATGAAGAGTAAATTACATATTTGGTCCTTGTGGTTTACATTTAATTTCACTATCGGTCCCTATTTTAAAATAATTATGGATTTGATCCTATGGTTTACATTAGATTGCGCTATTGGTCTCTTAACCGTAGCTCCATGTGAAATCAATGTGTTAAGCATAGGGACCATTAGTGCAATATAGTGTAAACTATAGGGACCAACAATGTAATATAATGTAAACCACAAGGACCAACAACGCAATATAATGTAAACCACAGGAACCAAATTTATAATTATTTTAAAATAAAGACCAATAGTGCAATTGAGTGTAAACCACAGGGACCAAATATGTAATTTACTCTTAAATGAATTATTTGGTTTTGTCAAACAATAATGTAGATCGACACGTGTAATATATATAGTAAAGCTGGATGCTGTTACCAAACCATTTAAAAAGGGAGTTGATCCCTACACAAAAGATTTTATCCATATACAACATTTTTATTAAAATAGACAAATTTACCCTTTCTCTTTTTAGTCCATTTTTCAAAATTTTTTAAAAACAGCAACTCACACTTTTATTACCAAAAACAATACCTACAAAAATCCAAGGCATACAGGGAAGAAGACCCAAAACCCAGCCTATGACCATGAATGATGAACCCACGCATAGAAAGGTTACTTCGAGATAACCAAAAGCACAAAACAAAACCTACATCATCCTCAATTAACCCTTTCTAGTTTATAATTATTTTTTTCAAGCCCTACATTATGCTCAATTTTTATGTTTCCGATGGCGAGAATCTCCGGCGCCGGTGAAGCTCCGAGGATTAGAGTTGGAACACCGGAGATGCGGATTATGGCGGGTTTTCCGGCAGGTCGGGTTAAGAGCTTTGTAGGCGAGAGTATGGATTAGGTGAGCGAATTTGGAGTACGGAGGTTACTCTCTCTCTCTCTCTCTCTCTCTCTCTCTCTTTTCTCTCTCTCTCTCTCAAGCTCACGCGTACATCACCTGCTGCCGGAGCTCGAAGGTGTTGCTACCGGAAATCACCTGTTGCTGTTGTTGTTCATGCCGGTGTTACTAGGAGCTTGCCTGTGTTACTCTCTCTTTCTCTGTCTTATGTCGCTGCTGTTCGCCGAAGAGCTGTGGTGCTGCCGGAGATCACCTGCTGTTCGCCGGCGAGGTTGATGTGTTGGTCGCCGGAGATGACCTTTGTGTTACTCTCTGTCTCTCTCTCTCCCTCGTTTATCTTCTTGTGAAATGGGGAAATTGGTACATTGAAATGGTTAATTAAAAAGTGGAATAAAAAAGGAAAGGGTAAATTTGTCTATTTAGATAAAATTGTTGTGCATGGTTAAAATCTGTTGTGTAGGGATCAGCTCCCATTTAAAAATGTTTATTCCAACAGAGTAAAAATTGTAATTCTATATTAGTGACGGGTCATTACTCATTAGGCCATCCACTGTGGGGTGTTTAAACACCTCGGCAAGGAGTGTTTGCCGTCGGCAAACCCGATGAACACCGCCGTGTGTTCTCGGGTAGCCTTCGGCAAAGAAAGGCTTCGGGTTTCCCTTGCCGTTGAGCAACGGCTCTAAATGGCTATTTTTTTTTTTATTTTTTTTTTAATTTTTTTTTTCAATTTCATATATATATATATAACACCTAAATTCTTTCTCAATCACTTCTTTCTCAATCTCTCTCTCAATACTTCTTTCTCAATCTTTCTTCCTTTCAATCTTTCTTTCTCAACATTTCTTCAAAAAATGTCTTCATCGTCATCATCATCCGCATCATCTTCGTCGATTTACCACCCGGATTACGATTACGACGTTGACGACATGTTCGACGTCAACGAATTGGCGGCCGAAGAAGCCATAAACGAAGCGGTTAAAGTAATTCTCGAGGAGGAAGCAACTTCGAGTCGGCAAACGAGGAGGCCGCCAAAAAATCGAGATCGTGTTACGGCACACGAGAAACTTGTTAGGGACTACTTTTCAGATAATCCGGTGTACGATGATAGAGATTTCGAACGGCGGTTTCGTATGACCCGACGACTATTCCGTAGGATAGTTGCGGATCTTGAGAGGGAGTACGAATTTTTTAAGTGGAGTGAAGATGCAAGAGGAGTTAAGGGGTTTTCTCCGCTTCAAAAATGTACTTCTGCTATCCGACAATTGGCGTACGGTATTGCCGCCGATTCCACGGACGAGTACTTGCAAATGTCCGAAACGACATCAAGGGAATGTTTCACCAATTTTTGTCAAGGTATTATACATCTTTATATGCGAAAATATTTACGAAAGCCTACCGCAAATGATGTTCAGTCGTTGTTCGCATTGCATGAGCAACAACACGGCCTCCCCGGCATGCTTGGTAGCATAGATTGTATGCATTGGGATTGGAAAAATTGTCCCGTAGCATGGAGGGGTCAATACCATAGAGGTGATCATGAGGGACCGACAACTGTTCTAGAGGCGGTAGCATCGTACGATGGTTGGTTTTGGCACGCATATTACGGAACCCCGGGTGCCACAAACGACATAGTTGTTGTAAACCAATCACCGGTATTCAACGATTTGTTCGAAGGCAAAGCACCCGATAGCTCGTTTTCTGTGAATGGCACACAATACAAACACGGATACTATCTTGCGGACGGGATTTATCCGAAGTGGACCACTTTTGTCAAAGCATATAGGTTTCCAGATGACGCCAAACGGATAGCGTTTTCGGAGCGTCAAGAATCGGCTAGGAAGGATATCGAACGTGCATTCGCGTTACTTCAAGGAAAATGGCACATTGTTAAGTATCCGGCACGAGCGTGGTCAAAAGCAAAATTAAGGTATACAATGTACACGTGCATAATATTGCACAACATGATTCGTGAAGACGAAGGCTTTTCAAATTATCCTTTTGATGAAAGCGAGGTGCCCGTTGATGAAGTAGATATATCCGAACAACAACGAGCGCAAAACGTCAACGAAGTCAAAAATAGTGAAAGACACCTCAACCTTCGAGCCGATTTAACGGAACACTTTTGGGCATCCCGAAATTAATTTTAATTTTAATATTATTGTAACGTTAGTATTTAGTTTAATTTTAATAATCATTTTAATTTTAATTTTAATTTTTAGTATTATTTTTAATGTTATTAATATTATTTTTAATGTTATTAATATTATTTTTAAAATTAATTAAATTGATGTAGTTTAAACAGTGGGTCGACAGTGGATGAATTGGGTAGTTTTGGGTAAGATAGTGGAAAGCTGATGTGGCGCTGATGTGGCAGTTTAAACAATTGGGTTGCAGTGGCACGACAGCGGATGGCCTTACGATACAAAATAGAGATAATTTTCCACAACATTAATATGAAAACGCCTACCAAATGTAAAAATATAACTACTTTCTTATACAGGCCCGACCCTAAGTCCGTGCAGCCCGTGCGATCGCACATGGCATCAAAGCCCAATGGACATCAAATTTCTATATAGTGTTATTAGTATAGCTGTACAGGTAATTAATTTTAATAGTTTATGAGTTGGGCTCTATAAAATTTCCATGTATGGTATTATATTACACAATTTTGATTTAGTGGTATTCTTGTTGGTCCCAAATAATCAAACAAAGAGAAGATTCAACAAGAAATAAATAAGATGAAGATCAAAAGTCTTGCATTTTATTAGGAGAGCTCTCAAAATACAAGAAAACACACACAAACACCTACTAGATGACTCTCATTGAAATGATTCTCACACCTTTCTCTCAACCCTAAACCCCTTTATATATGGGGCCTAAATATAAAAGCCCAAGCCCAAGCCCAAGCCCAAGCCCAATAGCTAAACTAACTAGTTAAACACTAATTAAACCTACTCAAAGCTTACTTTATAAAACTTTCACTAATTAGGACAATTTGGTCCTAACAATATATATATATATATATATATATATATATATAGAGAGAGAGAGAGAGAGAGAGAGAGAGAGAAAGAGACGTTCAAGAGAAAACCTCAAATAAACGGAAAACTGAATAATGTAGGCCTCAATCTGGATCAAAATCTAGAGAATATATAAATCTGTTTTGGAAGAACATCCTAAGTGGACCGCGGATAAAAAGGAAGTAGACTGCTATGTTGAAAAACGAGGGGTGGGACTTGAGCCGGTAATCATTAATTCTTGGTCTCGTCAGAAACTGGACTACTTCATTGATAGGTGGGAAAGAGTTTTCGGGAAGGAGCTTGATGGCAAACTTCGTGGTTTTACACTCCCGGACAGGATTGATGTTGGGGATGATGATGATGACGTTACGTCCGATGATGATGTTTTATCTGACCATGATACTCTCATGGACACTAGACCAAAGAAAGTTTCATGGTCTGACAGGCAGGTGTCTACAAAGATGGAGCAGGACATGCAGTGATGTTCCGTTAGAGAGAGATTTAGTGTTGTCTTTCTTTAGTTTCTTGGGTTCGGGTTTTTTCTTTTGTTAGTATCTTTTGATGCTTTTGGTGTGCGGCTTTGTGTCCCTTGGTTGTGGGGTACTTAGTCTGCTTTTTGTATTAGTACTTTTATTTTTATTTTTATAAAATTGCCAGGATCTTTCCTTTCAAAAAAAAAAAAAAAAAACTTGTTATTGGTAATTAAGTTGGTCATTTTATTCGTTTTACCGTGTCCTATTTTCTTTTATCAAAAGTTGAACAATTATTCTCTCCACTTCTATTTTATCATGTTCCGACAGCGAACTTACCCTTCTAAATTATTGCTAAATTTATGTTTCAACCACAACAATTAATGATGGGGTTTTCTGTGGTTCCGCGTCATATTTTCGTAATATCTCCCATCTTCTCATTGCCAGATCAGTATGTTTCAAAGCATTAATGACGTCAATTTTGTGTTTTTTGAACAAATTTAATGACGTTAACATACTTGACGTCAGGAGGGAGATGGATACTGATATTTGAATAGAAAAATGATTGGTGTACATATGCAACAAATACTTGTATGTGAAATGAAATATTTTATGTAACAGTTTGCTTTAGTTAATATATTTTTAATTCATTAAATAAAAAATTGCAACAATAGAAATAAGAAGGCATTGTTTGGTAAAAATAAGCTTATAAATTAATTTATAAATCAGATACATGTTTGGATAGACCATAAGGTCATGCGCTATACTTGCCATGGAACCCAAACCAACCCAATGTCACATTAGCGTCACATAAAAATTTATTTACCCCATTTTTAGGGTGTCACACAAAGTAACATGTTAGTGACTACTGACTCATATTATGTATGAAATACTATAGGAGTTCTTGGAAAATGTTTGTGGTGAAGTTTTAAATTTCATCCAAATTTTTACCAGCGGAAGCGAGTTATGCTAGTATGTTGATAAATGATTTTCCGACGGAATACAGAGGTATATTCTTCTTTTTGGTAGTGGTGTCCACACACAAGAGGAACTTCATTCGCCAAAATTGAAAACGAAACCAAATGGATGATTACAAACAACAACAATTGCTAATTATGATTGATTAAATACTCAAAGCTATTAAAACCAACTCTCATAACTTCTCTATCAAATTCTTGATTAAAGGGTTGTATTTTATCATAACCAAATATAAATCCCAACTTGATTTGGATGCATAAAGTAAGACTTTTGGATCTTTCACTTGGCATGATTGTACGAAAGTATTACCAAATTTCTGTTTTACCACAACAATGATAGGGGTTTCACATTTTGTTGGGCCACATCACATATTCCTAATATTTCCCGCACTACAACAAAATTTAAGAAACTATCTTATAAATCATTTTTTTACAGGACACTTGTTTTTAAAAGGCTTTATCTTTATATGACACTTTTGAGAAAATGTACAATGACTAATAGATTGTTCTTTTTATTAAAATGTTCAAAAAACTTGTTATGACATCCAATAACGTCTTATAAAATTACTACAACCTTTACACTGCCATATCAGCTTTCTGGCCGGTTTATGATTTATATTATTAAATTATAATAATAAAAATTATAATGGTTAAAAAATATAAACAATAATTAAAAAATACAATAAATAAGTTATAATAATTAAAGAAGTTACAATAATCTACGTGTTCGTCAAATATAAATAAAGTTTAGAAGAGAATTTCAAATAAATTAAGATAAATTATTTTTTAGATAAAAATCATTAATTAATGTATATAACTGGAATTTAATTAGTTTTCAAATTATGTAGTGTAAGTAGGTAAAAGGTTGATGATAAGTTAAACAATGGATTGTTTTATCATTGCCCCTACCGGTTGAGTTATTTTGGGACTGTTCCGGGGCAGCCGCATCGTTCTGTGAAGGAGAACCAGTAGTGTGCAGGGCAGTCGGTGCATCAGCAAGTCGTTTGGCCTTGCTGCCCTCTTCAAGAACGAGTTTGGATCTGGCTGTTTCAAAGGACGGAAACGTGTCAGCCTGCTGTAGGGTGGTTGCAAAATTGTCATACTCAGGACTGAGGCCAGATATCAACTGAAGAACAAGGGTTTGATCGGACACTGTAACATCCACGTTCGACAATTGATCAGAAAGGTGTTTAAGCTCTTGACAGTATGCTGCTGCAGAAGTAAACGATGCTTGCTTTGTGTTGTAAAACTTTTGCTGAAGATGCAAGGCACGTGTAGGTTTGCTATCCAGAAAAAGGCGTTCAAGAGCAGACCACGCCTTGGCAGCCGTGTTGTCAACCTTTAGAATCGTCGTTAACAAATCAGTGGATATAGTACTGTAAATCCACTGTAACACGATGGCATCAAGGCGCTTCCATTCTTCATCATGTTCTGAGGGAGCGGTATCATCCGGGATGATGTGATCCAAAACCCTACAAACGGTGCACTGCACTTTAAATAATGCGACCCAAGAGTTGTAGGTGTTGTCATCAATGGTGAGAGTGATAGGGATTTGATTTTTGATGTTGGTGACTGTTGTAGCAGGGTGGAGTGGCTGGGCAATGGGTGGCTGATTTTTATCTCCGCCGGCCATTGAGATCGGAATAAAGGTGAAGGAGAGAAGAGATGATCGGAATTGAGAAGGGGACAGCGATCAGAGAAGATCGCAGATTGCAGAAGAAGACGGCAGCGATGCAAGGCAGATCGCGATTGGAAGATGGCGGAAGGAGGTAGGGCCGGCTAGGTTAATCTGATACCATGATAGAATGTGAATCGTGGGTTTTCCCCTTCTCATTGATTTCACTATATAATAACACAAATTACAATTAGATACCTCTAACTATTTGAAATATGCTAAGTATGGCTGATAATTACATAAGGTATAACATAGTCTAATAGTTTTATTTGGTTAGCTTTTAAATGGCATGGACCGCTACATGGAACAGTTTGCCATGTCATCACTTTCCCAATGGTTAAAATTCTCAAAGAAGTAGTTCATGACATGTGATGCGGCCTTATAAACCTCCCACTGCAGATGCTTTAAAATATTTTATATTTTGATCCTATAAATTAAATCCTAAAAAATGAACTATTAGGATGCTTTACTTTTTCAGTATCCAATAAACTCAATTTGTTACACTGTCATGACAATGGTTCCAAATCGTTAATGACATTAATTAGACATAGGAAATGGATATTGATGTTTTGTATAGAAAAATAATTGATGTTGAGTATAAGCAAGAAACTAATACTTGTAAGTTGTAAGGTGAAGTGACTCTATCATTACATATTGTAAAATTAAAAAATCCCTCTGAAATGAAATATTTTATTTAACAACACCTTAATTAATTTTTTCATTCATTAAATAAGAAAAACAAAATAGAAAAAGTCAATGCCTTAAAGTTATGCCTCTCTTAAAATCATAAGTCTTTTCTTTTTCGTTTTTAACCCACGGCCATAAGATTGAAGTGTTACACAAAAAACAAAGACTACCTAGAGAACAAATTAAGTTCTTCATAGATGGAGGTAATCTGACCAATTCTACCTAGCTGCTGTTTCTTATTCCCTATTGTTCTAATTTCTAAAGGCTTTCTTTATCTCAGAATCCGAAAAGGCCAACTATATGTACTCTCTAACCTAATGATGGCGAATATACTTGATCATCGAGGTCCGGCAGATATCATCTACAACAAGATTCAAATTCTTGTTGTTGAAGAGAAAGAAAGACGAAAGCATGCCCATCAATTTTCTCCATCCATTTTCAGAGTTCCGAAAACCCTTCGTGATGTCAGGGAAAAATCTTATAGCCCTCGTATCGTCTCAATTGGACCTTTCCACAGAGAAGATGAAAATACGAAGGAAGTTGAAGTTCACAAAGTGACGTACCTGCTTGATCTTTTTCGTCGTTTAAAATCCCCACGGGATCAAACAATGAAAGCATGCGTCAACACAGTGCTCGCTCAAATAGACCGAATCAAGGCATGTTACGAAGGGGAGATGAAGGCCTATGACAACCATGAACTTGCAAAAATGATGGTTATCGATGCTTGTTTCATTCTAGAACTCGTTTGTAAGTCAAAAGTGAACGAGTATCATGAGGGTCATTCATTTTTTGACAACAACTTGCTCACCCTTTATGTTAAGCACGATTTAGTCCTGCTAGAAAACCAAATCCCTTTCTTTGTTCTTGAAAGCATATTTGAGTGTACAATTAGGAAATTTAGACCCACTTCTTCTCTAACCGAGCTTATCTTGTCGTTTTTAGAAGATATTAACCCTTTCCAAAGCGGCCTTGTGCTCAAGACTGAAGGAGTTCATACGAGTTATGATCATATCCTCGGACTTCTTCAGAAATGTTACCATCCTTCAAATGCTATACAATCAGAGATTTCAGAAATATCAAAGTCAGCGGAAAAGTTCTCAAATGCTATATCGTACTCGGTCGCAGAACTGTGTAGGGCGGGGGTGAAGTTTAAGCCTTATGAAGGTGAAAATTGGCTACTGGCCATGGAATTCAAATCCTCTAGGGTTCCATGCCTTTTCTGGTCTTGGGGTAAGCCTACTTTCAGAATGCCTCACCTTCGAATTGAAGATTATACTGAATCCGTTTTAAGAAACCTAATTGCATATGAGCAGTGCTCTCCTACGATTCCTAATTACATCACATCATATGCTTTTGCCATGGAAAGGATATTAGATACTAAAGAGGATGTTTCAATGGTGATAGAATCAGGAGTACTTGTAAACAACTTGGGTTCTAGTGGACAAGCTTCAAAAATGATTAACAGTATATGCAAAGAAGTTACGGTTATAGACTTTGCTTACGCTAAACAATGGGGACAATTGAAAGACTATTACCATGGCTATTGGCCTAAAAATATTGCATGGTTGAGACGTACATATTTCAGTACTCCTTGGAGCTTCATAGCACTACTTGCTGCTTTCTTCCTCTTTGGTCTAACTGTGGCTCAAACCTACTACACAATCCGCCCGCCATGATAACATTTTGCGACAATTGTGGATGCTACCGTTAGATCATATTGGCTATTTGTGTTTTCATCTTGTATATACTATTTTATTTCCTTGTACATGGTTTCTTAACTCTTTCATACGATAAAATCATTCCGTACGTGTATGTACTATTTGTTCTTGTACCAAATTGTTCCTTGTATGTACTATTTTTTTTCTTGTACATGTTTTCTTATCTCTTTTTTAAATAAATCATTCATTGCTGCAATAGAATAACACAGCATACCAAGTTGAAATTGCTAATGTTACTCGGAAATCTAACAAGATTATAGAAACATAATTTACCCCATTAAACAACAATTGGGTAAGATTGTAGAATCTTATATACCCGGTTGTTTTAAGGTAACCCGTAAGATTACAAAGGGGCATGCTTTAGCTCTGATCTTGCCGGGGATTAATCGGGCCATAGGCTCGGATACCCTTAAAAAAAATACGATAGCAAAAAAATTGAGAGAACAAGGAGCTGAAATTTAACATATGAAAACAGAGTAAATCTAGTTAAACTACAAAAAGCAAACCAACCAGCACCTTGCAACTAACTAACAACCCACAAACTATCTGCAAATGTAGATTACACTAAAATACCCTCCATTTGTCAAGACCCTAAATGACAATACTCGGAAAATGTCTTATAAAAAGCAAGGGTCCAATTGAAAGTTATGCTCATAGGACATATCTTAAAGGTGTTCTATAAAATAACTCATAGGATTATTTATTTAAAAAATATGGTATGCACTGCTTTATGATTACTATAAGCTATTTATTTTGACTCTTGTCCAACTGAAAAGCGATTTCCTTGTCTAAACAAGTTAGCGTGTACAAGTATCGATGTTGGCAGGGGATGACGGGGTTGGCTTGTATACTTTGTTGATTTTGTTTTTCATAGGCTGGCACCTTTTTTGGGTAGGTGCTAGAAGACTTGAATATAGCGAGGACCAAGAGTCTTATCGGATAAGTGTGTCACTTGTCGAGAAGATTGTAGCATACGATAGCGTTTTGGTGGACTAAGGGGCCGTTTACTTGAACACTTACCTGGTAAGTGCTTACCGGTGAAATTGAACACTATCACCTACCATATGGTACAACATTTTAGTCTCTTAAAATGGTATCGTATGCAACAATTTATCCGGTAAGCTCTTACCGGGTAAGAGTTGTGGATCTCACTTACCCGGGTAAGACTTTCGGTCCATGCTATCGCTCTTACCGGGTAAGATTGTAGTCATGTTCATGTTCTCCCGTAAGGTAAATTAACCTAGTAAGTACTTACCGGGTAAGCATCAAGTAAACGGGGCCTAAATCTTACCTGGTAAGTAAGTGATACCGTTGAGTTTACTGATAAGCACTTACCCGGGTAAGCGTTTGGTAAACGACCCTTTAGTGTCTTTTGATGTTTAAAAAAGTGTGTTGGGATTAAAATGCAGATGTTGAGTCTATCACTTGATGCATCCATCTTTGGGGTGATAAAGGAAAAACAAGCACAAGACTTTGATTCCTATCATATATGCATGTGCAGGAATAGTGGCAACAATGCCATCCATCAAGGACTAATTTTTGCTTTCACTAGGAAAACATGCTTATCATATGTATTGATTGATATTGGGGCATGCTAACGGAAATGAGTTCATTGAATATTGGTTCAGCTATTTGAAGTGAAGGTTAGGTTCATTTAAATCTTAGCTTTTATAAACTGCACAACACTCGTCTATTGTATAATCTGGTGCTTATCGCATAACATTTTCAAATCTTCGGATTCAAAATTAGATTCATCGTGTGATATTATGCTGGTACACTACAAGCAAAAAGGCTTTATGTGACGACAAAAGTCCTCGCTGAAACCATTTTTTCTTGTAGTGCATTCACAATGCATGTAAAATATTTAATAAATTTATGTTTTATCTAACGAAAAATTGAATTGATTTTTATCATTGGTTACAAGAAAATTTTAAATCCGTGCATTGCACGGGTAGACCGCTAGTATATAATATATAGAAGCATATTCTGGAGTAGACTCTTGGTTTACAGTAGTTGCAATGTCTCTTTCATTTCTTTTTCTATTCAATTAACAGCATCACTAGCTGACCTCATTCATCCTGTTTCTTACACCCACTTCATTCCAATTCTTTAATTATAACCATCCAATTTGCATTTCCTATTAAACTGAATTCTTCATCTGTTTATAAATCATGAATGAACTTTATTACATCCCATCCATGGAACAATTCATAATAAAAAAAAACCTTGAAAACCATGAAAGGAAGATTATTATATATTGACACCAAATTTAAATATATAAGACCAAACACTATAGTGGTGGATTTTACAATAGAAAAAAATCACAAAAAATAAAGAGTACAAGGCAAAAGAACAAAGAAAAAATAATTAACTTGACATAGCAAATTGAAGTCTAATGGTAGCACCAAATGAACTCTAAACAAAGATTATATCGGCCGAATAGTGAAGTAGGTTTGAGCCACCGTAAGACCGAAAAGAAGGAATCCAGCAAGTAGGGCTACGAAATTCCATGGACTACTGAAATAAGTACGCCTCAACCACGCAATATTTTTGGGCCAATAGCCGTTGTAATAGTCATCCAGCTGATGCCACTGTTTCGTGTAAGAGAAGTCCTTAACCGTAACCTCTTTGCATATGCTATTAATCATATTCGAAGCTTGTTCGCTAGAACCCAAATTGTTCACAAGTACTTTCGACTCGATTACCTTGAGAACATCCTCTTTAGTATCTAATATCCTCTCCATGGCAAAAGCATACGATGTAACATAATTAGGAACCGAAGAACAACACTGCTCGTATGCAATGAGGTTCCTCAAAACAGCCTCCGTGTAATCTTCGATTTGCAGTAGAGGCATTCTGAAAGTAGGTTTGCCCCATGGCCAGCAAAAGCATTGAACCCTGGATGATTTGAATTCCATGGCTAGTAGCCACTCTGAATCGTTATTAGGCTTAAACTTTACCCCGGCCATGGCCAGTTCTGTGACCGAGTACGATATTGCATTTGAAAATTCTTTAGCCGAAATTGAGGTTGTTTTCGAAATTTCTGATGGCATAGCATGTGCATGTTGATAACACTTCTGCAAAACTCCAAGAATATGATCATGATTTGTACTAGCTTCATCGTAGTCGAGTACTAGCTCTTGCTTGAAGGGGTTCAGGTCTTTTAGAAACAAAAGAACAAGGTTAACAAGAGAGGCTCTAGGTTGCAATTTCCCAATTGTGCACTCGAAGATGTCTTCGAGAACAAAGAAAGGGATTTGGTTTTCGAGTAGAACCAAATCATGCTTAACATAAAGGGTGAGCAAGTTGTTATCAAAATACGAAGGGCTCTCGTATTTCCTACCGTTTGACCTGTAAAGGAGTTCAAGTATGAAGCAACCATCGATAACCATCATTTTTGCAAACTCATCGTCGGGATAGGTCTTCATCTTTCCTTCATAGCATGCCTTGATTCGGTTTATTTTAGGAAGCACCATGTTGACACATGCTTTCATGGTTTGTTCGCGTGGGGATTTTAAACGACGACATAGATCAAGCAGATAAGCCACTTTGTGCCCTTCAACTCCCTTCAAATTTATATCTTCTTCGTGGAAAGGTCCAATCGAGACCACACGAGGGGTATAAGAATTTTTGCTAACCTCTCGAAGGGTTTTCGAAACCCTATAAATGGAAGGTGAATTTTCATGGACATCTCTCCTTTTTTTCTCTTTGTCAACAAGTATTTCGATGGTGTCATAGATTCTATCGGCAGCATCTCCACGACTAGAATCGATGCTTTCCATTCAAAACTTTAGCGTTTCTCTGCAATACTCTCCGAAAACATTAGCCAAAATGTAAGTTCAATTAAACAGTATAGTTACCTCAACTTGAACTGGTTTAGATATTATTGGTTTCTTCTTGGTATTCTCTCTTGTGATGAAATTAAAGAACTTGATGTATTGGCTTATATAGAGTACTTATGAAACAAACAAGCCCATACAAATTAGCAAAATATATATGTTTGACTTTAGACTTTGTTTATTTTCAACAAGTGAAGAAAGCTAACATATATATTTGGTAAACCTGATGAAATTTATAAAGACAAAACTGAAATTGATACAGGTAGGCGCTAGAAATTAAAAAAAATTAATGAAGAAAAGTCTAAGCAGATTGATTCATTGACCATACACTATTATATATTATATATATATATATATTCTTTAGTTATTAGCAAACTAGAAGCAAAACGTCATCAAGCAAAACTTATATATTAATTACTGATAAAAAAGGAAAATCGTTAATCTATTTCCTAGCCAACGTACCCACAGGTCCCACGCCATGAAATTGCGGTAATTGATGTGTATGCACAAAGCCCCACCCCCACTATGCACAAATACCCCTAAAAGGCCGTTATAAGGGCCGTTATGCACATTTCAGTCAAATAACGACATTTTGGGCCGTTATAGCGCCATTATAACGGCGTAACGGTGTGGGTATATGTGCAAAGGGGAGCACCGTTATGGGAATAACGGCAAAGACTCCATGAAATTGACCGAAATAGTCAAATAGCTAATCTTCACACCCCCACTTTACCTTTTTAATAAGATTCCTCAAATAGCCAGTTTTACACAAACGGATTTATGCATTTCCATTACTAATAATATGATTGAAATCTAAAAAATTTAATATCGAGTTACGAGAAGATCATAATAGTATAATTTATAAAATAAAAAAAAATGTGTATATATATAAACAAAAATTCAGTTGCAAACTCAAGTTTCATTGTGAACGTGAAGACAACCGAGAGAACGTCACGTGACATACTCAGTATGAATAACAATGTATTATTTAGACTAAATAATACAACATTCAGTATTACTCAAACTGAATAATATCGAATGCAGTATTATTCAGTTTGTATAATATTAAATGTTGTATTATTCAATCTGAACAATATATGATTATTCATACTGAATATGCCACATGGAGTGATCTCGGTTATCCTCAAGTTCACAATGAAATTTGAATTCGTATATATATATATATATATGTTAATATGATAAGGTAATAAAATGAAAAATCATTGGATATAAAGTAATTAAATAACTAATTATAAGGCACAAAGTCTAAATCAAAATTAAAAACATTTAATTTTTAGGATCCTTAGGTCAAGTGGCACGAACATTTGCATAAACCGCATTTTTTTTGTTTAGGAAAGGTGTCTTATGCAAATCCAGAGGTAAAGTCCATGTAGTTGGGAGTGGAAGGCGGTGGCGGTGGTTGTGGTGGCGATGGTTGTGGTGGCGGTAGTGGAAGGCGGCATATCTGGAGTGGAAGGCGGTGGTTGTGGTGGCGGTGGTGGAAGACGGTGGCTGTGGTGGCCGTGGTGGAAGTCGATGGTTGTGGTGGCCGTGGTGGTTGCAGTGGTGGTGGTGGTGGTGAAGGCGGCTGCGGTTGTGGTGGTGGTGTTGATGAAGATGGTAAGAGAGAGAGAAAAGAGGGAGGAGAGAGAGACATAAAGGGAGGGACTAGGGAGAATAGAGGTGCACCATCCATATTTTTCCAGTTTTCTTAAATTGACTATTTTACCCTTAGTTGAAGTATTCAATGTTGATTTAAGTGGAGTAGGGTACGCTAAATTACGATGTATACCTAAGACATTAATGATTGGTGGTACCCTGTTGCTTTAAATATATGATAGTTATCTGGTTTAATTTGGTATGCATGTTCATATTAATGTTGTGGAAAATTGTCTACATTTTGAAACATAAGTCGTAACAACCGTTCACTACCACTAGTACAAAATTACAGTTTTTACTCGTTGGAATAAACATATTAGATGTGTCTATATTATAGTTTGACAAAACTGTGTAAAGTTGTCCTATACATAGGACAACTGCTAATATTTAAAAAGCTAGTAATGAAAAAAAAAATGATCAAAAAACAACGGAATATAACTTCAATCAATATACACAAATAATTCATTTAACCTCCCCATACATGAATATTCGAACACTTACCAATAATGGCCTAGTATATATCCGATAACCCAATCTTTTTAAAGATCAAATGATGGAAATTCACCAAAGGTGAAGAAAGTAAAAGTTGTTTTTGTTAGAGTCCCACATCGGCTAGACTTGGACTAAAATCTTCACTATATATGTTGGAACCCCCCTTCTCTCCTCAAAGGCTCTTTTGGAGATTAATCTAGGGGTTCACATATACTAACATGGTATCAGAGCCAAGGTCTACCACTCTACGGACTCACATGCCGGCACTCTCGTGACCCTCTCCTGGTCCTCTCGTGACCTTTCTGTTGGAGGGGGCGTGTTAGAGTCCCACATCGGCTAGACTTGGACAAAAATATTCACTATATATGTTGGAACCCCCTTCTCTCCTCAAGGGCTCTTTTGGAGATTAATCTAGGGGTTCCACATATTCTAACAGTTTTTGCCATATATATACATTACTAAAATTAAGGGTATTACCCGACAATCAGTAGACAAAAGCAGACTTTATCGATGTTTTCTTGTACAAGAAACAACCGTTGGTAACAAGTTGATCGGTAAAGCTAACGATGGTTTATAGACAATATTTATTTAATGGTTCCAGCTACTGACGACTTTTCGACTATTTACAGTACCGAAGGCTAATACTAACGGTTTGCTGATCGTATTTTAATAAAATTGTAAGCCAATGGTTTTTACTCATATTTGCTACATTTTAATCTATATATATATACCATAATACTACATAAAAAATCCATGCATAATCCAAAAATAGGACCAAAATTTTACCTAAAAATCCATATATATATATATATAGGGTGGGTTCAAATGTGAACCACTTTTTGGTTGTGAACGTGAGGACAGCCGAGAGCGCGACACGTGGCGGATGACTAGGCGCCACGTTAGATCCACAGCGGATGACTAGACGCGATTCATGGGAGGGCATTGAATTAAAGGGGGGGACCACACTCAAACCCGCCACGTGTCGCGCTCTCGGTTGTCCTCACGTTCACAACCAAAAAGTGGTTCACATTTGAACTTTCCTCTATATATATATATATATGTTAATATGATAAGGTAATAAAATGAAAAATCATTGGATATAAAGTAATTAATTACTAATTATAAGAGCACAAAGTCTAAATCAAAATTAAAAACATTTGATTTTTAAGATCCTTAGGTCAAGTGACACGAACATTTGCATAAACCACGTTTTTTTTTTTTTTGCTTAGGAAAAGGTGTTTTACGCAAATTCAGATGTAAAATCCATCTATTTGGGAAATTGTATTGCAAATGTCCCTATTTTAGTCAATTTCCCTTGACATACCTCTCTCTCTCTTTTCTCGGTCGGCCACACATCTCGTTGCAGTTGTTGGGGTGTACAACACATTTATATCCTATGTCGCTTTTCTTGTAAAGAGTCTAATTTCTTGGCACTCTAAGAAATAATCTATTTTATCGGGTCATCTACCAAAGTTAAGTATCAAGTTGCGGCATACACCATTCACTTAAGTAGTTTTTTTTACCATAGTTATTTCCTACTTTACTCAGTTATCCTTTACTATGTTATGTTTCAGTTACCTATCTCACAGCTAATTCGGTGCAACATGATTGAAGAGAACATATTCATGTCGACTACTATGTTGTTTGTGAGTTGGTTGTTAAACGCAAGGCTCATCTACCAAAGTTGAGTATGAAGTGGCCGCCTACATGAGTTTTGCTTAAGCAGTTTCTTGCCGGCCTTACTTATTTCCTACTTCATCCGGTTATCCTTTACCATGATAACATTTCTGTTACCTATCTCACGGTTAATTTGGTGCAACATGATTGGGAAAAAGACATATTCATGTTGACTACTATCTCGTTTGTGAGTTGGTTGCATAATCACCAGTTTTCGATATACAACAATAAAATCACTTTCTTGTTTGCTAGACATCATGGGCAGAGCAACCCACATGCCCACCCTCATAATTTATGAAATAGTTTAACTAATACAAGCCAATTAATTTCTTTGAAGACTAACCTCAAGTCTTTGATTAAACATTAGTACTCCGACCAAACCTTGATTAATTTCCAAACCTTTTTTATATGGGTAAATAATTAGTTTATAAAAATTGTTAAGCAATGCGTAAACTTTTAACTAATGTTTGATGTCGATAGCGTTTTATTTAATTATCTTTTGAGTAATGTCTTGTCTTTTATTACGTTGAATTAGTAAAAGTTAGTGTTCCGACCATTTTGTAATGAAGATATTTGATTACATATTTTTTATTGAACGTTGATCAATGTAAAATCTATGTTTAACTTTTTTATTTATCTTAGAGGACCATCCTGAGTGATAATTATGGACGCATGTGCCTCTTCTAGACATCTTACCCATACGTATGTGCATTGTTCTACCACGTATGGACTGAAGCGTAACAAATTCAGGCAAATATAGCTTATATGTCTTTGTATTTGTGTCGGGCTGTATGGCTCCTTTATTGTATCGGGTTAGGTCTGTACACTTCTTATGTGTTAAGTGTATGTAATTATATGCAACCCTCATGCAAGGTTTTCTGCCTCGATCTTTTTATGAACATATGTAGTTGAAGCCATCCTCGTCTCCTTTACAATCCGCAACTTCAGCTCCAGGTAATCCTAAGGCCAGCTTCAACTTAAATTTTAAGATCACATAAATAAATAAAAAATATTCAATAGATAGAAGTGATCAAATTCAATTTTGAATATTAACATATTGAAGTTGTCCAATGTTAATTATAAATAATCTATTGTTAAAATTTAAGATCTATTGATAAATTGGTTTGGATTGTTTATCTCCAACAACATTGGATGTGGACCCATAAACAAAATAACAGTATATTTAAAGTCTATTTTAATTATCAAATACCTTCCTTTCGGTTATAATATAGACATTTATGTTCCTAAGGCTATATTATAAATTTAATTTACGTCCGAGCTGTGCTTCTCTTTATATTTAACTTCATCTTTTTCCATCAACCAAAATTAGGAAAGTCGTAGAGAAATTAAAATACTTGGTGAGATTTAAAGGAGGATATAATATGTATATCGAATGTAATGGAATTATTTAATGATCTAAGGGTGTTGACGTACACGTTTGTGTTTTATGTATTTTTACACGTAAATACGATGGTTTCATTATAATATGACCAAGACTTTTTGGAGTTTCAGAAAGTTGTTGTAACTAACCATCGACCATTTTTCTAAAGATCCATTATAAAAAATTACATATATATATATATATATGGGGGAAATATCAAATACAAACCAAGGGATTCTTACAAACCTTACAAACCTAATCTTTATATATATATAAAAGTTCAAATGAAGACTCATTTTTCATTGTGAACATGAAACCACTAAAATTGCGTCACGTGGCAATATGCACTCTGAATATCATGCATTGTTGAGAGTGAGTAAAGCTTAGGCGTCTTTATTCACCCTGAATAATGCATGATATTCAAGATGTATATTGTCATGTGGCGAGATTTAAGTGGTCGTCGCGTTCACAACTAAAAGTGAATTCACAATTGAACGTAACCCTATATATGCATACAGGGGCGGGTTAACGGGTCATACGACAAGACTGACTATTTAAGAAAAACAAAAACACCCAAATAGTTAATGTAAAATCACATGTGATTTTGAACATGATTTCTTGTTTTCTTTAAATGGTTACGCTCTCGTTTAACATTCCTATATATATAGGTTTAGGTTCAGGTTCAAGAAAAAATCGAGGAACAACTTCGTAGTCCTTCATCTGGACCGTATGCACATGTGCATAGACGTAGTTTGTAATATGCACATATGCATAATACATATGTACAAAACCAACCACATATGGTCTAAATATGTGGTAATGTACAAGTACATATGGTCTTCATGTCAGATGCATATTATTTGTTTTCATCAAATACAAAAATTCTATGATAATAAACAAGATATATAATGTATTAACATTCGTATTAAGCACAATGAAATTCAAAACAAATAAAAAACCCACTTGAAACGAATATAGAAATAAGCATATGTTACAAACAATAGTACTTCATAGATGCATGAACATTAACCCTTCCTACTCACTACAATACAATACAAATGACAGTTTCTTTCAACCTTTTTCTGAAATTGGCAAAGGGATTCTTGAAAAAGATAAATCCAGTTGCACCTCTCACACCACATAATAAATTCACAACTGATTCTAATTAATCCAGAAAAAGAAAAAGAAATTGCACGCTAACGATGAATATTACAAGGAGGAAGAAAGCCGAATTCATTGATCGTGGTGGTACAGATGTGCATTCTCGTTGGCTACGTTGCCATCAGCAAAACTTGGATAATTGTCGGAGCTAGCACTGCTGCTGGTGGCAAGAGGAGAGTCTGAAGCACTCATCGTTTGGGTTTTTGTTGACTCGGATCTCACACTATAAACCGTAGAAGCTGGAACTTTTGTGATCATTGCACGCATATTACCTGGCATGCTACGTCTTATATCCTGTATTAACCAAAAAGATGTTCCCTTCAATTTTCATTTTTATGGATCTCATAGAAAAATAATTCACATAATCTCTTTCATTGAATTATGCATCAAGTTGAATATTTTATTTAAGTGGCAAGATCGAGAACAACATTAAACACATAAATATATAATTAAGCAGCTTAAAAGCTAACTGATAAACTATTCATGTTTTTTAGTAATTAAGCTAGATGACAATGTAAAATGACCTAAAAGAACACGTTGAATAACTAAATGGCAAAATATGACATGCATAACTGGAAACAAGTGGCGGAAAAACTTTTGGAGCTTATTGAAACACTACTTGAAGTAGCTTGTCAAAAAACTAGTTTATGGCTAACCAAATGGAGCTTATTCAATAAGCTCAAAAATTAAGCTAGCTTACTGTTGTCGACCATGTCCTATACTTCTAATTTGTTTCCTAATGGTATGCCAAATCATAAAGCTGCAAATAGAAGTTCCAAGTGCTTACTTTATACAGCCATTTAGTTAGTTAGGTTAGTAAACACTAGAAACCAGTTAGCATGGACAAGGTAAAAAAAAGGAAACAGAAATAATAGGCACATACCAAGTGTCTCAATGCCATATCAAACGATTTCTTTGACAGTGTTCTTCCAAAGCCTGGGTTGTCTTGGGATACCGACAACTTCCCAGATGTATTATTCTGATTAGAGATGTATTCTTGCCTCGGTGGAGCCAGCTTTCTCATGTTCACAACCCTTTCGACCATCTTAGTACCCATCAGCACCGGGTTTACATCATCATTTCCATTAGAATATCCACGATTCTTCGTGACCCCAGATTTCACACTGTTATTACCACTGCCATTTAAAACCTGCCCCCTTGAAGGAGAGCAAGAGCTCCTTTTCGGTATTGCTTTCGAGTTACATTCATTCGCAGGAAATTTAACAGTACTTTGACCAGGCCGTCCCTTAGATGCAGAAGCGGGCCTTTCAGGTACGGATTTCTTTATATGTGGAGGAGCTTTGGTTGCCAATCCGGGCATCTCTGGTGGATTTTTCGACGGTCTGGATTTAACCGATGGGGAACTTCCACGTGAGGATGCTGGATTTTTCACACTTGGAGCACGTGCTTTTGTTACGGAAGAAGACCTGCCTCCATTCAGAGATGTGGTAAGTAAAGCCGATGGGTTAGATGGGCGCTGAGTTGGGGTTGAAGATCTTGATGATGATGACTTGGAAGCAGCAATTATGGAGGGCCGGAGAGTTGGGGTTGAAGATCTTGACGTCGACTTAGAAGCAGCTGGAAGTATGGAGGGTCGGGGTGTTGGGGTGGAAGAACGAGCGGAAGGTTTTGTCGGAGTTATGGACCTCTTTGAAGGTGGGGCCGCTGGCTTTGTGGTAGCAACCGTGGGTCGAGATGTTGGAGTGGATGACCTTGATGGTTTTGTTGTTGAAGGTACGGTGGGCCGTGTTGTTGGAGTTGCGGATCTAGATCCCGTTGATGGAGCCTTTCTGGATGGCGATGGTCGTCTGATTGAGGATTTTACACCATTGGAGGATGCTGGAAGTCTCGGTGCTATGTTGGTTGTTGAAGTATTATCCGCAAGGGGGGTTACAAGCTACAATACCATAAAAGAAATACGAAAAATGGTTATGAGATTGAAATGAGTTACAGCCTCCAAAAAGTCAACAAAGTCATGTACTCAAGTTACTATATAGGGGAAAGTTCATTTAGGAAGAACCATGGGAACCAATTATTCATGATGAATATACCTAAAATTCATGAATAACTAATCAGATATTCAACATGAATAACTTAAAGAATGGCTGGTTCTCAAATGAGCCTTCCCCTATAGCTATAAGTTATAAGCCGATAGTGCTCTTACGCTGGGTTTTGGAGAAGTAGATTGACCATTAGATGTCAGATTGTTACTAATAAGGGTTTTCTGTTCCTCCATTTCCAGTGAGAGTGGTGGGTTGCGAGGCGGTGAAAGAAGCCTGAGTTCATAAAGTACAAATGAAATATTGAGCAAGAATAAGATATAAATAGGTTATAATTGTCCTGAACAGATTGCTCATGCAAGAAAAACCATAGTTAGAAACATAGTATATGTCATCTAAACATCCTCATCCTCTTATGACGAATTTATAAATTTTGCATGAGATTTTACAAGTTAAGCATCAATTGCAGAAACCATCGTTCACAAAGCTGGAAAACTTTGCAAAACTACATTTTGCCTCTAAATGTCAAGCACATTACCTGTGAACTTCAAATTTGGCTATTAGAAACTCCAAATCTTTAATATATAGCTATTAGCTAATTATATACATACTCACGCCATCTCTTAAAAATTTGAACCATCTGATTAGGCACATAGATTTACGAAATTGTTTGACTTAGTCAAAATGTATAAAACCCTTCAATAAAGAAAAACTAAAACCCGAAGGTGTCTTGTGGATGAATATAAATGAACTCAATAATTTGTACTGATTGTACTGCAAATAACGGTACCAGCGTTCATTTTGCCCTTGCATATGACTTTAGTAATAGGTTTGATTGAAATAAACCTAATTGTATACTTTAATAATGGAGCACATGTTAAATACTACCATCTAATTTGATAAAATTTTAGCTTAATATGATATAAGGACCTGTTATGACAAACAGCTTCCATATATAATTCAGCTCTTACTTATAAAGTTATAATAGAAAAATAACTTGTGAAGTAACATCCTTCCAAATGTCAAACCTTCTTAAAGATGCCCTATATCACCAATTTCCAATTAAGAAGACATTAATTTGATTAACAGACCTAATCATCCCTCATTTTACAAATCATGAAGTTGCTTTTCTGTTACTAATATGACAGTGTCTTTCATGTCATGCAAGTTAGAGCAGCATAAAAATGAAACGACAAAATCGTGAAAAAGCCCATACAACACACGAAGAGGTGAACCCAGGGGATTCAGGGATGGAAAAAGTTGTAGATTGATGTGGTGATCATAATTTCTAGTTAAACAACCAAAATGACTAGTCACAGTCTCACAGAACATATTTTCAAAGCTCCAATCTAGGAAGGATTCGTGATCAAAGGGGCAACTTCTGATTTACATATATCATTAGGATGCTAGTGGACAGTGGAATCATTTCTCTTTGGTCTAGAGGTGATCCTTTACGGGCTTGAGCGGACCATGGGCCCAGCCTAACATCTTTTTTCTTATCTCAAGCCCCTTTCTGCGAGCTTGGGAACTTGCCCATACCCGTCCTATAAATGGGTCGGGCTTGCTAATGGGCCTAAAAATTTACATTTAAAAAAAACTTATATAAAATATGAAGTCATGTAAGAATTATCCAAAATAAATAATTTTTTCCAACTAAAAAAACATAAAATATACTAATGTACACAATGTATGAAAAAAGAAGTTTTTTCACAACATATGGAGACTGGAGTACGGATTTTTCCTCTCTAATGATTCAAAGTTGGGAGGTGTTTGGTACTCATTAGAGAGAATACTAAAACCACTTCTATACTTTTTTTAATAAAATAATTTATTATATAAAAAAATAGTTGATTATAATTACGGAACCAAAGGAGAATGGTTCCGGTTGGGTCTGGGAGCTAGACTCGAGTAAGGAGTATACGGTGAAGTCAATGAGAAGGCTAATCGATGGAGTAATGTTTCCGGTGGCAGATGCGAAAACAGAGTGGATTTCGTGGGTTCCGAGCAAATGCAACATCTTCCTTTGGCGGGCGTTGACAAATCGGCTGCCTACTCGAGATAATCTCCAAAAGCGAGGAGTGGGGATGTCTACGGCGGACTGCCCGATTTGTCACACTGGGCTGGAATGTCTTAATCACCTGATGATCTCGTGCTCAACAGCGCAATTAATCAACGTTCATCTGGCTAACTGGGTGGATTGGTGGCCCAAAAAACCGGTTGACGTTGCAGACTTTTGGGAGAAAATTCGGGAAGCAGGAAAGAAGGTCCCTCACGAGGATGTTTGCAAAGTGATCGGGGTAGCGTTTCTTCATACCATGTGGAAGATGAGGAACAACAAGGCGTTCAAAGGGGAGCTTAAGAAGGATTCAGAAATTGTAAAGGAAATCCAATTTGTAGCCTTTAGTTGGATGAGATGTCGTTCACGTAATGGTAAGTCTCTTAGCTGCGAAAGCTGGTTGTGTAACCCGGCTTCGGCCGTAAACTCTTGTACTGCTCTAGCTTCTCGCTAGTTAATAAAGTTACGCCTTGCTGTTCAAAAAAAAATAATTACGGACCAGATGAGCCTGTTCAAGTTTCTTTTTTTATCACCTGAGCCCGTTCATTAATTTGAACGGTCCCACCTATATTTTCTTAAATGGTTGTCCAAGCCTGCTTTTCTAACGGGCCGAACGTGCCGGGTCTAGTGGGCACAACTCCACTAGTTAGGTTTTTAACTGGAGGATAACCGCCTTTAGATAAAAGAAGGGTGGTCCATATCTTCTCAGAAATAGAGAGAGCAACTAGTAATCAAAAAGGCCATGACAAAAGTAAATCCTTTTTCCAGAGCAACAATGGCAAAACCCAGAGTGATATTATGGCTTGTATCTTATGCATTAAACGCAATACCTTCCTCTGGATTTCGACATTTGAGCTCTGAAAAAAGGGTGCCCTGAGAAAATTCACCGAAGTAGCTACAAGTACAAATTATGAAGGCATACCAGTCATAATCTGTAGTGTTGTTCTCAGAATTCAGTAAATCATCAGCAAGAGGATCCTGACCATGTATCATTGGTTCTGTTTCAGGCATCAATGGATTCTCAGATTCAGAGTCTGCACCATATAGTAGTATATTTGTCACGATTTTACCGTCAATGAAACTTTCAACAGGAAAACTCTTGGTGCTACCAAAAGCCGATAAGTGTACCACATTGCATTTTGAATTGATACACGAGTACATAACTAATATATGCATCAGCGAATTGTATGATACAACATATAATGCATCCCAATAGAATTGGTATTTGGTAATCAGAAAAGCGGATTGTGTGGGGACAACAGACCCACAGTTTGCATAGGATTCCCGAATAACGGTCAAGATTGAGAACTGGAGATCACTGATTACTAGCATGGGTCATGCTTTATAAGCTGCATCCTTGTTAGTTATTACCTGTACCATTTGATTGATGGTCCCATCTTGATATTGATAATAAACACAGGGATAAGTCCACTTATTACTTCTCCAATCCATCTTCCCATTGGTACACAAGTTTAAGAGCCATCCAGTTTAACTTTGTACTTAATGGGTGGTTACTGGTTAGTGGCCAATAGCGCCCTAGTTGTTGGGATTCCTTATTACAATCAAACATACTCCAAACAAAATCCCCCTTTTGCTTTTGAATATATAAGTCTAATTTTTAATTTCCTAAATTAAAACAAAACCTTTTATGTTAAACAGCAATTCACGTTACCCAAAGTAGATAAAGGCAGTAAAATGGTAAAATGGTTACGGCTGTGTTTGGCAAGCTAGCTGATAAACTAATAAGCTAGTTGTTGACTAATAAGCTAGTTAGTAGCTGATAAGCTAGCTTATGAGTAAATTATGTTTGGCAAAAACTAGCTTATGAGTACGTAAAATGACTAAAAAAGGTATCTTGAGGTATAATAATTAATATTAATGACTGTATAATTGGAAAAAGGCTACAAAAAGCTAGCTTATGGTCAGATAAGCTATAGCTTATTTTTGCCAAACACAGCCTAGGTATAATCTATTGGATGCTAATGAGGATTTCCTCAGGAATCAAGTTTGAGTATGATGGAAGGCACTATAAATCAGTTTGAATCTAGAACTGATTGAAGACATATTCAACTTTGCATAAATCAAAGTAGATGCAATAGAAAAAAAAAACAAAAAAAAAAACAAAATAGATCAAATACCTAATGTTTCTTGAAACTGATTTGACTTGTGAAGAAGCTCCAGATTCAAATTGGCTCCACCTCTAACCTCCTCTTCTCTATACTCAACAAAGGCCTGCAAAGTTTCAACAAACAAAAAATCAAATCCAAATCACAAAAAACTACATTCAGTCAACTAATTTAGATCTAAACTGAACATTACAAACCTAGATTCATCATTCATTCATATGTTCAATTAAAAATAGCTGAAAACATAAAATTGAAGATTAGAATAGAAGCACTCACAGCCATTGTATTGAAGATTTTGGAAGAAAGTAAGAATCTGAGTTGAAGATTATTTGAATTGGTAAAGATCTTAATGACAGATTGGAAGAACACGAGATGTTCGTGAATCGAAGGAAGAAAAGGATTTTTGTGAGCTTGGATTTGGATTCCTTTCACACACACAGAAACACACACACACTTCTCTCTCACACAGAGACTCTGAGAGTGATTTTATTATTTTATTAGTGTATATATATATATATATATGTGTGTGTGTGTATATATAGTCCTTGCACATGAGAGAGGGGGAAGAACAGCTACTCCAGAATTTGAATTCAATTTTCTGTATATCTGACTGACAGCATTTAAATCTTAACAAATTTATTCATTCTAGGATAAATAATTTTATCAATTTTATAATAACTATTTAATTATACTTTTTTTAAATCTTAAACAACTTTTGTTGAAATATTAACTTTATATTCGTCATTGCTTTATCTTTATTTTTCAAAAGATTGAAGTTCACTTTTGGTCCCTTAAGGTTTATCAATTTTGGCATATATGATTACTAAGTTTAAGAAATCGAGATTTGGTCCCTCAGATTTATGATTTTATAACAATTTTGGTTCTTTCTTCAGATAATAGTTAACTTTTTTTCCAGTAAATCTAACTAAATTATTGATATTTTACTCATAACAAAAATGTTCAGAATGACTAAAATTCCCTTTTGTTTAATCGAAAAGATTAAAAGTTGCTAAAGGGAGGCACCAAACCATAACCAAAAATTCGAGGTTTTTGAAATTTTGAAA
Source organism: Centaurea solstitialis (assembly GCA_030169165.1). Lineage (NCBI taxonomy): Eukaryota > Viridiplantae > Streptophyta > Magnoliopsida > Asterales > Asteraceae > Centaurea > Centaurea solstitialis. The sequence continues at coordinate 60,821,576 of CM058044.1, read as the reverse complement.
TGATATCCGTAAAATTGACAACATTTGAAACTAAAAGTGAACATTACTCCTTCCACAAAATAAAACATTTGTTTTATATTTTCACAAAATTTAGTTTTGAAATTTTATTTTCTTTAATGTTCCCTTAACATTTTTTTTTCTTTTTGTAGAATGACAAGATGTTCTTACATCAATACCACAAAAAAATAGAGTTTTTAAAGAATCACACCAATGGTTAAAAAGATAAATTAATTTTTAGTCTTTTAAAAATAGCGTTAACATTTTTAATCATTTTTTTCAAAAGAAAATCAAAATAGTCATCATTTCTAGTTAGCGGCTTACAAGATTTCACCCAAAAAAGCACACTCCGCTAAAAAGAAATCCATCAATACCAAATTTCCTTAAAATTTTACATTTTTGGTCCTTGAACGTATGCACCTTCGTTCCTTATAAAACAGAATTTAACAATTTTTTTAAAGAATTCCGCTATTAACTGATTTTTTTTAACGGAGTTCCAAATTTTAGCTAGAAAAGCGTGATCCGCTATTTAAGGAGTTCATTTGGAGAGATGATGACTATTTTGAAAATTTAAGAAAAAAATGGTTGGGAAGTATTAGACACTATTTTTAAAACTAATTTCTCTTAAAATAATTATCTCTATTAATTACACAGTGGTCACTCAACGTCAAGCTATTTCTTATTCAAATCTAATGTATCATTTGATGATCATGATTTAATTTTAAAATTTTATAAGCACGTTTATAACACCCTTATAAAAATTACAAATTCATCTTTATTAGCTTGTAACAATTATTAAAAGACTAGTGTACTTATTTTTGGTGAATAACTATTATTAACTATTGTATAAAAATGGCTAATTACTAATTTATATGTATATCATTTGTACAAAAACTATTCACTATTAATGGAAAAATAATATTGGCTTATATAACTTAAGTTGAATAAAAATGAAAACGAATACACTTAATCATTGCATATATAAATTGATATTTTTCTTAAAGGGGGTATTCCTAAATTTTCAAACAACAATAAGAAAGCGTTACTTGAAAAATCTAAAAAAGAAAACCAAAAATAGAATTGTTTCAAAACTGTATCATGTCACTTGGCATGATGTAATACCACACAATTGTTAAGCTTATGGACGTAACTCATCACAAGAATAGGAAGGGACCCATGAAGGTGTCCATTGCATAATGCTATAAAATGGTTAACTTGATGCAAAGTTGAATACCTTCCCATCTTAATAATTAAGAGACTTTTTATAAACAGTAAGCAAACATACATACATACATACATATATATAGGTTCTTGGGGTATTGGGGCTTACAAGGGCACCCGATTAAACCTCGTCGACCACGACCCAAACCAATTAAGGGTACCTCTACGTGGTAGACCCATGATCTAGATATCGTCACATGTTCTCCATGGGATTCGAACCTAGGTAGTTAGGGATAACATCCACTGACCCACTCAGGATGTTACATTACCACTACACTAGACATCCTTTAATAACAATTATTAGAGTTTGTCATGATTTATTGTCAAATTTAATTATAGTTCTCTCTAATTAAGATATAAATAATAGTAAACTCATATTATATTAAATCGGTTAGTAGTTAAATCAAATTGTTGATTTACAATTTATTCCTTTAGACTTATGTTTAACTAAACCACGGGAATCCAATTCACACTAAACCTTTTAGAAACCTCGATACCGAAAATCTAAACATTACCACCTAACTTTTGGGCTCATCTTCACGAAATCAACTAAAACATAAAATATTGATTAAAAAGGGCATGGGAGGTAGACGACAATGACGTATGATAGAGCAAGATAGGGCGATTATGGAAGGGGACAAGGATGCATAGGTGTGAAACGCATGGGGGGCTAGTCAATAAGAACCATGACATAGGGAAGGTGACAATTTGGAATGGACGAGGCAAAGGGATGACAACGTAAGGGGGTCGGGGGGCAATGAGTAGGGGACAATCATTGGTTATCGGGTGCATCCAGGGCCATATGCTAATCCATTAAGATGGGAGTTGGGAATGCTTTTGATCACTTCAACATTGACAAAGTAAAATAGAAATCTTCTCCACACTGAACTAGTCATGCTCACAACCTTACCCAACACATCTAATGTGTGTCATCGATCCTAAAGTTCTAAATCTGCCACTAGCGAGGACAGTGTTAGGGAATAATGATCATTATTCATTAACTTATACAACGAAATTCAATAATCCATGAGGATGTACAATATAAGTATGCAATACGTAGATTAAAAATCTTAAAAACAAAAACAAAATGCAATTTTAAAATTTACAAAGCAACCTTGAACGTTAGATTAGTTTCATGTATATTGAATTTTTTAATATTAAAATTTGAAATTCAAGGATAAGGGGTTTAGGTAGAGTTGGTAAAAATAAACTCCATGACATAATTCAGGAATATTCTTTAATATTAATTTTGTATTTAACGAGACAACATAACACGTTATACATGTGTAGCTAGGTTCTCAATCAACAAACATCGCACCTCCTTTTTCGCAACATTGTTTCTAGCCTTTTGGTAACCACTTGTGGAGTTTCTCAACCTTTCTTTTTACCATATTAGTTTCAGTGTTTTTCAAGATTTTCTTGTATCACTAATGTACATGTCTTTCTCCGACAAATCTTTCTCCGTCCATCTCTCATCATAGTCTTATTTGTTGAGCTCTTTTTCTTTTCAGTCATGCTCTTGTTGTTCTTTCTAGTTTCAGTTCGATAGTGGAGGCTTCAGGTTAAAACTACAATGGTGGAGCTCATATGGCGAGATATTGGCAGTTAGGCTTATGAAATATCAATTAAGAATGAAAATGTTGGTAACAACACTTGAATTCGTTCTCATTTGCCTTTATACAACTAATAAAGAATTGATCATGCTTTATATAGTAACAACACTCAATCAGTCATGATTTGATAATTTGATGTTTAATGATTTATTTGAATTGGTTATACTATTACTTTGGGTTTTTAGGGCATTGCATTAAACATGTTTTTAATTATCTTTTAGTAAGGTGATCGTTTGGATCGTTTGCTATATGATAAAGAATCAATGCAATAAACAAGTTTTTGATATTTGAGGGTTTCAAGATATTGAACTCTTTTTCGAAGTTCAACTTTTAACTTTTCAACGGATCCGCATCAAGATTCAAGAACCTTACTTTTTTGTGGTCCGCTTGGTGTGGTGGTCAATTCTTTGGTGGCTAGTTTCAGGTGGTTAAGTTTTTTTGGTGCTCGTATTTAGTTGTGGTATCTAGTTGTCTTTTTTTAGTGGGTTTTGTTCATGTTTTTGCTCCTCTTTAAGATCCTTTGTTTCATCTCTGTTGTCAACGAGTTATTTTTGTTGCTTCTCGCAAATTCGTTTGTCGTTCCTTCATATAGATTTATTGTTTTGTTGTAATATTATTTTCTTGCCTTTTAGAAAGAAAATAAACCCTAAACTTTTTATTGTTTAATTAAAGAAATGTGAATTAAATTTGTGGCATTTAACATAAGTGGACTTAGGATCATGTGAAATCAAGCTGTTTTCGTGAGACCGCGTGAGCCAATACTTAACGTATAAAACTTCACAAAAAGACACCGTGAATGTACATAAAACTCGAATACGCAGACCTAAAAATCACTTTCGATGCAAAAAGATATCCAAAACAAGGTAAAAAACAAAACCTTCACGGCTCAAATTCTGTGAATGTTACATATATATATAATGCAAACCTTCACAAAGAAAAATGATGTGAAGGTTTCGTTTTTTACCTCTTTTTGGAAGAAAAAAAAATTCGATAGTGTTTTTTAGTATGTTTTAATGATGAATGTTCAATTTTTTAACTTCACAAATGTTTTAATCTAAAATTTTAAGTAAAATATGTTGGTTTCACCGGTCTCACAAAAAAGGTTTGGCCTCATCAAAACTTAACCCACACAAGTGTGTTACTTTCATCTTCATTATAGTATACATGCAACCACTTCACTAAAAAGGTAGATGCAAGTGTAGTTAGTTCATATTAAACCAACGTAATTTAATATAACTTGTGTTTTTATTACTCATCTACCTTCTTAATTGAGTTATATGATTTATTATTATTATTAAGATTTATAATGTTTTTTTTACAATAATCATGGTTTTTATAATACCCAGGTGACCATGAATGAGAGGAGTCATCGCACGTGAACCACCATGGTCATAAGGGTTTTGGCGCTATGTTAATATGGACCTAGCCAATATGACATTTTAACTAGATCTCTTTGAGTATTACTGGTACTCTTATTATACTCTGCTTTTGTTGGATGACATTTACGGGTTAGCTATTTTAAGGGTGTTATTTCTTATCTTTTTATGAGACAAATGTAATTTGCAGTAAAAAATTTTAAAGATCAATTAGGAGGTATATTTCTAACCGGTTTTAGTTAAATCAACAATAAAATGAATAAGGGTGTCATCGTCTAAACAATATGACGATAAAACTATAGATAAAGATTGAAATAAATATATCAAAGTTATGTTAGAATTGAAGTATCTCTTAGTTATCTACTTGCAAATTCATTCCTGTAAAAAAGGTTTATAATTAATGAGAATTACAGATTCTCCATTCTACTATTGTTTTGTTTCAATTATTTTAAATATGTTATTCGCACGTTAGGGTTAAACTAGTTAGTTACAATATGGACATGTTTTAGTTAGGGGTGAGCAAGAAAAAACCGAAACCAAAAAAACCGAAAAAACCAAACCGAAAAAACCGAACCAATACCAAAACCATTGGTTTTGATTTTTAAAATTTCAAAAACCGACTTTTTCGGTTTGGTTCGGTTTTATGATTCAAACCAAACCGAATAAATACTTCTTTTAGTTTTACCCTAGTTATTTAGTAAATATTGGAAGATATTGTTGAGTTCTTTCAGTTCTCTGATAACTTTCTTGTTTATGAGTTCTTATTTATCTCCACTAATTTTCTTTTAGTTTTCGATGAATTAATAATTTTACCCTTTGCATTCTCCTTCTTATAATTACTTGAGTCCATGAATGACTTGACATCACTTAGAAAACATTTATATTAAAAAATGATGAAACAAATAATAAATTGAAGTCATTCTATGATGATGATAACGATTAATAATGTAAATTAGTCTATATTAAATTGATGTCATAGTTCTATAAAACACCAGCTCTATCTTTTAAACATTCAAATGCGATAAACAAGAATTGATGATCTTGGATTTTGATTTTTGGACAAAAAATTGAAATCCGAAAACCAAAAACCGAATTAAAAACCGAAAACCGAACCAAAAACCGAACTTAAAACCAAAAACCGAAAAACCGATTGGTTTTGGTTTTGGTTTTTCTAAAAACCAAAATTTTCGGTTTGGTTTCGGTTTTATCTCAAAACCAAACCAAACCGAACCATGCACACCCCTAGTTTTAGTTATTCTTTTGGGCATATCGTACTATGTTTTAGCATTGTCAATTAGTTACAATATGGACTGTTTTAGTTGGTTAATCTAATTATGTTAATATTATTTACTTATTTGGAGTACTAATTTGATTTGGAGTACTAATATTATCAAAGGGTGTTAGCTCATTTCGATATGTAACATTCTTAGGGGTATGGGGTGAAAGTCACACTATCAGGGTTCGAATCCCACTGGTGACATTTCTGAGATATCCAGACTTTGGATCTGGTCCTTTGGGCCCGTTCGGGGCCGGTATATAAGGATCCAGTCTATGGGATCCACTTCCCTGCCAGTCGGGTTCATCCATAGGTTGGGCCGGGTCGCAACGGATTAGTGGAATTGCCCAATTGAAAGCCCGATATCTCTGGAGCGTGTGTGTATTAACTTGTTGTTCAAAAAAAATTTTGGACCATCTAAATCACTAATATATTGTTGCGAGACATGACAATTAATTATTATTAACAATGCCATCTACAAAATGCCAGAATATGTTATTGGGTAGCCATTTTCGTTATTACTTTCAGAGTCCAACGGAGTTATTATTATTATTATTATTATCATTATCATCATTATTATTAATTAACGATTCAATTAGTTTGTGTATTATTATTAGGTTTTTATTTGGATTTGTCGTTTTATTTAAACTACTCAATTGGTTTCATTTTTATTAATTTAAATACAGATGTATTGATACTGAATTTACCACATGATATTCAGAGGGGGAAGATTAATGCGAGAAGCATATCAATTTAAAAGAACGTGAGGAGTCATCTTAGCCATTCATCTTCGGTTACGGCGGACGTGATCATAAAGGATTGACGCGATTCATGGGAGGGTAGAGATTATTAAAGGGGAGGGGGAGACCGGTCAAAACAGCCTTTATTGGACTGGATGAGTGGCTGAGATCCATTCTCATGTTTTCTTAAAAAGTTACGTTTCTCGCATGAACCTTTCTTTGAGAAAGAAGGAAGAGAGAGGGCAGGCATCAACGGGTTGCCGAACCCTCCGTCGAACCCACTCGCCGAACCCGCGTATGGCGTACCACCAGCCTGACGAGCCCGCCATGAGCCTAAGCTGAGCCCGATGCCGTGCTAGTCAGTCATGACCTAATACTACAAACCAAAACTTTGTGTAATTTTTTCCTCTTAAGTTTGTTTTGATATTTTGTTTTGAAAGGAAAGCGAATATTAAAAAAATGAAAATTTCAATGATGAGGAGGTAGTACATGATGACCTGAAAAGATGATGTTGTTATTAATTCAAATAATGTGGTCAAAGAATTAAAAAGGTGGGTAGACAGAGTTTAACTAACATGGGGTGTTTGCATTTACATCCAAAAAGAATTCCAAATCCGACGGCTCATAATTCATCGGAACTACATCTCTATCAATTGAAACAATGAGGTGGGGCCCTTCCCAATGTGTGATTTTGATTGTTGTGGCCTTTTCCATGACGACGCACGGACGCGAAAATCGAGTTTGTTTATTTGTTGGAAACTTTCAAAGGAGATGCTTCAAAACTAAAATGGTTGGAACTTGGAAGCTTCACTCTCAAAATGTTAAAAGAGTATATTTCTCAAGCTTTCTTTTTTCCTTAAAAAAACAACAAGCCAAATTTTTTAATTGTTTTTGAACGGAAAAACATTTTATTACCAAAAAAACTAAAAGACCGAAGTTTACCACAATACAAAACACCAAACGACAACAAAGAAGGAGCAAAAGAAAAAAACAAGCAAGATTTGGGCAGTGGGTTGCGAGAGGTAAACCACTTGCCCAAAACGCAGAAACGACAACGGTCGAGAACACGACACAAAAGATTTTACACAACAATTTTCAAACTTCCAAATTTTTGAAAATTCATTTAAAATGACCTTTTAATAAGTTATAAATAAACAAGCCTTCTCCCCTCGTCATCCAATTTAATTGAAAATAAGTTTTACTTAAGTATAAGATATGTTTAAAGGTGTGTTAAAATTTTTCAAAATCTAATAACCAATCAAAACCAAAATAGTTTGGGGTTACTGGATTTTGGGTTAAACGGTTAGGTTAAATGAATAATAAAAACATTGTTAGTCTGAATTTTAATTAATTTTATACTATTTTGGTTAAACAGTGATGGTAACAGTAGCTAAAATTGTTTACCAAGAATAAATATTTGCAAAAAAAAAAATACACAGAAACAAAATCATATTCATATCAATTTGAGATTGAGATCATAGATGATCAATGATGCAACCTATTATTGAAAATTATCTAAAAGCCAAAAAAATTATCTTAAAAAGTAACAAAATATTACTAGGATAGCCATGGTGTAGGGGTTGACACCTAGGGATATGATGGAATATCTCATCTATCCAAGGTTTACACAATAATTGTGGTCACTAAATTTATCATGGCTGATTTCTTGCGATCATAATTTGATTGAATTGGTCTTGACATAACCCTTAAAAAAAATCACTAAGATATGGTAAGAGAAACCAAAAAACCCATGTCTAAACTTGACCGTATGTCCGTATCCTAAGTTGAAATCTTATCCATAAAGTTGATTAACATAAAATGAATATTAATTGTATCAAAAATAAGAAATATAAATTGCAAATGATGGCCAGCTTAGTTGGTCAAATACATGGGTTATAGTTCTCATTAGACCTGGCAAAAAGTGACACGACACGCTAACCCGACACGAACTCGACACGAAATAAACGGGTTTGGGTAATAGATTTCAACCCGTTTAAGTAAACGGGTTGACACGACACGACACGAAAATTAAACGGGTAAGGTCAGGGTCAAACATATCAACTCGAAAATGACCCGACTAACCCGTTTATACATACATGTGTGTGTGTGTGTGTTTATGTATATATATAAACTTTTTTTTAATCTTTTTAGTAATTTACGATTTATTTGGGTTTTTAATATAATAATGTTAATGAATTTTGTTCAATCTTATAAGTTTGAATTATAAAATTTGGATTCATAAACTTTTGTGAATTTTTTATTTTTGATTTTTAATTTTATAAATATTAAACGGGTTATACGGGTTAAGCGGGTCAACCCGTTTATTAAACGGGTCGGGTTAGGGTTGAGATTTCTGACCCGTTTATTAAACGGGCCGGGTTAGGGTCAAGCATTTTCAACCCGTTTAACTTTGAACCCGACACGAACTCGACACGACACGACACGTTTGCCAGGTCTAGTTCTCATATGATGAAGGTCAGGAGTTCGACTCCTGCTGGAGTCCATTGTGGGGGATTTTCCTTGAACAGATGCCGGGTTCGAATCTCAGCTGATGGCTTGAAGCACTTTAAATGGAAACTAGATGGTTAGGCTGGGGGTGGTTATTCTCCTTGGAAAGGTTTCGAACTTGGGTCATCGTGACCTGGTGCCATGATGGTACGATGATACTTCGTTGCACCAAGATGCCGTTAAAAAAAACAATAAGAAATATAAATATTATGATGATACAAAGGTAATATGCTCATTCTTTAACACTTAAAATATGATATTTTGAGCATAGTAGGATGTTGTTATATGTGTTTATGGCTTTTTCTGGTTACGTACAATTGTTGATATCTTAGATTGTTAATATTTAGATGTAGGTGAAGATTATTATTTAGGTAGTGTTTGGTACATAAATATAATTGGATTGGACTGGACAAGACTAACATTGGAAAAACCAGACATGATAAGAGAGTAGGATATGACTGAACAGGACGGGACATGAAATAACAACTATTTATTTGGTGTTTGGTACACTATTACTGGACATGACAGAACTAGACAACTTTTCCTCCAAAATTATTTCATGATTTTATATATCACATAATAGTTATAATTAATATAAATAAAATAAATAATTTAATTTATAAACATTTCACACAATTTTCATAAAAATAAATAAACTCACACACATACGCATACGCACACACATATATAACACCAATTTTGAATGAAAAACGCAACCGATGGTGGTGGTTATGGTAGGTAGGTGGAAGTGGTGGCCAATGGTACTACTAGTGGTGACGATAGTGGTGGGGCGGCAATGGAGAAAGTGAAGATGATATATGGTAGTAGTGGTGGTTAGAGGTGCCAGTTTTTTAACCGGACCGGTTTTTTAAAAATCGGTTTTTTATTAATCGGTTTTTTCTTAACTGGTTTTTTAAAAAAACCGGTTCGGTTCATTACCGGTTTTGGCTTTGGAATTAATTTATATTTAACCGGTTCGGTTTAATAAAAAACCAGTTTGGAAAAAAACCGGTCAGGAAAGATGGGCTTTTTTTTGGGTTCTAATGATAAAAGTACATGTATCAAGAAGATATGGGGATGGGGCCCACCACATCATTGAAGAACTGCCCTACAATTGGCTACATTCCTCCCCTAGAACCCAACGGTCTGAAATACTTTGAAAAGAGCTTGCCTTTTAAAAAACCGGTTTAAAATCGGTTCGTATAAAAACCGATTTAAACCGATCCGGTTTTTTTCTCAACCGGTTACAAAAAAACCAGTTTCGGTTATTTTTTTCGGTTTTCGGTTAATCGGTTTTTTTGTGCACCTCTAGTGGTGGTAGCCAACAATGGTGGAAGAGGTATTTATGGTGTGGTAGATGAATGGTGGTGGTTATGATGGAATATTGGTAATAACCAACGGTACTCTTGGAGTTGGTGATGGGCAGTGATAGCAAGTGTCAACGGTGTTGTAAAGGTAGAGGCAGTTAAGATGGTGTATAATGGTGGTGGTGGCAATCAACGATGATAGCGAAGGTAATTGTGGCCGATGTAGTGGAAGTAGTGATTGTGATGGGTAAAGATAGTGGTAGCCAATGTTAGTGGTAGGCAATGGTAATAGTAGCCGATGTTGGTAGTGGGCAGTGGTAGTGATAGTCGATGATGGTGGTGGTTATTGCAGAGGTGAGGTTACCCATAGTGGTAGTGGTGGTGGCAATGAATAGTGTTGTCAGTGGTCGACGATGGTTGTGGATGCGATGTATGAGGTTATCATGGTAGAGGAAGAGGTGGAAGAGGCGACTAGCAATGGTGTGGTTGTGGAGGAGGTGGTCAACGGTGGTAGTGGCGTTGGCGATGGATAGTTGTGGTGGGTGACTGCCAATGGTTGTGATGATGGAGATGGTGGTTTTTAGAGGTGGTGGAGGAGGTTGTTGTAGTGGAGGAGGTAGAGGTGGAGGTGGCCAATGGTGGCTACCGGTCGTAGCGACTGCGACTAGTGTTGGTAAACACTAAAAAAATAGATATTAAGGTTATATACCAAACAAGGACTAATTAGTAATATTTCAGTTTATGTCTCGTTTATGTCTTATGTTATTCCACCTATTTTGGTGGAACAAGAAAAAGTCTTTTATGTCCCATGCTTTCTTACCTTGCCCCAGTTCCTCTTATTGTCCCATGTCGCAACAAACATGAGACAATGAATTATTGTTTTATCCTATGTTGCCTTATAGGTTATTTGTTTAAAAAAAAATACCTCTTATAACCTCTTATGTTGGAAATTTAAGAGGTTTGCATACTTAAGACTATTTGTTTTATTTTAAGGAAATGTTTGAAAACATCTTACCGTCCTCTAAAACTTTAAGAAGTGCACCATCTACCTTTAATTTTTTTTATAGATGTGAAATCAAACTTCATACTTCAAACCTTTTAAAAAACAAACGATACCTTAGCCTTTCTATATGCTTGACATTTTCACACACATGTTTAAATGGAGAGAGAGAGAGAGGGAGAGAGAGAGACCAAACTCTTTTTCTGATACTAGTGACACCACATAAATAAAACTAAACTTTCACATGTTGCTATGGAGATAAATGTTTACGGTTTTTTTATTGTGAAAGTTTGATGATTTTTTTGTATATTCACAATGTTATTTTGTGAACTTTAAGTGTTATTTGGGGGGTTGGTGGGGAGGGGGATAAAGTGACCAAACTGTTTTTCTGAAACTAGTGAGACCATATAAGTGGGACTAAACTTTCATAACATGTTGCTATGAAGATAAATCTTTACGGTGTTTTTATTGTGAAAGTTTGGTGGTTTTTTATACATTCACATTGTTAATTTGTGAAGTTTAAGTGTACTTTTGTAGTCTCAAGGGTCTCATGAAAACATAATAGTATCACGTGAACTCAACAATATATATGATTTATGAATAATGAGGGTTCAAACAAGAAGTTAAACATTTTGCAAAAAGTCGATAAATGTGATATCATATATGATACACAAGCTTAATCATATATAATTAAACACGTATTATATTAACAATACATAGTTGTTTGATCATATATGATTAAACACAACTAAAGACTACATGATCATATATGATATCATACTTTCGTCTTTTCATAAAATGTTAACTTCTTGTATTATCCTTTCTAGCTCTATGGATGATTTTACTAAAGTTATATAATTAATATAATCATAAAAAGTCATATTCATTAAAATGGATAAATTACATGTTTTGTTATATTAAAATCGCATATGTGATTCATTAAATAATATAATAGACTCCTCTCTTATTTAGTTTGTCTTCTTTAGTCCACGAACGTATTTGGACGTGCTCAATCTCCTTCCACATATAATGGGCCATAAATAACGCACACCCCATGATCTAACAAAAAATGATATTTTTCAAATAGAAATGTTATAGATCATTTTTTTAAGTTAAAACATTATCTTTTCATACAATTCCAGGAAAGGAAATAAATTAATAAAAAAATAACAATTACGAGGAAAGGAAATAAATTAACAAGATAATAAACTAAAATTACGATTTTGGTCCTTGTTGTATTTGTAACACTTTTCATCCCTAATCTTTAAAAACTTATTTTTTCATCCCTATAATTTTTATTTTCATTCTATTTTCATCTTTCCAACTCCAACCGACTTTAATAAATTTAGTAATTAACTCAGCAAAAAAAATATTCCATTAACTTCCATATTTTCATACATATTTTGTTACTTTTTACTTTATTTATTTATTTTATCAACAAATTTTATTTTATTGGTTAATTATAAACTATTAGAACCTTAATCAACAAAATAATCAAATAATTTCATTAAACTATTCATAACAACATGATATTTTTTTTCCAAAGCTTTGGTCCCTAAGGTTTGTCAAATGTTATAGATTTGGTCCTTAAAGTTCATTTATTACAAAAAAACTCTCCAGGTATGCAGTTTGTTTTAGATTTTGTCCCTTATGTTAATGGTCATCCATTAATCCCTTAAATGAGAGTGTAAAAATGACCATTATACCCTTTTAAATCAATTGTATACTTTTTTACTTATATAACAAAGACGTAAAATAGACATCAGTTGCACTATTACCCCTTTTTTATTGTAAGCATATAGGGAGTAAACACCAAACACAATGCATGAAGTCCGTCATACTAACGTTTCACATGACAACATATGTACAAACTTATATTTCATATAAATCCATCTTACTACTTATGTTAAGATCTACCACACTTTATAACCCAGCGCAAAGCCCGAACTCTTAATAACTAGTTTATTGACAAAGAAAAACCATCAAACAAAAACAAGAGAACCAAAAGGCCATATGCAATTTGGGAAAACTTTGGGAAAATGAGGATTTAATCTTTTTCGAGGCTTTGTTACCTCTAATTTTTATTTACAATACAAAATGAGATAAAAAAAAACATTGTGAATGTAATATTTACAGTGTGTTGTTGTGAGGTTTCATGTAAAAAATGTTGGTACCATCGGTCTCATGGAAACAACTTGGTCTCACGTGAACCTGACTATATAAATATAATAAATTTGATGATGCGACATATTATTTTTGTCTTATGATAGAAGTTAGTGAGGCACTAAGGTAGACTGTAGTGTTACATTCGTTGATTAAAGGCTTCAAACAATGTGAAGTTGGGTCTTAAAATTTAAGCTTTATTTACAATCACAAATTAAACATGCCAAAGAACGACCATGTTTCAGACTAACTTCGACAAATAATAGTTGTAAGACATCAACTCCTGATAACTTAGTGGCCACAGTTGTTGTACATGCCTGGAATAGAACTTTGGGCAGATAAGATATTCCAGCACATCCCCTCAGCCTTAACCACTACACCACAACCCATGTGGTTAGGGACACTTGTCATTTGGGGATAAAATGTTCAAATTTGACTTTAGTTAAATGGGAGGTCCTTTTTCATAGTACAAAAGAAAATGATTTGTCCATGGAACAAATATTCGACATCTTTTGAGAGGTTACATTAACACCTTAGGACAAACATGTTTGCCTTTGGAAATAAGCTAGTCTTGGATTTGCCGAATACAAACCAAACTATTACTTAGAATATTACAAGCTTAAAAAATTAGATCTAAAGTAAAGAAAGCAAAGAACCAAAAGGGTAATTACTGACCTAATGGTTTTTTTTTCTCTCTACAAAGTAGCAACAACACAAACATGATGAAACTATAAGGAACGTAGCATAGCCAAGAAAGACAGATAAGAATCAATATGTTTCCATGACAAACATCACAAATTTTGTCTCTATAAACTTAATGGCAATAACTACTTGAGTTGGAAACATCAAATATTATGATTCTCAATACCGATGGGTCTCTAAAAACATGTAAGTTTACTTCCCCCATTGGAATTTAATGTTGAATACATGACTTGGTGCAAAATAGATTCCTATGGATTCAGAGGCGTAGCCAGTAGGGGGTAGGGGCTGGTTGGTGTTGAGCCACGATTATGGTGTCACCCTCAACAAATAAATATAGGAGCCTGCATAAATATCCTTAAGTTGTCTTACTAGTTAAGTTTGTATCCCTTGAAATCAAGGTGTCCCTAGTTTGAATATGTGGATAGATATTTTGTTTTTGTTTTTATTTTTTGATTGACAAATTTTCTTTGAAAGTTTTAACATTTATTTATTTTTATTATTATTAACATTTTATTTATTTACGTTAACAAATACATTATAAGACCATATTTAATTTAAAGTAACCAATTTTTGGTATTTATATTAATGTAAAAAGTTTAAAAATATCACTTTTTAGATAATAGAATTTTATATCATTTTCGGTCAAGGAGCTGTGAGATTTATTTTTCATTCATATATACGATATACAACATTGATATTTTATATTGACATTGATATGTTATAGTAATAATAACTATATGTGAAATAATAGTTAGTTTGATGATAAAATGTATTTTGAACTTTATTTAACATTATATATAAAAATATTTCTTTTTAACATTTTATAAACATAAAAATAAAAAATATTTATGAAACTTTTTTTATCTACATACTCATAACACCTCAAATTTTCTTCTTAAAGTGTTACAATACTTACAATCGCACTAATGTTTTGTTTAAATACCTTAAATAGATAAGTTGAATTAATTTTGATTGATCTTTTCTAGCCCCCTTAAACTAGAATCTTAGCTCCGCCCGTGTTTGGGTTTGCATGTATAATTGCAATAGTTGATCCTTCTATTACTCATTTAGAAATCGATACAACCAGAATCTTCACTTTGCAGCGAATTCTTGAAGATTCATGCCCCCAACAAGCATTTTCGAAAAAGTTCTAATCAAGAACTCAATTTCAGACTATAATACATATTATTGGTTGTTGTGACTATGTTATTCTTTAAAATCTATTAAGGAGAAAACATACGAGCCTGATTTGGTGTTACAAACGTGACAAGGTCTAAAATCCATTGTTAATAACTTTTGTATTAAATATTGAAAATTCTGAACACATTCCAAGCTTTGCTCATCTTAGATCCAGACTTCTTATGTATGAGCAACGTTTGAGTTATTAGAGTGAAACTTTAGTTTTAGTTTCTGCCATAACATTGGCATTATTATACCATCACATTTCGAGTTTGGAAGCGAAGTAAATACAAGCGGGTTAACATGTTAGATTTGTCACAAACATGGATATGTTGTGTCATATGTACTTTCTCGGTACACAACTACTTAAGGAAGATGTGGTGGTAGAAATGACAGTGGCCATAAAAGTAGCCAAAATTGGAAAAACAATGGTCGATTTTTCTCTCGCAGTGGGTATAATGGTAGAAAATGGATAGTATATGAAAATCAAAATCAAATGGAGGAGGTCGATACACATGTAGTTCACATAGTGCATAATCAAAGTTTCGTGGATGAGGAGATGTTGGTTTAGATACAGATTTGGTTGATTAGAGCCCTAGAAATTAAATATGGCCAAAGAATGAAATGATGACAGATTATTTGTTATTTTTGTAATTCTGATTCTAATTTATATGGCTTTGAATGTGGGTAATAGAGATGGCCAAAACGGACCGGACCGGACCGGCCGATTAACCGGTAACCGGACCGAGCCGTAACCGGTTAGGACCGGACCGATTAAGGACCGGTCAGTCAACCGGTCCACACCATCGGTTACGATTTTTGGCGTTTTTCACAGGACCGGTTAAGGACCGGACCGGGACCGGGACCGGTTAAGGACCGAACCGGGACCAGTTAAGGACCGAACCGGGAAATTCAAAAAATATTACCGTTAATATAGACGTTAATATGGACGTTGGCTTCGATTTTCAGCATAGATGACCGTTTTTTTTGGCTCCTTTTGACCCCATTTGCCATATAAATAAGTGGTGTGGGGTTTGGGATGAATACCAACTTACAAACTTACGAAAAACGCAAAAAACGCAAAGTTCTCGTTATAATTCGTATTCGTTTTGCAAGTTCTACTCTCTCAACTGTCTCTCATATTCTAAATATCTCAAAGTTCTCGTTATAAAACGTATTTTTAAAGTAACAAACGTGACCTTTCTTTTGCAAGTTTATATAGTTGTAAAAAAAAAAACCGGTCCTGATCCATAACCGGTCCCTTAACCGGTTCTAACCGGTTAAGGTTAACCGGTTACCTGAAATAGCCTAACCAGTCCTCACCTTCGAACCATAGGACCGGACCGAACCGTAACCGATTACTCCTTAACCGGTCCCGGTGTGTTACTGTTTAGGACCGGACCGATTAAGGACCGGTTAGGACCGGCCCGGGACCGGTATTTGGCCATCTCTAGTGGTTAATATGGTGTACCAATAAAGGATGTGCTATTGGGCGTGACTATTATAAGTAAAGTTTTGGGCCACACTAGGCCTGGGCTAAATACAAATTTTGGACTTAAAACGTTTTGCTCAATGGGCTTCACAATATGGCAACGTCTTTTATATTTTCAGCTTCGTTTCAATTTGTCATCTTTTTTCCATCTAATCAATTTGCAAACATGTATCCTACTGTTAAATCTTAGATACGAGACTCGGATGCTACTGCTCACATAAGTATGAATCCATGTTTAGTATAGGGAGCTTAGATGACTTAGGGATCGTTTACTTAACATTTACCCAAGTTAGTAAGCACTTAGCAAGTCATATTATCTTAGTACCGAAAGCATACGACAAGGATATGATTAAGAATCTTACCCATGTAAAAGAGAAGGTAAAGATGAAATACTTATCCAGTAAGTGAAGGTCATCGTCAGCTAAAATGGTAATCAATGTTTTCGAGGGATGATCTTCAAGTTTATTGCACACCACGTGGATCAGAAATCGCATTTTAATCTAGATTCATCATCATGCATCAATTAGATTAAAATTTAAAAGGAGGTAACTGACTCAGGATACACCGAAACACGTGGTGTGATAAACACTGAATAGTCAAACAACAAACCCATTGACTAGATTGCCACGTGGCAGGACATTACATGACTCATAAACTATCTTTCATTGACTTGGCATGCACCAGATTACTCCTTCAGTCCCATCATCACCCATGTACAACTATTTTTCAATATTTTTCCAAAAAAAAAAAACTCGTAAAATATTGATTATTGAGTTAATAAAATTTTGATGTCACAAAGTACACCTTGTTTAAAAAGAAGACTACGATTGGTAGGCAATTCTTACCCATACAAGTCATACCAGCTACCATATCAGCTTTACCATCATTTATCACTATCATACCATTTCATCATTATCTGTACCATTCATACCACCTATTTTATTTAAATACTAAAATATTATCTTTATATATATATAAACTGTATGTATATAATGTGTGTGTGTTTTTGGGATTTTCTTTAAACGGTATGCGGGTACCGGTGGGGGCAACATACCTCCCACCTACCGGCACACCTCAGCAGTGTTACCGCCGGTACAGGTGGCGGTACCTCCCCCTAACCGGGCCCAATGCGAATGGCTTAGTTTTTCAAAATTAGTTATTAGTAAAATACAAACGGAAATTTAAGTTCCTAAGCTCTGTTTTGAAACAAATATCAAACGCATGCAATATGTTTAAAATTATCTTCGATCTGATTTTTTTAACTTCTTTTTAATAATAGAAGTACTTTTCTTAATTAGTTCCTTGGTATTTCCTATCTTTATCTTTGAATGTCTTCTCTTTCTTTTATGTATTTTTTCTCTCTAATCTTTATAAAAGTTGAAGATAAAATAAAAAATCGATTTAATAGAAAATGATAAAATGAAAACAAACGTTCTAGCTTTCTTCCTTTTCTTATTATACTTTTCCCAAACCCCACATTGTATTATGACAACACTGTTAATGACACACATTGTATTTTAAATAGAGACGAATTTTTGGAAAATTTTATGATAGGATTGGAATGTGAGTAACGGTGTACATATTCCTATGTTTATAATGTATCTTACTTAAATATATATCGGTCTTATTTACCTTTTTGATTAAGATAATACTTTATAAAAATTTTATTTTAAATAAATTCAATGAAGATCATTCAATGTAAGAATTATAAATCAACTAATAAATCCTAATTAAATGACCAAGAAAAAATTTAATGACATTCACAAAACATCAACCACAGTTTAACTAGGGGAAGTAAAGTAGAGAAAACATTGATGTTGTAATGGGCTTGAATGACAATAGTGTTTTGGCAAAAAAAAAAAAAAAAAAAGAGAAAGAGAAAGTATAATTTGTTTTCCTTATTATACATGACACATCACCTTCAAAACAAAATGTCTAAATTACTCTCACTTGATTGGAGTTTCACAAAAATAAACATAACGACCACTAATGCGAAAAATCAAAATTCGTAAAAGTTAGCATACCATAGTGACCACTTATGTAAAAAACAAAAAACATGAATTGAAATCGTAACTTTTGACAAACCACGTGGCCCAAAATTGTGTTTACCCTCTTTTAGGGGTTTATGACTTATTTGGATAACTAACTATTTTATTTGTACTAATATTACCATCAAACTATTTTTTGTACTCAATATACCATTGAACTCTTTTTTTGTACTCATAATACCATTATGAGTGGTAATAACCTGTTTTTTTTTTCTTACGTGACATTTAAAACTATTAAAAAAATGCTTATGTGGATATGACGTGTGTTCCACGTGGATCTGACGTGTGTTTTTGACTTTTTATACTCATAATACCATTGACTTTTTATACTCATAATACTCATAAAAAGTCAAAAACACACGTCAGTTCCACGTGGAACACACGTCATATCCACATAAGCATTTTTAATAATTTTAAATGTCACGTAAGAAAAAAAAACGGGCTATTACCACTCATAATACCACCACTCATAATGGTATTAGGTCATCCGCTGTCGACCCACTACTACCCAATGGTTTCAACTGCCACATCAGCGCCACATCAGCTTTCACATATTTTACCCAAAACTACCCAATCCATCCACTATCAACCCAAAATCATTTAAAATAAAAAAATAAATAAACAAGAGAGAGAAAGAAGAGAGAGATAGAGAGAAAGAAGAGAGAGAGAGAGAGAGAGATAGAGGGGGGTGGGGGTGGGGGTGGGGTAGGGGGGTGTTGGTCTACGGCTTGGTGAAACCGAACCCCTACTACCTGAAGCCACACGCAGCGGTGTTCCCCAAGTACCTGTCGGCTTGTTTGATATCCGATGGCCTACCCGCTGTGGACAGCGGATGGCCTTATGAGTACAAAAAAAAGAGTTCAATGGTATATTGAGTACAAAAAATAATTTGATGATAATATTAGTACAAATGGAATAGTTGATTACCCAAATAAGTCATAAACCCCTCTTTTAATTCATATTTTTATTTAAAAAAGGCACATAGAATAGAAAGCTACTTTGGATGGAAATAAGAATATTGTATATCTTAATGATTTCTGTCTACTGTAACCGGCAATAGCCGGTAACCAACGTTCCCTTATCACAGTAATCATTGAGCCGTTAGTGAGAAAAGTCTTGAACAAGTCAACCTGCTGTTCCGGTAACTCATCATCCTTAACACTCATCATTCTTCCAGACTGCTGTTCTCTTCTCTGCTCCAAAGATCACAGATCCCCCTCTCCATCTCTCTAGGTATGTTTTTCTATGGATCTGTTTCATTACTACTTTTTGATTTTTACAGCTTAATTGTTCTCCAGATTTAATGGAGTCACTAACCTCATAATTGAATCAATCAGTTCAACTTTGGTAAAGTTGTTTTTTTTTCTTCTTCCTAATTTGTTTCTGTTGTTTGAATTTTGTTGATTTGATTTGATTCTTGCTCTTTCTTGTTTTTTTTAGTTGCTTGTATTTTGAAATTGTTTTCAGAAAATGAATTGGTTTTGGTTCCCAGTTGTTTTGTATATATAACCCTTTGCAAATCATGCCTGTCTCAGTTGGTCTTCCCACAAGGGGTTCAATTGAAGGCATGAGGAGTATCCAGTTCTTGTGTTGGTCCGGTCTATGATTGGGCTTGCCCCCAGTCAAAGACTGTGGTTGGGCTCTAGGTCCAACGTAAGCAAATTAGTGGGCTGCACATGGATGCCCAATACCGCTGGTGGGGCAGGCGTGCGTGTGTGTTTGTGGTAGTCGTTCGTTGGTTCGATGCCGTTGTGCCTTCCAAAAGTAATAATAAAAAAATAAAGTGGTTTCATATGTTGTTGGTTTTGATGATTTCTAGGGTTGTTTTGTCTGTTATGTTTTAATAATGAGTTAATTGATGCTAATTTAATTGGTTGTGTTGATTTTTTTGTGGTGATATACATGTCAATTATGCTAGGTTGTTTTTGAGCTCAATTTCAAATCAGAATTTATGATATCTGATGGAGTTTTAGTTGTGTTCTAGATATGAAGGGTGCCAAGGGTAAAGGGACAGCAAAAAGGGATGCATTGAAGCCTGTTGATGACAAGTTAGTACTAATGTTTAATTTCTTGTTATTATCATTGTTGTATAATTAATTATAGAAGTGAAATTAAGTTTCATTTGTGATATGCTTGAAGCTGATTAATTAATGAAAACCCCTTTTCAACTAGTTTTGTAATTCTGTGGAAGTGATTATAGTTCCTATCTAGAAATTGAGCTTAAATTACTCAGAAGGACCACATATTTTGAGCATTTTATAAAATCCATATCTATCAAAAGGTCCCTTAATATTAAAATTGGTAATTCGTGCCCCCTCTTATCGTTCTCTTTCGATTGGCTATGGACCATGTCCATGTGTCAGTTGAGTAGGGTGAATTAAGATGCTGCAATTCTTTTAGAAGTCCATTGAGTTAAATGTTAGTTATTGAAATAGAGGGTATGATTTGTTTGATATAGAGAATAACTGTACTAGTGACTAATGTGAATCATTATTCTTTCAGAAAGGTAGGGAAGAGAAAGGCTCCTGCTAAGGCTGTTGGCAAAAGCAAGGCTAAAGGTGGCAAAGCAGCGAAAGATCCCAACAAGCCCAAAAGGCCTCCAAGTGCTTTCTTCGTCTTCCTGTATGTGTGTTTTCTATAGTTTCTTATGTGTGTTATGATGAATATTGTTTTTTTGCTGCTGATTGATATTGAGTTAATGTTGCAGTGAGGAGTTTCGGCAGACGTTCAAGAAAGAAAATCCGACCATAAAGGCTGTTTCAGCTGTAGGAGCTTGATAACCATTCAGTTCTCTATGCTCCATTTCAAGGATTAACTTTTTAGTTAATCTTAACTTTGTGCTTATTCTTCCCTACAGGTTGGGAAAGCCGGTGGAGAGAAATGGAAATCCTTGACTGCAGCTGTAAGTTAGCTGAACTTGTCATTTCCGTTGGGTTTTGTGTGGCTAAAAGAATGCATCGCCAATGATGTACTCATTTAATCATGTGTATGTTGTTAGTTATGCTAGTTCGGTAACTCTTAATTGAACAAGACATAAGCTTCATGTTGTTTGGCATATTTTCTTATGCATCTGTGAATCTTTCAACAAAATTAATTCCAATCTTGTCTGTGGGAGCCGTTACATAATCTCTCTCTCCTTACAGGAGAAGGCTCCATATGAAGCCAAAGCTGCAAAAAGAAAATCCGAGTATGAGAAACAGATGAATGCATACAACAAGAAGCAGGTGAATGCTTTTGTGCATTTCTTTGTGTTATTTTTCCTAAGATACCGAAAAGTATTCTGGTTTATGTTACTAATATTTATGTTTAACTAAACAGGAGAGTGATGTTGAGGATGATGAATCGGACAAGTCAAAGTCTGAAGTAGATGAGGAAAGTGCGCAGGTATCTGCTCTTTTCCGTTCTTAGTCTGATCTTGAACGAAACTTGAGATCAAAAGTAAATTAATTTCAAAAAAATTTACCCCCTACCCATACTGATTTGTTCCTATTCCAATTTAGTATTCTTTAAGGTTTCTTTGAAGTGTTTGTAGCCTTTAAGATGAGCAAGACCCTTTAATGAACCATGAATAACTTGGTCCTTTCTGTAATGGGTAGGAAAATGCTGACGATGATGATGATGAGGATGTAGACGATGAGGATGATGATGAAGATGATGATTGAAATATGTACCAAAACTTGTATGTTCGTATGTCCCTTTTGTTATTTAAACGCAGTCACTCGTGCCCTGGCATGGGCCTCTCATCCTTCTCTGTTTTTACTCCTCTAATGTACTCTTAACTAAGTTAAGTTCTTGCAGTGCTAGTTTAGTTTTATGTTAAACAATTTCGTGTAGTTTGAAATGAACACTTTAATGTTACCTTTTACTGAATCAAAGTTTGCCCGTCATATGTTTCCTTCCCTTCCCTTGGTTCAGAAATGCTTATTCGGTTATTACAAAAGTCGGAACCAACGATAACCAATCAGTTTTTTCGTAACCGGACTGAAATCAATCAGCTTTACTCATGCCCACGTTTCTGATATCTGATGTTTCATATCCTATGTTCTTTTCTTTTGATTTGGCAAAGCCAAACGCCAATTTGTGGTCTTATGGTATCTTTGGATGCTTGTAACATTTTTCTATAAAAACTACGAAACCCAACCGTTTTAATTATATCTTACCACCTCTTACCCGGCAAGAGACGCTTATGGGAGGTTTACCATATGCTTACATGATAAGAGAAATTACCCTCTTGTACATTTTCGGCTGTCAAAATAGATTGTTGGTAAGCATGTTAAACACTGTAAGCACTTACTTAGTATGGGGCTGTTGGGTTCATTTTTTCATTAAGACCTGTATGGATAAAGTGTCTGAATTGAGAAGGTTGTCTCTATGATAACTAAAAAGTTATTGTTCGGTTGTTGTATCGAATAAACAACCTGAATGTCAAAAATGACCATTTTACCCTCTCATTCAATTTAATTAGCCATTTGTGTCAAGATTAAGATTATTTGGGAGTTTGGGCTTGAAAGATACAAAATTACAGATTTTCAGGCCCAACGGCTTGGACATCTTAGTTCAAGTTGCATCCCATGCTTCCCATCTAGCCATTTCAAATCGTGGCAACCATCTTAGTTCAAGTTGCATCCCATGCTTCCCATCTAGCCATTTCAAATCGTGGCAACCTGGTAAACTGAACCCAACAACTTAGTCCGTCGACCTTAAAGGTGGGGATTGTTCATCAGTCCATCAATTTCTATGAGCGAATTCCGTTTACAGTTGGAAAGTAAATGTTGATTGTTCGCGACTCAAAAACCCAAGTTTAGGTGAGGAAGGGAAATGGAGAAAATCCTTATTCGAATCGAAGGACAGTACATTCACAAATTATAGGTCGATAAATAGTTTTTGAAAAACGATTATGAAAATCGTTGCATATTTCTTCTATTTTTCTTGTTAGTTCCACAAAGGAGGAAGCCATGGTCGGCGATGGGGAGGAGGCAATGACCTGCGACAGATAAGGAGCAAATGACCAGTGACAAGGGATAAGCCGTTGGCCGATGATGGAGGAGGCGGCTTGTGAAGGAGGCATAGGTTGAATGGGTATGAAGATGATAGGGGGTTAAGGGTAAAAGTGGAATACAATGGTTAATTAGTGGCTGAATACAAAGGATCCTAGTTTTCTAGCTGACTGAATAGTCATCGGCTGATCGAATAAACTGTAATCGAACAACTATTTATGGCTAAACCAGTAAGCTATATAGGCTATAAAACCAATTAAGCCACAACCGAACAGTCCCTAGGAGTCTTTTCCTTTAGTC